>JAPDOI010000221.1:440000-1040000 GCA_029168955.1 Aplectana chamaeleonis | reverse complement strand
TTAGACTTTGAAGATATCGATAAGTGGGCCTTGAATTCGTCTTAAGCATATTAAATACCACTACAAGAATGTTTCCAGTTAGATTCGAGACCTATAAAACTACCATATTCCCATCATAGCCAATTTCCAGCGTTTTAAAAATCACCAAAAGCTGCATTTTGCCAGGAGGATTTGCAGCAGCTACAAAATAAGATTAGGAAACAATCATAGAAGTACTTCGAATTGAGGTATAATTCATTACAAACGACCGTATCGTTGATAACCATTTCTTTTTTTCGAGATGCGCGACCGCAGACAGTCGGCTGACCCAGAAAATGGAACGCTGGATAAAAGACGCGTACTAGTGAGATGAGGAGGATCGTTGTGTACTATATCGAACTATGAGAGGGATAATCGTATTGAAGTTGTGTGAAGTGAGTACACAGTAGAAGTGCTAGCGACACCGCAAGGTTGGCGATTCAAAATTGATAATCGCTAGAAGATTGGTCGGTAACTATTTATTGAGAAGAAACAGGCGCTGGAAAACTTACTCCTAGAAAATAGAAGGAAAAATTCAATGGAAAGCAAGGTAGCAGATATTTCATGTAATGAATGAAGATATCTGATTTTCTGTAGTGATTCGTCGTCCTCTAATCAATTGCAGTTTAAGAAGAACCTATTGACCAATTGAACATCGCAGATAGAAGTGAAAATCCCGTTCACGAAGTACAAATCCGAGTACGGACATAATGAGACGAGTGGAGCCGAGGAATATGGCGCCCCAATGCGAGCGTGACGCGACCGCGCCGCGTGCGACGAAGGATTTGTGTGTCCGAACCGGTTGGCCAATAAGTTCTTCTCTGATTGGCCAACCGGTTCGGACACTCAAATCCTTCGTTGTACGCGGCGCGGTCGCGTTACGCTCGCATTGGGGCGCCATATTCCTCAGCTCTTATGTCCGTACTCGGATTTGTACTTCGTGAACGGGATTTTCACTTCTATCTGCGATGTTCAATTGGTCAAAAGGTTCTTTTTAAACAACAATTGATCAGAGGACGACGAATCACTACAGAAAATCAGACATCTTCATTCAGTACAGAAAATATCCGCTTCTACCATGCTTTCCATTGGATTTTTCCTTGTATTTTCTAGGAGTGTAAGTTTTCCAGCGCCTGTTTTTTCTCAATAGATAGTTACCAACCAATCTTCTAGCGATTATTAATTTTGAATCGCCAACCTTGCGGTGTCGCTAGCACTTGTATGTACAGTGTACTCACTCCACATAACTTCAATACGATTATCCCTCAAATAGTTCGATATGGTACACAACGACCCTCCTCATCTCACTAGTACGCGTTTTTTATCCAGCGTTCCATTTTCTGGGTCAGTCGACTGTCTGCGGTCGCGCATCTCAAAAAAGAAATGGTTATCAACGATACGGTCGTTCGTAATGAATTATACCTCAATTCGAAGTACTTCTATAATTGTTTCCTAATCAAATTTTGTAGCTGCTGCAGATCTTCCTGGCAAAATGCAACTTTTGGTGACTTTTAAAACGCTGGACCATTGGCTATGATGGGAATATGGTAGTTTTATCAGTCTCGAATCTAACTGGAAACATTCTTTAGTGGTATTTATTATGCTTAAGACGAATTCAAGGCCCACTTATCGATATCTGCAAAGTCTAAGTGAGATTACGCCAGCCAAATAGTACTATGTTCTAATGTAAGATAAAGTAACGCCCCGAAAATTGCCTGATGAATAAATATAGCCTAGCTCCCTCATTCTAAGATGGTCGAAGTACAGCTTCTCGGGCTTATCATGCCGAAATCTCCTTATTAATGTTATATTTTGCCATGAAAGCCCGCTCCGTTGCTTGCTCCTAAAACTGAAACCCCCTCTTAACCCTTCTCGGAGTTTTCTTCGGAAACTAAAAAGCATCTATTTGGAAACAATTAATAGAAACCGCTGAAAGACTGGTCGGCTACTGTCTAGTAAAAAACAGGCGCTGCAAAACACGCTTCTAGAAATAAGCAACAGAAAGCCAATGGAAATCATGGTAGAACCGGACAACTTTACGTGTCTGCCTTTTTTTGAATGATTCATCGTCCTCGAGTCATTTGCCGTTTCAGAAAAACTTATTGGTTTTGCAGATAAAATTGAATTTAGCAGATAAACACGAAAATCCCGTCCTCGAAGTACAAATCCGACTACGGACACAATGCGGGTAGTGGAGCGTCTTCGGTCACTTACCACCCCACTGCGGCGCGACGGCCTCTCCCTCACGCAATGTGTGCAGCGGCAGAGAAAGAGAGTCAGCGCGTAGAGATGAAGGGTGGCCGGCAGCCCGGCTGCCGAACCAGCCCGCCGCCAGCAGCACGTCGACGCGTTGGGTGCAATGCAAGGGTTGTACAACGAATCTGGAGGAGTATTTCATCATTGTCTTGGCATATCACGTGGGCAGCCGATGTGTTTGCCTTGGAAAGTGATGCATGAAGCAGTATTCCTCCCATTTCCCAGTACAGTGTTGAACACTTCTAAAGCATTCTGAGCAGTTACGCAAATCTCTGCTTGCTTTTAGGGCTTACGTACAGAGTACATCTCTATTGGGAGCTTTGTATAGGTAGCGGTTTTAGTCCTGGTATCATATGATCGCTTTCAAGCGATTGTTCCTTAGGTTAATTGCTATGAAGAGTTCACCACCTCTCAAATTCCGGGGACTTGTCGTCTCCTACACGACTACTCCCCGACCAACATTGCCCAAGTCCCCCTGAAATCGGCGTTTAGGTCCCCTCATTATGGAACCAGAGTGAGGAGAGATGGAACAGTGAAATGAGGGAATTGTGGAACCAGCTAAAATATCCACAGCGCAGATATGGAATCATTGTGGAACAACGCGCGGATGCCGCTGTTGAATCGCGGGATCAGCATAGGCTAGATAATCGTCTGAGGCCTTTCTAAACAGCCAATAGCTTCCGTACCACCCAACTCTGCATTATTAGGCCTGGCCTTGCGGTACTGGGCCAGGTTTGAAGATTAAATGCCCTGGTCGCGCTTTTCCAAGTTTTGTATTCACTTACGACAGTATATCAACAAGCCATTTATCAACAAATAGAACAGCCATAGAATAGTCATTTTATCCATACTCCGCTCAACAATAACAATTCACTCCAGAACTCCGATCAACAATGAAAATTCGCTACAGGAAGTATCATACATAATAATAAACGGCTAAGAGTTGACCGTTGACCATGGACCGGAGAATGTATGGGATACAGTTCGGAGTGCGCCAAACGCCAGGGAGGGCATACGGGACCCACGTGGAAGTGCATCACGCGCCGTGGAAAGTTTGCGCGACCCAAGTGGAAGTGCATCACGCGCCGCGGAAAAGTGCGCCACCCAACAGCGGGAAATCTCAAAACCGAAATTCTGCCCGGATCCTGCCTTTAACAGCGATCACCATTTTTTGAGAATACTGAATTTAAAAATGAACCTACTAAATTTTCTCAAACTTTCCAAAAATTCCTTATGATAAAACTTGAATACTGTCATCAAAACAGTTGTTTTGTAAAGCTGTGCAGTTCTTCGCACTTATTTTCGGATGCATATTTTAGCATTATCATGGATGGATGCCTCGCAACTTCAAATCATTATTATCTTGCTCCTTCCCAATTATTTCTTCCAAATTAAGGGTGTTCTATTTTGTTTGCTGTTCTCTTCAAAGTCGCGTTTAATTCCACAATTTTCGTAAATATCTGCAGCTTAAAGGCAAGGTCCGGTCAAATTTTGACACTACCGAAATTTGGGTTAACCCATTCACGACCGCGTGTTCCACCGGTGGGACACGCGTTGACTACCACTTCGGACCGCGTGTCCCACCGGTGGGACACTCTTTTCGAAAATCATTTTCTCCACCACGTGAAGGAATTTCTTAACCTATTTATGGTCAATGTACTTACCTATTCTAGAGTCGACTACAAACTTCGTGGTCCGCTGGCAGCTTCACCATTACAATATATCTGACCCATCGAATGCAGCAAGGTCGAAAACCGCAATTATGAGTACAGATCGCATTTTTACAAGCACTTAATGGAGAATTTTAACTTTCTCCCATTGCTCGGGAAACAATCCTTACCTCTAAGAGTGGTCAGATCGTATAGCACTATTTATAAATATCACAGAAGTATGATTACTGATACTGCGCACCATTCCGGCGTAGAGAATAGGCTTTTCTTTCGCCCGTATTTTGTTCACATAATTTATTTTATGCTTCTTTCTTCTTCTTTGCAGCCACATCGAGGGTTTTGTCATAGGTGAAGAAACTGGGCGACCAGTAGTGGATTCGTCCATAGATCCATTATGGTCAGCGTGGTAGGTCTCACCGGACAGCGAAATAAATGTGCTGTATCATGGCCGATAGTACCGCAGTCCGGACAGACATCAGATTTGCTGCTGTCGATTTTGCTGACGTAGGACATGAGCATTGACGAGTGACCGCAGCGCAACGATGCCAGTGTGCATCTAGCCCTTCTTCCGAGTTGAGTCTCGGATTCGCAGACTGGGGGCGGTACTTCTCCTAGTATAGGATTCACCGCCGCCTTCTCAAGATGACACCGTACGAACTTGGTGTGCTCCTCGCGCAAAAGACGGAGTCGTTCTTGCTGTGAGTCGTGCCATCTCTGCAAGTTGACTTTGCATGGAGCATCGGCAAAAGGCATTCTTTTGGCTCTCTCTCTAACGGGGTTAAGCACTCTCCAGGACGGGTGGTTTGGTTGCTTAATAATATTGATTCGTAATTGTTGGGCTTGCAGCTCACAGTGCTCCTTCACAGGCAATAGACGGGCTTCGGCATGCAGATGCTCGACTGGGGAACTCTTTGCACATCCGGTGGCAATGCGAAGAGCGGCATTTTGTACGCGTTGCATCTTAAACCAGGAAGATTCTGAAACTAGATGCTGCCAAACCGGTGCGGCGTATTCCATGGCTGGCTGAAGAATCGCCTTATACGTCATGAGTATCGTTTCCTTGCTGCTACCCCTTGAGGTACCGCCTAGGGCCCTGAGAACATTGAGTTTGGCTTTAACAACAGCCTGCTTCTGCTCGGTATTTTTATGAAACTTGAGCGACGGATCGAGCACAAGACCGAGCAGTTTCGGAGACCGAGCAACAGGCAGACGGTCTCCATCCCACTCTACCTCCGGATGAGCTCTGTGCTCGGATGGGTCCGTTGTGAGGACGGATACTGATGATTTCGATGCGGAGATCTTTAGCATCTTGTCGTCGAAGAACCTCTTCAGCGTCTTCAGGTACTCGTTGATCTTGGTGGCGGCTACCTTTATATCCCGGTCTCGACACATGATTGTTATATCATCGGCGTAGGCGACAGTCTTGATATCCTGTGGTGGTTCAGGCATATCTTCTAGATACAGACTGAAGAGAGCTGGTGATAAAACACCGCCCTGGGGGACTCCAGCTGCCATAGGAATACTGTTGGAGACATGGTTCTGGAACATGACTCTTGCCCGTCGACCTTTGATAAAGGCCGATATCCAGCGCTTTTACCACGGTGGTATCGACGACTCCAAAACGTTTCTTGACAAGATTCCTAGGTTAACCGTATCGAAAGCCTTGGTGAGATCCAACGCGACAGCAACAGTTCTCAATGGCTTCAAAGCGTTGAACCCGTCGATTGCATAGCTAGTAATTTCTAGCAACGCAGTAGTTGTAGAATGCAGCCTTTTGAACCCGTGTTGAAACAATTGTTTCTCGTTATGCTCTGCTAAATTCTCCACAATGAGCTTTTCGGCTACCTTAGCGAAAGGTGACATCAAGCTAATGGGTCGATAACCCTTTACTGACGACTGAGGTTTGCCTGGCTTCGGCAACGGGATGACGTTGGCTGTCTTCCAGTTTTGGGGAATAATGCACGAGCTGAATGAAGTGTTAATCACATCAACGACGAGTGGGAGGATCTCCGTCGGGAGCTTCTTCAGTACAGCAGGACAAATGCCGTCGGGACCGACAGCTTTGGAGTTCACGCATGTCGCTTTATGATCTTCTCTACGTGCGCCACAGTGTACGCATCGGCCGTGCTCATGAGCGGGAGGCGGCACAGCTCTCTAACTGTCACTCTATTCTGCGGACCACGCCGTGTACTTGTGACAAAGAAGCTTTTTCCAAGAGAGTAGGCGGCTTCCTTACCCGTCTTGAAAACGTTATTATCAAATTCAATGGTGGATACGGTAGCTGGCGAGCTCTTTGCAGATAGCTTCCGTAGTACCTTCCACGTAGTTGCACTGTCCGCCTTGAAATCCAACTGTCCCGTGAACTTTTCCCATTCTTCTTTCTTGTGCCTGTCCAGATCTTTTCTGATCTCGTCATCGAGTTGAGCAACGACAGGGTCTAGATGGTCGGCTGCTCTCCTGGCATCTCTAGTCCTAATCTTTTGGAGAATTTCTCTGGTGACGTTTGGATAGAACGTCTTAACGCGGCCAACAGGAATAGCCGCCTTCATGGCCCGGCGGATTACATCAGACAGGTGGTGCTCTTTTCGATGCACATTGCCGTTCCACGGATAGTCAGCCGCTAGGCGGAGCGCAACCTCGCTGAACAGGCACCAGTCTGCTTGGCCTAAATTGAGATAAGAACGTTGTCGAACACCAGAATAAGGAGCAAGAGAATTTGAGAGATCGATGTGCACAAAGACAGGAATATGATCACTAGACAATGTAGTCGAGGTAGACCATGAGCAGGTGTTTGAAAGGTTGGAAGAGACAAGAGTTATGTCTGGGCTAGAAGATCGGCCGTTGGCAGGGAGGCGAGTGGGCTGATCATCGTTTAGTATGACCAGGTCGCACTCCTCCGCCCATTCCTCGACGTCACTTCCTCTAGCATCAGAGCCAAGAGACGAGCAAAATGTATGAGCATTAAAATCGCCCGCAAATATAGACGAAGATGAGAGGGAGCAGTCGTAAAGCTGCCTGAGGAGTAGAATAGGATCATAGGATGGAGGGCATGGGAATATAGATGTTGAAGAGAGAAAGGGGAGTTTTGAGGGGGAGATGGACCGGGAGGTACTCGAGAGTACCGTCCGTGGGAGTGTTAGGTATGAGGTGTGAGGGAAGAGTAGATAATACAAAAGTGGAAACTCCTCCGCCAAGATTTGACCTTGGAGCATGGTAAGAAGTATAGCCCGGGATATTGGGATGAGGATTTGTAGGGGATGGAGAGAGCTTGGTTTCCTGAACCATGATCACGTCTGGATGGTAAGTACGTGCAAAGAGAGATAGCTCAGAAAGCTTGCCACGAAGGCCGTTGAGATTTATATGTACAATGGAAAGGGGGCGATTGGAGTTTGAGGAATCAGAGTTGGTAGGTGAGGAGCACAAAACACATCGAAAAGAAGAGTTATGATGCCTCACAGAACAGAGACCCGAACAGGAGAGATGCACCCACCTTTGGCATCCGAAGCACTGGACGCTGGTATGTCTCCTGGTAACATCCTTGCCGCACGCGGCGCATAGGTACTTCTGAGCGGGTCCAGGATTCCTCTCCACGCCGGCCCTTTGCAGGAGAATCCGAAGGAGAGCTGCGGCCGGCCAGCACCTCTCCCATGACAAAAACCCTCTTCGTGGAGGGGATGACGTCGGTTTGCACGGAGATGATCTTCTTTCCTCCACACTGCCACGGCACGAACGTACGACATCTCGGCAGCTTTATTTTATGCAAAGATCACTAATGTTGAGATCATTAGGGCCTTTTTTGAAAGTCCTGCTTGGTTACGGTTGGTGTACCATCGTAGGCCGGGGCTCAAACTTCGGTGAAAACTACCTTGGAGAGGAGCGGACGAGAAAAATGGGGACGTGCCAGAGCAGAAAACGAGTGAAAACTTATAAAACGGTAATTACACTAATCATTCCTAGTCAATTTGTAATAATAGAACTATTTTATACGTTTGAATGCAAAAAACACATATGCTTTTCACAAAAAATCTCTTCCTAGAAGGCGCGGAACCGGAGGGTTGAGGGGGTGGCCGAGAAAAAATGGCGAAAATCTAAAAAAAGTCATTTCCATCAGCATCAAAAGTCAATATTAAAATTGAGGAGTATTTTCTACGTCTAGATGTCAAAAAGAATGCTAAAAATGTTTACTACAAAAAAAACTCGCGTCGGAATGCGATAGACCGCAAGAGCGAGGGAGTAGCTAAAGCAAAATTAGTGCAAATCTGACAAAATATCATTTCACTAAGCATTTCCTGTCAAGTGAAGAACAGAAGAATGTCTATCATGGTTATCTATGATCTAGTTCCGCAATCGCGTTCAGTCCGCAAAGTCTCATTATCACAATCGTAGAAGCGAAGCGGTTGTTTTGAGAATGATTCTAGTTGATTTTTTTCTAAAACAACCGCTTCGCTTCCACGATTGTGATAATGAGGACTGAACGCGATTGCGGAACTAAAATATACGTTATTTAATGTTTCAAACCGCTAGCATTCAACGAGCTCACGTGATTTTGTAGATGGTCTTATCTGCACAGTTGAAAATTTAGGAGGCCATTTCTCTGGAAGGAAAGAGTTATGGAAGCTGAAATTTTGGCATCATGATTTTGACGTCGACAGCCGTAGAATAAGCAAAAAAAAAACAAAATCGATTTTTTGGTGGCGTGCCATTCGAGCAAAAGTGGCCCACCGGTGGGACACTGTATACGGTGACGCAATATTGCACGCGGTCCGAACGTGCAGCCACCCAAAATTAGGCGTGGTCGTGAATGGGTTAAAGGCAGTGTTCACGATAAGAATCTTTTTTCTGCTTTTTCGCTTATCTTGAAGACGGTCCCATGCTGATTCGAATGATGTTTTTTAAATCGTTCAAGACCTTCTAGGAACGGAGTTATGGTCCCTCAAAAATTGAGCTAAGGAAACATGGTGGGCGAGTTTTCCGAGGCTTGTAACTTCCGTCTTTTGCAGCCGATGTATGCGAGCTGACCTGAGTGAGGAGAGAACTTGAGAATAGAGGGAAGAACGGGGCTAATCACTGGAAATTATCGCTCATCTCACGATCTCGAGCTTTCATTTGTTCACGTCGGGGGGCGTGGAATGTGCATCTGGGGGTGACGAGCTGACGGGTGTTCAACTTTGGGCCCGTAGGAGACCGTTCCGAGCTCATTTTTCTTAGTTTTTCAACGTTAGAGTTGCGCTAGGCCCTGCAGCTGCCGATCTCCACCAAAAAAAAACAGACATGGTTTTTATCGTGGACACTGCTTTTAAATAGATTGGGCTGGCCTAGCTGAACATCGTCTGCACGTTTCACAAACTCTGAGTCCTTAGTTCTGGAGAAAACAGCCTCAAAGTCAGGGATTACGGTATTCACAGCATGATAATCATGGCTGGAATGACCGATAGTTACACAGCACTTTTGAAGAATGCGTGGACAACCGCTAAAATATGGACGATGGCCAAACTTTTCTGACTTTTCTGGATCATCGGCTAACGGAAGTGGCTGGAATAACTTGAAGAAGACCGGTTTTAACTCAGATTTCGCATGTTCCTTGGGGAATACCTGTAGCAAGAGCACCGATTTAGCGGGAAATCTCAAAATCGAAATTCTTCCCGGACTTTCCTTTAATGAAAATCACAAACCAACTCAATCTGCACCTCCGAGGAAAAAAAGGAAATGGAACGGTAGTGCCTAAAAAGTGTTAGCGGTTGTCTGCCTCTTCTGCAGATGGCCAGTGTTCATTCCTCCAGCAATTTTCGGATCTTCTCGAGACCGCACCGTGAGCCGTCTTATTTGAATTCAGATAGAACATTTTCGAATGCGTCTGGGTAACAATAGCAGAAAAGCATTTTTAATTCAGTTAAATTTGGATGGGAAATCCAAAAAATATTACATATTTTTCAATTTCGCTTGCGATAATCTCGGATAAACCGAAATTTCAAACACTTAACGATAAATTTGTTTCAAAATTGGTATCGTACGAATGCTACAACGGGTCTCAACTAAAAACTAATATTTTATTATTATATTTAGTAACATAAAACTGATTGTGAAGAAAGAAAGAGATCCTTGCAGTAATCCTAAGACTTTAGTGTGGAATGTATAACGATCAAGTGCAAGAGTTTTGACACTTACAGTGTTTGGAAGACTTGCCTCTTGAACAGCTCTTATAAGAGATTAATTTTTCTTTTTTTCTAGAATAATCTTTCAGTTTCTTCTGAGTTTATCACCATAAACATTTTTTCTAACCACCCAACAAAGAAAACAGGAGCCTGAGTTCTTAGAAATTCGAAAACAACAACATCCGTTATAATTTGGAGTTATTTCTTATAATTACTGCTTTATTCACTTCCCTTCATTGTATTCCCCTTGTTAATAACCCCATAACTCAAGAAGTGTCGCTTGACACCGTCCTCACAATTCCAGCCATCGTTGGAGCTTCCCCCGCACGGTATGACGAAATAGAGCCGCCGCCGCCCGCAGCTGGCAGCCTGCCACTCAACCTATGCAGAGACGCTAGACGACGAGGGCGCCAGCCGCGCTCGATACCGTTTCGCAGCAGCCGCAGCTCGGTCGGGTGGTAAGTGCCCCGTAATCGTAGTGGAGCTAAGGAAAACCGCGCCCCAATGCGAACGTGTCGCGACTGCGTCGCTTCCGAAGATGGATTTGAGTGTCCGAACCGGTTGGCCAATAAGTTCTTCTCAAAAAGAGGAGTCATTGCGGCACAGAAAAATAGGCGTGGCCAAGTGCGATACAATAGTGCCCCCCTCCCACATACACCCCAAAACCTGGATCTCAACATGTTTAATGCTCAAACTAGTAGACGGTCCCCAAAAAAATCGGTCCCAACTTTGTCCGAAGGTTATGTAGAGTTCTTCAGTGATACATGAGTCCCTCGTTCAGTTATTCAGACGAAGACAGTGGGTCACTGTCAAAAAATCGCATTATACCACAGGTAACTTGCCGCAGTGGTCAGAAAACCCTGAAAACAACCTCAAACTTGTATTAAAGGCAGCATACTCGCTCGTAAACGTAATTGAGATAACTACGAAATTAGGATGGTATAGCGCCAAAAACGCCCACGCATTTTGAAGCGCCAAAAACGGCCCACAATGACGCTACACGAGTGAGAAGTTGCCCCTGCATTTGCGCCCTCCTCCAAAACAGGGGTTCTCTGCCATTTCCATCAACGTCGATGTGTGTGGTTTACCTATTGTACCTATTCCACCACCCACACACGTCGTCGACGGTGGGAATGGCCCGGCACCCCTGCTATGGAACTACATCAATATTGTTAAAAATGCATACTTCTCACACGCTACTGACTATTACTACCGCATTGTAGCCTAAAAATAATTACCCTTTCTCTAAATTTTTACGACCACCCCCCATTTTTCTTCACCTCAAAAATTCCACGACCCTCCGTTTCGCGCAGTTGCTACCTTGTTTGACCTTGCCCGCGGAACAAGGTGGTGGGCACGAAATAAGAAAAAAAGATTGATGGGGAGGTGCGTCGGAAATGGGCTCGAAACCGTCAAGTTCGGAGAGGGTGGTTAAATGGTGTTCAAAATAGCGAAACTTCCATTTTTCATATTTTCGATCCTGGAGTTGGCCAAAGTATTTAACCCTAGCGGAACGTAAAACGTGAGGGCGATTTTCGGAGGGTTCGGTCACCAAAAGGGGGACGCGCAGATCTGCCGAGGAAGGGGACAACGGTCCGCCTGACTCTTACTAAAAAGAAAGGGCAATCTCAAAATGGCTCATCCCCTTTGGCGTAAAGCGCTACCCAAATTTGGGCAGGAGGTTGAAACCCCTGGATGGGGGGATTTTTTCGCGGTGCGAAAAGCTCTTAAGAGCTGTAGGCAGCATACACGCCCGTAAAAGTGTTTGAGATAACTATGGAAATGGAATCGTATGGCTCAGATCATAACACCTACGCATTTTGAAGCGTCAAAAACGACCCACAATGTCGCTATACGAGTAATAAGTTAGCCCCGCCTCTGTCTTTGCTGTTCTTCTCCAAAACAGGGGTACTGGGCCATTCCCTCCGTTGTCGATGTATCTGAGTGGTATATTAAGTACAATAAGTAGACCACATCCATCGGCAACGGTGAGAATGGCCCATCATCACTGTTCAGGAGGAGAAGAGCAAGTACAGAGGTGCAGCCAAATTCTTCCTCGTGTAGCGTCTTTGTGGGTCGTTTTTGACGCTTCAAAATGCGTAGGCGTTGTATTCTGAGCCATACGATTCTATTTTAGTAGTTATCTCAAACAAGTCAACGAGCGTATATGCTTCCTTTGAGAATAAAGAGACCCATGTTTAAGATTCCATTTCACGTTGGCTTCAGGTTCAAGAGGGGTTGCGGAATGTCGCAACGGGGGGAGGAGGGTCGCGACAGTTTCGTCCAGAAAATGTAGGTTAGGTTGGGGGATCGCAAAATTTTCGGTCCAAAAAAGAAAAATTGGTAAGAAATATTCCAAAGATTCTCTAGATTTTTGGTCACCAAAGGGAAGGATCCTAGCATTGCTCAGGTTTTAAACGCTTGAGCCCGAATACTGAACGAATTTTGGGCGTCTGACAGATTTAGTAATCAAATATAAACTACCCAGAAATCGCGCCTCGGGGGGGGGGATCGCAAAAATTTAGGATTTTGGAAAAATCTTTGTTGGTTGAAGGGGGTCGCTCCGATTTCGTGATATAACGCAACGCCCCTCTTGACCCTGGTCGGCTTAAAATCAGCGCAGGATGAGTTGCCCTTCAATGCTCAAAATGTGCTTCACTAATCCTACTTTGGACTACGCTTAGAACCTACCTTTAATCGTTTACTAACATTTATTTGAATTGAAAGAGAAACCCGCACTTTTAGGCAGGTCCAAGCGACATCTGTCTCAATCACATGCCTGTCGGGAAATGTAACGACGTTTCACTTCAGCGAAGATGAGGCCCAACGACCGAGGGCATGCATCGGTTTCCGACAGGTTGCCCAACGGCGAGAAGCCACCGCGCGATAAGGGTCTTTCAGAGTGGCGTCGCAGGAAAATTCGCTGTCGCGGCGACGTGGTGAGAGATGGGGGGTGCTACGCAGCGCAAACCGTGCCGCGCGACGGGAGCGAACGTCGCGCTTTCGGAGTGGGAGCGACGGCGCGAGCTGGGAGCGACGTTCTGCGATGTGTTGCGACGTTTTGCGAGGCAAATGGTCTTGACCATTTTTGTCGCTGTCGCTATTTGTTGCTGTAGTTTCTTCATATTAGTCAGTGTTCCTTCGTTACTATCTCATATTAGTACTCAAACGCTAACGTCGGACAGGGAACGAGATTCTCATGCCGTAAAATAGCGTGTTTTGTTGTGTCGATTGCGTCCAACACTACTCATTCTACGACACCATGGAAATTTTTGCTTCCTTGGAGAATTCATTCCTGGGCTTCCTTGTTTCATTTTAGAAGAGAACTTTAGGTACATGATAATTTACGTATAAGGAGATTGAAACGACAAAGCATTTCCAATTAAGGCTGAGTTTCGGTGTGCACAGGCAAATTGAAAGAACATTGTTGTGGATATTTTTCCATGATGTCGTAGAATGAGTAGTGTTGGACGCAATGGACACACCAAAACACGCTATTTTACGGCATGAGAATTACGTTCCCTGTCCGATGTTAGCGTTCGAGTCATATTAGTTAGTGTTCCTCCGTTACTATCTGCCCATTTTTTTGCCTATTTCACTAGATGTTTGCCATCCAGGATAAATTTCGTCATGGTATTTAATTGGTCATCCACGATTTATTTCGTCATGGCGTTTAATAATTTTTTGTGTTGTCTGTCTGAGATTGCAGAACACGCGAGGGATGGCACGCCAATATGTTTATGCGCTCTGATCAAACTTAAAGGGCAGCGAAGAAATAAGAGACGCTGAGAAAGAAATATGACGCGGCGGCAATCGATAAGCCACGCCTTTTTTCACTCGCTCTGAGGAGCGATGCCGCGAATTTCGCAGCGACGCCACTCTGAAAGGCCCTATAGGTTTTGCAGCCAATTACACAATCAGGCTCAAACTTGGATTTCTACCGTATATGCAGATGTGTCCCTTGTAAAATTGTTCTCTAAAAGACTTTCATCACCATGTCACTTAGGAAACTGCATTTTCAATAAAAGAAGTCTTGCTCTTGGAAGTGATGATGGTTGCGCCGCGAACGTGACGCAGCCGCTCCCGGATTAAGGATGCTACGGAGCCCTCACAATCACAATGAAAAGGGTCGAACACATAACGGCAGATCAGATACGTGCTTACTGAAAGAGAGGAGGAAAACGGATTGTGATAGCCACATTACAGATGACCTTCACAAAACCGCCATACGGCGAATCAATCATTCGCATGGCTAGTAGCCGATATTGATTGTTTCGTACATTATACTCTCCTTCTCTCTCGAAAACTACTAAACCAGCGACCGATTCATTGCACCCAATGTAACGAAAGAAATCAGCTGCGACGCCTATTGGGACAGGGAGTCGCTCCGCAACTTCGGAGTTGTGTTTTACACTCTATCGAGTGCTACGTGTTGGAGCTCACCCCACTCTAGAACTCACAGAAGCGTGTCCTGCTTGCTCCTGTTGTGTTTTTTGTTCCACCTGTCCAAACGGCAATAGCCAAGTTAAAGTACAGACTACTACTTTCACTTAATCAGAGCCATTTTACGGGAAACTCTCTTATTTTCACCATTGATGATATTAAACTTTACTTATCATCTGGAAAAAAGTCTAGAGAAAGAAATATATTCGCTAATTTGAAAGCCTAGCCCAAACAACATCCACTATCGATTTTTCTGGGCGTCCAATACAAGACAGCAGCATTCTTGGGATTCCCTTATCCCATATGAGGACCATTAGGCAGTTTTAGCTTACGTGTTCTGTGACCACAAAAGAACGAAATATGTTGATGTGACCAGCGAAACTCTGCAAGATTTCGCCACCACTGTTGTTTCCATGGGAACAGATTCAGGGGAGATACTGCCCTAACAAATTTATGCATTCGTCTACCGGAGCAGCTTCCCGACTGAATAATGAAGAAAATAATACTATCACGGAAAAAATGAAGTGCAGAAGAAGAAGAAATGATGAGCGCCAAGATCGGCGTCCTAAAAAATTTTTGACGCCCAATTAATCCTACGGTACTTTGTGCGGGACGCAGTGTCGCTACGGGACTCTCGCGATCAATACCGTATTGCCAACTTGGAAATCTTCGATGACCTGCGGCTGATCAAAGAACATGGTTTTTCGTTTAATTTGTGTCAGGGTAATTTTTCACTGTACAAATATCCTACCTGGATTCGTGAACGCAATTTTAACCTAATTCCTCGTACTTATACCAACTTTAGTGCTATCGCAGAGGTAGGAAGTCATGTAAATCACGCAATTTTTGGTCTTGACGGGGTAGTGTTTGGAATCCTGACCACTCTGTGGTTATAAATTTGTTCCTGGTAGATTCTGGTAGGTTACGTAATATGCTGGCTGTAGTTTCCGGAGAGTGCTGTAGAAAACATTGCGGAAAAAATGACACCGAATTTTTTCACCAATACGTCAGGGTTTTTTTGCCTTCTCAATGTTGGAAGAATAGTTGCTCAGAAGGAAACTTGGGTTACAAGCTACCCATATTCTTACTGGAAATAGTTTCTGATTCATCAGTGCCTAAAAGTATCGGTTTCCGTCATTTGATCGGCTTCTCAGACACGGGGGCGGCTATTCCGCGAGGGAATGTCGGTTGCCCCTCCCTGGTCATCCAGCGTATAACCGGTACTCTCCCTCCGTACAACCGCACAGACACATGGGCGGTTATTCGGCGGGGGGACGTCGGTTGGCCCGCTGGGGCATCTGCGGGGCAACCGATCTTCCTCCGCCGTTCAACTGATCTCGCACCGCGGTACAACCGAACCAGATTGCCGGTCACGCGCTTTTCAATACATCCTGGGTCTTCCCGGGTCCGCTGAGGGGACCCCGGGGACATCCCTATTGGGGTGATCCCACCGCCACGGTCCACGATGGGGTGCACCCTACTGCGGACCATGGGGAGATGGCCCCACAGTTGGGTATCACCCCCTCCCCCCAAGCCGTGGGCAGTCCGCTCCCCTCGGCGACAAAAATTATCCTCCGGCATCCGGTGGATCTTCTGGAAAGTGACTCGAGGTCACCTTCCAGGTCCGGCTCCGAAGAGCCGACTGAGGCACACTGTCAGAAGAGGAGCCTTTTATACCCTTATCATTGTTAATACTTTTGTCTAAACTTGTTGATGGCGGCGCACCCGTCTCCGGTCTGAGTTGGGGAACGTGCCACATATTTGACGGTAGAGCACGTCCCCGCCGTTGCACCGTCAACCCGTTTTCTACCGCCAAATAACCGTCTCCGTGTATTGAATTTCTCTCTATCTGCGGTACAACCGACAATTCGACTCCTCCCCGTTTTTGCTCCCGCCGTCGCACCGACAAGCCTTTTTACCCCGCTGAACAACCGTCAGCGTATCTGAGTTGTGGACCGAGTACACGAAAAGTGGAAATTGATTAACCACCGGAGGCCGGCTGGCGCGGCGCTTGCGACGCAAATCTGCGGCGCGCGCGTCCGACGCGATTGGAGCACGATTATACACTCAACCGAAATCCTTTCCAGGCGAGAGAATGTGATATATTGACTGACAAACCTTGAGAAGTAAAAATAATGCAATATGTGGTATGAACACTAAATTTCACACTCCTCTAAGGTTAAGAGGCGAAACTAGTCTCAGCTCTTCCTACTACAGAAGGAACATCACTAAGATCATCCACGAGACCAATCTCAACAACATATGAGAAGCTCAAAGTGTATAGAACAGACCATCAATAACATCCTTTAAGCTGGTTTGGGAAGAACATCTTTTTCCAATTCCCAAGTAAGTGATTCCACTCATGCAAGGAAAAAACCGTCATTAATCAGTCCTAGGACTACAGAGGAATATTTTAGCCTACTAGTTAGCAGAAAGTCTAATCAGTCTTCTCCATCATCACAGTCCGTCTTAGGTTCGATCCACTTCATCCTTAGAAAAAGATATAGGAGATCGGATTTCTTATGAGTAAATAACGCTAGTAACAACATCAAACTTGGAGAACCTAGCGGAATCGACATGACTGATGGATTTGAGAAACATTTCTGCAGAGCAAAGCCTCGCGAACTACACTCCTCACCCTTCAAAGCTTCGGTATTACTCGTAATTTTCGAGGTTTTCGACGGTAGGCTAAGCCTAACTGCATTAGAAATAGCATGAATAACAATTCATTAGAAAACATTCAATATTCCATAGTCGCTTAATGCCTTTCACATATTCTACTACTTGACTCTGAGGAATCGTCTCAAGAAGATAAATCAGGTACAGCAGTGGAGCAATAGACTACTTTTCAACAGCTGTTAAGATTGGTCTTGTGGGTTCTGTTCCAAGGGAGATTTGCCACCTACCGGTGGCAATTTGGAAAATCATGTTGTCCTTGCTGTAGGTCTGTGACCTTAAATAAATGACCCGTGCTTGAATTTTCCGAAATGGCCGCGGGGATTTCAAAAATGGCACTTTCATTGCGTCACAAAAAGTTCCTGGTGGTCCATCACTCATCAGGGAATTTCTGTGGGTGTCCAGAAAAAATTCGGATTCGGCTCTAAATTTTCAACTGTGGGTTATTTATGGCGCTGAACCCGAATCTGAGATCTGTTCCTCGCCAGACTTTGGGCTACTGTAGGATGCGGTAGTCATAATGCCTTTTAACTGGCGTTGCTTACCTTATAGATTCAAAGATCAAAAATTGGACCTCAAATTCGTGTTCAGCGTCCCAACTAACATCCACAGTGAAATTTTCAGACAATTCTGAGACTTTTACCAAGCTACCATATACCCACCGTAACCTACCGCAAGCTGCCGAGATGTCGTACGTTCGTGCCGTGGCAGTGTGGAGGAAAGAAGACAACCTCCGTGCAAACCGACGTCAACCCCTCCGCGTGGAGGGTTTTTGTCATGGGAGAGATGCTGGCTGGCTGCAGCTCTCCTAAGGATTCTACTACAAATGGTCGGCGTCGAGAGGAATCCAGGACCTGCTCAGAAGTACTCATGCGCCATGTGCGGCAAGGATGTTACCAGGAGACATACCAGCGTCCAGTGCTTCGGATGCCAAAGGTGGGTGCATCTCTCCTGTTCGGGTCTCAGTTCTGTGAGGCATCACGATCCTTCCTTCCGTTGTGTTCTGTGCCCTGCCCCCAGTAACTCTGATTCCTCATTTACCAACCGCCCCCGCTCTATTGTGCATATTAACCTCAATGGCCTTCGTGCCAAGTTGTCTGTACTCTCTCTTTTTGCTCGTACTCATCATCCTGATGTCATAATGGTTCAGGAAACCAAACTTTCTCCTTCTACTACCGCACGTCACCCTAACATTCCTGGCTACACTGCTTATCATGCTCCAAGGACAGCTCTCGGCGGAGGAGTTTCCACTTTCGTATTATCAAATCTACCCTCTCATATCATACCAAACACACCAAGGACGGTACTCTCGAGTACCTACCTATCCATCTCCCTCTTAAACCACCTATATCTCTTTTTAATATCTATATCCCTCCTACCACGTCCTGTCCCCAATCTTATGCCCCCTTTCCTTCACTACGACTGCTGTGCGACTGCTCCCTATCACCCTCTGTTCTCTTCGCAGGCGATTTCAATGCTCATAGATTCTGCTGGTCGCTTGACACTGACGCTAGAGGAGACGTCGAGGAATGGGCGGAGGAGTGCGATCTGGTCATTCTCAACTATGATCAGCCCACTCGTATCCCGGGCAACGGCCGATCCTCTAGTCCAGACATCTCTCTTGTATCATCTAATCTCTCCAGCGCCTGCTCTTGGTCTACCGCTACAATTCTGTCCAGTGATCATATCCCCGTTTTTGTCCATGTCGATCTCTCTAATTCTCTTGCTCCTTATTCAGGTATCCGTCAAAGGTCTTATATTAATCTTTGCCTTGCAGACTGGCGCTTGTTCAGGGAGGTGGCACTTCGCCATGTGGATGACTACCCATGGAATAGAAACGTGCACCAGAAAGAACGTCACTTGACCGACGCGATTCGCAAGGCAATGAAAGCCGCCATTCCGGAGGGCCGAGTTAAGACCTTCTTTCCCAATGTCACCAGGGAAATCTTGGAGAAGATAAGGACAAGGGATGCAAAGAGAGTGGCAGATCACCTGGATCCGACCATTGCTGAGCTGGATAGCGAGATTAAGCGAGATCTGGACAAGCGCAAGAAGGAGTGTTGGGAGAAATTCACGGAGAAGATGAATTTCAAGAGTGATGGAGCGTCAACTTGGAAAGTTCTAAAGAGGATCTCGGGCAAGAGCACCTTCACCAACTACTCTACGATCGAGTTCGAGAATGGAGTCTTCAAATCGGGAAAGGAGGCTGCAACTGATCTCGGAAAGAATTTTTTCACAACTCAGGCTAAGAGAGGGAAACAGAATCGAGTGACTGTAAGAGAGCTCTGTAAGTTGCCACTCATGAATGAAGCAGAAGCAGTGACGCCCGCGCAGATTGAAAAGGTGGTAAAAGAAATGCGCAACTCGAAGGCTGTAGGGCCGGATGGCATTAGTCCAGCGGTCTTGAAGAAACTGCCGACTGAGATTATGCCAATCCTGGCTGACGTCATCAACACATCCTTTCGCTCGTGCATCGTACCCCAAGACTGGAAAATGGCAAGCGTCGTTCCGTTGCCTAAGGCAGGTAAATCACCATCGACGGCTAAGGGATACAGGCCAATAAGTCTGTTATCGCCAATCGCAAAGGTCGCTGAGAAACTGGTCGTCAAGGAGCTTGCCGAGCATAATAACAATCAGCAGCACCAGCATGGATTCCGCAAATTACACTCTACCACCACGGCGCTGCTGGAGATTGTGAGCTATGTTTTGGATGGCTTCAACGCCACCAAGCCTCAACGCACTGCTGGAGTAGCCCTGGACCTCACGAAGGCGTTTGACACCGTCAACTTGGGCATACTGTCTGAGAAGCTATTGAGGTCCACCATCCCGCCTTGGCAGAAGCGGTGGATTACAGCACTCATCAAAGGGCGCCTAGCAAAAGTGCTGTTTCAGGGACATGTCTCTAATAGCATCCCGATCGCTGCCGGTGTCCCTCAAGGAGGAGTCATATCGCCTGCTCTGTTCAGTCTTTACCTGGAAGATTTGCCCTTCCCCCCAAGTGACATCAAAGTCGTTGCGTATGCGGATGGCATCACCATCTTGTGCCGGGACAGAGACATTAATGTAGCTGCACGCAAGATCAATAGCTACCTCATCGTTCTGAAGAACTTTCTCGATGATATGATGCTCACTGTCTCTGCCGCTAAATCATCTGTATCAGTTTTCTGCACTGACCCTAAGGAACACTGCGCTCACCCCGTTGTGAATTGGGAAGACGCTCGTCTGCCTGCTGCACGTTTTCCTAAGCTGCTCGGCCTAGTATTGGATCCTTCGTTGAGGTTCCACAAGAATACTGAGCAGAAACAGGCTACAGTGAAAGCAAAGCTCAACGTCCTACGAGCTCTGGGAGGAACGTCGTGGGGAAGCAGCAAGGAGACAATTTTGACCACCTACAAGGCAATATTGCAGCCGGCGTTGGAGTACGCTGCACCGGTATGGCAGCACATGATATAGGATTCATCGTGGACAAAGATGCAGCGAGTCCAAAATGCTGCTCTTCGGATTGCCACAGGGTGTGTTAACAGCACCCCAGTGGAACATCTTCATGCTGAAGCCCGATTTCTGCCAGTTAAGGAGCACTGCCAACTCCAAGCGCAGCAACTGTTTATTAACATTGTCAAGCAGCCTGACCACCCATTAAGAAGGATCATAAATCCCGTGAGAGAGAGAGAGACATATCAGAAGGCCTTTTGCAGATGCTCCCGAGAAAGTTAATATACAAAGATGGGCGGACTCCCAACTGGATCGTCTGCGTCTTTTACGTGCGGAGCACACCAAGTTCGTCAGGGATCACTTGAGTAGGATGACCGTCAATCCCATATTGGGGGTCGCACCACCCATAGTCAGCGACACCGAGATGGAACTCGGTAGGCGGGCTAGAAGTACCCTTGCCTCGTTACGCTGCGGTCATTCCCCTATGCTGATGTCATTCTTGCATAAGATCGATCGCAGTAAGCCAGACGAGTGCCCGGACTGTGGTAGCCGTGGCCACACAACTGAACACCCATTCGAATGCCCAAAGAGGCCTACCACTCTTACAACAATGGATTTGTGGACGAATCCGGTTTCAGTCGCCCGTTTCTTGAACCTTTGACAAAAACCTTCCTGCGGCTGCAAAGAAGAAGAACCTACCGCAATTTATCGAAAACCCCTATGTGCAAGTTTTAAGGCAATTTGATCGCAGCTTTCTCGAGAAATCGTCAGAGGTCGCGTTTGGGCAGCAAAATTTCCACGATTTTGAATCTCCGGACCAAATCAGATGGAATTATCAAATATTGACAAAAACCCCTAGAACCAAGTTTTAAGCTTAATCCAGGACATTTTTTGAAGGCCCTAGAACTTGTCATCCGTGTACCACTTTTCTCTAGGCAAAGCTATGAAAATGTCCACTTTTGCAAATCTCTTGTGAATCTCTGTAGCATTTAGCCGATTCAAAGTATGGAATACGGGATCACTGTCCTCCCCATATGAGAGTTGCATCCCGAAACTCCATCTTGCGTGTGCAACCCTACCTTGTTAGTGATGTTTGATTTGATTCGATTTGATTTATTACGACGTTTAAGACAGCCGAATGAAACATGAGTACAATGGTAATGGGATTTGAAAGTAAAGTGCTTCCGCAATAGGAAGAGCTGAGACTAGTTTCGCCTGTTAACCTTAGAGAAGTGTGAAATTTAGTGTTCATACCACTTATTGCATTATTTCCACTTCCCGAGGCTCGTCAGTAGTGTAATAAGCAGAGCTAGGCCTCGTTTCGCCCGTATACGATTTATGTGAAGTGTATAATCGTGCTCCAATCGTGTCAGACGCGCGCGCCGCAGATTTGCGTTGCACGCGCTGCGCCAGCAGGCCTCCGGTGGGTAATCACTTTCCGAAAAGTGAGCAGCCTGGGACGAATTTGGCTGGTAAAAAGCGGCGCGGGCGTCACGCGCGTGCCGCGCTGGCGAGGCGTCAGGCCACTCATACCCTAACACCACGCCCGAGCGTCACGCGCGTGCCGCGCTGGCGTCGAGTAGTATGAATAGCGCCTGATGTGTCGAGTTGCAGAAACGGGACAACTCTTCCCTCTGTGTAGAGAGCCTCTATTCTCTTCGACATTTAGAATAAGTCTGTGTGAAAAGTCAAGGCGGAAAAAGTCCGACTTCATAGGTTGAAATGTGAAGTGGTGCTCAAATAACACTGATTTCGGCGAAGTTATAGTCGAACCTGGCTCTTTACAGGCTATAAAACGGTGAAATTCACTTGGTTCCTAAGCGTGTTGGTGGGGAGCGCAGGGTAGAGACAGTGAGAGAGCGTAGGGCAGACGGAGGCCGAGGCGGCGCGCGCGCCGCTCGCGCCTCGAGTGATGTGAATTTCGAGGGTGGTGGCCATCGTGAATCAACACCTCTGGGGAGGCGGGAGAAACGGGGAGGAGCGAGATTCCTGATTGGACGCAACACGGGCTAGCCCTGCGCCCGGCTGTTGCGTGCAATCAGTAACCTCGCTCCTCCCCCGTTTGTCCCGCCTCCTCAGGGGCGTTGATACACGATGGCCACCACCCGAATTTCGACGTTTTCAGGAGGGTAGTCAAGTTGCCAGCGTCGGACCTTGCACTGTTATTGGTCATTCGGGAGTGTGGCCCCCTTCCCGCCAGGCCAATCGGAAGCGCGGCGCCTTCCCTTCAGGCCATATTAAGAAGGTAGTATTACCCTTCCTGTACTATTGATATCAATGTGGGTTCGACCCTGGAATTTACTGTACACATACCGTAATCTTCTGGAAACCTGCAGGCCTTTTATTGCCAGTTTTGCCGGTTTTCAAAGCTAAGCGATTATTTGCAACTTACCTTTCTTAGATATGGATAATGATATCCTTTTCGGCGGAGATCTAAGCGATAGCAGTAGTGATGACGAGGCTGACACCAGTCGCAGCAAGGTCGCAAAACAACCCGTGATTGTTAAAGAGGAAAAGTAAGTTTTTTCTTATTTTAAAGCTGTTTTTCGTGTTCTTATTCAAATTAATCAGGTGTGATGCCATTCTAGAAATCGATTTTTGTAGTCATTTTTACAGGCCTGATATTACAAAGACGAAAGTGTCGTTCACACTTGCGGACGATGACGAGTCAAACGATGGCGTCTCAATTTTTGAAGGGCTAGGAGATTCTGCTCTCAAGATGAACAAGCGGAAGGTACTTGACTACTTTGAGAATTCCTTACAAGTGCCTCACATTCTCGCCTTGGTATGGTGGGTGTAGCCGCGAAAGGGATGGCTGCAGACCACTCAGCAGCCCGCACGCCTGTCGCGTGCGCCGATCGATCACCACATTTTTCGTGGGCGCACAATACGCAACGCAGGCTGCTGAGGTGTCCGCAGCCATCACTTTCGTGGGTACACCAACTATAATGCCCAGGCTTAAACCCGATCAACTCCATAGCATCGATAACCCGAGAGCGGTTGCGTCGCGGTCGCCGTGGGTCGCACGCGACGCATTCATCCTTCCCGAGACGAGGATATTTCTGATTGAAAATGCATTTCTATGGGTATTAATATGGTAGAAGTCTCTAAGGCTCTAGTTATACATTAGCGTTTCGCCGTCGCTGCCAGGGATGTGCGTAATTACGACTAACGTCTAACGATTTTAACGACTAACGGGCTTTTTAGGTGTTACGACTAACGTCTAACAAAATGAAAAATATTTTCGTAAGCAATCCCAAAATTCGTTAGAAATTCAATGACATTCACATCGAGCTCCAACTCACGAATTACATCAGGATTTTTACATATATGTATAGTTAGGTCCGTGGCCTGTGTCCTCAAGAAAAAACGTTTAAATTCAAAACGCGGCTGGCGCGGCGGTTTAATTCTCGGAGATTAAGGTTTAATCCGCCATGCCAGCCGCGGTTTGAATTTACACGTTTTTTCTTGAGGAAACAGGCCGCGGATCCAACCATAGTTTCCTGTTGCTTGTTCGAGTTGGGAGCTGCAGAATAAATCAAGCCTTCAGTATTTATTCTTTATACTGACACTGATTCGCAATTCTGGAACCCGACATTATGACCCCAAACGAACGTTGCGCAAGAGCCGGCGCAGCACTTGTGCGACTTCGTTCCGGTCGCGAAACTTTATGGTAGGCTCACTGAACTTGTTCCGACACTGATCGACTCCAACTGAGATTTTTACAGAGGGCACTATCAGAGGTGATACGAGAACTACGTTAGGCATTAGCGATCTGGGGTACTTATTGCTTTTACAAAACGATAATCTAATTATAGTATTGAGTACTTAATGCTTCGAGATATGGGATTTCTGTAAAGTGGTGCTGGGACACCTCAGTGGGTGAAATTTTCATTTGGGTTCTAGTTTCTTCCGACCTTTCCCCCATTATGGAAACAAGCTCCAAATCACGCACGCCCTCTGCTCGCGACGATGAGCCAAGAACAATTAGTGCAAATTCGGTGCAGTTCTCCGTGTTGTCAATAGTCTTAATTTTATATAACTTCATAGAGCGCGAAATGGCATTTTTTAAAGAAAACGAAGAGCTCAACAGGGTCAAGCGGGGCGTTGCGTAATTTTTCGAAATCGAAGCGACCCCTCTTTCTCACCATCAATTTTTTTAATCCAAAATTTTGCGAGCCCCCCCCCCCCGAGGCGCAAATTCTGGGCTGTTTATATTTGATAACTAAATTTGTCAGACGCCGAAAATTCGCTCAGTACGAGGGCTCAAGCGTCTAAAACCTGAGAAATGCTATGATCCTTTCTTTTGGTGGCCAAAAATATCGAGAATTCTCGGGATATCTTACCCAAATTTTCGTTTTTGCTCCAAAATTTTGCGATCCCCTAACCTTCATTTTACAGTCAAAATTTTTGCGACCCCCCATCCCCCGTTGCAGATTTTCGCAACCCCGCTTGACCCTGGAGCACAAGGTTTCTCCGTTTTCCTAAATTTTTTCTTTTCTCGCCAAAAAAAAAGACAAAAATTGATAAACACACGCCCTTGAGTATTGGGTTTTCATTCACATTTTTAATTGGTTTAAAGCTCAATCTAGATTCTCTAACGAGAATGTTTTGTGTGTTTAATGGCCATGAATGTTTTGGAAGACACACATCTCTTCATGCCTTCCTTCTTTTTTTAATCATAAGGGTTTTTCTGCCTGAACTCTGCTTATTTGCAGAGCCTAGATTTTTAACGACTAACGAGGGTTTTGGCCGGTTGAACGACTAAAGATTTGCAAAATTTCTATTACGCTCATCCCTGGTCGCTGGCTTCCGCGGCATGTCCGCTATTGGTCAATTTCGAAATCTGACCAATCTCAGACGTCACGCAAAACCAGCGGCACCGAATCGCGGATCTATAACTAGGACCTAATAGTATTTTTCGGAAGCAATACAGCTGCGAATTTTATAGGTGTACGCCACTGTGCTTACATGTGTCCCTCGCCGCGAAGCTTACAGCTCGGCGGGTTCTCGCCCCGAAGACGCGGGTAACCGATGCGTGCCCTTCCCCCCCCCCCCCCGTCCACGTGAAGCGAGTGTTCGCTTTTTTTCGCGCGTGGGCCCGATTCAACGTCAGTTGTGCCGTAATCAAACATTTTTTTCTCGGTGTTTTGAAAAATTATCTCGGATTTTGCTCAAAACTTGTATGTAGGGGTAATTAATACAAAAAGCTAGGGGCGGGGTGAACACAATTCTGGAGTCCGTTTGTTGAAATCCTGAGGTTAGCGGTAGGTGATATGCGATTTAGGGGACAAAACCTACTTTAGTATTGGGGGAATCGACAAATGGACCTTGATTTCGTTTTCGCCACTCCGGTTAAACCCCGTATAAAAATTTTGAGTCAAATCTGGTCTTTGTCCAAACTACCGCATACCCTCCGTAATCTGTTCAAAATCAATAAACGGATTTCAAAGTCGTATTTAGCACCCCAAATAACACGCAGAGAAACGTTTTGAGCCATTTATATAGTAGCGTTCGGAAAATTGTCAAAGTCACATTTTGCCCTCAGAATTTTCCCCGATTTGAGACTGTGAACGAATTCAGTCGAATTTTTTGGAAACTTGACAGATAAGCCCCCGATTCGTGATCAGCATCCTAAATAACCCACCTGGGAGGTTTTGAAGTCAAGTTTGGAACATTTTCTAAAACTCTTCCAGAGCCCTCTAATCGGTATCAATAAACGCCCAACCGAAAATCTGTTTAAGTCCAAAACTCTATCAGTCTGTATAAAGTTCGGAAAATGTGCCTTCACCTGAACTTCGCTCAATGAAGTAGTTTTCAGCGCTGAACACAATTGTGAGGTCCGCTCCAGGAGCAGACGAAAACTTGCGCGTTCTGGAAGGTACAAAAAAAACACACAAAAAAACGACCGTTTCAAGCTTACAACTTCTCGGAACCTGCAGCTCGGGGTGGGATACTGCGCAGTTTTGCTATGGGGCCCCAAGAGATACTAACAATATAAGTCGTTTTTGCAGATGCATTTACCGCCATAAATACTTCCCTTGTAAGTCCGCGGTATCACCGCGAAGTCGCCGCGATCCTTAATGATGACCTGATTCTGCGGCGGATTTTATCCAGTTCGCCCAATTTTTGTGCGTATCTGAAGCAAAACTGCGCCTTTTCAAGGAGTTTTGCTCTGCCGTGGTTCTTTGTCAGTCCCCGGCATTGCCCTTAATACAGGGTGAATTACTGATTCTCTATATTCATCCTCATCGTCTGATTTTATCGCCTAGTGGTTTGAAAGAAACTGCGCGCTTACTTGCGTGGGTCCTATTCAGCATGAATCCTGCCATGAATTTTGCCTAGTTTCCTGAGAACTACTCGAATTCGCCGCCATTCCCGATGAAGCCCTGATTCTGCCGCGATAGCAATTCTCTCTTCATTTTCCATCTGTGGATCTGAAACAAAAGTGTGCACTTCCACGTGTTGTCTAGTCTTCATTCTAATACTTCAGGCAATTCTTGGCCCTGAGCTGCCTGACAGTTCGGCTCGTTCTCCCAGACTGCGGGCTTCTTCAGTTTGCCCGAACAGCAATAGCAGTGGCTTGGAGATTGGGAGAACGAGCTGAACTGTGAGACGGCTTCGATTCCTGTTCAGGGCTGCTCGGGGCCGTGAATCGCTTGAGGTTGACACTCATTTGTATCGGTCTACGGCATGTGCCAGAACTTGCTATGATACCCAACGAAGCATTGCTTTTCAATCTTTTCTTCGAATTTTTTTTCCACACGCGTATCTGTTGCGAAACCCCGCTCTTTTAGCGCCTAGGCCCGATTCAACGTCAACTGTCCCGTTATTCGGTCCCATTCCCTGATATGGCCTCGAGATCGCCGCGATCCCCGATGAAGCCTTGGTTCTGCCACGATTTCCGAATTTTCTCTTTTTTCATCTGTCAACATTGGAACGATTCTGCCTTGTTCCCCGAAATCGTCTCTCCCCCTTGCCAAGCTTGCGGAAGGAGTCGTCAATCCGCTTCTCCAAAATGCCCTACCGTACAACAATCACCAGCACGGTTTCGAAACAGAGCTTTCCACTTTTACTGCCCTGACGTCAATCGTCGAGCATATCATCGCTGGATTCAATCGCAAGATCTTGGCTGTCGGAAGCCTCGTTGTCGTCATCGATCTTACGGCTGCGGTTGATAGCATCAGTATCCCGCTTGTATCGAAATCGATACTGGAATCGGATATGCTCATTTGGTCTAAAAGATGGATCAATAGCTTTGTCAAGAACCAGTCCATTCGTGTCAATTTCGACGGACATTTATTTATTTATTTCTGCGCTCAGGAGAACGCGCCAAGAACAACTATCAAGTAAATAAGCGAGACAGTAACATGCTTGATGTTCTCCATTATTAATTTAAAAAAACACAACAATACCAAACACGAAGAACGAATCGAAACAGTGAGAATAAACAAACACACCCAACAGGATATTTGCGGAATGAGTGCCGACTCATTTAGCAGCACAATGGTGTTTTAGCTCAGTAACCGCGTGAAGAAGCGACATTTGATTTGAAGAAAAAAGTTTCTCACCGACTGAAATTCTCTGGAAATTCCCACAGACATCTATCCTCTTCGGTTCCACTCAAGGCCGGTGTCTCGCTAGGCGCGGTGCTACCCTCTAGCCTCTTTTTGCTATTTCTATCTGCTTTTTTCTGAGCCACCAATCGGCATCCATCTGTGCCTGTACGCTGATGGCATGACTATCGTTTGCAGGGACTCAGTTATTGGTCGAGACACTGCTACTATTAATGGCTACTTACGGATCTTGGCAATTTATATCTTATCAATGTCGCTGTCTATCTCTGCCTCCAAGTCAAGTGTCTCACTATTTGCAACGACTACAACTGAACATCGCCTTCATCTCAAGGTCATGTGGAATGGCCATGAGCTGCCACTGTCTAAGCATACTCTACTACTGGGAGTTTTCCTGTATCCCTCCATGCGTTTCCCTGAGAATACGCGTATACGTGCTGCCTCAGCCAACTCGCGCAACAATATTCTGCGTGCCCTGGCTGGAACTACTTGGGGCAGCGCGAAGGAAGTGCTACGTACGATGTATAGAGCCATGGTGCAGCTGGTATATGAATATGGCGCCCTATTTGGACCAGGCTTCTCTCTGAAACCTCTTGGTGCAGATTGCAGAGGGCACAGAATACTGCCCTCAGGCTTATAACTGGATTTCATAAATCGACGCCAATTCCTCTTTTCCATAAGGAAACCGGCCTACTCAGCACTGTTTAATCTAGTCTCAGCAGTTTCTGACAAGTATCGTCAAGAGTCCGACCCATCCAAAACACCATCTTCTATCGTCGGGTCCCCATCCAAGAAATATACGCACGCCGCTCAATGCAACCCTATCTGATGTCGATCAACAATGTTGGGCTTCATCCGAACTCTCGCACAGAAGACTCCAGATGGCCGAGCATACGCGCTTTGTGGCAGAATCCTTGTCTGCTGCTCAGTCCAACTCCATATATGGCGGAGTTCCCCCACGAGGACGACAACAAAGCTGATCTACCGGGGCGCATTCGAACCATCCTTGAACAATCATTCCAAACATACGGTCACTCTACCTTTCTCAAGGCGTACGCCCAGCGGATCGACCAGTCAGTCCCAGATAGATGCACCGATTGTCAATGGACTGGAAATGATTCATTGCATCTATTTTCATGTCTGGCCAGACCTACAACCCTGTCTGCTCGAGATCTATGGAACAAACCGTGTGAGGTTGCTGGCTTCCTACGCTTTTGATGCGACGCTCTATCATGGCTGACAAGAAGAAGAAGAAGAAATCGTCTAGAGTCTCCCTTTATCCACCTTGGAGCCCCGATTCCGCGGCAAGTTCCGTCCGTTTTGCATTTTCACCCAATCTTCAGAAGTTCTTCTAGGCACCATTTTAACACCGTCCTGCTCCATCCAACATCCCAGCTTCTTCCTCTCCTATGCTTCTACCACGCCTCATTATCACCCATGATCTGTACTTTTCCGGGATTTCTTCTTAGACTGCGTCCCTCTTCGCTAAACTTTCTCCTTGGTGTGCCCAGGCCTGGCCGAAACCAGTAGCGAATTGCCACGTTTTTGGAAAGACTTAACCTTACAACTTGAATATTCTGTAAGTGGTATAACCAGTTCCCCCCTTCGCAGGCTGTCTCACCACCAGGACCCAGTCCTGAAATGAAGCGTGTGAAGTCGGAAGGTCATCTGCCTGACTCAACGTCTACAGCCGATTTTCAAGAGGCGTTGAATCTCCTCGATGATCCTACTGGAGGTTGTTTTACACTGAAAAGATAATTTTTGATGTTAAAGGCGGTAAAAATGTATTTAAGATGTTTTCACTGCTCCCACTGCACCTGCTCTCAAGAAGATAATTAAAGACAGAAGCAAAGCTGTTATTGTAAAGGTAATTTTCTGTATCCTCAGAGTTTCAGGCTTTCTAAAAAAATTGTTCTTAGAAAGAAAAAGATGTGCGTTTTGCACCTGATGTTCAACAAGCAGATAAGCCGTCGACTAGCCAGCAGAAGCCGCCAATCCCTTCGTCCGCTGTGAAGAATGAGCCAGAGGAGGTTGAAAATTCATTTTAACTTTAAGCCTGCTTGCGTAGTCTTGACTGAAGTCTGAACGGATAAAAGCTCATCAAAGATTCCTTTTTGTCTGCAATCGCACAGAATGAGGATTCTATATCAGTTCTTCCAGGACGACGCTCTGCCAATCAAGCCATTGAACGAAGAAGATGAGTTGCTCCGGCTCAAAATGCAGGTGAGTTTTTCGTCTCTATTACTTTTTTTTCGGATCTCGGGGATTGAAAAAATCTCCACCTGAAATTCATAGGGTTGTGGCTCGGGTTACTGAACGCGAATATGGGGACTGTTCCTAGTTTTTTTTTTGGAAAATTATCTTGGGCATACGGTAGTTCAAACAAAGTCTCCGATTTAATTGAAATTGGGCTAACAGGGGCTGTTAGGAATATTGATAACGAATCCGCTTTGCCTCCTTATTTTCAAACGGTGGCAAAACGACACCAAACCTAAAGTCGGTGTGGATCCTAGTGACACTTTGTGCTTTCTATTGAAGGTTGGCGCAAACTGGGTGTCATATGCTATAACACAGGTGCGCCCTATTTGCGCCAACCTTCAACGGGAAACGCAAACTATTACTAGGATCCATGTCGTGGCAAAATCAGAAATAGGTAATGGATTCGCGATTGGAACTTCAAAGAATGACATGTTCCAAGGTTTCTTCACCTTGAAATTACCTATCTACTGTGGTATATCTATCTTAGACTACCGTAGCCTTTGAAAAACTGAAAACAGGCCTTATATTCACACTTAACACCCCCAAATAACCCTTTGTACAAAGCTTGGCTGATTTTTTTCCGACCACTAGGACCCCATATGTGCGGTTTCTCGGAATTCATAAGATTTTCAGTCTTTTTTTTTGTGAAAATTTTTGCCTTAGTTTGGTTGAAAATAATATTTTCAGATTCTAATCTCCAATTTTTCACAGGAGCAGCTCAATCGATACGAGATGTATAGGAGGTGACTCTTTCAAACAATTCCCTGAATTAGCTATGTATTTCAACTAGGTGGGCGCAAGCATTTGTTCAAAAAAACAAACAGGGCTCACCCTTCAAAATAATTTCCATCACATTCAAGGATCCTTCGCCACCGATTGGGCAGATCATGAATCCCCGACGCGTAGAATTCTGGCTGTTTCGAGTCGAAGTATTCCTCTGAGGCCATTTTGACTTCGGTATCGTTGGTGAACTGTTCTCCAACCAGGAAGTGCTGCATTGAGCAGAACAGATGGTAGTTGGAAGGGGCAAGAACTGGGCTATATTGAGGGTGAGGAAGAACTTCCCAGCCGAGGTCCGGCAATTTCTGAGATACGTGTGGCCGAGCATTGTCATGAAGAATAGAAACTGCTGGAACTATGTTCTTCCTCATTCTCCATATAGCCCAGATCTTGCCCATTCCGACTACCATCTGTTTCGCTCGATGCAGCACTTAATAGATGGAAAACAGTCACTGGATCCGAGATGCTCAACCTACGCGTGGTGGATCTGTGGAGTCGATGAGCGTCAACAACTCCACGAGGAGTTTTTTCTGCGTGGGAGTGTAAATGGCTGGCTGCTACACTCCTTCGTACTCTACTGTTACGAGCTGGCATTGAGAAGAATCCTGGACCGCGAAACAAGACTCCGCCGCGATATCCATGCCGTCATTGTGGATTGTCGGCACAACATGCGAGCATCCAGTGCGGTGGTTGCCTTGGCTGGGTACACCTCAAGTGTTCGGGGTTAACCAGCTATAATGATTACACTGATGCCTATTGTTGTATGTCTTGTATCAATTTACCTTCTACGGTTCCTCTTCATAGTCTCAACATTTTTCAACTCAATATTAATGGCTTGCGTGCCAAACTTATGGAACTTACATTGTACATTGAACGCTCACAACCTGATGTCATCCTCCTACAGGAGACCAAACTTAGCGTGTCCTCCCCTTCTCAGCCCCGCCTCCCCGGCTATACATCTTACCATATTCCCCGTACATCACATGGCGGTGGCGTCTCGACTTTTGTAAAATCATCTATTCCCTCTCATCTTATTGCACTCCCTAATGATAATGTTGTTGAATGTATAGGACTTCATGTTGTACTGCAAAGTTGTCCCCTAGACATTATCAATGTTTACATTCCCCCATCCACTTCTTGTCCCAATTCATTTGGCCCCACTCCATATCTATATGATGTATATGCAATCCTCTCATCTTCATCTGTTGTCGTGCCTGGTGGCTTTAATGCTCATTCCTCCTGGTTCTCCTCCCTAGATCCCGATGACAGAGGAGAACTACTTGAGCCTTTTGCGGATGATTGTGACCTGATACCTATAAACGAGGACTCTCCTACTCGTCTCCCGTCGACGGGCAGACCCTCCTCACCGGATGTCACGTTTGTTACCCCTTCTCTTGTCATGTCTTGCAGCTGGTCCACATCTGTGGCAATGGGCAGTGATCATGTACCTATTTGCACATCATCGGATCTTTCTCTCAATAGTCAGCTTGCACCTTTTTCTGGCTCCCGTAGCTAATGTTACACTAATTATCGTAAGGCTAACTGGTTCCTGTTTAAAGAGGTGCTACTCAGCCGGGTAGCCAACTATCCGCTAGCTGGCTCGGTACATGACAAGGAGAAATTCGTCGTCGACACCATATGCGATGCCTCCAGAACAGCCATCCCGACCGGTCGCGTTAGAACGTTCCACCCTAACGTACCAAAGGAAGCCCTGGAGCTTATCACTCAACGGGACGACCGACGCAGAAGCGACCCCTCTGATCCGTGCATTTCTCAATTATCCGAGGAGATCTCCAAAGTGCTGAATGACCACAAGCAGAAACGCTGGAGAGAGTACACCGAATCCATCAACTTTGCGACTGATATCAAACAGGCGTGGAGCATCCTCAAACGACTATCTGGAAAGAAGATTGCACCTGCCCGCAACATGCTTGAATTCTCCTCGGGCAGATTTGAATTCGGATATAAGGCTGCCTGCCAGCTTGGAAAACTCTATGCTTCTGCCTCTTCACGACGCGATAAGCAACACAGATGTACCTTACGTGCTATCAGGAAACTCAGTCGCCAGGACGTACCTGCTATTACTGCTTCTACTGTCATTGCCATTATCAAATCAATGAAGAACTCAAAGGCAGAGGAACCTGACGGCATCTCAGCCGTTCACTTGAAGCATTTGCCGGAACAATATGCCGAGTTACTCAGTGATCTTATCTATTCGTCGTTTAGTAGTGGTATTATACGTGCTCGTTGGAAACAAGCTCTTGTTCTCCCCATCCCCAAGCCTGGCAAACCAGAGGATAAAGCCACGTCACATCGTCCCATATCCCTATTATCCCCTATCGCTAAGCTGGCGGAAAAAATTATAAATCCGCATCTCCAAGGCGCACTACAGTAGAACGTCCATCAGCATGGCTTCAAAAAGGCGCACTCCACCATCACTGCACTAACGTCAATTACTGAACACATCATCGCCGGTTTCAATAGGATAGCTTCCGCCGGCAGAAGTCTGGTCGTAGCAGTCGATCTGACTTCCGCTTTCGACAATGTCAGCACTTCATCGTTGTCAAAATCGATTCTGGACTGTAATATGCCCGACTGGTGTAAACGATGCACTGACAACTTCGTCAAGAACCGCTCCATACGTGTGAAGTTCGACGGACACTTGTCGAAGTCGGTCCTTCTGAAGGCAGGCGTTCCTCAAGGTGGAGTATTGTCACCAAGCCTATTCTCTCTGTATCTATCCGATATTCCGAAGCCGCCACCCAACATCCATCTATGTCTGTATGCTGATGACATCACAATTGTATGTACAGACCCTGTTATCGACCGTGCCACTGCGGAGATGAACAAATACCTCTGCAGCCTGGTCAAATTCCTCGAATCGAAGCAGCTAAAGGTCTCTCCTCGAAAGTCTAGCGTTACTCTGTGCACTACTGCAACGGCTGAGCATCAACTGCATCCCGGGGTTTTCTGGGAAGGCAATCGGCTGCCCCTGTCTAAGCACCCTCGGCTACTTGGAGTCTTCCTAGACCCCTCACTGCGCTTTCACGAGAACACGCGCATCCGAGCCGCAACTGCTAACACGCGAAATAACATCCTCCGTGCTTTGGCGGGCACCACTTGGGGTAGCACAAAGGAAGTTCTACGCACAACGTATAAGGCCATGATACAGCCTACTCTGGAGTATGGAGCTCTGATATGGACTAGACACCTGTCGGATGCCTCTTGGAGCAAGCTTCAACGCGTACAAAATACTGCTCTACGTGTCATCACTGGCTGCCCAAAGTCTACACCTATATCCCATCTTCATCAAGAATGTGCCGTACTTCCTGTCAAACAGCACTGCCAACTGCAGTCACAACAGTTTCACATTGGCATAGTCAAGAATGCCGCACATCCCAACTACCCACTCCTGTCATCTGATCCTCATCCCCGTAATATTCGCACACCGCTCCATACTGCTATTTCTACATTGGATCGTCAAAGATGGGCTACCTCTGAGCTCACAAGGAAGAGGCTGCAGCAAATTGAACACACCAGATTCGTGTCTGAATACCTGTCCTGTGCCCTTCCCAATCCCATCCTTGGTACTGTGCCTCCTACGGTCGATGACAGCGAGAAGACTCTGCCCAGACGCTCCCGCGTCACTCTAGCGGGTCTACGCTGCGGTCACTCTTCGTACCTCAAAGCCTACGCACATAGGATCGACGAGTCGGTCCCTGATCATTGTCCTGACTGTCATATTGCTGGTCATGATTCACTACATTTATTTTCATGCTCTGCCAGACCTACTTCTCTGTGTGCTCGTGATATGTGGAACAAGCCGTGTGATGTGTCCACCTTTCTACGCCTATGAGAAGAAACTCCGATGTGGCTGATAAGAAGAAGAAGAAAACAGTCACTAACGATGACAAAGTTTAAAAGGCCTTAGAAGAATACTCCGACTCGAAACAGCCAGAAATCTACGCGTCGGGAATTCACGATCTACCCAAGCGGTGACGAAGGATTCTTGAATGTGATGGAAATTATTCTGTTGGGTGAGCCTTGTCTGTTTTTGAAAAAAATGTTTTTTATTCAATGCTGTGAAAGTCTGGAAACGTTTGCATCAACCTAATATTTACAAAATTCTTAGTGATCACAAGGCCCCGTCCTAAACCAAACCTCGCCGCAGAAACCGCGAAGCGGCTGGTGCGCTTAATGGCTCTCTCATTTTCTGGGGCTCTGACAGCTCCTAGGATCTTTCGTATCCATATAGAGATTTCGTCCACAACAAACGAGGATGAACTATTCTGCCACCCGCCTGAATTACGGGCGGAGGTTGTATGGACTATCGCGCCGCGACACTCTCTTGCCCTAATTCTGTAGTGATCTTTCTCTAAAAAGTTTTCTTCCGAGCACTATTGAATATACCCATACGAGAATTTTTTGCGGATCTAGTTGCGATACGGTCGTAAACGGCGGGTATTCCGTTCTAATGTCCTGAAACGCCAACCTACGATGTGCGCTCTCATTCTCGCCTTGTACTTTTTGCGTCGCCTACTTTCTAGTGTAGACTTTACTATGCTCTATGTTAATCCACTGAGGAATACATTTTCCTCCGTGAGGCATCGCAGAGCCGTGGACTGATTTTAGCTAGCAGGAGCGGTCGCGTCTCGGCACAAGTCTTCTTCTTCTTCTTCTGCAGCCTCAAAGTGGTTTTTGTCATAGGTTGAGGAACTGGGCGGCCTTCACAGGATTCGTCCAAAGGTCCATTGTTGTTAAGGAGGTAGGTCTCTTCGGGCACATGAACAAGTGCGCCGTGTCGTGTCCGGGAGCACCACAGTCCGGGCATGCGTCTGGTCGGCTGCTGTCGATCTTGTTGGCGTAAGACATTAGCAGAATAGAGTGACCACAGCGCAGCGAGGCGAGAGCACATCTGGCTCGCCGGTTGAGTTGAGACTCGGTCTCGCAAACCCGAGGCGGCACCGTTCCCAAGATAGGGTTCACAGCCGCCTTTGCTAGATATCCTCGAACAAATTGCGTGTGCTCCTCACGCAGAAGACGAAGCCTTTCCATGCTGGAGTCGGCCCATCTCTGTACATCAACTTTACGAGGAGCATCGGCGAACGGCGTCCTAATCGACCTCTCTCTTATGGGCTTCATGATTCTCTTTGACGGATGATTCGGCTGCCTCAGAACATTAATATACATCTGCTGTGCCTGGAGTTCACAATGCTCCTTGACCGGCAATATGCAGGCCTCCGCGTGAAGATGCTCCACCGGGGAGCTCCTTGCACAACCGGTAGCAATTCTAAGCGCAGCATTCTGTACACGCTGCAGCTTATTCCAGGAGCTGTCAGACACCAGGTGCTGCCACACTGGTGCCGCATATTCCAGAGCCGGCTGAAGTATTGCTCTGTAGGTTCTCAATATAGTCTCTCGGCTGCTTCCCCATGATGTTCCTCCGAGAGCTCTCAAGATATTTAGTCTAGCCTTGACGACTGTTTGTTTCTGTTCCGCGTTTTGTGGAACTTCAGTGATGGATCAAGAATAAGGCCAAGCAGCTTGGGGAATTTTGCTGCTGGCACCAGGTCACCATCCCATTTGACATCTGGATGGGCACTGTGTTCCTTGGTGTTCGTTGTGAACACTGAAACAGAGGATTTTGCGGCAGAGACTGTGAGCATCATTTTATCGAGGAAGAGCTTCAACTCGACGAGATAGGCGCTGATCTTGTTAGCGGCTATCTGCAGGTCACGATCCTGGCACATGATGGTGATGTCGTCGGCATACATAACAATCCTTACATCATTGGGAGGCTCGGGAATGTCCTCAAGATAAGGCTGAATAGGGCAGGGGACAACACTCCGCCTTGCGGAACACCGGCTGCTATTGGAATGCTATCGGATACATGATTCTGGAATCGGCACAAGTCAATTTATCGCATAAGACAGATGCTGTTGAGCGATCTCTCATGTTTGCTATGCTAGTCCTCAGTTCTGTCATCCTCCACGAGGGAGACCTCAACCTCACAAATGCTTCTCGAAATCAGGTCTTCCTTCCCGAAATCGATTATTCGCCGTCTCATACATCAGCTGACTGGGGTGAATGTTGGTCAGAATGTCGTAATTGCAGTTGCTGGACTTGCAAAGGTACCGTCAATTTTTTTTGAATTTTTTTTCGAAGATAGGATTTTTGAAAGCTTTTTTAGGTGTTTGCTTGTGAGCTGGTAGAAGAGGCGTTGGACATTCAGAAGAGTATGGGCACATCAGATGAGCCGCTGAAGCCACATCATCTTCGCAACGCTTACTATTCGCTAGAACGACAAGGAAAGGTATTCCCACAAAATAGTCAGCGGCGGAATCCTTTCATGTGATAGTCAGGCTAATCGTCATGGTAATTGATTGATGTATGTATAGTTTCTCCACTTGTGCATTCGGCTCCTGCTCCTGTATTAGTTCCATGCACTTAACCACCTGTGGGCCCATTACACGAAAAGGAAGGAGCCGTGGTCGAACTACCCTGCGTTCACGCCATCGCTTAAACGCGTTAACCGTAGGCTTTCTGAGAAGACCAGCGGCGTGAAGGCAGCGAATTTCATTCCGGCGCGTCGCGACTTGGCGGTCAAACCTCTCTGCGGCTCCCCTCTTCTCGTGTACTGGGTCCACACACAACATGCTAAAGGTTCACTGGCTCTCATTGTGAATCGGGTTGCATTCTGTTCACTTAACTTCCTTCACCCACCATTGCGATCCTTGAGCCTTATGCGAAGTCTTGAGGTCGCTGCGTCTGCGAATGATATCTTTCAATTAAAATTAAACGCAGCGGCTTGCGTTTTCATAGAACGCTTTAGCATTGGGTTAGCGGGCGATTACCGATGGGAGTATCTTTCAAGAACAGCGTAGCGTTCGCAATTATGCGTCGCACCAAGTGTAATCAACAATTTCAGACAATGCCTCGTTCTGAGTAAACGATCCGTTGCGTTTAGTCGCAGCGTCTGAGTATGAAGTAGGCACTTGGGTGAATTTCGAAGTGTGCCAGTATGATCTAATATTTTTTGGGATATTGTTTCGAAGTGCGCGTTTGTCCTTGCACAACGAACGGCATTCGATCTGTTCTGCAGGACAGACCCTTGGGGCGCCTTCAGTTTGCTGCGAGCGGTTGCGCCGCGGCAATCCATTGGTTTTTATATGAATGAAGGCAAGCTTGTTTTCGCCAAGTCCTCCACGCTTCTTTGGTTTCTCTTGGAGTGGGCTCTTGGATCCAGTACACGAAAAGGATGAGCCATGGACGAGTTTGCCCCTAGACGTGACACGCGCGGGGAAAATCGGTTGAGATCTCGTTTTGAAGGCTTTTAGTAGACGCACTCGAACGCAGCTAAATCTCATCCATGGATCTTCATTTTTCGTGTACTAGGTCTACAAGTCGTTGGAGTGCCGCAACGCGACCGCACGCTCCCTTGAAAAAATTCACAAGACTCGTGCGCTTTGGCTTTGATGTTGCTGACAGACTTCAAGATATTGTAAGTGAGAAAGAAGGCGATTTTCACTGCGTTGTGAAGTGTTTTCTGCATGGGAATATCCGGTATTGATAAATGTGCCTAAATAATGTAATAAAATCTATTATATCTTTGCTATTCTCTGGTCTGCAGGCGTTGTTGACGTTTTTTACTTGGTCTGTCTACTTTTTATTTTGTGATCTTGTTATACAGTGCGTTTCAAAATTATAAGGCACCCCAAAACATGGCAATTTCGCTCGCAGGTCAACGAATTCCGAGCCGAGACCTATTCCAATCGATTCAGCATAGCCGAAAACGTTAGTAAATTTTCTATGTAGAAAACTTATCTTCATACTTTTCAAGTAAATATTCGCCAACATAAGATCAGACCGTTTCAAAATTATAAAGGCACCCTCTGCGGTGCTCCTTTATCTCCCACAGTTTCAATCCTCCTGCACTCCACTTGAAAGGCAACACTTCCGTGTACCTCGCTGACATTATGCCTCGTGTATACATACTCTCAAGTGAGGAACAAGCCCAAGTGAAAGCGTTTCATCAGGCTGGCCATTCGAATCGCTTCATCGCCGCTCAGCTTGGTCATTCTCCAAGATGCATTGATAGCTACGTCAAGAATTCGGAATACCAGAGAAAAAATAAGAACGCTGGAAGACCACGAGTGCTGTCTGACAAAGATGTTTGTCATATTCGGCGTTCCATGTCCAATGCTACGAAGTCAGTGAACCAGGTCAGGTGCGAGCTGGCACTTTCTGCGTCAAATACGACGGTATAGAGGGCCGTTAATGACAGTCCTGTCATTGTTCGGCAGTCTATAGCAAGGCTCCAAAGCTGACTGATCTCCACAAATCCGGCCGACTCCAGTTTGCTCGTGAGAATATGAAAATGGATTGGGGATCGGTAAGTTGTGTGGCACCCCAAGGCGCTTTTCCATTTTTGGTCAATTTTATTCAATCTAAGTTTTTCTGATCATCTTTTCTGACGAAAAGAAGTTTAACTTCTTCTTCTTCTTCTGCAGCCACAGAGAGGGTCCTGTCATAGACTGAGGAACTGAGCCACAAGCGTCGGATTCGTCCACAGATCTACTGTTGTTAACGATGTCGGTCTCATCGGGCAGTTGAAAAGGTGCGCAGTAGTATGCCCTTTATTACCACAATCCGGGCACTCGTCAGGTCTGCTGCTATCGATCTTATGTAAATAAGACATAAGCATGGGGAGTGCCCGCAGCGCAACGAGGCAAGGGTGCACCTGGCACGCCTACCGAGTTCCATCTCGGTTTCGCTGACCTTTCGCTGGCGGCACGACTCCGAGAATGGAGTTTACGGCGGTCTTGCATAAGTGATCCTTGACGGGTTGGGTATGCTCAGCACGTAAGAGACGGAGGCGTTCTTGTTGTGCGTTAGTCCATCTCTGTATATTGATTTTCGTGGGAGCATCAGCAAACGGCTTTCTTATACCTCTCTCTCACGGGGTCTAATACTCTTCGCGACGGATGATTTGGCTGCTTCAGAATGTTTATGTACAGCTGTTGTGCGTGGAGTTGGCAGTGGTCCTTAACTGGCAGGATGCGAGCTTCGGCATGTAGGTGCTCTATTGGAGAGCTTTTGGAACAGCCTGTTGCGATTCGCAATGCTCCATTTTGGATGCGCTGCAGCTTGGACCAGGATGTGTCCGACACGATATGGCGCCAGACTGGTGCAGCATACTCCAGGGCGGGCTGTACGATGGCCTTGTACGTGGTCAGGATCGTTTCTTTACTGCATATCCAGGACGTTCCGCCGAGAGCACGTAGGACGTTAAGTCTTGTTTTCACTGCAGCTTGCTTCTGCTCAGTGTTCTTATGAAACCTCAGCGAAGGGTCCAACACGAGTCCGAGCAGCTTAGGGAATCGGGCGGCCGGCAGGCGAGTTTCGTCCCATTTCACCATGGGATGAGCACTGTGCTCCGCAGGAACAGTGGAAAAGACTGTGACGGATGATTTAGCGGCAGAGACCGTAAGCATCTTGCTATTGAGAAAACATTTCAACTCGATCAAGTAGTCATTGATCTTACTGGCAGCTACATTTATGTCGCGATCCCGGCATAGTATAGTAATATCATCCGCATATGCAACGACCTTGATGTCTTGGGATGGAACGGGTAGATCTTCAATATACAGACTAAAAAGAGCAGGCGATAAAACTCCTCCTTGAGGTACGCCGGCGGCGATTGGGATGCTATTGGAGACGTGCCCTTGAAATAGCACATTTGCCCGACGTCCTTAGTTTAACTTAGATGGCCCTGATGGTTTTCATAGTCATTGGAGAGATCTCAGGAAAGAGCCGCTTATCTTCAGCAAGCGCAACTTGGGCGGTGGGTCACTAATGGTTTGGGGGGCATTCTGCAGCAGTGGCGTTCTCCAACTAGCTGTTGTTTCATGTCGAATTGATTCCTAGGAATACCAGACGGTGCTCGCTGACCACCTCCTGCCATTTCTGGGAGGACGTCGCCGTCAGAAGTACGTTTTCATGCAGGACAACGCCTCGGTCCACGGCAGCCGGTCAACTGTCGAATGGCTTAACAGCGAGAATATCGCTCTTCTGATGTGGCCACCTTGTAGTCCTGACCTAAACCCGATTGAGAACATCTGGGGGATTATCGTTAGGCAGATATACTCTAATAGCATGCAGTATAACAATATCGGTGACCGCAAGAACGCCATTCTGAGGGCTTGGGACAATTTGGACCCCTCTCTTTTCAAGAAGCTTACGGATAGTATGCCAAATAGCATTTTTGATGTTATTGCTAATCATGGTGGACCAATCCGTTAATTATCTGTTGTTAACTTTTAGTTTTGTAAATAAATTTATCGTTATTCTAAAGTGCCTTTATAATTTTGAAACGGTGTTATTTTAAGTTGCCGAATATTTCTTGAGAAAGTGTGACGAAATATTTCCGGAAATAAAGTTGCTTGTTGTTTTCGACTATGCTGAATCGTATGGAATTGGTCACAGCTCGAAATTCGTTGATATGCGAGCGAAATTGCCATTTTCTGGGGTGCCTTTATAATTTTGAAACGCACTGTATATGCGCTTTTTGTCTCGTTTCAAAGACTTCCCCATTAGGTGAGCGGTCGAGGTGCGGCGCCAGCGCTGAGGCGTTCCGCGCCGCGATGGCACGCCCGACCGAATTGTTAAAGCCACATAACCAGGGATTTATCAAATGTTTGTTGATAAATTTTTTGGAAGAAGGGGTAAATTCCAGTGTCTTTTTGCGTAAAGCTTTTGTTGTTGAATCTTATGAAAATGACAGTTAAAAAAAATTATCGCAAATTCCAGGAGGATAGTTTATCATAGATGAGTGGACCGCAGTATACTGGCGTTCCCTCAATACCGCCGCCACAGTTTAGCACGTTTACCACGGTGGTGGATCCGCCGCGGCCTCTTCCAGACTTCATATCGAAGCCTCCCACACGTCCTACAACTACTGCTGCCCAGCAGGTATATACCTTAATAGTGATTCGTTGTTATGAGATGAAAAGGCCATTTACATGATCTAAAGTTATTTGCAGGTTGTGGTACCTTATCCGACAGTAACGGCCAGCGTAGATCCCTCCTCTACACAGATTAATAGTGGAGATGTGAAACCCGGCTCGATTCAGGAGTCGTTTGCTATATCGCCTAGTGAGATTAAGGACTCAAAGGTGTGACGAATTAGTATCTCAATAGTTTATCAAATTTTTGAAATTCGATTTTTCAGGATCCTGTAAAACCTGATCTTCAACAGCCGAAGAAGCATCACAAGTTGCCGCTAGCTCCAACGTCTTCCAAGGGTTACAATACCAAACGAACTTTCAAGGTATTTGTGATTCTTCTAAGAGCGGTGCTTTTGCATACATGGCTGGGATAGCAAGGCAAACGATTCCTCAGGGCGTTCAACACCAACACCAGTGGACGCGGTGGGAGCTCATTGTTCATTTGAAGGTGACACCATTCCACCGAAAGCATCCAGTGCCTTTCTCGAAAACGACAAAACGCTAGACGAAGTTCAGCCATGCGGGAAAGCAAGTTCCTAGATCGATTCAACACGCGCGATCACATCCTCACAGTTATGAAGCTTCTCAGATATTGGGGAGGTCCATTTTGGTCACAATAGGTTTTCTAGTCGGATACCCTGTCGAGTTGTAAGGAACTTTTGCAGCGGCGCGTGCTGTTTCGAGGAGCACGTGGCCTGTTTGAGGGGGTATGTGGCGCAATGAGGCAAAACTCTTGTCGCACTCCGTTTCCCAAGCGACAGCACGTCGTCCTATACTAGAAGCACGTGGCGCAGATAGGCAAAACTTTTGCCTCACACCTGTCCCTACGCAGAAGCGCGCCTTCTTACAATAGAAGCACGTGGCGCAGACACGCAAAACTCCTGGTGCACCCAAGGATTGTAGCCCATTAGACATCGCAGGACTGCAGGCGCGCAGCTTACCGTGACTCATGGTGTTCAACGTTCTTCATTGGGAATTCTGACGAAAGGTTTGAAGGTTTCCATGTTTTTTAAGCGAATGGGAAGTACTGGTTCGCTATTACACGCAGCAGGGACGATTGTAGGCACTACTGGCTCTTGCTCGACTGTTAAAATGATAAATGGGACTTCAGGATATACTAGGGTCGCAGGCATGAATGCTTCTGTCGGGATTAGTGCACTTGTGGAACAAATACCAGTGAGGGATCACCGTAAATCCATCGCCATTATGCAGTGGTTGCCTCGAGACTCATGGTCAAGCGGGGTTGCGAAATTTTGCAACGGCGGTGGAAGGTTGCAAAAATTTTGGTTCGAAAGTGAAGGTTAAATGGAAATCTGGTGAAGATATTTCAAAAATTCTAGATATTTTTGGTTGGTAAAGGGAAGAATCGTAGCATTGCTTAGGTTTTAAGCGCTTGAGCCCTACTGCTGAACGAATTGTCGGCGGCTGACAGTCTTTGTAACTGAATATATGGCTCCCCGCCGGACTTGATTGAAATACGGACTGAGTCCGGCTCTGCACCCGTCTTTCACTATTGCGGTGCGTATCGGCCGGTTGGGACTCAGTTTATCGACCGGCTCTGACGGCGGCCTAAACTACCCCGAAATAACTGCTCGGGGAAGATAGCACACCTCTCGAATTTAGGGAAAAATGATGGTGGGGGGGGGTCGCTTCGATTTCGGAAAATTACGCAAGGCCCCGCTTGACCCTGTCGAGACTGCCCGAACCCTTGCAAACGAATTCATTTATCTAGCCCAAGGCTATCTCATCCGTGTTGACGTCCATGTGTGCACGAAAGTTGGAGTTAAGTCATCTTTCAGGTCATTATCGTGGGTGATGCTGGTGTTGGCAAGACATGTTTGTCGTTTCGATTCTGTTGTGGCCGGTTTCCAGAGCACACAGAAGCTACCATTGGAGTGGATTTTCGGGAAAGGAGTTGTGTTATTGAGAGAGAGTTGCTAAAAGTAGGTGTTCGTGAATGTAAAATTATGCCTAATAAGGAGAAATGAGCATTCCAGGTACAATTATGGGACACAGCCGGTCAGGAAAGGTACAGGCATTCCATAGTAGCCCATTACTATCGTAATGTGAATGCCGTAGTGTTTGTTTATGATGTGACTTGGTGAGTTTTGCAAGCAGTTCCGACTATGTTCAGTGCGGGAAAAGGTATCGTTCTTTTTGAAAATCGGTGTTCAGCCCATCCTCGTTCGCATCTCTCCGGTCATGGATCACCGAATGCGAGAAGAATGGCCTCACGGCTGACTCTGATGTACCTCGAATTCTAATTGGGAACAAATGTGACCTGAAATCAGCTTCAAACCCGAATCGTGTTGATACGGATGCTGCTCAGGTGAAGTTCCGACTGATTCTAAGCTCCATTTCTTCCGGTTTTCGAGTCGTGATATTGTCAAAGAGATGGCTAACATACGAGTGAGCGCAATCAAAGACGAGGGAATCCCTACGGTTTAAAGGCAGCAGACACGCTCAAAAATGGTATCGATTTTATGACATAAATCAAAGGTTTGGAGCTGGTTGTATTCGGAACTGACGAAAAAACGAACGAAAATTGTGTGCAATTAGAGGAATAACGGTTATTTTGTTATCAGGTGAAAGTGGACGAGTTTTACGGCGCGCGGTTGAAACAGCGAATATTAGCAACAAAACGGTTGAGCTAGAGAAGCCGATATACTCTTATAGCCTGAACTGGAACGTTAACCTCGTCGGAAGCACCAAAAACCAGCCGGTTGCAGAAGCTTTGGGGCGGGGTTGCAGAAATTTTTCGATTTGCATTGCTGAAATTTAGTAGTTTTGACTCGTTTTTGACGCTTCCAACGGTGTGAGCAGTCTACTAGGAGCCATGCGACTTCAGAAACGTAGTTATCTCAACAACTTTTTCGAGCGTGTCTGCTGCCTTTAAAGGCAGTGGTCACGATGAAAAACGGTATCGAAAAAACTACAAAAATAAGATTAGATCGAAAACAGCTGAAAAACTACTAAGGTAGCGCTGGGAAAAACGGGCTAGAATTAGAGTCTCTAAGGTCCAGATTTGCCAGTTCGTGCACACGTGCACAGAGCCGTCAAAAAAGGTCGCAGTCTCATGCCGAGCAGTCAAAAATCATCGACATTCAGAGGAAGAAATAAATGCAAATTTACCTAATAAAAACAGTTGAACAATGAAAGCAAGCACTTCAGTCAATGTTTTTGACTAGATGAGTGATGTTCATTGATCGAAATTCAGTTTCAAGCCAGCTTATGTTTTTGATATTAGAGATCATCGATGCCGATGATGTGGAGTGGGCTCGTCAGCCATCAAAGGACAAGAAAGTTCAGGCTTCAAATTTGGCCCGAAAAATTTTATCGCGAACGCTGCCTTCAACTGTTTTTAATACCAGCTGTTGCGTGTGCGTGGGGAACTCCTTGCACATCCGGTGGTGATACGAAGGGCGGCATCTGTGCGCGTTGCAACTTAGTCCAGGATTCCGAAACGATGCTGCCAAGTCAGTGCGGCATACTCCACTCCCTCTTCTTACAAGCCATGGTAGAGCATCGCATCAGAGGCACAGAAAGGTGGCAACCTGGCACGGCTTGTACTATAAATCATGAGCAGACAGAGCAGTGGGCTTAGCCGGACATGGAAATAGGTGAAATCATGTCCAACATGCCGATAATCAGTGGCCGTATTCATGAAACTGTGGGAGTCTCGCGGGAGAGTCCAAAGTCTGTCCTCCGCATACATCGGCTGGTTCTAGAAACCTTCCCGGGAGGCTCCTGTAGTTTTATGAATACGGCCACAGGACACTTATCGGGGACTAAGTGATCAATCCTGTGTGCGTAGGCCTTGAGGTAAGTAGAATGACCGCATCGTAGACCTGGTAGAATGGTTTGCGTGCATCTGGGCAGGTCAGCGTTACTATCATCGACTCGTGGAGGCATACCGCCAAAGATGCGATTGGGCTCAGCAGCGGACAAGTAATCTGTCATGAAACGCTCATGTTCGGCCATCTGCAGTCTTCTGCGCGACAGCTCGGAGGTAGCCCAACGTTGATGGTCGACAGCAGATAAGGTAGCATAGAGCGGTGCGTATCTTGCGAGGTTGGGGGGCAGATTAAAGGAGGGAATGGTTGGGATGGGCCGGGCTCTTGACGATGGCAATAGTGATTTGCTGACACCGCAAGAAGCAGTGCAGCTTGACGGGGAGCAGCAGTACCGCTCAGGGCCCGGGAAGTGTTTAGAGTGTCAAACGCATCTGCGAAAACGACTAGTATCGTTAGTATCTCTCCTGGCTGAATAGTAAAAATGCGCAGTATCGCGCCACGAGCTGCAGGTTCAAAAAGTTATGAGCAGTTTTCAAGCTTCGCGAAAAGGCAAGGGTACCCGACCCATCAGGCATTTTTTCTGGAGTTTCAAAAAATGTTCTCGGATTTAGCTCAAAACTTGTATGTGGGGGTAATCTACGGTGGTGAACACGAATCTGAAGTCCATTTGTCGAAGTTTTGAGGTTATTGTAGGTTACGGTAGGTAACATGTGATTTAGTGAACAAAGCCCACCTTAGTATTTTGTGTTAGTCGATATATATATATATATATATATAGATATATATATATATATATATATATATATATATGTCGACAAACAGACGTTAAATTCGAATTCTTCACCCCGAATGACCCCCGTATACAAATTTTGAGTAAAATCTAAGGATTTGACCTAACTACCGTATACCCACTGTAATCTGCAAATAAATCGAGAAACGGACTCCAGATTTGTGTTTAGTACTCAAACTAACCCTCAGAGAATGATTTTGAGGCACATCTATCGTAGAATACCGGCAATCTCGAAAGTGGGATTTTTCTTCGAAATTTACCCCGGTTGGGAGGCTCCAAACGAAGTTAGCCGAAAACTGCGGAAAATCGACTAATATAGTGCATCTATCCACGGCAGGGACCGATGCAGAACTCCCTACCGCCGGTGGTGGTGGGCGCGCTGCGCAATGGGTGGGCGCCTGGCGGATTGGCATCGATCGACTGGCGGCCGCACAGCTGATCAGCAGCAACTCATTTTCCTCTTTTCATCCCTCCTCCGCGTTCTCGATCCATCTTTCTATCTTCTTCCTCCTTTTATTGTTTCTCCTTCATTATGAGTGTTCACATTGCATGTGCTGTATTATATTCACGTATCTTTGTCAACAAATTACGTGATGTTCTAGCATTTCAATTCAAATTTCTTTTTTTTTTTCAGGTAAATATTCGATCTGGATATTCGCCCGGCTGGTATTCTGGTCTGCTGTACTATATTCTTTTCTTCATCTTTTATTATTTCTCCTGGAAACGATATTTTCTATCGTTTTTCTAATGGATTCCACCCCATCACCTTCTAATTTTGTGAGTTTTTTGGCCGCGTTTTCACTGTTTTCAATGTTTATCATAAATTTGTTCGATAATGTTCATAATTATCTATGTTGTTTTTATTTTAATTGTCGCTTGCCCGTCGTCCATTGTTATTCCAGACAGGGCATCGTGGAGAGAAAAAAATTGGTAAATTTACGGGTTAGGCGACCGCTAGAGAATTTTCGTGAGAAAATTTCTAATACAATTTTTTTCTCTAGTGTGTCATTTAATCCGAAGCAGTACCAAAAATTCTAGGGTTGTTGCGCGTTTTCCTTTCAATTCCAATTTTAAAAAAGTTTTACACGAAAAAAAATCCTAGACAAATGCTCAGCAAAAACTACAACGAACGTGATTGGAAATGAAAGGGAAACGCGCAACAACCCTAGAATTTTCGGTACTGCTTCGAATTAAACGACACACTAGAGAAAAAATTGTATTAGAAATTTTCTCGACATGAATTCTCAACAAAATTCTCTAGCGGTCGTCTAACCCGAAAAATTTACCAATTTTTTTCTCTCCACGATGCCCTGTCTGGAATAACAATGAACGACGGGCAAGCGACAATTAAAATAAAAACAACATAGATAAATATGAACATTATTAAACAACTTTATGAAAAACAGTGAAAACGCGGCCAAAAAACTCACAAAATGAGAAGGTGATGGGGTGGAATCCATTAGAAAAACGATAGAAAATATAGTTTCCAGGAGAAATAATAAAAGATGAAGAAAAGAATATAGTACAGCAGACCAGAATACCAGCCGGGCGAATATCCAGATGGAATATTAACCTGAACAAAAAGAAATTTGAATTGAAATGCTAGAACATCGCGTAAATTGTTGACAAAGATACGTGAATATAATATAGCACATGCAATGTGAACACTCGTAATGAAGGAGAAACAATGAAAGGAGGAAAACGATAGAAAGATGGATCGAGAACGCGGAGGAGGGATGAAAAGAGGAAAATGAGTTGGTGCTGATCAGCTGTGCGGCGGCCAGTCGATCGATGCTAATCCGCCGGGCGCCCACCCATTGCGCAGCGCGCCCACCACCACCGGCGGCAGGGGGTTGTGCATCGGTCCCTGCCGTGGATAGATGCACTATAAACAGATTCGTGATCAGCGCACCAAAAAACCCTCCTGGAAGAATTTTAAGTCAAATCTGGAACATTTTTCCAAATCGCTTCCAAAGCCCTCTAATCGGTATAAATAATCGCCCACCCGAAAATCCGTACAAGTCCAAAACGCTATCAGTCTGGACAAAGTACGAAAAATATGCCTTCACCCAAACTTTGCTCAGGGGGAGGGGAGTTTTGGGCGCTGAACACATTTATGAAGTCCTTTTCCGGGTTTTCCGAAGATTGTTGCGCGTTTTGGAAGGTACAAGAAGCACAAAAAACTACTTTTTAAGTTTGTAACTTCTTGTAATCTGCAGCTCGGGGCTTGATACTGCGCAGTTTTACTATTGAGCCACGAGAGATACTAACGGTACTAATCGTTTTCGCAGATGCGCTTGTCACTCCAAACACTTCCCTTTTGAACATATTATGCTTTGCTTTGACGACGGCCTGCTTCTGTGCGGTGTTGTTATATGAAACTTGAGTGATAGATCGAGCGCTTTTTGAAAACGATTGGCAAGCCAACTAGCTTCATCGCACTCGACGTCCGGGTGAGCACTCTGCTCGGCTGGGTCCGTTCTGAGGACGGGTACTGACGACTTGGGTGCGGAGATCTTTAGCATCTTGTTGTCGAAGAACTATTTAGAGTGATCAGGTACTCTTTATCATCGACTGTGTTTGATAGGACTGGTGAACATATTATTCCAAGCTCAATACTTTGTATATTTCCTCCAGATGTTTGCGGATCGCAACAATATGGCACTGTTTGAGACGTCAGCCAAGGCGGACTCTGAGGCGGATCATGTCGAATCAATATTTCTCACACTGCTTCATAAGTTGCAACAGAGTAAGCCTATGCATGTGCAGAGTGAGGGAGAAAGACATGCCAAAGTGAGTAGAATGTTCATTTTTCAAAGGCTACCCTTGAAATTCTCGCTTTAAAGGAACAGGAGCGGTTGGTGCTGAAGGCTAGCGAAGCCAACGAGTTGGAGCAAGATGGGTGGTGCTGTTGAGCTGGGTCTTAAATGTGCAGAAGGTCTTTATTCAGAATTTCAAGACATGTACACTTCACGTTTTTGCACGAGATTTCTTTGCCAAAAGGATCTATCAATTGAAAGTAATCGATATACTGTGTCTCAAAAATCTGCACGCCCTTTGTGTATTCCTACTTTTGATATGGATTTCAAGTTTCATTTATGGGTAGGTAATTGGTATTGCTGACTGGGTTAGAGCCGTGAAGCTGTGGGTGGCAATCACATGGCTATTAGGATTCAATAACTAGTAATCAGAAGAAAAGGGTTGTTTTTACACCCCATATGAGGGCTATTAATATGTGACTTAGCTCCGAATAAGTCGTTTGTAGAAAAGTTTATGTGCGTTTCACTTTTACTGCGTCGAAGTATAGTTGGGGTTTAATTCTGTTTCAAATAACCTTTATTAGCTGTAATTTTTCTCAGCTTCGCTTCGTGTCTAGGCGTGGGCAGTTTAATTTTTGAGTGTAGCATTTAATGGCTAAGTTATTGGTGGGAAATTAAAGTCGTTTGTTCTCAGCTGAGAGGATTCAGTTTTCATTGCATAGGTGATACTTCAACTATTTAACACTCATTTTTGATCATCTGGTTATTGATTGTGTGATATCTTTTAATTATTTGTTCTCTGTGATGAAATAGATATTTTATTCAACTTTTTCCAAAAGCATTCGATCGCATCTGAAATTTTGGAAAGAAGGCACGTTGCTCTCTGAAGGAGAGAAGAATATTGTTCATTCAACGAGATGTGGTTATCCATAGGGACAAGACACAAAAAAAAGAAGATTCGTGAATTGGATATGAGGCACATCGGGAGGAAAAAAGCACACATCCACAGTGAATCCGGACAGAAGGATGGCTAACGGCTCGGTATTACTGTACATGTAATTCAAAGAACAGATAAGGAATGTCATGGCAAATTATCTACACGGGGAACAATCACAAATTGAGCTGACAGAATCACAATGAGTCAAATTGTAATATAACCTAAGCTAAAATAAAGCATATGAAGAATTGTTCGCTAGGTCCATGAAGACTGTACGGTTTTCGTCGAGGACCTGAAAAAGTGGTCGATTGAAGTCTTAATCGAGACTATTCGATTTTGAGACATTTGATTGAGGCAGTTAGACTTGGCAGTGCCTGCTTTGCAAGCGCAAGGGTTCACACGGGTGCGGTGCTTCGAGCAGTTGCGCTTTTGCGGCGCAGATAAGGTCTGACGAAGCATCTGAACTAACCAACGGTAGGAAGAGATTCTGAAAATTCTGACCTCAACGAGAACAACGGTGATACGAAATACGAATACTAAGGACAGAATGCTCATCGAGCTGCCCAGGTTTCCCCTCCATCTGATATCCTATCGAATGGAAAAGCGCCCGTTCACATGAAATGCACTTTCCCAGAGTATAAAGATCGAAGGGCACAACGTAGGACTTTTATGTCGAGTCGCTCCCCAACGGTGAGGCTCAGTTGTGCCCTCCTCCTAGTGTTGCACTGGTTGATCGTTGTTGAAGCCCTAAGTGCTAATATTGTTGACCCAGGCGTTGTTGCTTACTGCAACCCGGACGGGCAACAGTGAGGGCACCGTGCTCGTCGCGAAGCACAATGAAGAATCTATCTTGATCACAGGCATTTTCTAGAAGGACGTTCTAGTAGCAGAGGGAGGATTAGTGTTATTTCACGTCCTGGTCGCGGAAGGCAGAAAAACGAATAACTACTCTGATTGATATAGCTTTTTCCTTGGCAGCAGTTGCTCATCGAGGGGAGAACGGATGAAACGCGTGCTGTCAACGCGACACGAAAGAATGACGAGTTCTCCCAGGAGTTTCGTACCTTTTTGATGCCCCCATTACCACTGTCGAGGGGTCACTGCATCGGATCGCGGAAATCCACATTGTCAGCCACGTCTAGAAGAAATTCAAGCGAATAGTGGTGTAGATGGAAACCACCTATGCTTTTAAAGCTAGTCTTAAACACAACATGCTTTCCTAGCATGATGGTGGCAGTTCGAGCTGTGACGAAGAGCAGCAGTTGGTCAAATGGAGACGCGGACTACAACAAAAGGCAAGCATCAGTTGAAGCGTTGAGAACTACGACGCACCGTGCTCCTTTTGTAGCTGTTTGTGGAACAGTGAAGCTTTTCACCTCCGCAAGAAGTTGAAAAGAGGCGAAAGTCTTTTGTGCTGTCCTCCCCCCCCCTCCTCAACTCCGCTTGTCTTGGTCGTTAGCTCTACAAAGATTTCGAAAGAAGAGAAGAGCTCTACAGAGAAGATTCCTTTTGTTTGGCAGAAAAACTGTAACCCGTGTAGCCCACGATATCCTTCGTTGGAAAAGCTTGTTCCAGATCACTTGTCGAACGAGGTGTGATTCTATCACCACGTTGTTAAGCGACTGTAACTGGGTCTTGTGAAAGCGACCGGGATGACGTCGCAATGAAGTCAGCGAGAAAAGTGAATCGTGCGTGTGCATGGGGAAAGTGCTGTCCATAGAAGGAATGTGCGTGTTGGCTGACAACTCTAAGATCGCATTCTTGTCTACGGACATTATCCACGACCAGGGGGTTGAACTGTGATGGTAAAGACTAACTGTCTTACTCGAACTTACATTCCATCAGGCGCAGAATAGAGCTGGTACCTATAAAAAGACGGATTGGTCACCATTAGCTTCAAAGTAAGGAAAGCACTCCAATAGTAAAGCTGTGTCCAGAATTGACCTACGTTCCCGTTCGATTCCGTCGTTTATTGAAGACGGCAAAGAGAATGGCAGCAATCGTAGTGAGCAGGAAGAAACATGCGAGAATAAGAAGAATCAGCGTTAGTGCTGGAAGAAGGGAAGGTTTTTATGGGTACTCCTCTTGAAAAAGCTATGTAGAATACTCACGAAATCGACAGTTGGATCCCATATAAATCCAGCTGCACTCGCATTTATATGAAAACGGTCCTGTCACGACGATCTTCGAGCCACTCGGGCAGGACTTAATTGACTTAACGAATAAGATCACAAGATTACATCGGGTTTGTGTGAATTGAATTCAGCAAACGGGACTTATATAAGATGGAACGTCGGTAACTTACCGCGTTTGTTGGAACTCTTGCGCATATGTAGGAACCGGGGGTGTTCAGACATTCTTCCTTAGTTTCGCATGGCTCCATCTCACATTCATCGATATCTGAATTCAGATGGCGCTCAGAAAAGGCCAACACCAGCTGGATTCTCCAAGAGGGCATACCTTGACAAGTCTGTATTACACGTCCCTGAATGTCTGCCGTAGCGCCGATCGACTCAAATCCAGACTTGCAGACGCACTCCGTCCTCAGAGGCTTACCTCAAAGCACAAAACTATTTGTAGCCAGTGGGTTCTAGCTACATATGTAAAGTCTCTCTAAAGTGTCCAATCAATACAGTACTTCATTCCTAGGCGATAGACGGACTTGTCTAACGCAGAATACACACGTCCCAGGACTTCGTGTTACTATTTTTTTCGGTGAGAGTAGGACGCAGAGCTCGTGCAATCTGATCAAGAGAGAGTGTTCTCACCATCTATTGGTCGACATTCAGTGTACTCAGGGCAAACAACATTCCCGCAGCGGTCATCCTGAAAAAAAATCATAAGGCCAGGGCAGCTCTCAAGGATATGCATTGCCTACCTTTGCTATCCATCCGTTATGTGGGAGGTAGGCTTTTCCGAGACTACCGAAACATGGCGTATTTGATATCTCGCAATCGAGGAGAAACTGCTAGAAATGTGGTAACTATGAAGCGTAAGGTTCTCGACGTTGCATTATCGCATCCGTGGACGCGCGACGCTTCCAAATCCCATTCAGAATCGCCAAGAGTGTTGAGTGCGTTTTGGGTCTGCAACCGGTGTTCCGGCTACTGTTCTTAGCCTCCCAAGCAACTCTGGTACCAATTTTCCGACACCCCGGATTGATAGCTGGCCTGATTCGGTTCGGACGGAATCAAATACTTGATCTTGTGCGGCGACAGTGGCACCTCTTGCTACTGCGTTATACGAGCCTATGGTTGTATACCAGATTCTAGACATCTACATATATTAGATAGAAAAATAACATACCTTAAAAATCCGCTCATTATTGCGGAAGGTGCCTGTGTCATGTAGTTTGAGCATCAGATGCAGATTCGCGACTAGCGATCCTTGGGTGAAGTTGTTGAAGACAAGCTTGATCATGTTGATTCCGTAGACTTTCTCGAACTGGAATCATTCTAGCAATAAGTATAATCCATAGAATTTCTAGATACACTTGAATCGCAGGAATACGGGAATATTAAACACTCCAAGACAAGTCACCACCGGCTTGCAGTGGATAGTGGAGTCGCTCGAATGGAACGAAAAGGACTTACAGTAGTGACAAGAGAATATCGAAAACGACGAAGAAATCGATCGAGTTGGAGGAGAGACAAAAAGTCGCAAAGTACGAATTTTGAAAAATTCATTCCTCTCCGATAAATAATGGCGCCATAGTCTTCTAGCATACTTCATAATATCGGCAATATAAGCAAACATGTCGTTCCAAAAAATGAAAGTGATAGCCCCAAGAGGAGAAAAGATATTTCAAAAAATGACGATGTCAATAGATTTTTGTCAATCTGAGACACCGACCAAATCACCGTATGCCCACCGTAATCTGTCAAAAGTCGATAAACGGACCTCAGATTCGTACTGAGCACTCCAAATAACCCCCAGGGTGACAGTTTGAGCAATATCCATCGTAGCACTCCGGAAATCGTCAAAAGTCGCGATTTGCTATCGAATTTTCTCCGACGGGAAGCTTTGAACGAATCAAGTCGAAAACTTCGGAAAATCGACAACTGAACCCCAGATTCGCAGTCAGCTCCCTGAATAACCCATCTGGGAGGATTTCAAGTCAAATCTAGAGCGTTTTTTTAACGCTTTTAGATCCCTGTAGTTGGTATGAATAAGCGCTCAACCAAGAATTCGTACAAGTCCAAAACGCTATCAGTCTGTGCAAAGTTCGGAAAATAGACCTTCGCCCAAAATTTGGTCAGTGGGGTAGTTCTAGGCGCTGAACAAGTTGAGGGTAGGCCGCCAGTGGGGAGTGATTTTCAGGAATAAACAAGATAAGTTACGGATGGATAAAGAGTGAAGATAATCACTCTACTGCCGAACTGTGAGCACGCTTATAAAAAGGTTGTGCTCATAATAAAGTGTTCCAGTCCAACGCGTGCAAGGACAGAAGCATTGGCCACTCAGCTGGCGATCAGGTGAGCCGCTTTTGTATGGTAGTGAAAGGTGCTGCTAAACGCAAGTCGTGCGGCATATTTTTGCAGCGCTGCTATGCCCACGGATTTCGCAGGGAAGTTTCGCCAGAGCGATACAAAAGTTGCTCTTTGGTAATCCTTGGTTGAGCCAGGGGCAATTCGCTGGTGCCTAATAGTTGGCCGCGTCTTGGATGCAGGTGTTATCGAGGATAAGAGGACGTGCCGTAAGACAATGAATGGTTTGGGAAGCGGCCGACGATTTAGGTCGGTGGTCAAGATGGAAAGGCTGGAATCGAGCGCGCTGGTTTGAACTTTTAACAACTGACTCTGGGTTCGGAGGACTCTGGACAATGGATTCGCACGATGTGCGACCATATAGTACCGGTGCTCGGGCCTAAGATTGGAAGGCACAGAATGGCGGCGCATGCTATGCTTTTTATGTACCGAACGGCCTCGAACACCTGAAGAGTACATGAAAGTTTACAAATTCAGGTGTATAAGTCCGGCTCTCAATCGGACTCCGCGCGGTACCGCCGTCGTACGTATACCGTGGGATTAGCAAGAATTATAGTATAGTTTCCAGGTATAGATAAGAAGATAGACATATTGGCGCAAGCATGTGGGATTGGCGCAGTGTTCGGAAACAAACCGGCGAGAAGTCCACTACACCCATGGGAAGAGCCATCAAAACCATGGCAACGAATACACATGGATTTTGTGAGAGTCAAGGAGGGAAAATGTGGTTGGTAGTGATAGATGCGAAATTAAAGTGGCCGGAAGTAAGGGCAATGAGAAGTACCACATCGGAGAAAACCATAGAGATGCTGAAGGATATTCTCGCAACTCATAGTTCCCTGGAGCCGATCGTCTCTGACAATGGGCCACAATTTGCATCAAAAGATTTTAGGGAATTCTGCGAGTCGCGCTACATAGAGCTGACACTGACTCCGCCATAGTACCCAAATTTCAATGGGGAGGCGGAAAGATTTCTTCAGACCTTCAAGGGGGACTGTACAGAGGAACACGGAGTGGCGAACGGGTGGAACAGATAGTAAGACGTCTACTGTTCGGATACCGTGTCCCGAGTCACCCAGCAATTGGGACAGCACCATCAGAAATTTTGAGCTCAGAACGGCACTGGACATCTTTAAAACCGAGAAGGGCCAAGTGTCGCACAACCAGTAATGGAAAAGCATGAAGGAAGGTCATGACAAGAGTGTGGAAGAAAGGAGCTCGGAGGTAGGGCAAGAAGTCTACCTCAGGAACTACTCCCAAGGGGGAGATAAGTGGACTCCCGGGATTTTCACGCAAAAGTTTGGGCCGAACATGTATCAAGTGCGTCATGGTACTGGAAGAAGGAGAGCGCATGCCGAACAGATTAAGAGGAAGCTCACCTGGGCTAACAACGAAGAGAAACCAAGTCCTCGTTATTTGGTTATAAAGAACCCGGTGGATCAAGCAACGTCGAATAAAGCACATGTCGGTCTGAGACGGTCAAAAAGGAAGAGAAGACCGACTGAGAAAATGGCTGAATACGTGAGAAAGAAACTAAGGTTCAACGTATTCAGGGATTCCGTGGGAATGTGGCCTAGGAAAGGAGGTCGAACTTCGCTAACGAGGTATTAACGCGTTGGCTGTGGGGCAGAGGTAGGCCAATGCGAAAAGGCCGAACTTAGCCATCGGGTAGCCAAAGTGGGGACATGGCTAAAAACGCATTTACCAAAGTTGTTAAAAAAGCTTCTCGTGTGAGTGGCGCTGCCACTTATTGTTAGTGGAGGAGTTGAGGGTAGGTCGCTGGCAGGGAGTGATTTTCAGGAATAAATAGAATGTGCTGTAAATGGATGAAGAATGAAGATAATCACTCTACGGCCGGGCTGTGATACTAGCACGCCTATAAAGGGCTGTGCTTATTATAAAGTCTTCCAGTCAAACGTGTGCAAGGACAGAAGCATTGGCCACTCAACTGAACACAATTAAGGGGTCCTTTTCCGGATCATCCGCAGACTAATGCGCGTTTTGGAAGGTACAACAGGTACGGAAATCAGACGAAAAACGCCTATAACTTTTTTCAGAGTGGTTTTTTGGCAGCTGCGAAAACCACAATCGGGTTCTACGTAAGACTGTTCAAGAAAAGTATGTTTCATCCTGAACGGCCAGGCTGACAGAAGGATTTCCATTGTGGAACCTCATGTTGATATTGAAATCCCAAGGCTCATCACATGACTCACTCTTGCTTGTATCGTCAAGCTCTGGATGGGTGGAAGCCGCGTCGCTGCTTTGATAGCTTTATCATACAGTTTACCGCACTGTTAAAAGGACATGGTGCGGTTGCGGTCACACACTAAAACTACGGTGGAAGACGCCTAATTTCATTATCGATCGACAGCACAACTGATTTTCTGGGCATGTTACGGTTTTTCTTGTTTCTTTTGGCACTAATGGGCACTAATTTTGCTTGTAATTGTTTAAATATTGCGACTAGAGGCTATTCTTAGTGCATGAAAGAAAATAGTTCTTAGTTCGGGCTTCGAAGTTTTTTTTTTCAAAATTCTGTTTTGAGATCGATAAAAACGGCGAACTCCTCTCGCACATCAAGAAAAGTGCCTATTCGTAATATTACAAGAGTCACAAACAAAAATAATGCCAAAGCAAACAAGAAATAAAAAGAAAAATCGTAACTGAGGCCCCCGTCATAGTCGGTGGATCTACTGAGTCCCACCCGGTCGATACGCACCGAATTCGTGGGAAACGGGTGCAAAAAAAAATCAACCCACTGAGTCCGACTGCGACCGTCTGATGCCCACCGCAATCTCCCCGGTCGATACTCATGGTTCTCATGCGTACAAGGGCGGGGCCAATGCACCGATTGAGTCCGACTGAGTCCCACCGAAACCATCCTCACCCCACCTGGTCGATATAGGTGTTTCTCACGTGATTTGGGTGCATTTTTTCAGCCGACTGCGACCTGCCGAGTCCCGCCGCATCTCGACTCTCATCGTCTGCGCTCTGCCCCACGTACTGCTGCCGCTGACTATCTATTGCGTGTTTCGCAGAGGAAATGGTTGGCGCTGGGGGCAACCGGACTCATTCGGACTCAGCAGGTTTTTCCACCCCGGACTGAGTCGGACTCAGCAGGTTTTTCGACGAAGTCTGACGGGGGCCTAACTCCGAAAATCTGCTATGCTGTTGATGAGTGCGAGTAGGGAGCTTCGGGGGTCGGACCTGCTCCGCGCGCGGTCGCGTCGCGGACATGCGCTGAACACGGTTCGGCAGCAATCCCTCGGTACAAAGGCTCTCGATAATGGACCAATCCTCAGCAATGTCAACATATGAAATGATTTCGTATACGAAATTGAGCTGAGTATTATTTTGAGAGCAATTTACCCAAAAATCGTCATTAGCCAGCAGAACGCCGATTATCTACTAGATTCTATAACTTGGATGCTCTCAAACGAGTAAAAACGAGTCACACATATAAACCTGAACGTTGAGCTGTTTAATACATGCGATCTCATGAACATGATAGAAAAACCGGATGCGAATAAAAAAATGAGCACAAGCGTTCCAAGGCGTCTGCATGACGTTCGACGTAACAAAGAAAGCGTATTAGCCGTAAAATTTTCACACAACAGCTGCAATCAATATGAAAACTACTAGCGATATCGGACTAGACCGTTAAATAAACCAGAAAATGGGGGAAATCGAATGATTGCTCCCAACAACCCTGCAGAATACTCATATAATCCGGTGCACTTCTTCGTTTTGGAGCTTACTTTTTCCGAATACCAAGTTTTTGAAATACAATTGAAATTCGCTTTTCCCCTTGAGAATACACCAACACCGGAAGAGCATAGCTACAATGTGAGACCACGCTTCACAAAGGGGTGCTGCTGTGCAGCTTAGCCACTCTATCACAGGATCGTCCGTCGATCCTCTGAGTGGAGGCTAAATCTATCGTTTATCGGGTTTTTTGTGGGTGAAAAACAGTTTGAACCCTATATGGACGGGGCTCAGGGGAGGAGATCCCTGCGTGGAGGCTAAATCTATCGTGTATCGGGTATTTCGGGGGGAATCAGTTTGAACCCTATGTGGACGGTGAAGCCTGCGGCTGCACCGTCGCTCAGGGGAGGAAATCCCCTGCGTGGAGGCTAAATCTATCGTGTATCGGGTATTTCGGGGGTGGGAATCAGTTTAAACCCTATGTGGACGGTGCAGCCTGCGGCTGCACTCGTCGCTCAGGAGAGGAAATCCCCTGCGTGGAGGCTAAATCTATCGTGTATCGGGTTTTTCGGGGTGGGAATCAGTTTGAACCTATGTGGACGGTGCAGCCTGCGGCTGCCGTCGCTCAAGGAGGAAATCCCCTGCGTGGAGGCTGAATCTATCGTGTATCGGGTATTTCGGGGTGGGAATCAGTTTGAACCCTATGTGGACGGTGCAGCCTGCGGCTGCACCGTCGCTCAGGGGAAATCCCTGCGTGGAGGCTGAATCTATCGTGTATCGGGTATTTCGGGGTGGGAATCAGTTTGAACTCCTGTGGACGGTGCAGCCTGCGGCTGCACCGTCGCTCAAGGAGAAATCCCCTGCGTGGAGGCTGAATCTATCGTGTATCCGGGTATTTCGGGGTGGGAATCAGTTTGAACCCTATGTGGACGGTGCAGCCTGCGGCTGCTCGGTCAGCTCAGGAGGAAATCCCTGCGTGGAGGCTAAATCTATCGTGTATCGGGTATTTCGGGGTGGAAATCAGTTTGAATGAAAATCCCTGCATGGAGGCTAAATCTATCGTGTTTCATTTTCATGTCTGAAACGTGAGTGGCTTTCACCAACTAGCTTTGCACTCCAAAGAAGTCGCAGGAAAGATTCCACCAATACTTGAATCATCTGCGGCCCAAAATAACGGAGAAAATAGAAAAAATGGCGTAAAATTGGCGCGTTACGCCGTGAATGAACACAACACGTGCAGCTCAACGAACATACGATTTTAAACATTAATGTTAATCTCCCTTTGCAATTTTTTGTTTTAATGGTTTGTCATTGTTTCCATGTAAGTAGTTGTATTACCATTAGCACCTATTGATTCCTCATTCGTTTCGCGAATGAGAGTTGCTATGGGGCTGAAATGATCGTGATTAGCTGTGCCGCGCCGCGACCGCGCGGAGCAGGTCCGACCCCCGAAGCTCCATACCGGTATTCGCTGTTGATCGATAATAAAATTAGGCGTCTTCCACCGCAGTTTTAGTGTGTGACCACTACCGCACCATGTCCTTTTAACATGCGGTAAACTTTATAAGTCGAGCGGTTGATTTTGAGAAAACACAATGGTGTAATTGGAGAAACAACCGCTCTGCTTCCAAGATTACGTGATAATAGTTGCAACACGTCTTCTTAGAGATACTCAGGAATTCGCTGAGCAGCTAGGGCACAGAAACGGCCTCTCATTTTCTGAGCAGCATCATGGAGATATCTGCTGACGACCGCCCACCAGTTTGTGATTGGTGGATGGACTCGGCGTTACAAACCCCATCGTCGCAGGATATCGTCCCATGATGCTGAAAGTGCAGCATATGTCGCGGAACTCCGACGCCACCACGGCAGAAAAATGTCCTAGAGCCAGCCGCCGCTATCCATTGGATGGCTCCGCCCACCCCTCTTCCTAATTGGTCTAATCCTGACATGTTTAGACAAAAGTATTAACAATGTTGCTGGTATAAAAGGCTTCTCATTTCACAGTGTGTTTCAGTCGGCTCTTCGGAGTCGGACCTGGAAGGTGGCCTCGAGTCACTCACCAGAAGATCCGCCGGATACCGGGGGATAATTTTTGTCGCCGAGGGGAGGGGGCTCCCCACGGCTCGGGGGGGTGGTACCCAACTGTGGGGTCACCTCCCCACGGTCCACGGTGGGGTGCACCCACTGCGGACCGTGGCAGTGGGGAGACCCCCCCCCTCTGGGGACCCCAAAGCGAGCGCACCTTTTCGCACTCGGACGCGCGCTGGGAGCAGCATATGACCCGTGAACTGGGGTTTCAAACGCAAAACTGGCAGCAGCATATGCTGCGGCGGTTACGCCCCGTTCGGCCCACTTTTTCAGCAGCTAGGGAACGGTCTTGGCCTAGAAACCTCCATGATGTGTCCTAGCTGCTCAGCGATTATGCGAGTAAGATATAATTAGATCCGCGGCCTGTTTCCTCAAGAAAAAAACGTGTTAATGTAAATCGCGGCTGGCGTGGCGGTTCAAATCTCAATCTCTAAGAATTAAATCGCCGCGCCAGCCGCGGTTTGAATTTAAACGTTTTCCTCTTGAGGACTTAGGCCGCGGATCTAACTGTACAAACTATATACCATACACAATCAATCAAGTGAACGAAGGAAGGCTGGAACTCACCGCAGCATGAATCACTTTCCTCGCAGAAATGGCATCTGGATGAGTGACATTATTATAGAGCTCCGAGTAATAGGTCTCCTTGAAGACAAGTACGATGCTGACTTGTTCACCAACTGAAATTCCTTGACTCAAACTTCGTAAGGTAATATTCATCTAGAGAACTCTACACCTTTAATGCACTGCTTTCCAGTAACATTGTAGTAGAGTCCATCTGCACAGTTGCAGGTGTAGTTTTGGAATCCATGCATTTCACACTTGTATTCGCCTGCTGGACAGAATGACGGTGTTGGATCGAGGCAAGCATTGTGATCTGCAATTCCCTTCATGGACAAACATTTTAAAGCTAAAAAATGAGACTTACAAATCTCGCAGGTGTCCCCGTCATACTCTTCCGTGCAGTTGCACCTGAACTTCATGGGATAGCTCACGTCCGGAATACAGGTGCCGTTATTTTTGCAGGGTAACCAGTCGCATGGACCTGGAAATCATGTGCTCCTTCATGCTATGCGTTGTGCATTGCGTCGCGGACCCCAGTATAGCTGGAATTTGGAAGAGGACTCACTCCGACATATGCCTTCCTTGTCCTCGACCTCGAAATCGTTGAGGCAGACACAGCTAGATGCACATACCATGTCACTCTTGACACATTTCTTCCCCCTCGGACATATAACACCCTCGCATATATCTAAAAAATCTTTTTATTCTTAGATTGTCGTCTAAATGATTGATTGTTTATGATCCATGCGCATTGCCTATGCATGAGCCTTGCTCAATCAATCGAGTGGAGTGCGCCTAACAACAGAGTATACAGCTGGAAGTGCGACACGATGGGGGGGGGGTTAAGAGCTCAATCTAATCACGAATCAGCTTCTACTTGATTGTTGCATCGCGGCTGGTCAGCGAGGCAATCCAGGAAAAAATTATAGTCCAGGAACTTTATCCGTGACTTCGCCCGATTGTCCCGCGACTCCTCCGGCTCGACGTCCAAACGCATCGACTCAAAAGAATTGCAAGACAAGCCAATCCAACGTCTATACTTTTCTTCTTGCAAGAGCCGTAGCTTTCTACGCGATCAAGGTGGAGACGCGGCAGAATCCAGGACGCTCCATCAATCGATAAATTGTGACACAGACAAGGCAAATCCTCGATAATGGTTCCGGAAATTCGCGGAAGAAATGCGAACGCTTCGTTAAATGCTAACTTGCGGCATAGTCAAGGCATAATCGCGTTGGAGTCGCGGGATATTCGCGAAGCTTTTTTGTTTTCTGTCACTGCGGTGAAGTCGAGGCCGAGTGGCGGGGCTATCGCTTGAGGGCTGCGGCAGAAATCGCTTCATGTAATGAAGAATTTCGGCACAGTCAATACAATTGCGCGGTATTATCGCGGCACAACCGCGGGAGCTCCATCAAATTATAAATCGAGGCGTAGTAGCGTTGGAGTCGCGTCGTAGTCGACAGTTGCGGTAGACATTTGGAACAGCGGGGGAGGAACGCAGGCAGAAACTCAGTGTATTTCGTTAAGCCCTTAACATTGCATAGCTCGTGTAAGGGCTGTGCGTGATAACGTTAATGTGTTAAGGCATTAATTTCTTAACGCGGGCATTCTTCGAAAATTAACGGTCAACGAAAAAGTCTTGAAATAACTTTAATTCAGTTCGTTAATTGTGATAGAATTATGACACAGACGGATATGGGACCTCCGAAGATTTATTGATTTTGCTGTGGTTTGATAAAGTTTTTGAAAATTCTGACAAAATGCGAAATTAATATGCTAATGCATTACCGGGTTAAGGTGTTTTTTTTTTGGAAATCAAAGATTAACGCTTAACGAAAAAAATATTTCTCATTAACGCACGCCCCTGGCTCGTTTCGAAGCAATCAATACGTATTCAATGACTTCAGTTTTTCTTCCGTGGAAGAAAAAGTTCTAAAGAATTTTCCTTTCTGACATCGCATTAGAGTAAAGATGCTATCGCGACAGAACTGCAGTCCAGGCAGAACCGGGAAACAGTTGAGAGGCAGTCTAGGCGAATTTCCGCAGAGTGTAGCTGAGGCATCCTCAACGCGAGCGCATCACGCGCACTAGGCGTTGGAATATGAATACTTCCTACGCGCATGACGCACTTAAGGAGACTATGAATACTTTAGCGGTGACGCTATGGCGGATCGGACTAAAGTGGACCTTAACTTTGCCCAGCAGGCAAAGTCTGTACACGCGTTCACTATACCTTCAGCAGAAGATAGTAATAGATTGCGGAGCGGGCCGCATGCGTGCGTCGCGCGTGCGTGGCGTGAGGCCAATCATACTCCAACGCTACGCCCGCGCGTCACGCGCTGGAGTTGAGGAGTATGATTAGAGAATCGAAAAGTTTTAGTTCGAAAAAAATTTGAACGAACGAAAATTAAAAAATTTCGTTCGACGAAATTTTAAGCGAACGGAATCTGAAAAAAATTTGTTCGACGAATTTTCGAACGAACGAGAACAAAATTTTAGAAATCTTTCAAAAAATTTTCGAAAACTTCAGACGTCTACAACTATAATATGTTGGATTTTTAAAACTACTTCTAATGATGTAGGAAACCAAAGGACGCAACCGGTATCATACCAATCGCTAAATTTTTCACCTGATTGATTGAACGCGGCTTCTATGCATAGTTTGCACATAGGGCACATATACAAATCAATCACCTGCTTTTTCAGAATGGCAAAGATAGAAACTTACCGCAAACCTCTCTGGTACCCTCATAGTAACAAGTTTCCGTGTCCTCAGCGTTGCCACATTTTCGAATCGGGCCTGGTATCACTGAAAAGGCTATGGTAACAATGCTGGGAAAATCTTTTTTTTTCTCTAAAAAATTGTATAGTTTACTCAGGCGATAACAGTCCTCGAATCTAGCAACAGGATAGCAACTGCTGTTGAAAATTAATTCTCGCAGTCAGGGCCGAATAGTGATACGGCTCCTATCCCTGTTGTAGTCTGCTCGGGAACGGCAACCGTCTGCGTACTATCCTACATTTTAAGAAGAGGTTAGTATTCTCTACCTATGTACATACCAATGTTGGGCCGTTTTGAGGTAGTTGTTAGAGTCGCCGATTCTGAATATCATGGAATATGAAAATTTATAAAAACTGAACTGTTTCCTTGACCTACTGGGTGTTGCAGTTGTTGTGGTTACCAGTGACGTTGTCACTTGCGGACCTAAAAATTGAATAACATGTGATAATTCGAAGAAGGAATTTTTCAATTCGGTTTTCTGCACTCTCACGACGAGAAAAACTTTTGTTCTGCTTTATACCTTATGGAAATCAGCCCTGTCTGCGCTGGTTTAAACAACCTACCATGATGACGCGCGACCGGAGCGACGCCGCGAACATGGGCGTCGTGGTAACGCCGTCTCCGTTTTTCAACCAACCCCCACCCTGCATATCCGTTTTTTGTGCGCGGGATCCAAGGGTAGGCACTCTGATCAGAGCTGCCTCACTTTGTTTACTTTTTGATAAGGCCGGAATCCATTTAAGTTTCTGTCGAATACATATCCATTACATATTTATATTTTCTACCTGTGTCGAAAGTATTTGCTCCGAAAAGTCAATATTCTCACCTGCTTCTTTAGTACTAGTTGTAACCTTTGTAGACTCGGCTGGCGCATACAGCAATTCTGCGAAAATGTAGGTTCATTGAAAAATTTGACCGAAAAATCACAAACCACCACAACACGCTCGCCACGCGCCGCGCCCTATCTTTTAGGCGCTTGTAAATGCAAGCTGTTGAGGAAGTTTCCCGGTAGGAACTTTATTATCAAAAATTTGATTACAAAATTTTGCTCGCAGGGCGTGCGTGCTACGAAAGGCTACCTTGTCGTATTCTCCTTGACTGTAAACTATCGGCAGCAGCGGCTCCTGAAAAATCAAGAATCGATTTGGCTTCAAGTTATATATTGATTCAACTATACGTTGACAAATTGCATCTACATACTGCTGCAAGGATTGAAGACTTCTGAAAAATATTTACTTCTATAAAGTCTGTCCGAACGAGACTGTCCGCGCATGCGGTCGACGTGCGTGTCGATCGACCCTCGCGAAAACCTTTTTCTTGGACGAGCCTTGTCACGACTGCAAACGACTGGCTAAGATATCATTCACTTTGGGTCTGATATTTCTCCCTATCGATTTATGTACATGTCCGAAGACTGAATTCGCGACTGCTGCACGGCAAGGCAAGCACGCCGACCGCGTGGGTGGACAGTCTTATTCGGACGTACTTTACATATGCATATAAAGTCTTTTAACACGCACTTGAAATCGAATTTCGAAAGCACGACTCCTTCAATATATAACAACGATTTTGCGACAATAACTCAATTTAGTTAAATGCAAGGTCTACGAAAAAATGGTTGTCGATTTCTCTTCACGGTAAGGTACTGTGCTTATCTGGCTCAACCTCCGGTCCGCAATTGCGTCTCGGCACGCTCTGCGGCCGCGCGCTTTCGAGTCGGAAGAGTTTCCAGCGCCGCAGCTGCGGATCTGTTGACTCTAGGTGGGTTTTAGAAGCTGGAAACTAAACAAAATTGAAGAAAACTGTATAAAAAAGCCATATCGTGTCGGCTTTAGAGCTGGAAACTCGATTGACTCGAGCGCGTGCGGCCGAAAAGCGTGTCGAGACGCAATTGCGGACCGGAATTTAACCCAGATAAGCTCAGTAGATCTTGCAATCAGAAAAACGAAAATAAGTGAAAAAGTGCTGGAAAGACGCAGAGAAACAAGTCAGAACGACTAATTAGTGGTTGTTCCCCCCAATTAACGAGCCTTTTGTCTCGTTTTGACGCCTTTCAAAGTACTCAGTAGTATTCTAAAGTTGTCACTAACCACTTTAAGAGCAAAATAAAAGACGTCGAAACAAGCATTCATAGATATTTGAAGGGGGCGGGTGAACACCCAGCTACAAATCGTTTCTGTGCGTTTTTTTCTCCGGATTTCCACTTATTTTCACTTTTGTGATGGCTAGTTCTACCTACCATTGAGGATAACACAACTACCGTTTTGTCGCAAATTCCGCCCTTAAGATTATTTCCTCTAATCATAGCAGCACTTTTCTGCCATCAGAGAGCTTTCAAATTTAAAAAAGTTTTGTCGTTCGATGAGATAGGGCGCTTTTACTAGCCCAAAATTTCATTGTTTTGTTGTTACACTCTTCATATGAACGTATGTGTAGTTTCATTTCAGTCTGTCAATTCATTCTTGGTTTACAAGCCATTTAGTGTCGCCGTGTCACAGCAATGGAAAAAATTGAATATCGTGCAGTGATAAAATTCTTATTTTCGGAAGGTGTAGCACCAAAACAAATTCACGAACGAATGTTAAAAGTGTACAGTGATTGTTCACTTACAATCAGAACAGTAGAAAGATGGGTCGCTCTATTCATACGTGGTCTTAGAAGCCTTGAAGACGATCCACGTGAAGGACGTCCAGAAAGCGCATAAACACCAGAAATCATAGCCAAAATACAGGATATGGTTTTGGAAGATCGTCGATTGACTGAGAGAGATTTAGTAGAGGCTCTACACATCTCATTAGACACTGTGAGCCATATTTTAAGTGAAATTTTGAGTTTTAGAAAGCTGTGTGCACAATGGGTGCCGCATTCGCTAACAATGGAACAAAAACACATTCGCATGCGACTTTCTCAGCAAGATTTTGAGCGTTTTAAAAGGATAAAGTGGATTTTGTGCGTCGATTCATCACTATGGGAGAAACTTGGATTTTTTTGTTTTTTTTTAGTGTATTAATGTTCAGGGAGATTATACCGAATAATAAAGTGGATTTTGAACCATAAAATTGTAATTTTCTTATCGAACGACAAAACTTATTGAACAACCTGGTACAGTCTCGAATAACGTCAAACAAACGGAAATCGATCTATGTAGAAAAAAGTGTAGAAAAATAAATGTAGAGAAACAGTTTTTATAAAAATTCAAATTTGATATCTTTCTGTCCAGTATTATTCATAGCCTCCTTGCAGAATTTAGTCTAGTGAATGAGCAGGGCTGCGGAGGTAGATCGTCGCGCGCGATCGAATGTCCACTGTCCAGTGATGCCGAGAACGCCGCTCAGCCTGCCGAAATAATCGCGTCTCGTCCAATCACTAGACTGAACACTAGAGGTAGACCATATGAATATACGAGAAGTCGATTATCTTAAAAGGCCAAGGGGCCCAAAGCAGTATCAACAATCAAATCTTCAAAAACTTCAAGTTTTGACTACAGTTTCGAAATCCGACTTTGTACGAGGGGTCGAATATACGAAATGTTCATCGTTTCACCTATTTCAAGAAATTAGGTAGTCAAATTTTCAGAAATTCGTCTGTAATCGGAAAATTGCGTGTCCGAAAATTTTGAATACCGACTGGATTTGCAAAGTTGGGTATTCGTCGAGTCCAGTACCAAAAAATAATCGGAAAATGGGCACCTAAAAGTTTAAATTCCAACTGTTGGTCTCAGAAACTGAAGGTTCAGTGATATGGCAATAAGCGAACAAAGTCAAAAACTCGAAAATTCAGAATCGTGCTCGCAATTTCGGATGTCAGAGAAATTCAGTCTGTATATTTGAAAATTCTTATATCAGGAGGTTTTTGCAACATTCAGTGCGTCTTTCCGCAATGTATTGTGGGCATCAAGTACGTTTTTGAACAAAAGTCCAATATTCACATTTGTATGTATATATACAAACGAAGTATGAAAAAAAAATTCACGCCCCTCCCCTCCCCACAATCAAATCCGTATAGGTATTTTCGTTTGATTGATTGGACATGGCCTCTGCACAGTCTATGTGCCAGTCTTACCTAATAAATGATAAGTAAAAATTGGATTCCATTGAAGATACATTTAAAAAGTTTGGCTAGTTTGGAAGGAAAATCGCTGAATTTTTCATGAAGTGTTTAAAATAACACTGAAATTCGAAATAGCAAATTCTCCCAAAAACGTAATAATATAGAGATAGCTCACCTGCCACCAGAAAAATGGCTATCAAAAGCATGACGCTTCTGTGCGATGAAGGCTGCCCTCTTTGACGTTGTGTCTCTGCTGGTGCTGATCCTCTTGAGCTTCTTCTCAACCCAATAGTTCAGTCAGTTGGTCAATCTTTGTGAGGCGTGGGTGTTTTTGTGGTGTCGTTCAGAGAGTTTGGACACTGGCGCACCGCACGACAAGCTGCTCTCAAAAACGGTCCAATATCTGAATAATAGGTTTGCCAGACGGCATTGTTAACCGACGACGCCCGTTGTGAATCGCGTACACCTCCGCCGCAGTTCGAGTAGGACCACAACACACAGCCAGCCCATACCCGAACCTCACTGTAGTCAGTAGCTGGGAGGAACAGAGTTCAGGCAACATGCTATACCTGGCCCAAATCGGATGGTCATCCTAGTGAGGAGAGAAGTGGTCTGATTAGGTGTTCTTCTAAGATTGCTTTTAAACCTAAGATTCTGGCTTCGAACCTGGTTTCGGAGGGGTTTTCTAATTAAGGCCGGGTTATTTACTTGCAATCAGGCCAAAAAGGTGTTGTAAAAAACGTTTCGGGTTCGGTTTAGAACTTTTTTCTCGGGGTTACTGGGGGCCTGAATACCAATCTGCGGTCCAGTTGTTGATTTTCGGGGAACTTCGACAGTTTTGGTCGAAAGCCTCCTACACGGGCAAGTTTTCAGGGGGACGCCACTTCCGATGAGTTCCTGGACGCTTTGAAATTTCCTTGTAGAGGTTTTTTTCGGGGTGCATCACGAATCTGAAATTCGCTAATCGATTTTCGATAAGTCACGGTTGGTATACGATAGTAGGACCAAGTGTCAGATCCAGCTTAAATCTTCTACATGGTGATGATTGGGGGGGGGGCTGAACAGGAATTCGAAGCATGTTCATCGATTTTCGATCTACTAAAGCGCATCACGTCAACTAAATGACTTATATATAGCGTAACCTACCGCAAATTAAAGAAAATTGACCTTAGATTCGTATTTAGGACACCGAATCACCTCAAAGAGAAGGCTTTTAGCCAAATCGGAAAAGATTTTTCCGAACATACCAAACTCTTCAAAGCCAGCATACACGCTCGTAAACGTTATTGAAAAAAAAAGGACTAACACTGCCGCTACACGAGTAAGAAGTTGGCTCCGCCCTGTATTTCTCCGCCCCCCGTATCTGCTATCCTCCTCCAAAATAGGGGTGTTGAGCCACTCCCACCGTCGGCGACGTTTGTGTGTGGTACAACAAGTACAATTAGTAAAACACATATATCGGCGACGGTGGGAATGGACCAACATCCCTTTTTGAAGGAGGGCGGCAAATACAGGGGGCGGAGAAATACAGGGCGGGGCCAACTTCTTACTCGTGTAGCGGCGTTGTGGGTCGCTTTTGACGCTTCAAAATGCGTAGGCGTTGTGCTTTGTGCTATACCATTCTATTTCCGTAGTTATCTCAACAACGTTTACGAGCTTCTATGCTGCCTTTAAAGACAGTGTTCACGATGATTTTCGCTCCCGAGTTTTCCACTCAAAATAATGCGTTGGCTACCAAGTGTTACCAAGATTAGGAAGAAAGGGCGAGGAACGCACTGAAACGTCTTATTTCAGTGACATTATTCTACAACGTGGACTAGTTGTCCGGTTGGATGAACACATTCACGGTGGTTGTCACCGGTAAAAATGGGACTAATCGAGAATGGAAGAATATTTTGGGCTAAACGGTATTAGTTAGGGTCCAGTGGAAAGAACGGAGCAACACAAAATAGAAAATTGCCAAAGACGGGCCCACAAAAGATTTCATTGTCACAACAAACAGTTCCACTGAGAGTAAAAAGGTGGGGTGAGAGTAAAGGATTTCGTGTCCTTCTGGTGCGTTTTTATCGGTTTCTTCGTCATTTTAGTTTTTCTCGGGGGCCAAAGAATCGATTTAGCGATTAATCTCAAAATCGATGATTATCGTGAACACTGCCTTTAATCACAGCGGTCAACGCTAGCAGTGTGTTGATAATTTCTCTCCACGCTGAAAAAACAGTTGTCATACTGAAATTTCAGGGGTTAATTTCTGGGGCACATCTACAATCTTCTATTGATTTCTGCAAAAAATCGATGAATAAAGGATAAAGTTCTCGGCGTATATCAAATCCTCTGGGGATGCGCCACACATTCGACTGTAATTCAGAATCGTAGAGGCTTTTGAATGTGAATAGGACCTAAACAATGACTTGCGGGGGCCAGCCGATGTTTAGGTCAGTGTTTTTATCCTTCCAGACAAGTCTGGTACCAATTTACCGACCCGGAGGATAGAAGGTTTGGTTGATCTTGGGCGAGGATTGAACCATCGACCGTGTGCGTGACAGCGGCGCCTCTTGCCACTGCACCACAGTCACAAAATCGATATAATTAGAAAACCGATAGAGTTGTACGGCGGTGATTTCTGTTGATAGAGAATTCTCAAAAACTTACAATTGTCAAATTTCACCTCTGATTTTCTTCAATATGCGCACTGCTAGCGTCGAACGATGAGATTCAGATTTGTGTCCCTTATCCTTCCACCCGAATGAGAAAACCCGCCGTAACCGGGAATAAATTTCGTTGCAAACGACTGGGTGATCTAACAAAGCCTTCCTAAAGAGAAAAATCAGCTTACAGGATTGTATTCGAAATCTTGATATTTTGATTTATTCGAAAAACTGGTCAATAGAAAATTTTCAATTCAAAATAATTTTAAACGTCAGCGAACCCAGATGTTTACTGCGAAAATGACAGTATTTTTTGTGTCTGTCAAACGTGGCGGGTGCAATTGCAGGCAAATCATTCGTATAGGGATTTATGTGTTTTTTTAATAAAACATATAACTAATTTAACTGAAAACCACCACTAAAAATGACAAACAAAAGACAGGTGTGATAGACTATACTATACTTGTTCCGAATCGAATAATCGGATGAGTATCCGACTGTTTCAGTCGGATAAAAAAGTCGACTTTTTATTCGACAAGTCGGTTATTCGAAAAAGTGCGATATCCGACTACAGTCGAAAAGTCGAATATTCGAAAAAGGGCGATATCCGACTACAGTCGAAAAGTCGAATATTCGAAAAAGGGCGATATCCGACTACAGTCGAAAAGTCGAATATTCGAAAAAGGGCGATATCCGACTACAGTCGAAAAGTCGAATATTCGAAAAGGTGTGATATCCGACTACAGTCGAAAAGTCGAATATTCGAAAAAGGGCGATATCCGACTACAGTCGAAAAGTCGAATATTCGAAAAGGTGTGATATCCGACTACAGTCGAAAAGTCGAATATTCGAAAAAGTGCGATATCCGACTACATTCGAAAAGTCGAATATTCGAAAAAGGGCGATATCCGACTACAGTCGAAAAGTCGAATATTCGAAAAAGGGCGATATCCGACTACAGTCGAAAAGTCGAATATTCGAAAAGGTGTGATATCCGACTACAGTCGAAAAGTCGAATATTCGAAAATGTATAATATCCGACTATAGTCGAAAAGTCGGATATTCGAAATAAATTCCATCTGGAACAAGTATACTGCATAGTTTACGTGTTCCGAATCGAATGATCGGACGAATATCCGACTGTTTCAGTCGGATAAAAAAGTCGACTTTTTATTCGGAAAGTCGAATATTCGAAAAAGTTCGATATCCGACTACAGTCGAAAAGTCGAATATTCGAAAAGGTGTGATATCCGACTACAGTCGAAAAGTCGAATATTCGAAAAGGTGTGATATCCGACTACAGTCGAAAAGTCGAATATTCGAAAAGGTGTGATATCCGACTACAGTCGAAAAGTCGAATATTCGAAAAGGTGTGATATCCGACTACAGTCGAAAAGTCGAATATTCGAAAAGGTGTGATATCCGACTATAGTCGAAAAGTCGGATATTCGAAATAATTTCCATCTGGAACAAGTATAGACTATACCGATAGAGAGTTGCCATTGATTCTTTTAGCAATAAGAGGAAGAGCAAACACCTATCACATCAGGTAATCTTCTTTACACTGGCTGTACATACATACTACAGGCTGAGAGTGAAAATGCAGCTGTACTGAACGAGATGAGTCAAGAAGGCACACGGTGTTAAAAGAATCCACTGAGGAAAAAATTTTGGCGAGTACAAAAATGGACAATTTTCTAACATAAAATTTGAGAATTTCCCTACAACACTGTTGATAAACTTTTTAACCTCCTAAAACTATCACGCAAACAAGCATAAGCCTTTATTCACCTCTTTTTTCAATAGGTTCTCCAGTGAAGGTCGCTATCACTTGTTGAGTGTGTCCATGAAAAGCATTTTTGTTGAAAATCGAGATTTTCGTACATGTAGATTGATTATGACCACTTCTATTCATATATAGAAGATCTTATCCAGAGCGGCGTGGCCTCGGGCTCCGGTTTGGAGGCCGGGCCGTTTCGCACTTTCGAGGGAGCCCAAACTTCCTTCTTTGTTGGTATTGTGTAAGAGAAATCTGCGCTGAATTTTTATGAGATTGTTGGAATTCTACTGGAATATTACTTTGTAATTATGCAAAAATCTATAAGTTTTCTAGCTAAGGTTATTGTGCTGCACTTTGAAGTTTTCGAAGCAGAAGGACAACGGGAAATGTTAGGAGACGTTTGGTTTCAATGACCGTTCGTCAGCATTTATATGTATTCAGGTGATTACTCATATACCACGAAACAACCATTAGACAACATTTTCTCGGTGTAGACGTCCAGAAATAGCTGTTAATGAATATGAGGCTCAAGGGCACTGTGCAACTTCATAATCGTTTTTCTGTTTTTTTTTTGCTCATTTTAAAGACGGTCCCACGCTGTTTCCAACGACGTTTTTTAAAATTGTACAAACTCACTGACAACGGAGTTACAGTTTACCGCAATGTTAAAAGGACATGGTGCGGTTGCGGTCACACACTAAAACTACGGTGGAAGACGCCAGATTTCATTATCGATCGACAGCACAGTTGATTTTCTGGATGAGTTACGGTTTTTCTTTTTTTCTTGTTTTTTTTTTCGGCAATATTTTTGTTTCTGATTCCTATAATATTACGAATAGGGGCTTTTCTTAGTGTGCGAGAGCAAATTGCCGTTTTTCTTTTCGATTTCAAAACAGAATTAAAAGAAGAAACGCTTCGAAACACAAATGGCTAATTTCTCTCACACACACCAAGGAAAGCCTCTCATCGCCATATTTGAACAGTCAGAAACAAAACTAATGCTGAAACAAACATGCAAAAAAAAAATAGAAAAACCGTGGCTCACCCAGAAAATCAGCTGTGCTATCGATCGATAATGAAATCTGGCGTCTTCCACCGTAGTTTTAGTGTAAGACCGCAACCGCGTCTTTTAACATTGCGGTAAAGTGTATCCTCTGGTTCCGAGCCAGATTTACTCTGTTCCCTCGCGTGCTTGTGCGAAGCGAGGGTAGAGACTAGAGTATATCAAACGAATAATATCGATTTTTCCGAATAAATCTAGTTTTCTCTTCATGATCGGAATGGTTTCAACAGCGGTTGTTATCACATATTAGGGTAAGCGAGAGGTTCTCATCTTTGATGAAAAAATGGGGCTTCGTCTATTCATTAACATGCTACAGCCAACTAATTGAGTTTTTATTCGAATATTCGAATAATCGAATAAATGATTATAGCGATTCTGTGATTAGACAAAAATTTACTTTTTCATCCATTATGGAAACCTTGCCCCTCAAGTAATGTTTGATACCAAGGGCAATTGGGACCATTTCGTCTCTGAGAAAAATATAGGAGTTAATTGGAAAATCGATTTTATTCGGTGAAACACTCTACTAGAGACAGCGAGAAAGTGTGGGGAGAAGGTGACGCAGCGTACGCGCGCAGACGCACGCGATGAACGGAAATAAATCACACTCGAAAACAGAGGATATGTCCCCTCAGAAATTGTCGAAAATTATGTAGCGAAAGAATGGTGGACGAGTTTACCGGAACTTGCCGATTTCGCCATTCGTAACCGATTTATAGTTTGTGTAATTTGATGAGGAAGCCGCGACGCTGCTCAGAACAGCAGGAGAAAGTGGAAAACGAGGAAAAGTGATGTGCAAGCTGTGAAGAAAACGTAAGGTTCCTTAGCGCGCGGGTGCGGAACTGAGGTTAGAGAAAGCGAGAGAGCGGAGGGTAGACGGAGGGAGCAGCGTCGTGCGTGCTCGCGCCCCATGAGTGGCGCAAATTTTGATCCTTTTATGGAGAATTTATACTTACCCAAATTTTATTATGCAGTCTTCGGTGCGTGCATTAATAGTCTTAAGGTGCCAAAACTCAGAAGGGGCTAGGAAGAAGGAAATGATTGAATGAAGGGCCGTTATTGGACGACACAATAGCTGGATGGATGAGTAAATCTCGGCACGCAGACGGGCAGGACGTTTCCTTCTATTGATCTCTGAGATTGCATCTGAAGTCACCATTCGCCGTCTAATAGCGATCCCTCGATCCTCCCTGTTTTTTCTTCGCAAAATGGCACCTAAAGACAATCACTCCAATCCTATGCTTTAGATTTATCTCTTTTTAGTCTTGTTCCCAGCGGTCGCAAGTAAAGCGTTAGCCTCAAGGATACATGGATGAAAGGGTCCCAAATGGAGTATGCTAACGAATAGCTCGTCCCAGGCTCCACCTTTTTCGTGTAGGTAAACACAGGGCCCCTCTCCCAATTAGCAAGCCGTATGAAACTCCGTCGTATTCTCTATTTCACTTTGAACCCTTCAGCTACCCCGCGGAGTGTACGATGCGCTACTCTGCTTTTAACGAAATGCAGCCAGATCGGACAGTGTCGGTTTTGATGCTTCTCTCAGGAAATCGCCTCGAATCCGCCAAGAATTCGCCACGAACCTGGAGTGTACCAAGAATTTAATGCGAGAATAACGCGAGCCGGGGAATAGCCGCGAAAACGACGGGAATTCACCGGGTAACTACCAGTGTGGCTGTCGGCAATTTACCTCGAAAATATCGGAACATTACCTCGAAATTGAAGCGAATTAACCAAGACAGCCAACACAGCCAATGTTGTAACGAAGGCCTTGATTCTACCGCGAACTCGCCGGAATTCTGTCAGTTCGGCTCCAGCACGGCACCGAGGCGGCCGGTCCCAGACAGATTCTCGGTAAAATCCACGCAATTCCTTCTAGGGACAGAAAATGAATTATTTGATAACAAAAAATGGATGAAAATGGGCAAGATAATAATCTCGTAGGATGTGAGTAGCTGTCAAACAGGACGTCAAATGGGGCACAATAGGACGTGAACAGCCAGGCATCAGCAGGTCTTCCGGTGCAAACTAGCCTTGTTCTGACGGCCAACCGGGAGAGAATAATGCAAAGGCTTTCTAGCAACTTGCGGTCGACAAGTCTGTGTATGGCATCCTTATAAAGTTTAATCTAGTGAGTGGACAAGACGCTAAAATTATGGCGGAACGTGCGGCGTTTGAGACGTCACCGGCCAGCACGGTTCCGATCGCACGCGACGATCTACCGCTGCAGCCACGTCCTTTCACTAGACAAGAATTTACAAAAAGACTATACATGTTGCTTCCATCGAGCTGAGTCGCATACGCACACATCAGTGATGTATGATGTCGTTAGATAGGAAACATTTATTAGGTGACATTGTTCATAATATTGATCGATATCGATTGTTATGGTCAGAATGTGTATGAGAAACAAAATCTGGTGAGAATAGAGTATTGTTGATCTTCAGCCTTTACTCAGTGGCTGATTATATGTTTAGTTGTTCTCCTCCTTCCACCACGCAAACCTGATTCAACTCTTTAGTGAAAGATGAGTGAGAATGAGTCTTAAAAATGACTCAAGGCTGATTAGGGACGGTTGTGATGATTAGTAGCTCGTTTCAACACTCGAACACCTCCACAACGTGAAACTTCATGCTGAATCATGTGTTTTCTGCGATTATTATGCGGCTGGTCGTTGTCGTCACAAAAAACAATAACTTGGAACATTTTCGGAAACTGTTCAAACTCCGTGAGAATTTTAGGGGGGACATGGAGGGTCAAATCGATTCCGGGCTTGGATTCATGAACGCAAATCCTGGGCTACAGTTGGATTTGTCTCCGAAGATTCCGCGGCAAACCCAACTGTAGCCCACGGTTTGCCGTTCATGAATCCCAGCCCAGAAGAGCAAGACAGCTTGAGGGGTGAGTGCAGAAAGCGGCGCGAGCGATTGCGTAGCGGTCTAAAAAGTTGAGTCAGATCAACAAACATCTTTTGCTACTTCTTCCATACTGGGCGCTCTCACTTATCAACCGCAGGACAATGGGATATCTCCCGAAGTTGCCCCCATGTCGACAACTAGAAAAGGGGCGGGATTGCAGCCTAACTTCAATATATCGCTAGGGAAATCTCACCTCCCGTCCAGTAGTATGTAAATCTATAGGGCACACATAAGGATTGGATACGGATGGAGAAAAATTTTGTGTTCATATGCAGATGTTTCAAACCAACGTTGCCTTCTCTGTGTTGTTAACAGAGGAAACGGACAGAATCGCAGCGAAACACCTGCCTCTCGCCCCGAAAACCTTTTCTGTCCACATTCAACTGTCAAGCGATGCGAATCCTACCAAAAGCATAGCATAATGGAAATCCTATAATCTTCCTCTGGCACAGATTACAATTCATAGATTTGAATTTAAAAGGCTCACTGGTTTACGGACAGGTGTTCGTCCTTGAATCGGTTACATAGAGAAATGCGCAGAGACTATAGCGGAACACCTGCCTGTCGCCCCGAAAGCTCTCCTGTCCACATGTTACACTGTGCGCATCCTATCAAAAATCGTCTAACCGCTATTCAGTGGGATCTGCTCACCTGGACACACATGAGCGCTATATATGGATTGGAAACGTTGTGGAGTTTATCGACAGGTGTTTCGCGACCACCTCCCTCGAACTTTCAACAAAGAGGAAGGTGGCTTGATTGTTGCGAAACACTTGCCTGTCGCCCCGAAATTCGTACCTGCCCACATATAGCTGTTAGCCGCAGAAAGTTTTATCAAGGAGTCGTTCAACCGCTTTGTAATAGAATTTGCACCAAAGAATACAAATAAAGCTAGGTATTGATGTCAAAGGTTTTTGAGTTTACCGACAGGTGTTTCGCGATAATCCCTAATTCCTAACAGTGAAGGAAGTGGCTTGATAGTTGCGAAACAACTGCCTGTCACCGCGAAAACCCTTCCTGCACCAGGGCACTCGGTAGTGGTGCCAAACACCATTATATCGCCCCGAAAATTCTTCCTGTTCAAGCACAGCTGCCAGCCAGTGCTCATTTCTGATAATAATGGTCCCAATAGGATGCTCACATGAAGAAACACAAGGGAAATGGATGAGAAATTGTTTTGTTTGCTTAAACAGGTGTTTTGCGACAACATAGGATTTCTTAGATAGCAACCGGAAGAGGGGGGATAGATTGTAGCGAAACACCTGCCTATTGTCCCGAAACCCCTCAATACCCTCACAATGCTAGCACACACGAGAGCTAGATAGGAAATGGAAATTGTTTCGGGTGCCAAAGGCTATAAAACTGCGAAATTCTCATGGTGTCCACGCGTGCTAGTGCGGAGCGGCGGTTAGAGACTGTGAGAGAGCGCATGACAGCCGGAGTGGGCAAAGTCGCCCAAGCCATGAGTCGTGTCGCGACATCTCCCGACTTTTCCAAATACTAAAGTGTCGCGCCTCGTTGAAAGGTTCCGTGGTAATGACAAATGACTCCGCTGAGTAGCTGTTTTGGGCCACTGGATGGACATCGATACAACTGCGCCTACACCTGCGCCTACACCTGCGCCTACGACCCCCACACTTCGCCCCTTGACTGGTTCCTGCTCAAAGGAGCCCCTTTGACCGAGCCCCCTTTTATTACAATAATAAACAATTATCATTTCATTCTCATTTTTTTTCATTCCCATTCTACCACCTCAACGGCGCCTCAAGTCGTGAGAATTACAAAATTTTACAGAGGACACCAGCAGGGAGGGAAGAGAGGGATTCTCGTGGAACACCTGTCGATATTTCTTTGAAAACCCCATATAGACATATCCTACTACCACACACGAGCAGTAGATATAAATTGAAATTTTTGGGTGCATAGGCAGGTGTTTCGCGCTAGCTTCGCCTTTTTCAGATATCCACAGAGAGGGGAAGGAGAAATTGTTGCGAGACACCTGCGTAATGCCCCAAAAACGCTTTACACTCACACATTGCTCACAAACATAAGCTCTGTATAGGGACGGGAAATAGTTTCGGGTGCATTGACAGGTGTTTCGCTACTGTTTCACGTTCCTTTGAGGTGCCAGCAGAGAGTGGATGGAGGGGTTGTCGCGAAACACCTGCCCATCGCGCCGAAAACTCTTTATACCCGCAAATCACTCTCACACATAAGTACAAGATGGAAAACTGTTTCGGGTTCATAGGCAGGCGTATCGCTACTACTTCGCCTCTTTACAGGTACCAGAAAAAGGCGAGGCAGATATTGTCGCGAAGGACCTGTGCGTTATCTCGAAAGTTATTTATATCCACTTATCACTCACACAAATCGGGCTCATAGACAGGTGTTCCACGGCATTTCCGCGTCTTCTCAGGTATCAACAGAAATAGAAGCGAGAAACTGTCGCTAAACCCCCACCGAAATCACCGATAACCGTAACTATACACATCAAACTGCGAGCTGGTGCATATACTCTACCTTGGACTTAGGATTTAAATTAGCCGTTCAACCACCGTGCAATGCGCAGAGCTCGGCGAAATGGCATTTCGGGGTAATAGACATGTGTTTCGGGGCGATACCGTACATTTGCTCCCTGTTAACAACACAAAACGTCACAGTGTCAATTAGGAACACTACGCAGTTTACTTATACACAATAAAAGTTTATGTTGTATAAGAGTAGAAAGAAGCAGCTAGGTGTTATTTTTCAGATTTTTAATGTAGTGTACATATAGATATTGATTTCTAATTAGGTTAATAAATGTCGATTCAGATAAAATTCCATCGTTAACAGGAAATGGCGCAGCTATCAGCAAATTGGTTGAGATAAAACGGATCAAGCTCGCCGTGAATTCGTTGGTTTCAAAAAAGCAAAGAGCGGTCGCTAGGAGAAAACTGGTGTTATCTTTGAGAGAACGACGAGACTGGAACCGTTCTTTTAGGTTTTTAATCCAGTGAATTCCGCCACCATCGAAGAATTGCATTCGAATGAGAAGGTTCTTCTTTCAGAGATGCAAAAATTGAATTTTAGACGTGAAAATTGCTGCGACAACCAGTTTGTCCGTACGACAACTCAATAGAGAGGCAGAGTTCTGAGTCACAGAGTCTGTTACTCCCTCATCAAGTAGCACATAAAGTGAGTAATTACGCGTTAGAGTTCAAAAAGTTTTGTTGAAATCACTAAAAGGACTTCTCCACGACGATGTACTAGTGCTTTTGGGTGCAGTTCACGAAGAGGGACGTTATCACCTCTTTTGCAGTTCATGCATAGGTTCATTTTACTCAGGACAAAGGACGAGCGGATTAACAATTCTGTATTTCAGAAGTCTGAACAACATTCGATATTTAGGAAATAGGAAGCTGGTACAGGTTTAAAAATTTTGAAAAACGGAATTCGGACGACCACAAACCTGCGGAAATCGGAGCTAGGTCTAGAAATCGGAGAGAGAAATTTTGCTCATACCTGGTCGAAACCCAGTATGCTTTGGCAGCACCTGCTGTTGACAACGAGCGGGTTCATTCCGATGTAGGATAGAACCCCTATTGTGCTGCGGTTCAACCCCGAGAGGGAGTGAGATGAGGCTCCGGAATTCCCGTCCACTTCCAGTGAAGTTCTACGCGGTACTCTTCATGCTCCGCTCACTTCTATGGACCTTTGCACGTTGTTTCAGAGTCTCCGCTTTTTTTATAATTAGGTCTTACGCTGTTGCTCAAAGCCTGTGCGAAATGTCCGCATAAGCGGTTGGCGTGCGTGTCGGGCGGCCCTGGTGAAGGACTCAATTCAGACGAGCCTTATCATAGCTGCCAATAGCTGAATGAGATACTATTCACGAATCGTCAACCTTCCCTACTTATCGATTCGAGTGTCTAAAAATGCGTTTGCGACCGCCGCGCGACGCGCACGCCAACCGCGCGTGCGGACAGTTTCATTGACACAGACTTTATTTGCATTCTGCTTTCGATGTTCGTTGGTGGACATATTTCTTCATTTCAACCTGAGCGTTTTGACGAAGATAGTCGTATTCAGAGCCTAGGAAGCAGTTCAAGATTAGAGTGTGTTCTCGTGGCCAAATTATACTTCGACAGCTCTAGCGTTTCCGATAGCCCCTCAAAGGCATCGTGCACGATCAATACCAAATTCCCGCTTCTGCGTTCAGTCGGACGTGTGGATGATGACAATGTCACTCTGAAAGTTTGCAGTTTCAAAATCGCCTCTGAATCAAGATTTGCTCGCCTCAAAACGGCCTTCTGGATTTGGGGGGCCGGCCTTAGGGTCGATCCGTGGTCACAAGGAACAAAATTACGTGGTTGCTGTCGGCGGGCGTGCCTTGACGCATCGTAGGGCGCAATGCACACTCCAGCCGATTTCTCATTCGCAATCGATCGGAAGCAGCTGACAGCAATGGACGCAGCGGGTTGATAATCCTTTTTAATTCCGTTCAAGTTGTTGTTTTTTAGGCAGGGAATCAAAAGCTCCCAACGCTGCGCTAAAGAACGTATCGTAGAACTGTTCCTTGCGTTCGCCGCGCAACTATCCCAAGTTGATGTTGGCGCGAACTTCAAATTTGTTGTGAACTTTCTTAAAAAGAGTTTTTTCTCGAAGTTTTGACGTTTTTGAGGGGGTCTTCTGCTAACTTCAGTCACTATGGGGATATAACAACATGAAAACGTAAAAAACACAGAAAATGCTTTTAGTTAGGAACGCGAAAGCCCAGTTAAACAGATTTAACAACGCACATTGTACATATGCATATGCACACCAATAGAGTAGCTTTGCGTTTTCTTCCAAAGAAAAACCAGTAACGACTAAATAAAAAATAGTAATACTAGATGTTTCACCCTATGTTCTTGAATCTCCGTCCATTCGCAGAACATTGTGCGTGCTCCCTCTCAATTCCTACACCCTTTCCCCGTCAATGTGTGCGCTCCCTCTTTTTGAAGTCGGTTGCTGGAGGTGCATGGAACATCCGATTAGGCCCTATGATAAAGAATGTAGACCACTTTCGCACGATTAAGGGATCAATAGGAGATGGAGAAGAATAGAACGTCATTCCTGCATTTTGTTCCGGTTCACGCACCTATTTTTTGCGAATCGAATTTTCGAGACCTAAAAACTTGCGGAAAACGAAATTCCGCTGATCCATGCTCAGGATAACTTTTTCAATAGCGTCTCGACAGCGAAACTAGGGATAACTCATCCGTTATGGTGTCCACAAGCTGCATACTATGTAGTACGGCATTTTTGAAACTCAACTAAAGCCAAATGAAGCCAATGAAATGGTTTGGGCTGAAGCGTTATTGCCTCAAGCCATGGCCAACGAAGCCTGAAAATGCTCTGCGACTCCACCACGATCCTGTTCCAGCCTAACGTTTAATAAAGCGTTCTCGATTCCGCCGCGACTCTTCCGTGTTAGCATCGTGACGTCACTTCGAATGTTTTCTTAGTGTATCACTCGATGGGAGGGTCGTCAATTGGGCCCCGACTTCCCGTCGGTCCCTCGAGGGGCTATTTCGGGTAGTCGAGGCATAACTCCCAGAGCAAAAATTCGAAAAATCATTTGCCGTATTTAAGTATATAGTACTTGAAGACATCCTACTGGAATCCTAAACCTTTTCAGCAGGATCGACAATTTTTAGTGTCCATTGGGCTGATCAACGCTTTCAATATTTTTCCGTCCCTAAACCCAGGGGGAGTCTCATGTCTCGCTGGTGATGTTGTTTATTGTTTATTGGCACACCTGCATCCTCCTACCTCCCATCCTCCTCGGCTGCTCACTGTAAACATTTGGGTAACCCAGATAATACGAAAGGGAAAAAGTGGAAAAAACAACTGGAGAAAACAGTAGGATTTTCCAGTAAGAGTGAAAATTTAAATCGCTTGAAAAAGGTTTCATTTAAAACAAGTTATCATTTAAAATCGCTTTAAAAATGTTTCGAAAAAGAGACCAGGAATGTCCTTGATATTCCGACTTTTTAGGATATCGTCCGTTTCCGTATGCACAAGATTAATTTCTTCTCGTAGGTATCCGAACTTTTATTTCAAAATTTCAAAGTTGGCAGGGAAAATGTTAGATTTTGCCAGATAAATGTCAAATATTTCTGGCTCCGTGCCCTAGTTCATGAAAAGGGTGAAGTACTGAAAGAGTGACGTCGGCTATTCCATTTGGGACCCTCTCGTGCATGTGCCCTTTGGCGGTGACGGCATCTACCCGACCTGGGATGCGCGAAAATTTCTGAAACCGAAAATCTAAAAAAAATGTGGGTCGAAATTTCGCATAATGCTTCGCTACACTATGTATGTACGTAGCGAAAATACATTTTTTTCATTTTTCGTTTTTTTTTCTCGAAAAATCAATACCGAAAAAAGGCAAAAATTTATAGAAAATGGACGATCTCTAAATGGCCTGACTGCATCAAAAAAATTTGGTCTAGGAGCGAGAATTTTCACTCAACGGTTTCGCATTTTCGAAAAAAATTTCGCACATATATGTGTACCGGATCGTTAAAGAACACATGCGCGAGAACTTGTTAAATGGAAAAAATCTCAATCAACTCGTCTCATACCGCAATCTGTTCGTGTACTAAAGCCTTAAGCAAAAAGCAAAAATTCCTGATCTTGTCACGAACAGGGTCTGAGTTTGCTACATAAAAATTCATTTTAGCTCTAAAAATGTACCACCTCGTCAAGATGGTACAAACTTTTATACAGAACTACTTAAATGGTAGTGTTCACGATAAATATCATATACGAGCTCGACTCAAAAATGGGGTTGTTTGGTCGCGAGTTGCCGAATAGTGAAAAAATATCTAAGAAAAACGTTCAAGATTAGCTAAAATAGCGGCTTTTAACGTATGTACAGGTTCAGGGCCTGGACGAGCTGACGCGCCCTGACAGTTTCTGCAAGCAAGCGCTTGTGACGAAATGTGCGCGAATCGATCAGGCTGGACTTCGTGGATTCGCTTGGAAATTTGCCACTAAAAACGTCCGCGGTGCCACATGCTCGTTAAAAGGGGGGGCGTGGCGGGCTAATCAGGTGTACTGGTCCAACGAAATTTTCACTTCGTGGCCGTATTTATCAATTTCTGGCCCGTTTTCACTGTTTCTGCCGACCTATCCCCTCCAGCATCTGCCAGCGTAGTGTTTCACACTGAGAACTCGAAAATGATATTTATCGCTAACACTGCTTTTAAAGTAACTTGCGAAACCGAAAAACTGCATGCTTTCCGAAAACCTTCTTGCACCCGGAGATTTGTTTATTCAGGGCGAAAAAATTTCCATCTTTTGCGGTAAACATATGTATATCAAACGTCGCTTTAAAACCATCCAGATTTTATCATTAAAAACCCTGATTTTTTTTTGGCGAAAAAAAAAACTGCAGGCTTTTGTTAGGATTGCTCCATATTAGTATCTAACGAAAACGCGTGAGAGTGACGAAAAACAGCGACAGGAGCAGAATCACTTAAATAGTTCAGTTGACGCAGCCTGAATCACCTGAGCGGCCAGGAACGATGCATTTCCTTTCTTTGTTCACGATTCTTGGCATCGTGCTGTTCTTGATGTGTGATCTGAGGGGGGGGGTGTGGTGTAACTACGTTCAAAAACTCTTTGGTTTAAGGACATATTTCTGAGCACCCAGAATAACAGTTTTCCCGCAGCAAGTCCACAATCTTTATGGTTTCTACTTGAGCAACTTACTCGGAAAATTTTATACTTTGTAGTAGCCAAAGGTGGATAAGGTTCAAAAGAAGCTAGAGGTGGATAAGGTAGTTCTTGTTTAAAAGGAAAGAGAAGGCTCAACATAATTGAAGTGTCAAAATTTGGAGAACTAACATAATTTCATGAAACAATAAAGGATGACGGCGGATGCCATATTGAGCGATATGTGGGTGAGCAGTCAGATTCGCCGGGCGACAGAAGCTTTCATCGACGTCACAACTGGATGTGGATATTGAAATCGGCATGCACATAGCTCCATCCAGCCAGTCATCCATAGATGCCCTTCTGACACCTGCGTAGTGGATACGCAAATATGTATTGAGAATTGATTCGTTCTGAATAGGAAAAGTACAGTAATGTGACAGTGATACATACAGAGTATCATAGTAGAAACACGTGATCATATACAATGTGTTTCATAATAATAGCAACACCCTTCAAACCACCGAAATCAAAGTCTATTCGCATTTTCAATGGATGGCATGGTGACCATTGATCTCAGCTCACCCGAAAACCCTGCTTCGCAAAGTTTGACCAAAAAGTGTATGTCTAGGTTGCTCCAGGAATTGAGGACGGGTTTCTTGAGGTTTTAAGCTGACTGGTAGTACGTCTCGCCTTCGCTGGAGCTTCGACAAAACAAGGTCTCCCAGACTCCTCCCCTTGGGGCTTAGAGGGTCTCCGGAGCATTGACAACTCGGCACGCGGGGTGTGAGAGTCAGTATGATGAGCGCAGAGGACGAAAAGAAAGGCGCTGCCAGCCGGCCCGGCACTCTCTCGACCTGGCCAAAGTGCAAGCTGTCTATCTCTGCGTCTCCGCTATTTACAGCTACGGCTGTACAGTACAGGGATAAGTGCAAACCTAGTTTGAGGGGGGAGCACTCTAAATTCGACTGAAGAACGAAAGCTAGAGCTTTCAGGGATCAGAGCGTTTCCATGGAGTCTCCAGGAAAACACTGGCCGATAGCGATATCATATATCTGGTATTGAAAGAATTCCTCATTTCCATGAATGAATCTTGGGTGTCCCCTCAACAAGGGTTGTAACCAGGAAGGGATCACTAAAGTAGTCGATATTTTTCCTTGATCGAATCGGTGAAAAACATTCTAGGCTATACTTTCTTTAATGAGGTGGTACAGAGGAACTGGTCTACAAATAGGCTACTTACTGTTATAAAATCAATCGATACAAATCGAAAAATCTTGGAGATTTCTCGTGGGTCCCCACGTATTTCCAAACAAGTGAGCAATTCTATCAGAAAGGAGCTGTTTCAGGAAAAGGTGGTTTTGAGCAGACAGAAACGTTCCAACAAAAAAGGAGCAACAGTAAATAAAACGGAATGAGCGAGTTTTCAAAAAATTTACAAAATTTCTTGAGAACCATTTCACTTGGCAAAAACTTTCAACTCCCAATAGAAAACCGTTGCTCTATTTCGCAAGGAAGAGCTTCATGCCTCTCGATAAAAGACTCACTTGTTTGGAAAGGTTCAGTTCATGTGATAGCAATTGCAGTTCCTTCTGTACTTTCACCAGTTCACTTTTCTGATCAGCGAAAGGAAATCGTTTATGTGGGTCAGACTTTATGTCTTCTTTTCGATAATAGGTATAACATATTTACACCGGTACTAGAATAACCGGAGCAAGCTCCTTTCCAGAACCAAGAAGCTCTCCTCTGAAGAATAGCACGAGTTGATTTCTTGAATTCAAAATTTCAGCTACAGGACTCGGTTCTCAAAAAGCATTGTTAATTTTTTGTAGACTCGCCCACTCTACTTTCCTATTGATTCTTTTTGTAGGGAAGTTTCTGTCAGCATCAAGCCACTTTTGCTTGAAAGTACTATTTTTATAGAGTTTGCTTTGCTTTTTCTTCTTTATCATATGTTTAATCAACAGGTTAGTATTGCATCCAGATAATTTTCTTACACGAACTGCAGTGTAATAAAGATAATGAGCGCTAGAATTCTTTCCGATTTTTAGGGAATAGAAAGGTACTGCAGGAAATGCATTCTCAGTTTGTGATTTCAGTTTCAGCATCCCTAAAGACGAAGCGGTCTAGGCAGATGTTAGCCAGATTATGCAGCAAAACCTCGCTCATCTGACAGATGCCAGTCGAGAACACAACAGTAGCGTCTTTTTCTTTGTGTCTCCGTGGCGAGAGCCAGGGTAGGAGTGCGCAGCAAGCGCGAGGGAAAGTGGGCGAGGCATGCCTGGTTGTCAATGGTACCGCAACCGGCTTAGAGGCTATAAAACCGCGAAATCCTCATGGTTTCTACGCGCGTGGTGCGGAACGGCGGTTAGAGACAGTAAGAGAGCGCATGACAGACGGAGGAAGCAGAATCGGGAACAGTGGCTCTCTACACACCGAGAGAGGCGTTGCCCCGCCTTTCGCGGCTCTTATTCCATTCGGGACCACTTCACCAGCTCTGTATGAGTGACGTTTCAAAAACGGGACAACTCCTCCCTCGGTGTGTCGACAGACCCTGTCCCGCAGAATCGCCCGCGCCGCTCGCCCCATGAGTCGGGAAAATCAGTTGTATCGACCATGTGGCGCCAAACTATCGATTCCCCTTCTTCAAATGCTGCCGCGCCCTTCAGCAGCGGAATTCTTATCGGCTCGGGGTCGTTTATACTCCCGCCGCAGCGAAGTGCAAATCCATAAGGTGCGGCGAAGCGCCAAAGTTTAAAACCGAATGTGCCGTGTCGCGTATGTAATCCAAATTTCAGCTAAGCACTTCGCCGAGCCGCTCGTGGGGGGATGTAAGGGGTTTGATATACTTTTCTTACACATGGTCGCGTCGCTCTGCACAGCGACAGCGACCGCCTGTTGTGGAGATCACGCCCTTCAAACCTTTCGCTGTCGCAATGTGCTGCACAGCGACAGCGTCAGTGGCAGCGACAGGCTCCGGCGCAGTTGCACAATGTCATCCCTTTCCGAGACGTCGCTGCGACAGACGCGCGATAACTGCTCCTACGACGACCGATGCCGCTGCTTCAATGCAGGTCCCTTCGCGATTTGTGCTGGATCGCATGCCTGTCGCTCATGACAGCTACGAAGTATACCATACCTTTTATGTCAAACCACGACTAAATTGATGATGAAAAAAAAACAGACCCCTCTAAGGCTGAAATGCTTCTTGTTGCCACTCCGAACATGTGTCCCGCGCTGTAATGATAGAGTCACTTCAAAGGTTGACAATCGTATTGTGTTGTAGTCAGACGCCGGAGCTGGTCCTATATCCTGACTAAAAACATTAGTTTTCACATTGTGGAACTAAAGCAGGTCAACTGGAGATGCCTTGCAATTTACTTCCATTGCATTTATTTTTATTTGCGAAAAATTAAGATTTACCGTCCAAACTGTCGTAGATCGTAAACCGTAATTACGAGGCCAAAAAACACCGTAAATCGTAAAATCGTGGAGCGTAATTACGCACGCGCCTGATCCCCAGCATTGAGAATGAAGAAACCAACTCAGTATTCAAATTCAGTACGTCATTAACCCTTCATTGGAAATTTTGAGCTCAGCTGTAGGAAATGCGAACTCTGCCCGTCTATAAATCTAATCGCAGATGTCCGCAGCAAAATCCGAGTTCAGATTTGAGGAAAGGGTACCGGAGTGGACAAGAAAACATTCATCAGCATGGTAATCCGGGGGATCACCACGCGAGGTTCCCTAGTTAGAACCATACAACTCGCAAGGAAAGTGTTTTTAGTGGTAAACGCATCTGCAAAAACAACTAGTATCGTGAGTATCTCTTGTGGCTCAGTAGTAAAACTGCGCAGTATCCCGCCCCGAGTTTCAGGTTCCGAAAAGTTACAAGCTTTAAAGGCAGTGGTCACGAGGAAAAACGTTATCGAAAAAAACTACAAAAATCAGCTTAGATAAAAAAAGCTGAAAAACTTTGAAGGCAGCGCCGTGAAAAACGGGCTAGAATTAGAGTTATTAAGACCCTTAACTTCCAGTTCGTGCACACGTGCACAGCGCCGACGAAAAAGATCACAGTCTCATTACGAGCAGTCAAAAATCAGCGTCATTCAGAGGGAGAAATTAGGGCAAATTTACCTAATAAAAACAGTTGAGCAATGAAAGAAAGCACTCCAGTCAATGCTTTTGACTAGATGTGTACATAAATCCGAAGGTTCATTGATTGAAATTCAATTTCAAGCCAGCTGATGTTCTTGATATAAGAGGTCATGGATGCCGATGATGTACAGTACCGAGCAAATTTTTTGCAAAGAAAGCGTTTTGCGGCGTTTTTTACGCTCACAAAGCGCCGCAACGCCATAACTTGCTTCAAAGTGGTCCAATTTCAATTCTGAAGTCATTTCTGGATTGCTTTTATTTAGTCCTATACGATAGTGTTCCAAAAGGATAGATTCAACTTCAAACGTTTATCGAAATTTGCATATTTGCAGCTCTAAACCCCTCATAATGAACTGATCAGACGGTCATGATAGCAGAAATCTGTCATTTTTTGACCTGTGGTCGATGTGAATTTCAGAAGGAAATACACATTTTTCAACAAAAATCAAGAGTTAAAAGAGCTTTCAACACATACCGTTACATTCGCCTTACTGAGAGGAACACGAAAACTATTTGAAAAAACTCATTTAGTCAACTTTGAAGTGAGTTATGGCGATGCGGCGCTTTGTGAACTCAAAAAACGCCGCAAAACGCCGTTTTTGCAAAAAATATGCTTGGTACTGTAGAGTGTGCTCGTCCACCATTAAAAGACAAGGGAGTTCAGGCTTCAGATTTGGCTCAAAACAGTGGTTTTTTCGCGATTTTTTCTTATAGTTCCTACTACTCTAGACCCAGGGAAGAGTTTGGAGAGAAAAAAAACGACAAGCATATTTGATCGCGACCACTGCCTTTAAAATGATGTTTTTTGGGCTTTTGTACCTTCCAAAACGCGCATTAGTCTTCGGAAAATCCGGAAATGGACCTCATAAATGTGTTAAGCGCCCAAAACACCCCCCCCCCTAAGCAAAGTTTGGGTGAAGGCGCATTTTCCATACTTTGTCCAGACTGAAAGCGTTTCGGACTTTTCGGTTGGGCGTTTATTTATACCGAATAGAAGGCTCTAGAAGTGTTTCAGAAAAATGTTACGGATTTGACTTGCAATTCTCCCAGAGAGGTTTTAAGGGCGCTGATCATGAATCTGTGGTTCATTAGTCGATTTTTTAAAGTTTTCGGCTAATTTCGTTCAAAGCTTCCCAACCGGGGAAAATTTCGAGTGAAAACGCCACTTTCGAGATTTCCGGATTTCTACGATAGGTGTGTCTCAAAATGATTCCGTGGTGAATATTTGGAGTGATTAACACGAATCTGGAGCCAATCTATCGATTTTTTTGCAGATCACTGTGGGTATACGGTAGTTTGGTCAAAATCTCAGATTTTACTCACAATTTGTTTACGGGGATTATTCAGGGTGGAGAATACGAATTTGATGTTCGTTTGCCGATTTTCGAAATATTAAGATGGATTTTGCCCTCCATATGACATGTTACCTACCGTAACCTTCAGTAAACCTTAAAAATACGACGAATGAACTCCATAATCCCTTACATACAGGTTTTGAGATAAATTCGGGAAAATTTTTTGGAACAAAAAAAAGCCTGAGGAATCCTTTCGCGAGGCTTAGAAAATGCTCATAACTTCTTTAAACCTGCAGTTCGGGGCGGGATACTGCGCATTTTCACTATTGAGCCAGAAGAGATACTAACGATACTAGTCGTTTTCGCAGATGCGTTTGACACTCTAAACACTTGCCTTGTCAGTATCCTAGAGGAATTGGTGGATTTTTGCTGGGTGACAACCAATTAGCTCCGATATTTTCTAGCGCTCAGGCTAGTCTTGTGCAGGACAAGAATCTGGCTCTCCTCGTTCTCAAAACGTACTCTATCATATTCCATGCCCAGAGTATGTTGAAAATACATACATGCCCCTACTTAATGTCGTCATGGATCCGGAAGAGACTTCGCGTTCATTGTTGAAGGTTGGCGCAAATTCGGTGCCATACGCTATAACATAGGTGCACCGAGTTTGCGCCAACCAATAGGGAACGCAAAGTCTCTTCAGGATCCATGCCGATTTTATATCATGCCTTGAACAGGGATATGTTCAGAGAAAGAGAAGAGCATTTTCAGCGTCAAGTGAATTTAAGCATCAAATTATGAAGCGACTATTTTGAAGGTTAAACCGCAAATAAATTTATTTTCCATATTTTTTGCCAATTTTTTATGACCAACGCTTTTTGGGTGCGCTTGTGATTTGAGAATCGCTGAGATGCTGGTATTTTGGGGGGTGTTGCTGTTAATGGGAAACGCCCTCTATGAGGAAAAGTACTAAAGGATTGCCCAAAGTCTATTCTACACATGTCTTAAAAAGAATTTCCGTATGGCACCAACATTTGAACAATACTTCGGAGAAAGATTACGGCAGTTGTATGCGTCCGTTTGTCAACAGCAGGGCGATAGGAGCTATTAAAGGCAGTGTTCACGATAAAAGTAGTTTTTCTGTCTTTCCGCCTATCTTGAGAGCGGTCCCATCCTGATTCCAATTATGTCTGTTGAATCGCACGGGGCCTTCAGGGAGCGGAGTTATGGCCCCTCAAAAAATATGCTAGGAAAGCATGGTGGGCGAGTTGTCCGAGGCTTGTAACTTCCGTCTTTTGCGGTCGATGTATGCGAGCTGACCCGAGTAAAGAGAGAAGTTGAGCATAAAGGGAAGAACGGGGCGATTGATCGGAAACCATCGCTCATCTCACGTTCTCGAGTTTTCATTTGTTCACGTCAGAGAGCGGGCACTGCGTTTTTGGGGTTCGCCTTGCGCTCAAAGTGGCCACTTTGGCTCTTTTGGGGCTCTTTCTGGCTCGTTTTCATGAGTTCTTTCGACGTCATCATTACAGTGTGCCCCTCCACTAGCCATTCCTCGTGAAAACTAAAATACATGTTTTATCTTGAACACTGCCTTGGAATGATCGGCTCCCTGTAAAGAAAAGAACCTGTCGGAGAGTTATTGCCGCGAAACAACCGCCTGTTACCTACCCATTCACATCGCGTTGGCGTCTCACTAGTCAGCTCTCCACATTCTAACAAACTGTTCCTGCTGTAGGCTTATACCTTTCTTTCCTTTTCCACTCATTTTATGAGCCTTCAGCCTAGAGATTGACCGGTCCGGACACACATTGGGCATCGCAAAGTGCATTTTACACTGATTAGGGCTTATCTTTTTTTTAAGGTGCTCTATAAAAGCTCTAAAGCTACACGCTTTAAGGTGCTCTATAAAAGCTAGCGACGGGAACAGGCGAATCCTGGGCTAAAATAGCAACTGCTTGGACACCAATAAGCAAACGGATGCAGGGAAGACCGCGAACGCGCTGGATGGACGATATTGCGAAATACAGAAACCAGAAGACAAAAGACGTCAGAAGCTGGACTACACTTTTTCAAGGAGACGCGCGGAGAAAGGCAGAGCTCTTCGCAAAAAAGCCACGCTCAACACTGTGCCATTGTGATCGAGAATGATAATAAATAAATAAATAAATAAATAAATAAATATTGAAATAAATAAATAAGTACATAGGGCTGATCAAGTGTCTCCGGCTAAAGTTTGACGTGATCATTTCCCTTGAAGGACGAGTTGTCTCACTCCAAGTCGTCGCAGTTGTCCCATAATCGCACATCGCCTTTCTTATATCTGCTGTGGAATCTCCTTCTCTTAGTCGATAGACGATGCTGTGAAAAACTCGTCCAAAGAGGTGTAGCGCTGGGTCCTCTGCTAAGGCTGTGCCCACCACTTTGTACGCACATCAACGCTGTCCGAATGAATCTGCCCGCCATGCGGTCCGCGTGCGTGTCGAGTGGTCGTCGTAAAAGCATTTTTTGAACCTATGATCCGAATAGCAGGATTATAAGAGGAATAGTAAATCATATCCCTGTCAGTTCTTTGCAATCGTGCTAGGAATAGTCCAAACTTGCCTTCGTGACGGTCGCTAGACAGGTACGCCGACCGCGTGGGCGGACAGACTCATTTATGCCAACTTTACAGTCAGCACGGATATCAGCATATTGTTTACAATTTTCTGTGCCAATCCAGGTTTGTACCGGCGAAAATGTTTATTCGATACAATTTATAGATATTGAAAGTGACTGTATTTTATGGTGGGGAAATCTGTTGCCAGGCACTGTTCACTAGAGCCTAGCACGAACGATGGTAGGCTTCAGAATCGATTCTACTCGACTGCTGCTGCCCTTTGTGATAGAATCCGTCAGTCGTTGCCGGTCCTGAATCCATCCTTGCTCCCTCGACGCTTGTGCCGCTTGCTGCTGCCAGCCTCACTTTATATATATCCGGCTTCAACCTGAAATGGAATATTGACCCGGTGAGTTTCAGAACTTCGGTCAAGCACAGACAGCAAAATTGACCCCTCTTTACCAATCTATGCAGCGAAAATCCTAGTGTTCACGTCAATCTACATATACAACGCCACCTGTCGAGTAGACTGAAGGAATTCTTGAAATACTTTCGATGATGGATCATCCGCTTTGAACCATGAACGTTTGAAACGTAATACATCATCAGTGCGGTCAAAGAGTGTCAGATAGTGAAAAACAGGAGCCAGTTTACTCTGTCCACCAGATTTATGGGCCCGTGGCAATCATGCAGTACAGTGGAAGCTCTTACTGGACGTAATCGGATCACCAAAGGATCCGGTTGGCTGATACGGTTAAAAACTTGAAAAACCGATACTGTTTGGACGAAATCTGAAGAGGCCATCACCTCCATCTCAGTTTGGACCTCTGAGGCATCTATGTCTGGTCCAGCCTCCAAGTTTTGAAATTTCGAATACAAAATGTAATGTCAGTATAATCAATTATTTAATCCACCTAACAGTGTGCGCTTTCTGATGAAGGGACGAACAACTCCCCTTACACCAATTTTACACCACTCTGAAAATGAGCTGACTTCCAGATTCCTCTTTCCTTCAAGGGTTCAGACCAAGGATGAGCGGAGTTCTGCGGTCCGCATTTCGAAAACCGCAAAAAAAACGCTGCGGAAAACGAAAATATCGGATCCTCTCGGAGGAAGAAAACAGTGGATGACTCCTGATTTTTTCCGCGTTTCGCGTTCCGAAAACCGCATTGTCGCACATTTCCAGGTGTTTGGCGCCCGATATTCGGAACCCAAAAAAATTCTGTTCTGTTACCCGAAAATCGATTTCCGAAATTTCATATTTTTTTGTTCCGCTTATCCCTGATTCAGACGCTTGGTATAGCATACGCATCCACGCAGAGTCACGTTGGTCCGCAAACCAACGTGTGTCCCGGGTGGGGTCGAGATTTGTGTGGGGAAACTCGAAAATTGGGGGGTGGGTAGTTCATCTGAAGAGATGTCCGTATTGCTGAAAAATCAAATATCGGAGAAAAATTATTTGTTGCAAAGATTATTTACCTTGGAATATCTAAACGTATCATTGAAATAAGGGCATTTTTCGAGTTTCTCATATAGGGCTGGCTTAGCTCTACAACGGTGGGTCCCCAGTAATTAAAGAAGATTGCCACAATGAAAGGAGTCACTAAAGGGTCCAATATCAGTTTTAGATAGAAGCACTCCGAAAAGTGGGTACCAATCGACCTAAAGGTCATGTTCACGATAAAAAATGTGTTTCAGTTTCCAGTAGGAATGGGTAGTGGAGGGGAACTTTGTAACGTTGACGTCGAAGGAACGTGCGGAAACGAGCTAGGAAGAGCCCTAAAATAGCCCGAAGTTGCCACTTCGAGCGCAAGGCAAACCTCAAAAGCGCAATGCCCGCCCTCCGACGTGAACAGATGAAAACTCAAGATCGCGAGATGAGCGATGGTTCCCGATCAAAAGCCGCGTTCTTCCCTTCATTCTCGACTTCTCTCTGTACTCAGGTCAGCTCGCATACATCGGCGGCAAAAGACGAAATTACAAGCCTCGGAAAACTCGTCCACCATGCTTCCCAAGCTCAATTTTTGAGGGACCATAACTCCGTCCCCGCAAGGTCTTGTAAACTTGCAGAGACATCATTAGAGTCAGCATGGGACCGTTTTTAATATAAGCAAAAATAGGTGAAAAAAAAAACAGAAAAACTGTTTTTATCGTGAACACTGGCTTTAAAATGACACAAAAATCATTTCTAGATAGGTGAAAAACAACTTTTTCCTTTGGCCAAACACCACCTAACATCTCTGGCTTTGGAAAAAAGCGATCAAAAGTTCGAAAAAATATCGTCTCGGTGTCTGAGTGGAATTGAAGAGATGTTGGAAGATGTTGAGTTGCGAAGATGAGCTCATAAGATCGATATCAAGCCAAGTCATGGCTGGTCCAAGGTGCGTTAGTCCCCTATTGGTCTGGAGCTCTACCGGACCAACGGGGCCAAAGGAGGCACTGATGTTTTTCCGGTTATGAAGTGATATTCAGCTTCCCAACTGGCTGAAATTTTTCAAAACGCGCAGCGCATAAATCTTTAATAAATGGCTTTGGAATGGCGAGGCTCCAAAGATTGAAAAAAAACGCCAAAATGAAGAAATCGCACAACGGCCGGCCCAAAGTCAGTTTCAGAGTCAGTAACGTCTGCCGAATTCTTTACCTTTCCAGGGACGCCATGCATGAACGCTTGTGATAAGGGCAGGAGGCCGCTCCGCCTTCTACGTGCGAAGCGTCGAGCTAGAGGTTGCCCGAAAACATGACGTCCGCCTAAAAGCAGTCTTCACGATAAAAATCCCTTTTCTGTTTTATCGCCTGTCTTGAAAACGGTCCCATTCTGATTCCACTGATGTCTCTGGAATCGTACAAGACCTTTTGGGAACGGAGTTATGGTTCCTCAAAAATTGAGTTAGGGAAGCATGATGGACGAGTTGTCCGAGGCTTATAACCTCCGTCTTCTGCAGCCAATGTACACGAACTGACCTGAGTAAAGAGAGAATTTGAGATTGAAGGGAAGGACGGGGCTTTTGTTCGGTAACCGTCGCTCATCTCATGGTCTCGAGTGTTCCATTGTTCATGTCGGGGGCGGAAAGGGGCCGGACTTGCTCAAAGCAGCGGTTTTCGCCCACTTTTCTAAGCCGTTTTGCGGCCCCTGGGTAGCTTTTCGTCCCGTTTCTTCGATGCTGTTCTGCTTCTGAGAGCCACGAAAAGCGTCTGTCATGGAAATTTCGAGGATGAAGTTTATCGTGAACAGTGCCTTTAACGTTGGAACCCAACCTCACTATGCACAGTAAATCACTCGCCTATCAGTTGTTTGTAGATTTCATCCTTATCTCAAACAGCTTCATTTCTGCGAAATACTAAAGCTAAACGGGAAAACTACTCAAAAATCAATTAACTGACAAGAATAAATTGGAAAGCTTGAAGTTAGGCACCATTGAAATATTTAAAGGCACTGTTCGCGATAAACTTCATCCTCGAATTTTTTATGACAAACGCTTCTCGTGGCTCTCAGAAGCAGAACAGCGTCGAAAAAACGGGACGAAAAGCTATTCAGGAGCCGCAAAACGGCTTAGAAAAGTGGGCAAACCCCGCCATCGTGGGCAAGCCCCGCCTCTTCCCGCCCCTCGACGTGAACAAAGGAACACTTGAAATCGTGAGTTGAGCTATGGTTTCCAATCCGAAGCCCCGTTCTTTCCTTCATTCTCAACTTCTCTCTTTACTCAGGTCAGCTCGCTCAAATTATGGCTGCAAAGGACGGAAGTTAGAAGCCTCGGACAACTCGTCCACCATTTCCCCTACCTCAAATTTTGAGGGACCATAACTCCATTCCCAGAAGGTCTTGTACGATTCCAGAAGCATCATTCGAATCAGAATGGGACCGGTTTTAAGATAGGCAAAGAAACCGAGAAGCGATTTTTATCGCGAACAGTGCCTTTAAAGGCGGCAGACACGCTCAAAAATGATATCGATTTTATGACAGAAATCGAGAGTTCGGGGCTGGTAGTATGGGGAACTAACGAAAAACCAACGAAAACTGTATACAAATAGATTAATAACGGTTGCTTTTGTTATCGGGGGATAGTGGACGAGTTTTACCGCGCGCGGTTGAAACGGCGAATACTAGCAACAAAACGGTTGAGATAAAGAAGCCGATCTAATCATGCAACCTGTACTAGAACGTTCACCTCGTTAGAAGCTTCAAAAACCAGCCGGAGGGGCCGTATTAGTACTATCAATCTGGACGAGTGTGTATTTTGGGGCGGGGTTGTCGAAGCTCAGGGACGGGGTTGCAGAAAATTTTCGATTTAAATTGCTCAAATTAAGTAGTTTTGACTCGTTTTTTGCGCTTCTAACGGCGCGAGCCTTCTATTAGGGGCCACACGACTCCATTAACGTAGTTATCTCAACAAAAATTTCAGCGTGTCTGCTGCCTTTGAAAAAAAAACAGACGGGGAGTTCACCGTGTGTCGTGAGGCTGCGTACTCACACACCAGAGACAGCATGTTCTTCGGGTCACCCCTGTGTCGACGCTTCACAAGTAGTACTCGGAGCGGCTCCCTGCCCTCCTCATGAGGCCAATGGTATACATTGTCTCTGTCATGAGCGACAGTCATGACATTTAGCACAAATCGCGGCGGGATCAGCATCGTAGCAACGGCACCGGCCGGCACAATTGCAGTATGTCAGCCCTCTGCGACACCTGGTGCGATGCTGTTTGCCACACCCATTTTACTGTGCCGCACTAAATTTGAGCGCATACCCGCCGTTTCCCTTCCCTCCCAAATTCAGGAGAGTCGTTGTGGCGCGGAAAAGTGAGCGTGGCCAAGTACTATACAACAGCGCCCCCCCCCCCCTCCCTCTAAGATAGCACCCGTTCATGCGTGCCGCCTCAGGGGTAGTTTTTTTTGAGTAAAAATTTCCCGCTGAAGGGGATCGTTGTTCCGCACCACCCGGATAAACGTTGTGCGAAACCCTGCGCGTGACGATTTTATACACTCTAAAGTTTTATCCCCTGCCTCAAATGCTGAAGAATTTGCATCAATGGGACGAGTTGTCCCGCACAAAGCATTCGGCACTATGCGCTCAGCATTGACTAGTGGCTGGACAGGACCCCTTGGCGAGTTGCCCGCTGGTTAACGTTCACGTCAGAAAAGGGGGCGGGGCGGGCAAAGCAGGTGAGACAAGCTTACGAAATTAAAAACGCTTGCGGCCGTCCTTCTCCAATTCAGGTCCGTTTTCGCTGCTTTCTTTGATTCTGTTCTCTCCAGCATCGTCCAGCGCAACACGAGAACGAAATTTATTGTGAACGCTGCCTTTAAGCTGCAAAGGAGGCAGCTAGTCGAAGCTACCTGCACAAATTTTTCTACAACCCAAGGACTTCCATCCGGCCGCAGCACTACAACGATTGCGGTCTGTGTCCGTCAGATGCGTTGACGTCGAATTGATTGTGATGGCTGGTGGCCTGTGCTGGTGGTAGTTGAGCAGAGTGATTTGGCACGCCGACAATCACATCAATCGTTCTCCGTCCCCCCGTTGATCACCGCACAGCCCCCCTGTGTGAGCGTTCGACGGATCACCTCCAATTAGCCGCCACAACTCAGATTGGCTGTCGCGTTCCGACGGCGGGAGGCGATCTGACTTAGATCGTCTGATCGGATCTCGCTTGTCGTCTCAGTGGCGATTCTTCTTTTCCGGTCACATTGCTACCACCAGATCTGTGCATTTCAAGCAAAAAACGAACTGCTGAATCTCCAGTAAACCATCTGGCAAAATTGATATTTTTCCCATTGAAATTTCACCCTGTCTGTTTACCCTGCGCTATCACTTCACATGCTCCCCACTTCACCTGCAACAGCTGAACCGCAGAGATTTCCCCGCTCGTCAAGTCTTGTCGCGCGGCGACGATTTGTCATTGACCTGAAATATATGCATGCCTTCCTTTTCGCATTCTTAATGGTTATAATTACATTAACAATTGTACATGCACGCACGTATGTATATCAGGTAAAATTAAAAAAGAGTATAAACATAAATACAGAAAAATTTTTTTATGATTCAATTTTTTTTTATTTTGATTACTTAGCTTTTTCGAATTCTTTCCTGCTCTGTTTTTTCTGGAAGACTTTTGGTTTTTTGTTGAGAATCCAATTTCGCTTTTTAGAATTATCTTCAGTGAAAAAGTCGAAATTTCCATCACTCATGTGTAACCGCGTGCGCGCGGTGCTGCGCCCTCCACCAGTCCATCGCTCTCTCGCTGTCTCCAGCCTCCGCTTCGCACCCTCACGCTAGGGAAGTACGGGAATTCGGATTTTACAGCCCTAAACGAGAAAAAGAATAAATAGCAACGTAATTATTTATCTAGTTTAACATTTTCAATTATTTGTTCATTTGTTCTTTGTTTATTCACTTTTTTTAATGTTAGCCATCCATCTATTCTATTTTTAATGAGCTGTCAATTAATTGATTATTTAATCATTTGGTTGATTAATTGCTTTATTTATTCATTTATTTTGTTATTTAATTATTTATTCCTTCTATTCTTTACTCATTCATTAACTTGTTTATTTACTCATTCGTTTATTTATTTACTGTATTTTTCACTCATTTTTTAAAATTAAATTTTCCGAGTATTCCATGCCTTTTAAAGATCCATGACGTCTTCAAGTGTATGATAAATGTCCACAGGTCAACTTGTGGTTGTTCAAACATTTAGTTACCCCGTTTATTTATTTGTTTATTTACTTTATTTATTCACACAAAAGTTTTTTATTAAATTCACTTTTCACTTTCTTTTGTTTACTTATTCATTCTTTTGCCTGTTTACTTCTTTAGTTATTAAGATAATTAATTATTTATCGACTTGTTCTAGCTATTTATTCAACTACCTACCTATTTATTTATTTATTTATTTAATTATTTATTCATTCATTTACTTATTCATTTATTTTTATTTATTTATTTATTTACCTCCTGATTTGTTCATTCTTACGCTCAATTCCTTACTTATCCACTTGTTTAATTACTTATTTTTTATTCGTCTGCTTGTTTATTCACTTTTTATTTTCTTCTATTTTGTTCTTTGTTGAACACATCTTGAAATTGCTGGTTGAAAAAAAATTATATACACTCAATTTCGAAGCGTGATTTACTTTGTTTACTTGCGTACATATGCGGAGAGTAAGGGGTAGATACGGCGGGAAAGAAAGGTGGGGGAAGTAGAGAGCAGCGCACGCGCGCACGCGCTGTAACCAAATGAAATTTGCTTCGAGCTAGAGTTTCCCTCATCTGATTCGTCAGCTATTGATCGATCCCGTTGGATTATCGATTTTCGTCAAACTATTTATTCAGCCTTTACTTTGCAAATGTTTTAGCTTGACTATTCCTTCATTGATGTACATAGACTTTATCTGTATTCCATTGACTTGTAGCTTGCCACTTACTAGGGAACGATTTTCAGACCCGGCAACGTTCCGGAAAACGTCCCTGTGGAAGTTGTGAGGGATGAATAAAGGAACAAAATGTATGCAGGGTTTTCTCAACGTACTATTTGGTGGGTCAAAAAATGAAAAAAAAAAGATTAAAACTTACTAAACTTCTTCAATCAAAGCAAATGGACTGAAAAAAAACTGCTTAGTACATACACCCCAGGTTCTGACGAAATTAGCATATTCAAAGTTTGGCGCCTTGAATTTGGCTCCTTCTTGATATATAAACCGTTTCCGAGAACATTGCATAACTTGCACTCTTATTTTCAATCGACTAAAGCAGCACTTCACTATCAGCAGCAATGGCCGAGAGGATAGGGAAGTGGATTACAAGGCAGAGAAAATAGAGCGGTGTCATAGGTTCGAATCCAGAAATGAAATTTTCGCACTGTGCTATTTACCTCCATTTATTCATCAATCTAATATGCTTCTTTTTCACCTTCCGTTTCCTTCTTTTCCATTTATTTGAGCAGCTGTGTATTTTTTTGCTTCTACCTAAGCACTTTGTTCAATGACTGATAAGTGCTTCCTTATGGTAGAAAATTGGTGGATATCGTTCCGAAGGAATTTGAAAAATTCAGAATAATTTAGTTATAACTATATGATACTTCACCATCAACCGAAAAAAAAACTAACAGCTGTCGCTGCATACTATGAAGCAAAAGGAGCAGAGGCGCTTGCCGCTCTTGTCGCCTCTGCTTCGGTTGCTTCATAGAGCGCAGTTAAAGCAGCTTGCCTTTTCGGTTGATGATGGAGTATTATATAGTTACTATTATCCCATTCTGAATTGTTTTCGCTCTATAAAGAATTGCTGAGGATCAGAAAACTCGCAAACATGCAAACAAAATGAGAGAAAATGCTAATGGATCCCTTTCTCAGTGGCCATTATCGCACAATATTTGATTTTCAGGAGGCGACACTCGGTTGACTCACATGCCTGCCAACAGTTCATCGTAAACTACTAAACATACTTTAATAGAATTTTTTTTCGATGATCTGGAAATATACCGTGGGGGGTGTACAGGCCATAAAACGGCCAAAGTCTCACCGTCGACTGCGTACCTCGCGCTGCGCGACCGCACGAAGCAGACGAGTTTTGGCCGCCGCGCGACGAGTTCCGGCCGCCGCGCCACGTTTCGGCCTCCTCGCGGCGGCCGAAACTCGTCGCGCGGCGGCAAAACTCGTATGCTTCCGACACGCGTGCGGTCGCGCAGCGCGTGGTACGCAGTCGACGGTGAGACTTTGGCCGTTTTATGGCCTGTACATGGTGAAAAAACTTGAAAAAACTCTTTTCTCCAGATTTTTTTCAGGTATGGTGTTTTTCAAAGGAGGGCCGCTAGCTGCACATAACAGCCAATTTTCGCTCAAAGAAAATTAAAAAATTCAGCCATGGTGGCCACTTAGATAGAAGCTACACCATATTTTTCGTCTTTTTTGACCTACCGAACGTTCCGTCGGAAAAACGCAGCACCCACGTTTGTTATCCTATTCATCCTTCACAACTTCCATGAGGACGTTTTTTAAAACGACGCGGGTCCCTCGAGACTTTCCCTGGTTCGTGGCCCTCTAAAAATTCCAGTCCTGTTTTCTCAAATATCTGTTGGATCTGGTAAATCAGTGAATCCGTTTTTTTTTTCGGATACTCCGCACCTTACGGGCGACGATATTCAAAAATGCTGAAAATGTAAGCTAAATCCGGAACAGGTACACATTTTGGAGGGTCTATAAAAATTTTAGCACGCAAGACAAAGCTTTGCTCATTAAGGTGATTTCTATAATTCCTACGTGGGTGCGAAACGATTCCCAGTATTTTCTAAGGGGCTGGAACCCCTGGGTAGGCGAAATTCTGAAGTAAGTGATTTTTTTTTCTACCGTGTCCGCATTATGTGTAATCGAGTCTGTAAAAGTGATCCTCTCAAAGTGTTCTCGGGTTGAACCATAGAATAATTGTCTCTGGCAGTTTTTTTTGGTCCCGTTTCCGTAGTAACTTGTGGCATTTCGCCGCAAATTATTTCTGTTCTGCCATGCCTAGAAATTCCCCATGACGTGCCTAGATGTTTCGTGACGGGCCTAAATTCTAATTTGTTCGATAACGTCACAGTTTACGACAGACGTTGCACGCCGATCACTACTCAATCACTTTTCCGCATCGTTTTGCGAATCAGCATGACGCGCCTTTCATGGGACTATCATTGATTTCTGTGGGCGTTTCGCAGAATTCTTATGCTCGACTTGAACTTTTTTCAATTCTACTGGTAAACTAATATAATTTGGAATCAATATAATATGAGTGCACATTAAGACAGAATCTTGATTTATTTGAAAGTCAGACTAATTGAAAACACCTTTTCACACAAGTGTGTGTATGTTATTCTGGAAGTGTTAAGCGCGTAGGCTTAGGCCGAGGGCCTTTTTTCCGAGCACTTTGTCCGCAAACTTTCGACAATGTCTGCGCTTTGTGTGTTTAGCAGCTCCGACAAAGATGTCGTTTTCTCAGCCTGCACTGTTCTCACTGCCGCCACCCAATGGAACACACATTCAGGACTGCTGCCAGCCGCATGCACGAATTTTGCCACCAGAGTCTGACCTCACCCCTGCTATATGACATTTTCAGAGCCTCAGCCTGATTTTTCAGTATTTTTGTTGCTTTTTTTCGTAGACATGATACAATCGCTATCACCTCTAACCATTGGCAACTTTTGGCAACTTAATTTTTGTTGAAAGGCTAAAAAAAACAACACGAAAAATCCTATTTTGATCGTAGCTCGCTTTGAAAAGGAAGTTTCCCGAGTTCGAAGAAATCTATGGAATCAGTATCAAGTTCTCCTTCTTTCTGAACTACACATGGTTCATTCTCAAACAAGGCATATAGGGTTGACAGAATCAATCGAGTGTGTGTAAAGCGGGACAATATCAGATGCTCGGTTTTGCTTTTACTAGGATTCTCTTACAAAAAAGCACTGCAGCAGCTTAGACAGGAAAAACTCGATTTTTAATCGCATTCAGAGTGGTTCAATTGCCGTTTTTTAATTGACTTAGCGTATCTGAAGGTGGGTCAAAATCGAGTTTTCCAGCCTGGGCTACTGCATTGCTTATTTGGAAGAGGATCTCAGAAAAAGCAAAAGCAAGCATCTCATATTGTCCCACTTCACACCCACTCTATTGATTGTGTCATCCCTATATGCCTTCTTTGAGAATGAGCCATAACTAGGTCAGAAAGAAAGGGTACTAAATACTAATTTCATAGATGTCTTCAAATTTCAAAAGCGTCCCTTCCAAAACGAGTTTTGCCTAGAAGACGAAAAAAAGCGATTTTCACGGTTTTTTTTTCGCTTTTTTAAACAAAACTTAGGTTTTAAACAAACAAACTTAAACAAGGTTAATGATTTGCCACCGCGGTGAATTACTCAAAATTCAACACGTTCATCGCACGTTTTTGACACGTTTGTTGAGTTTTACTGTGAATTGTTTTAGCAACGTGTCAAAACAGGAAATCCGATGCGAACGTGTTAAAACAATACAATTTCTCGATTGTGGCAAAAGAATAACCTTATAAACTTTTACACAAATGCTAATTAATAATATTTTGAGGAATATAAATTTTTTGAAGTCGATTTCTGTCATTTTTCTCAGATTTGGATCATCTTCCATGGAAGTCTGGTCAATTCTGAGGGAGTCATAACGGTAGGTGATCAATAGTTTTTGTTAGAATTATGAAGTGACAGTAATTATGCCTCATGAGAAAAAGAGGAAAATTACCATTCAAGAAAACCTGAATGGGTCACGTGTCCACGAAAAAGTGTATATTACTCCGGAAGGAATCATCTAGAAGGCGAGAACCTACCTACCTGCTCGGTGCCGGATCTAATCCGAAACGACAGATTCCCGGCAGATTCGCAACAGAATAGAGGCAGTGCCTGGACTCTTCCGAGATCTCACTGCCTTGACCGGGCAAAAGTGAGAACTTGCCGAGATTCTGCCGCGATTTCTCCGCGACTTTCAAACCTGCATCCCCAAGGTTCGAACCTTCAACCCCTGCCAATCTATCGCTTTGTAGTCCGCCGCGTTTGATGGCTGTTTTATTGCGGTGATTTCGCGGTGAACTCTCAGCAACAACTTTTAGGAATAACTGCGTCATTTTTTGCGGTAACTTCACCGTATTTTTTGCTGTAAACTCGCGGCAACCACTTCTAGGTGTTTCGTCGGTGATTTCGCGTCATTTTCGCGGTATTTTCTCGACTAGCTGCCTTTATCTCGTCAAGTTGACCCTAAAATTCAGGTTCGCTGTGAATACTCGGTAGATTCTAGGCAGTTTAAATGCCAGATGAGCAAAACCTATGGAATAATTATAAATATCTGAATAACTTGAAGCTCAAGGATCGAGTTCCTAGTAGTTTGTCGCTTATTTGATTTAATCAGAAATCATACATCTTATTCTCTCCATTGATCGATTCGTACCGCGAATTTGTAACACTTGATTGTTCTGGCATTCGATACATTCGATAATCGGGATACATCTGAATTTCTAACATTTTATTTCGGGAAGTTGATATGATCCACAGTCATTTAAAAACTAAAATTATCAATTTATTCGAGCACTTCTTTTATTTGTGAATTCGAAATATTCGGTTTTCGAGTGTCGGAATTATTGGAAAACCCAAATCACTCGATCTATTCAGTTCATTCGAAAATCAAAAGTATGACTTTTTTGAATATTTGGTTTAGTGGAAAAGTCGATAAATTATTCATTCTCTCGTGAACTCGTAATTTTCGTTTTACGACTCGCACGAGATATACAATCTTTCCATTTATTGAATTTATCTCAATATTGAGTTGTTAAAATTCTCGGACATTCGGTTCATTTGCAAAGACTGTATAATCGATATTCTTTGGGGAACTCGGCTTTTTCGAATATCCCATGAATTCGGCAATCCGTGGGTTTTAAATTCCAATCAGGCGCTTGGCTCCTCCCCCATCCGTGCAATCACGCGCGCCGCCCATCCCCCGTTTCCCAGCCTCTCTAGCGTTTAAAATACATCACGACCATAACCCTATCGCCATCAGTAGACATTGTACAAATTTGTAGAAAAATTATGTAAATTTAACAGAGGAAATTTGTTACTCTTATAGCAACTCGGTTATTGACAAATTTTGCCCAGACTTACTGAATTGTATTTATAAAATCTGTTTGAAATTAGTTCTTGTTTAATAACTTTTTCATTTGCATTATTATTAGACATTCTCGGAACAAATCCATTTGCCCTTCACTTCTCAACCTTGCCAATTCCCAATGTCACATACATCAATAGCGGAATGGAATTGATCGAGAGTATAAAAAGTGGAAGACGAAGAACGTCTCTGACGTATAGTGTCGTATTCGCAGACGATTGCACCTGAGTTATGACGCAGCGTTTTTTTTGTCTGCAATTACGTACAAGTTCATTACTCCTCTCTATCAACTGACTGCAGTAGACACAATTGTTTGTGCACCGTCAGTTCCCTTGTTTCCATGTTTCTGCAAAGGCGGCCCTCATGAGGGCAAAGCCGGTGAGATACCTCGCTTGGTCGTCCCCGCCATTAGAAATCCATCACGGACTTGGAAGGAGATAACAAAAAAACCACTACACACTTTTTACGACGTCTTTTGCGCCCCTTCTCAACTCCCACACGCCTTCCATGCTGATGTGCGCGCTCCGTCTGAACATCAATAGGGATTCCAGATTTTCTGACGTCATGTTACATACTCTGTTTATCTCGAATCGCACAAGACACGGTCCGCCACCGGCCCTCTATGTACCGTAGTGCACGTCCATGGACGCGTTCTCGGCCGACCCCGGTGGGCATGCGAATCAATGCACCAGTTCCGCCGCCTCTCAACCACCCACCCTGGCCTGCACTGGCTTATTGATTTGCACGCCCACCGGGGTCGGCCGTGGAAGTGCACTACGGTACATATGTAGAGGGCCGGTGGCAGACCGTGAATTGTGCAGTTTGAGATAAACAGAGTATAGATTAATCGGAATAATTTTTTGCGAAAATTTGAAATGACTCCTTTCATAGTCTACAAATTGTCGTCAAAACTATCAATATTCGCTGCACCATTGGAACAAACGCGCGAACTAGTTTGCAATCCAAATACACCATTCCATCGCGTGCGTGTGTGCGCACACATCGTTCCGCTGACGTGCACGAGAGAACCAAGTGGACTCCACTATGAAGTACTTCTTCATGCATCAGTGTCGTTACATATCAATAAGATTAGGTGAAAATGTACACCTGTTTCAAATTCCGGTTTTGCAAATTTTGTTCCGATTTCCGAATTACGATTTACAAAATTCCTAGATAAATCTGTTCCAGTTTCCTAATTCGATATTCCGAAATTTCAGATCCCATTCCGATTCCCGAATTCTGATCCCCGAAACTTCAGATCCTGTTCCAGTTTCCAAATTACGGTTTTCGAAATTCTGAATCCTGTTCCGATTTCGCGAATAACGATTTGCGAAATTCCTAATCCTGTTCCGATTTTCTAGCTCCGATATCCCAAATTCTCCGAGTTCGGATTTTCGGTAGTCGAAATTTCGAATCCCATTCCGATTTCGAATTCGGGTTCTCGATATTCCCAATTCTGTTCCAGTTTCCAAATTACGTTTTCGAAATTCTGAATCCTGTTCCGATTTCGGAATAACGATTTACGAAATTCCTAATCCTGTTCCGATTCTCTAGCTCCGATATTCCAGATCCTGTTCGGATTTCTAAATTGTGATAGTCGAAATTTAGAATCCCATTCCGATTTCCGAATTCGGGTTCTCGATATTCCAAATTCTGTCCCAATTTCCGGAAAACGATTTACGAAATTTCGAATTCCGTTCTGATTTCCGAATTTGGATTCCCGATAGTCCAAATCGTGTTTCAATTTTCGGAATACGATTTACGAAATTTCGAATTGTGTTCAAATTTCAGAATTGCGGTTTTCGAAAGTCCGAATTCTGTTCCGATTTCCAAAATTCCAAATCCGCTTCCAATTTGCGAATAACAATTTACGAAATTCCCAATTCTGTTCCGATTTCCTGATTCCGGTATTCCAGATCCTGTTCGAATTTCCGAATTATGATAGTCGAAATTTCGAATGCCGTTCCGATCTCGGAAACTTCAAATCCTGTTCAAATTTCCCGATTACCATTTCCGAAAATCCAAAATCTAATGCGGTTTCGAAATACTCAAATCCTGTTCCGATTTCCGAACACGGTTTCCCAAATTCTCCGAGTTCGGTTTTTCGGTATTCGAAATTCTGTTCCAATTTCCGAATAACGATTTACGAAATTTCTAACCCTGTTCCAGTTTCCTAATTCCAATTTCCGAAATTTCAAATCCTAATTTGATTCCTGCTTTTCGATCTTCCAGATCCTGTTCCGGTTTCCAAATTATGATTGTCGAAATTCCGAATCCTGCTACGAATTCCGATTTCCGTTACTTCAAATCCCGTCTCAATTTCCAAATTACGGTTTCCGAGACTCCAAATTCTGTTCCGATTTCCAAAATTCCAAATCTTGTCATTTTTTCAAATGACAAGATTCGGAACCGTAATTTTTGTTTTTAACAAAAAGAAAATTTGTCAAATTCCAAATTTCCGAAATTCCAAACCAAATCAAAATTTTCGAATTACGATTTACGAAATGCCGAATTCTTCTGAAGGCAGCGTACACGCTCGAAAGTGATATAAATTTTATGGGATGAATCGAATGTCTGAAGCTGTGAGTATCGAAAAATAACGAAAAACCCGAAAAAAATCTGATTGAAATGAAGGTACAACGACTTTTTTTGTATTGGTCCGAGAGTGGATGAGTTACACCGCATTGGCTGGAATAGCGAAGCTACCGAAAATTGGATAAAACAAAGACTCTATTGCACTCATTCGGCATTCACTAGAACGCCTACACATGTACTTCTCTAGAACCATTTTCGGACGGGAAGTCCGAATATTCCTATCGCAGCTGCCTAGACTCACACTGAGGGGGGAACCTTACTTGGAGCGATGTTATCGCAGTCAGAAGGGTGATGCGCTGGTCTTACGCGCGACAGAGGAATCGAAAGTCGCGGTTAGTCAGCCGTCCACTTTGGCGTTTGCGTGGCAGCTGCTCCGCGCGACGACATCGCGCTCACATCGCGTCTAAACCATGGTTTTTGCGCGATGCCTGCTGTTGCTCGTTCGCGATTCCATCACATCGCAGCGCCCTGCGATGTGGGGACATCGCTTGACAATTCGTGGTTTCCTCTAAACTCGACTGCGGAAGTCGTGGTCGTCGGCAGCTGCTCAAATTTCTTGTGAAAATAGCTGAGGCTCAATCGGAAAAAATTGTTGCGAAACATTTTTCGAGCACATTATTAAGTATTTTTCCTTTCACTGCGTTTCTCAGCTCACTCAGGAGGAAACTTCAATTCAAATCGTTCTGTTTATCTATGCGACGTGCCACGACCATGGCTAAACCTACCATGGCCCTGAAACATCGTGTTCCTTCAATTTAAACGTTTTTATTTACATATTATCAAGCAAAGTTTCAGGCTTTCTCATTCATTTTCCTTTTATGCGCAGAAACTTTGCGAAACCGAAACGACAGCGAAAATGACGAAAACTTTCAAACCCTGACCTTGTATATTTTTATGTTTGGATGGATAAAACATCGGTATGGTTTCTCTTTGGTCTGATGATATTGATGGCGCGCGATGTGCATCTCAGCAAATCCTATCATCGCGCGCGATTTTCGTGACGCGATGTAAGTAAGGTTCCCCCCTGAGAAAAGTTATGAGCGTTTTTTAAAGCTTCGCGGCAAGGTGAGGGTACCCCCATGTAAGTTTTAGGGTGTTTTCAAATTTCTCTTCGAATTTTGCTGAAAACATGTGTGTAGGGTAATCTAGGGTGCTGAACACGAATCTGGGGTTTGCTTGCCCAAATTTCAAGGTTTACTGTAGGTTACGGTAGGTAACACGCCATCTAGGAAGCGAAACCAACCTCAATATTCCGATAATCGACAAATGAACATCAAATTCGTATTCAGCACCCCAAATAACCCCCACATAGAAACTTTGAGACAAATCTGAGACTTTGACCAAACTACCGTATACCCACCGTAATCTACCGTAAGCTGCCAAAAATCGATAAACTGTCACCAGATTCGTGTTCAGCACTCCGAATAACTCCCAGAGAAATAATTTGAGCATATTCTATAGTACCACTCCGGAAATCGTCAAAAGTCGCGATTTGCCATCAACTTCTCCCCCGATGGGAATCTGTGAACGAATACAGTCGAAAACTTCGGAAAATCGATTAATGAACCTCAGATTCGTGATCAGCACCCCAAATAACCTCCCAGAGCCAATTTCAAGTCAAATCTGGAAAATTTTTCGAAAATCCTCCGAGAGCCCTCTAATTGGTATAAATGAACGCCCAACCGAAAATCCGCACAAGTCCAAAACGCTGTTAGTCTGCGCAAAGTTTGGAAAATGTTCCTTCACAATAACTTTGCTTAGTGGGGTAGTTTTGGGCGCTGAACACGATTATGAGGTTCCATTACAGATTTTAGTAAAAATAATGCGCTTTTTGGAAGGTACAGTAAGTACCAAGATCAGAGAAAAATTGCCTATAATTTTTTTTCAGAGTGGGTCTAGGCAGCTGCGATGAGCATATTCGAACTTTCCGTCCGAAAATGGTTCTAGAAAAGTACATTTCATTTGGAATGGTCACTATGACTTATTGTGGTTCCCTTGTAAGAAGCGTAAAAATATGCCAAAAAGGCCGTAATCGAGCATAGAATAATTGTATTAAGAGCCGAAGTCCGTATCGGTGAGCGAACGAAACTCATGTTTAACTTCCAATTCTTTCGCTTAGTACTTGAAAAAGCAATATTCAGTGTCCATGAATCACAGTCACTTCGAAAAAATTCGGTTTTCGTTGCTTGCTCAAACGATATTTTCTCTCGCTCTTGGTCACCCCGATAATTCAGCGATGACGGTGCATTTATGCATCGCCGACAGAAAAAAAAACGCTGTGAATATTCTGCGTTTAAATAAGATAAAAATTCAGCAATCAATTTCCATCTCCACAATGTGGAAGATAGACAGGCCCGTTTTTTGACAAATTTTGATCTTCAATGTGGGAAAAAACTCACTTCGGCGGCTACTAATTGCTATTCAGTCACTTCATAGCTTTTCTCTTCTTATTCAGCGATTAATTTAGATTTTTTGAATAAATCGGCTTTCCGACTTATTCAAGCATCGATCGATGTGGTCTAAAGTCTAATCGCGACAAATGGCATTATTCTAACCCGTGAGCACATGTATCTCAATTTGATTCCCGTGATTGCGGACAATTTCCCCGAACATCTATGGCGGTCGTTCATGACTATGAGAAACACATGTGTGTCGCCGCCGCCGTTCACTGCCTGAGGATGTGTGGAGCAAAACAACTGTTCACCTGGGAAGCTGCTGCCCCGGCTAGCCGTCCTGCCTGCCGGGGCAACACGGCTTCCCCTATAAATAATAGCCTTATCATACGCTGACCGGCAGTGGTTGTTTGTTCCATGCTTGATGAAGAATCGAATTTTTGTGTGCCCATTGATTTATTTGATTGAATGCACTCATTCCAGCGCATTTTCAGTTGTTGGTGAAGCTTTTTTAGAAATCATTTTCTATCATCACATCATCATTTCATTGCATCTTAAATAAATTTTCTCTGCTTTTAGAACCAATAAAGTCTGTCCGAAAGGGACTCTCCGCCCACGCGGTCTGCGAGCGTGTTGATCGGCTTTTGCAAAGGCATTTATGAACCTGTGTATCGATTAGGAGGCATATCAGGCAAAAAGTGACTAATATCCCAGCCAGTTGTGTCCGAGTCGTTCAAAGGCTCGTCTGAAAGATGTCTCGTTGGACACGCATGCCAACCGCGTGGGCGGTCAGTCTCATTTGGACAGACTTTGCATACTACATACAATACCACCTCAGGCGATTCTCGGCCCCGAGCCGCACCGAATGGGAATCGGAGCCGCCTGACAGTTCGGCTCGTTCTCCCAATCTCCGGGCTACTGCTGTTGCTGTTCGGGCCAACCGGAATAGCCCGGACAGCAACAGCAGTGGCCCGGAAAGCAACAGCAGTGGCCCGGACAGCAACAGGAGCCGACTCGCAGATTGGAAAATGAGCAGAACTGTCAGGCGGCTCGGGGCCGATAATCGTCTGAGACTCGTTACATAGTTTTGAACAGAATGCATGCGGCAAAGCTGTCTCGCATTTTTAGCAGCTTTTCTTAGGATCTGAAAAATAATTTACGATCCTGATGAGACGGGCCATTCCAAGACCTAAATGATTGCTGGAGTTAAAGCGCTAACAAAAAAGTTCGCAAGGAAGTTTTTAAAGTACATTGAAAGTATGCAACCTGACATCTCAAGTGTATCAAATGTCCCATAGTTGTGCCCTGGACGAAAAGACCGAATATCGAATGGACTCGAATGACCCCTTTTTTAACGTCCGATTTTTGAATAGATTCGAATACCCTCATTTTTTGAGGTCGGAATTTTCAATATATTCGAATGACCAGGATTTCTTCGAGTTCCGAATTTCGAATAGATTCGAATTAACTCGATTCGAGTATATTCGAATAATTTCGAGTCGACAAACTGAAAACTACCCAGTTGAACAGTCAACGTATTCTCTATTTCAGCGTGAGTCTTACTGCCATTGATAGTGAGCGTGTGCGTGCGCATGCTATGTTCCCCCGCCACACACTTTCCCGCCATGCGGTCCCAAAACTCGAATGTGGTGTGCCCATTCCACCCATTTTCCTCTGGCTACCGAGTAAGTGGGCTACGGACCTTTCGATTTCTGGTGATAAGTTGAAGGTGGTTTCAATCGTTGCCTTTTAGAATTTTTTTTTGCAAATTTGGCTTTTTAAGGGATTAACAGTTTTATGATGGAAAAAAAAACTATTGGAGGTTCTTGAACAGCTTAGAACTTGAGCGTGCTCCTATGATTCCCTAGTCAAAATATTCTTAGTCACGAATTCATTGCGTACAATTACACAAAAAAACATGAGGGGGAACTAGTCAAACTGGTGGAATACACGGCCACCTACCGTATACCTTAAAGGCAGCATACATGCTCAAAAATGATATCAATTGCATGGAATGAATCGGAGGTCTGAAGCTGTTAATATTCAGAAATAACGAAAAAACTGGAAAAAATCGACTGAAATGAAGATACAACGGTTCGTTCTACATTGGCCCAGAAGTGGACGAGTTGTACCGCATTGGCTGAAATAGCGGAGCTAGCGACAAATTTGTTGGGATAGCGACGCTAATGTACTCATACGGCCATTTCTGCAACTCTTACGACGTTGGAAGCGTAAAAAATAAGCCAAAATGACCGTAATCGAACATTGAATATTTGTATTGAGGAGCGGAGCCCGGATCGATGGGCGGAGAAAGGATGATTTTGTGACTCAATACGGCTCAAATACGGTCATTTTAACTCGTTTTTAACTCTTCCAACTTCGTGAGGGCTTTTCTAGGGCCCGTACGATCCCACTTATGTAGTTATCTCAACAACTTTTGCGAGCGTGTATGCTGCCTTTAAGTAGCGACGACGGGGCAGATTTATTCAAATCTATTCGAAATTATATCTATTCGAATAACAATTCGAATAGTAGTCTTCGATTATTGAATAGATTCGGATGACCCTGTTTTTTTTTGAGGTCCAATCTTTGAATAGTATTCGAATAGTGCGATTTTAAAAGTTCCGCTAATGAGTACGTATTTCTAATAGCAAGTATTAGAATATGTCGATTAGAAATCCACTCGAATGGCTCAACTATAAAATATCCTGAAAAACTAATTTTAATATGTCCGTTACCCATATGTTTTCGAAAAATTCGATTTATACAATTCCTGCACTCTCAACTCATTGGAGAATCACAGTTACCTAAATTTGTCGAACGACTAAAACATGTGAAACTTTTTCAAATTTGTAAATGCACATATCTCCAAATATACGATTCATTTCGTATTTCGAATTTCTCTCAGTCAGACATGAAATTGGCTAACTATTTCAGAAATAAATGCTTAAAGGCGGTGTTCACGATAAAAAGTCGTTTTCTGTTTTTCCGCCTATATTGAAAACGGTCCCATGCTGATTTCAATGATGTCCCTGAAATCGTACAAGACCTCCTGGAAACGTAGTTATGGCCCCTCAAAATTCAGCAAGGGTAGCATTATGGACGAGTTGTCCGAGGCTTGTTACTCCAGCTTTTTGCAGCCGATGTGTGCGAGCTGACCTGAGTAAAGAGAGATGTTGAGAATGAAGGGAAGAACGGGGTTTTGATCGGAAACCATTGCTCATCTAACCACGAACTCGGGGAAACTGTTATAGGACGTGGGCGGAGTGGCCCAATGGGTTGGCTGTCCCACGAGATTTTCGCCCACTTACGGGCCGTTTTTCGTCGCACTTCCGTTCTTCATCTTATTAAAGGGACCCAAAGCTTACGTTTTAGCCAAAAAAAACGTGAAACTTTTCCTTCATGAACACTGTCTTTAAAGCTGACGAAAAAGCTGGATATGCGAAAATTCGAATATTTACTGGAATATGATCCGACTCGGACCTATAAAAATCACGTTACTTGTATTCCCTAATATTTTTTGCAGAAAAAAATCCTCGCATTCCATTCATTTTTTGAGAATTCTCTGCTCATTTTTCTCACCTATGATGCCTGACCAATGCATGAATGTACAAATATGTACTGCGATTTAGTATTGATTGCTACTCTTTTGTAACAGCAGTGTGATGTAACAAAGATTTCCTTCAACTAATTGTTTTTCCCGCACCGATACACTTTTCGGTACTACACAAATCCCGCGAGTTGTCCTCATATACAGGCGTATGCATATATTTGCCAGAGAGATCAGCTGTTCAAGCGGCTAATGATTGAATACCCTCCACCCTTCACAGTCGCGTCCACAACACATCCCATTCCGCATTGTTTCCATGGCAATATTAAAAAATTCGAAAATTTATCGATCGTCGTCATTAACTGCAATAACAATTAAAGGCACTGTTCGCGATACAAATCGCTTTTCTGTTTTTTTGCCTATCTTGAAACCGGTCCCATTCTGATTCCAATGATGCTTCTGGAATCGTACAAGACCTTCTGGGAATGGAGTTATGGTCCCTCAAAAATTGAGCTAGGGAAAATGGTGGACGAGTTGTCCAAGGCTTGTAACTTCCGTCTTTTGCAGCCAATGCGTGCGAGCTGACCTGAGTAAAGAGAGAAGTTGAGAATGAAGGGAAGAACGGGGCCTTTGATCGGAAACCATCGCTCAACTCACGATTTCGAGTATTCTTTTTCCACGTCGAGGGGCGGAAAGGGGCGGGACTTTCCCACAGCGGCGGGGTTTGCCCACTTTTCTAAGCCGTTTTGCGGCTCCTGGGTAGCTTTTCGTCCCGTTTTTTCGACGCTGTTCTGCTTCTGAGAGCCAAGAGAAGCGTTTGTCATGGAAAATTCGAGGATGAAGTTTATCGCGAACAGTGCCTTTAATATGATTATAATATTTAATTATTTGATTGATTCGTTTTGTGTTTTTGTTCATTTATTTTTTTATTAATTCTGTGTAATATTCCATAATTGAATAACTTCTTTATGATTTTCTCTTTACTTTATTACATGTACATATCTATGCAGTGCAGTTTTACCCTGTCATGTAGAGTTCGCGCAATCATTTTACTCTGATGAATGGACGGGGCTGCGGCGGTAGATCACCCCGCGCGAATCGAATCCCATTCTCCACTGAGGCCGCCAACCCCGCACGGCCAGCCGCCTGGTACGTGCATCAGACTAAAATGAAAACGGAAACCATATGTACAATCACACGACTCCGAATTCTACTAAAGGCACCGTATACCCTCAGATATAGATTTTCCATGTAATTGTGAAGTAGAACCCTCCTCGTAGCACATGACAAGCGTGAGATCCAAATCCTTCCAAATAAGCGAGATCACAACCATAGCTTAGTTGGGTGGAGCCAGGTACTCCACTAACCTTCACCTCTAGGTGGGTGATGGGGTGAACCTTCACCATTGGGAGAACAGGTAACGACCGCGGAAACGCCCGAAAAGGAATGAAGGTGACCCGACATTCATGCAAGTCATTTTCAAGATTGTATGGGTGTCACTGCCGGTTTTTCGTACATAACTTTTTTTGTGCTTACTAGGGAACCTCGCATGGTGTTCCCCCGAATCAGAAAGCTGATAAGTGTTTTTTAGGCAACTCTGGCATGCTCTCTTCGAATCTGAACTCGGATTTCGCTGCGGACCACTGCGAAAGAAGTTATAGCCTGTTAAACTTCATATTTGTCGCTTTTTTCTATCAAAAACGCGCATTAATGCTTGCGAAATCCGGAAACGGACCTCATGCCTGTGTTCAGCGCCCAAAACTACCCCACTGAGCAAATTTTTGGTGAAAGCACATTTTCCAAACTTTGTTCAGACTGATAGCGCTTTGAATCTGTGCGGATTTTCGGCTGGGCGTTCCTTTATACTAATTAGAGAGCTCTGGAAGCGTTTCAAAAACGTTTCAAATTTGTCTGGAAGTTCTCGCAGGTGGGTTGCTTGGGGCGCTGATTACCAATCTGGGGTTTATTTGACGATTTTCCAAAGTTTTCGACTTGATTCGTTCGAAGCTTTTCATCGTATGAAAACAATTTGATGGCCAGTCGCGACTTTTGACGACTTCCGGAATGAGATGTGGCTCAAATCGTACCTTTGGGGGTTATCTGGAGTGCTCAACACGAATCTGATATCAGTTCATCGATTTTTGACAGCTTAGGTACTGTGCTTATCTGGGCCAAATTCCGGTCCGCAATTGCGTCACGACACGCTTCGCGGCCGCACGCTCCCGAGTCAGAAGAGCTTCCAGAGCTGCAGCCGTCGATCTGCTGACTCTAGGTGGGTTTTGGAAACTGGAAACTAAGAAAAATTGAAGAAAACTGTATAAAAAAGCCCCATTGAGACGGCTTTGGCGCTGGAAACTCGACCGACTCGAGCGCGTGCGGCCGCAAAGCGTGTCGAGACGCAATTGCGGACCGGAATTTGGCCCAGATAAGCACACTAGATTACGTTGGGTATACGGCAGTTTGTTGAAAGTCTCAGATTTGTCTGAAAAATTCTATGTAGCGGTTATTTGGAGTGCTGAATACGAATTCGATGTCCGTTTGTCGATTTTCGAATTATTTAGGTATATATCGCCCCCTAAATGACATGTTACCAACCGTAACCTACAGTAAACCTTAAAATTCCGAGAAGCGAACCCCAGATTCGTGTTCAGCGCCCCAGTCTATCCCAACATACATGTTTTTAGCAAAATCCGGAATTTTTTTTACAAACACCCTAAAAATTCCGTTGGTAGTTACCCTCTATAAAACGTCGTAATTCACATGATTCGAGACGCGAGCGACGCGCACGATGCCTGAGCCTCCGCCTGCCCACCGCTCTCTCACTGTCTCTAACCTCCGCTCCACACCAGCGCGCGTAGGAACCATGTGAATTTGACCGTTTTATAGCCTGTAAATCCCTTACATTGCCGCGAAGCTTTGAAAAACGCTCATAACTTCGCAGCTGTGATGGGCATATTCGGACTTTTCGTCCGAAAATGGTTCTGGAAAAGTACATTTGGAATGGTTACTATGATCTGTAGTAGTTCCCTTGTAAGTTCACACGAAGTTCAGTACCACAGACATTGGGTTATGTCGTATATTTTTGCAACGCACTGTACAGCTAGATTGAATTCTCTTACTTTTTTCTTTTTCTCCAGAACAAACTGAATAGTCTCATCCACAGGAAATACGAAATATGAGCATCTGAGACTGTTTGAAGTGTTTGTTTTTCTTTTTTTTTTCGTGCGTCATAAGTTTTGTCAGTTTTCCCTGTTTGATGGGGAAAAAGCAGCACATACCCCATTAGAAACCTGTCGCTAGGCTCTGTGGCGGCCGACTTTTTTGGAAGGCCAATTCATTGGTTGAATTGGGTCCGGATTCCTGACCGCGGTAGTCTCATTCATGAGCCATTTGGCCTCACTATCCTGACAACCTTTCCAGTACATATTGTCTATAAATCGACAATCTATGACGCTTCTTTATATATTTTATTTGTAGTATTTATTTAATCAGAAATAATTTCAATATCTGAGTATTCGAATAGTCCGGAGCCTTGGCTGTTGTGCTTTTCCCCCTTATTCACCTACCGCCCTTCAGTGATGCCAACAGCAGGCCTATAGGATGTCGTCATACCAGGTTGTTCAATAAGTTTTGTCGTTCGATAAGAGAGGGCGTTGCTACTAGCCCAATTTTTTTTTGTTTTGTTGGTACACTCTTCATATGAACGTATGTGAAGTTTCATTTCAATCTGTCAATTCATTCTTTGTTTACAAGCCATTTAGTGTCGCCGTGTCACAGCAATGGAAAAAATTGAATATCGTGCAGTGATAAAATTCTTATTTTTGGAAGGTGTAGCACCAAAAGAAATTCACGAACGAATGTTAAAAGTGTATAATGATTGTTCACCTACAATTAGAACAGTAGAAAGATGGGTTGCTGAATTTAAACGTGGTCGTACAAGCCCTGAAGACGATCCACGTGAAGGACGTCCAAAAAGCACATCAACACCAGAAATCATAGCCAAAATACAGGATATGGTTCTGGAAGATCGTCAATTGACTCTGAGAAATTTAGTAGAGGCTCTACACATCTCATTAGGCAGTGTGAGCCATATTTTAAGTGAAGTGTTGGGTTTTAGAAAGCTGTGTGCACAATGGGTGCCAGATTCGCTAACAATAGAATAAAAACACATTCGAATGCGACTTTCCCAGCAACACTTGGAACGTTTTAAAAAGGATAAAGTGGATTCTGTGCATCGATTCATCACTATGGATGAGAATTGGGTCTATCACCATGATCCTCAAAACAAGAGGCTAAAGTGCGGTGTGAACCTGGTTGTTCGGCTTCAAAACGAGTTCGTGTCCACAAATCGGTCAAGAAGGATGCGAAAGGAATTTTGTTTGTGGATTGCTTGCAAACTGGTAAAACAACTATTTTTGAATATCATTGCGACCTTTTGGACCAGTTGAAGGAAAAATTTCGTGAAAAAGACCCGGTTTGCAGAAGAAAAAAACCCTTTTTCATCAGGACAATGCACCGTGTAACAAGAGCATTTTGACAATGGCTAAAATCCATGAATTGATGTTCGAATTGTTGGAGCATCCACCGTCTTCACCAGATTCAGGGAGATTATACTGAATAATTAAGTGTGTTTTGAACCATAAAATTGTGTGTTTTCTTATCGAACGACAAAACTTATTGAACAACCTGATATGAGCCTGCTCTGCTACCAACTTACGGCGGGATAGGGGCGGAACACAGGCCTGTTACCCCGATAGCCTTTCACATCAACCTTTAGAGCTCACACCACACTCTACCGTAACCTACAGTAAACCTTAAAATTTTGACAAGCGAACCCCAGATTCGTGTTCAGCACCCCCAGATTATCCCTACATAGCTGTTTTTAGCAAAATCCGAGAAAATTTTTTAAAACACCCTAAGAGCTGTCTGGTGGGTAACCCTTACCTTTTCACGAAGTTTCAAAAACGCCCATAACTTCTTTTAGAGTGATTCTAGGCAGCTGCGAAGAGCATATCCGGACTTTACGTCCGGAAACGTTTGTAGGAATGTATATTTCATTTAGAAACGCCTGTTTGACCACTAGGAGTTCCCTTGTCAGATTCGAAGTCAAAACCCAAAAATCAATGTAAAGAAGAAAAGTTCTGGGCCAAATCCGAAACAATTTTTCTGAATACCCTAGAAGTGGTCTTTCGTGTACCTGTTTTTCTTGTCGCAAAGCAATGAAAATGGTATTTTCTGGTAGCTTCTAAGGCATTTAGACAATTTCAAGCACGGATTCTTGTTACGTGGGATTATACATACAACTTCCAGAACATGATTTCCTGAAACATCGGGGTATGTGTGAGAAAAGCCCGAGTTTTTCTGGGAGAATTCGTCAGAATTATACCCTTTGGTTCGTTATCCCAATGTTCGGGCCACTGCTGTTGCTGTTTGGGTGAACTGGAGGAGAGCAAGATCTACGGCCCGGACAGCAACACAAGCTGACCCGCAGATTGGGAGGGCGAGCCGAACTTTCAGGCAACCTGGGGCCGAGAATCGCCCGAAGATCTCATACTCCATTTAAAGTAGGGTGACAGTACTGTTCAATGTATGGTCAATAGCTTATTGATAGCGTTAGTCCGGAACGTTGACCCGGGGAAACACCTCTAGCGAACTTCCGCTACTATTTTACTTCCTAAATTCTCCCTTTTGAGAGATCTTCCCTTTGAACCTTAGTTGCTCTTAAGGACAAAAAACTTTTTGTACTTTCCGTCATTATCGATGGACAATCACTAGGATGACACTTGTTCCACAATCTCGGCGAAACTCACACATTTTAATGAAAAAATGAGTGTCAGTTGTCCATTAATGAGAATGAGCCCAACAGCCCCCATGAATCGCATGCACTTCGTACCAATGCTGAATCTCCCATCCTCCACTCTCATAAGTGACGTCGATCGATAGTGTTTATTTTAACTTTTTAATAGCCCTAGAAGGGCATTTCTGCGCCGCTCCCTTCAGCTCAGTACGTCATATATTCATTGCAGGCCTTTAATCATCAGGATAACTTCTTTATAGACATCGCTGACCTTACCTCAACTGTGCTTCAGTGTCCGGTGAACTCTGAAGTGCTTCCATCTACACAAAACCATTTCTCTCATTTGTTTATGTTGGGACGGCTATTCAGAAACAGTACATACGGATTCATCCTCTGGACTACGATTGCTCATCATTCACCAAGCATCATGTAAGGTCTGGGTAAAGGTTATTAAAGGCAGTGTTCACGATAAGAATCGTTTTTCCGGTTTTCTACCTATCTTGAAGGCGGTCCCATGCTGATTCCAAAGATGTTTTTGGAATCGTACAAGACCTTCTGGAAGCGGAGTTATGGTCCCTCAAAAATTGAGCTATGGAAACATGGTGGACGAGTTGTCCGAGGCTTGTAACTTGCGTCTTTTGCAGCCGATGTATGCGAGCTGACCTGAGTAGAGAGACAAGTTGAGAATGAAGGGAAGAACGGGGCTATTGACCGGAAACCATCGCTCATATCACAATCTCGAGCATTCATTTGTTCACGTCGGTGGGCGTGGAAAGTGCATCTGGGGTGTGACGAGCTGATGGGTGTCCAACTTTGGGGCCGTAGGGGACCGTTCCGAGCTCATTTTTCTTACTTTTTTCAACGTTAGGGTTCCGCTAGGCCCCGCAGCTGCCGATCTCCACCAATCGGCAGCTGCGGGGCCTAGCGGAACCCTAACGGACATGGTTTTTATCGTGGACACTGCCTTTAAAGGCATAGGACACCCTGGAAATTATTCCTTCGGTTTTATACTCATTCTGGAGAGGGGCACTCTCTGATCATAATGGTATTTCTGAAACTGTTCGAGACCGTCTACGAACGGAGATATGGTGCTTTGAGAAAGCTTGTATTTTTGAGGGCAAAACTTTGGTGGACGAGTTGTCTCAGGTCTGTATTTCTCTTGCTTTGCAGTCGTGGCACGAGCGCAAAACAGGATGAGGAGATAGATCGGAAAGGTAGTGAAGAACGACGACTCGGTTGAAAATAATCCATTCATCTAGCCGCTATTAAGATCGAAAATCATAAATGGGGTCGGGCCCGTGGTGGTCGCTTAAATCTCGCCTATTGGGAGGAATTGTGATCTCGTATTTCTCACGTGTTATACAGGAGGGGTCTTCTACACAATTACACGAAAATCTCAAAAATTCATATCTGAGGGTGCACTGTGCCTTTAAAGGCAGTGTTCACTATGAATATCATATTCGAGTTCGACTCAAAAATGGGGTTGTTTGATCGTGAGATAACGAATAGTAAAGAAACAGCAAGAAAAGCGCTCAGAACAAGCTAAAGTAGCGGTTTCCAACTCAAGTACAGGTTTAGGGAGCGGACGAGTTTACCCGCCCTGCTAGTTTTTGCAAGCGCGCGCTAATGACAGAATGTGCGCGAATCAATCAATCTGGACGGGGCGGAGCTGCTTGGAAATTTGTCAATGAAAGCGTCCGCGGCCCAACAAGCTCGTCAGAAGGGGGGAGGGGGTGCTGGCTAAGCAGGCGTACTGGGCTAAGGAAGTCTTCGCTCACTTCGTAGCTGTTTTTATCAATTTCTGGCCCGTTATCGCTGCTTTCTCCGACTCTTTCTCGTCCAGCATCTAGCAGCGTAGTGTTTCACATTGAGAACTCAAACGAGATTCATAGTGAACATTGCCTTTAAAGCCAGAGTCCAAGCTCAGGTACGAAATCTGAGATTTCCACATAATTGTGAAGTTCATCCACCCTATATAGCACCTGCCAAATGCGAGCTCTCAATTCCTCCGAATAAGCGAGATATAGGAGGAAGCCACCCTGGGGCGCCCATACCAGGAAGCCACTTTGGCACGCCCCTTTTACGATCTTTCGAGCTCAACAGCGGCGAGGCGAGCGATGGTTGCCATTCAGTAGCCCCGTTCTTCCCTTCATTCCCAGCCTCTTTCTTTATTCAGGTCGGTTCGCATACATCGGTTGCAAATGACGGGAGTTACGAGCCTCGGACGACTCGTCCATCATGCTTCCGCAGCACAATTTTTGAGAAGCCATAACTTCGTACTTAGGGGGTCTTGTACGATTCCAAAGACATCATTGGAATCAGTGTGAGACCGCTTTCAAGATAGGCAGAAAAACAGAAAAACTATTCTGAGGTTGGACTGTGCCTTTAAAGGCAGTGGTCGCGATGGTAATAGTGTTGAGAAAATCATAAAATTAGCTTTGTCCGCAAAGGAATAAAAGACCGCGAAGGTTACGTGGCAGGATTAGATAAGGACATAAATATCCAAGCAGGCCAACCCGCAGGAAATTGGTCATTGACTCAATGTCGATTTCAAGCTCTTGATACTGGAAATCATCGATGTTGATGATGTGGAGTGGGCTCGTCTACCAACAAAGGAGAGATCTACCATCGCAGCCCCGTCTATCAGACTGAATTTATTACGTGAAGTCTATGTCTGACAAGGGAACCTCTATAAGTCATAGTAACCATTCCAAATGAAATGTGCTTTTCTAGAAAAAACCATTTTCGGACGAAAAGTCCGAATATGCCCATCGCAGCTGCCTAGACTCACTCTGAAAGAAGTAATAGGCGTTTTTTCTCTGATTTTCGTACCTATTGTACCCTTCAAAAGCGCATTATTTCTACGACAATCCGGGAACGGACCTCATAATCGTGTTCAGCGCCCAAAACTACCCCCCTAAGCAAAGTTCGGATGAAGGAACACTTTTCAAACTTTGCGCAGACTGACAGCATTTTGGACTTGTACGGATTCTCGCTTGGGCGTTTTTTTCATACCAATTAGAGGACTCTCGGAGCGTCTCAGAAAAATATTCCAGATTTGACTTACAATTCGGCCTGGGGGCTATTTGGTGTGCTGATCACGAATCTGAGGTTCATTCGTCGTTTTACCAAAACTTTCGACTAAATTTATTCAAAGCTTCCCCCGGCAAAGAAAATTGACGGCGAAATAAACTTTTGACGATTTTCGGAATGTGGCGACAGATGTGGCTCAAATCGTTCTTCTGGGGGTTATTTGGAGTGCTCAACACGAATCTGATGTCAGTTTATCAATTTTTGACAGCTTACGGTAGATTACGGTGGTTATACGGTAGTTTGTTCAAAGTCTGAGATTTGCTTCAAAAATTCTATGTGGCGGTTACTTGGTATGCTGAATACGAATTTGATATCCATTTGTCGACTTTCGAATTGTTAAGGTAGGTTTTGCCTCCTAAATGGCGTGATACCTACCGTAACCTACAGTAAACCCTAAAATTTCGACAAGCGAACCCCAGATTCGTGTTCAGCACACCAGATTACCCTTTCATACATGTTTTTAGCGAAATTCGGGGAAAAATTTACAAACACCCAAAAAATTCCAGGGGGGTACCCTTACATTGTCGCGAAGCTTTAAAAACGCTCACTTTGAGAAAGTTTGCTGCGCCAGTGCCGGGAAAGTACCGCGACCCTCGACTGTGCCGTGGTAGTTCCGCGATAGTGCCACAGTGGCTCCGTGATCAGAAGATTCTGTTGCTGTGTCTTGGGCTTCGAAATCGCCGCGATATTGCCGCAGCGGCTCTGCGTTAAAACCGCGCCGGCCCCACGAGGATGCAGCAGCAAATTTGCGCGGAGTACGATGTACTGTCCTGTGTGCTAAAACGAAATTGTCGCTGGTTCGATTACCCAAGTTTGGAGTAATATCCTTGTTTCCTTGGGTGTATAAACGACGGTAAACTCTGCCCTTATAAGGTAGAGGACGTAACAACCGCAAATGCGTATTTTTGTTCTAATATTTAGGCCTACTTAGTTGTATTAAAATTTCTTTGTCGCCGCTACGGCTCCGCGGTAGTGCGGCCTCAGCTCCGCGATTGTGCCGCTTCGGTGCCAGTAGGCGCAGAGGCGGCACTATCGGAGAGCGGCAGTGGCTATTTCCCTCAGAGCATAGCTTCTTTCAGAGTGGGTCTAGGCAGCTGCGATGGGCATAGTCGGACTTTTCGTCCGAAATTGATTCTAGAAAAGTACATTTCATTTGGAGTGGTTACTATGACTTGTACTAGTTCCTTTCTGAGAAACATCTAACAGCGATAGATGCCCGTCGCTGAACTTCGCATTTTCCCCATTGTCTTATAGAAAGTACCCAAGGCTTTTTGAGGGAGCTGAGTCGCTTGGCATTCACCGTTCGTTCGCTAGATCCACACAAAGTGCAGAACCATAAAAGATGGGGTATGTCGTAAAATTCAGCAACGCATTGTATAAGGGCCCTGTTGGGCAGGGGGCCGCAACAAATTGCAAGCTCGAAAGCTGGGAGCCGTACTTCACACGAACACATCACCGTGGCAGGCCTTGCCGTTGTGATCGTCTACAAGTAGCAGGAATTCATCTAGGGCATGAGGGACGCAAGTTTTTCACCCATCTTCCTATCGAATGAAAAACCCATTTTCAGACTTTTCACTGTGCCGCTGACACTTCTCAGAGAACAATCGAATACCATATTGGGAGCTGTTGACCAGCTAACAAATTCTTCTCTTCAACTAAGCAGTGCAACGTATAAAATTTCCCGAAGTTGAGATGACCGAGGAAATTACACAAGAACTAGTGACGGATGCTCCCGCATCCCTCACAAACTCGGTCACCTCCTTAACCGGCTCTGATTTCGTCAAGGTATACGCTGGTACTGATTAGACAAACCCACCACTACGTCTTGAGTTGTCGTGGCAGATTGTCTGAACTAGTGCCGATAGTTGTTGTGTGTCAATTTGTGGCGTCTCTCGCTTCTCTTCCTCTGCTTGTCGTTTTTCCGAATGAGTTTTTTTTCGTTTCCGTCTCGTATCAGTGTCTTTTTGATTTCGAATAGTTGTTGGATGGTTGCAAAGCTAAAGTCTGTCCGAATAAGAGTGTCTGCTCACGCAGTCGGCGTGCGTCTCGAGCGGCCGGGCGAAGGCATTTTTCGGATGGGCCTCCTCACTGCTGCGAACAGCTGGCTAGGATGTTGCGCACGTTTTCGTTTAATATTCCTGCTAATCGACTTACAAATTCGAAAAAAAAAACCTAAGCAAAGACCTCTCAGCACGCACGCCGATCGCGTGGGCGGCCAGTCTGATTCGGATGAACTTTAAGTTGTCTAGTATCAAAACAACTCTTATGCTTTAGGGTATGACAATCTTAGATGAGAGGCCGTCCCACTACATAGCACAGCAAGTGAAATATCTGCCCGGACACAGTCTCGACAATCCATCCTACAAACCGAGACGCGTCCTTCTCAGACATCGCGATGGCAGATTGTTGTCGGGTAGGTGATCTTCAGCAGTTCTTTATATGACGCCGAAGCTATGTCCTCCTTATCAGAATAAGTCAGGTGAATGGACTAGGCGCGATCATTGCGTCAGGCCGTGCGGCTTTTGCGGCATCACCGGCCGACGAGATTTCGATCGCGCGCGACGATCTACCGTCGCAGCCCGGTCCATTCACCAGACTAAACTGAACATGGGGCACGATTTTTACGACGTCGTGATTTTATTCTCTTGCTCTCTCTCTCTGTCTCTCCCTTTTCTTTTTCTCTCTCTCCGCTTCTCATTCTGTTCCACCTTCTCCCACTACCACCCATTCTTCTTCTTCTTCTCTAACTCTTCCTCTCTCTTATTCCCTTTACCGTTTACTTCTCTCTCCCTTTTCTCGCCCATGTATATTTTCTCTCTCACGCCACTCTCATTCCTCAGTCTTCCTCTCTCTCAGCCTCTATTTTCTTCAATCCTTCTCTCATATTTTCTCTTGGGCTCGCAAACTCTATCTCTCTCTCTCTCTTACTCTCTCTCACTTTATTTTCCTCCCTCTCTTACTACGTTTCTTTCCTCATCTCACTCTGCCTGGTCAGCTCTTTATCTCATACTCCCCATCAATTCACTTTCACGACATTAATTTAGATCTGGCTAGAGTTTTGAGCTGAAGAGATTGTCACAGTACCTGACAGTCTCCAGTTCTCTCTTGCTCTCTTGCTCCACATATTAGACCCTCGCTCGCGCGCTCTCTCTCAATCTTTCTCTCCTCAATCCTTCTCGTTTCTCTCTCACTCAAACTCTCTCTCTCTCTTCCTCACTTTCTCTCGAACCTCAATCTCTCTCTTGTCTCTTTATTTATTTTAAATCAACAGGTCTTCTCGCTATCTTTCTGGTTTTTTCTCTTTCTCTCTCTCTCTCGCTCTGACTCTCGCCCACAACCTCCCTCCCTCCCAGTTTCTCCACTCCCAGAGTACACACTCACACCTCACTCACAACGGCCGAGAACCCCGCTGTCAGTAGCGTGGCAGTGATGAGAGGACAGCCACGCAGAAGTGAGTGAGGCGCGAGTGTGTAGTCGATCTACAAGCCATTACTCTTTCTTTTCTCTCCTTCTCTCCCATTGCCGCCAACCCTCGCTTTTTCATTCTTTCTTTCACTAGCACTTATCCCAACTCTCCTTGCATACTCCTCTTTTTTTCTCCCTTTCCACACTTCTTTTTCTTTTATCTTCCACTTTTCTTCTCTAAACCTTGTTAACTCACGTCAACTCTCCAGCTTTCTCTCCCCTAATATATTTCTTTCTAAATTTAGCTCTAACTCTCTCTCCTTCTCTCTCTCTCCCTCTTTCTCGTCCTCTATAATTCTTTCCTTCCTCTTAATCTAGCTAACTCCAATTATATTTCTCACTTTCTCTATCACAATCGCTCCCACCGTCATCCTCTCTCTTTCTAGCTGTCATTTTCTCAAACCCTAGTGCGATCTGTACCTCTATCTTTCCCTACCACTCTCTAAATCGTCTTCTTTTCTTCTGCGCTTCCATCCCTCTTTCACTCTATCCAACAACCCTCTCCTTGTCCCTCAGTTCCACTCTCTTCCTCTTTCTACTTTGTTCCACCTCCAATAATATCTTTAATTTTTCTTCTCACCTTACTTTCTCCTTTAAACACTCTCTCTCTGTCTGCTTCATGCATCTTCCTTTCTCTAACTCTCCCTCTCTCTAATTCCATCTATCTCTTTCTCATTTATTCTCACACCTTCTTCTCCCTAACTTCTCTATCACATTCTTACATCCTCCCACTCATTTGCCTCTTTTTACCTTCTAGCTCTTTTCAAGTCAAACTACTCTATCATCACTCTTTCTTTTGACCCTAACTTGCACTCTATCCCTCTCTCGTTTCCTTGAACGCTTTCTCTAACCCCAACCTTGTCTCACTCCCTCAACCTCTATTTCTCTCTCTCTCTCTCTGTCGCTGACTCTCTTATCTTACCCTCTTGCCCAACTCCTCAGAACTTTAGCTTCCCTCCCCGCTGCCCTTTTATTCTCTTTCTTATTCTAACATTCTACCTCCCTCCAACTCTTTCTGACTCTGTCTTGCTCTCTGACTCCCTCTCGCTTTAGCTTACTCCTTAACTCAACACCAACTCTTCCTACCTAACTCTCATTTCTCGCTTCCCAGCTCTCAAGCTCTCTCTTTCTCTTTCCTTTCTTTTTCGAAAATCGTCCTTCAATCCTTCCGGAATTTTAGGATGTGGTGGTGACGTGGAGGTGTTCCATCCGTTAGAACTGGAGCGTTCACAGAATACTGGTCTGCCAATTCGAGGCACTGTGGTGACCATATTCGGTGGCAAAGACACAGTGATCGGCATCAAAGCGGTCGAGGGGGGAGGTAGTCACATACTCGTATTAGGCATAAATAGTGGCCATAATGTACCTTATGAATACAACTTACTTTGTGCTACAGATCACTTCCTCGTCCACGGCGAGCAGTACTGCTGTGTGCTCCATCATTCGCACCTAGTCGAGGGCGGCATGGTGCCGGAACATCGGATTCTCCGACTTTCGGCTCCAATTCGATCGTGTAACGTCGAGCGACACGGAAAGAACGACGTGGGTCTTTGAAAAGTAACATAATCTTTTGAATCAGCGAGTTCTCCACCGATGGAGAAAAATGATCATCTCTAGCTCCTTCTCTCATTTCTTCTCGAAAGTGGAATATTCCACTACAGTCTCAGCACCAACATGGAGGACACTGCCTTCGAGTGTCTACAATGCTATCGCTGCACGTGAGTTTATCGAGCGCTTCCCTAGTTGTGTCAGGCGTGCGTCAGAAACCGCCCTTCAGCAACTAAGTTGGCGCTTCTCCTGCACTTACAAAGGACACCTTCGAACATAACATGGAGTTTTGAAAAACGGTCTTTTGAGAGTTTTAGAGGGCGTAAAAATAAACAATTTAAGATTTTAAAATTTCACTCAGTCCTCACGGGTAGATCAAAAACCACCAAAACAATGGGTTGCGGTAGGTGAAATGCCATTCAGTGCACCCTAACCTCACGAAATCCGCTAAAAAACAGGAATCGGACCCCATATTCGTGTTCAGCGTCCCAAATTACCCCCTGGGCTTAGTTTGGGCGAAAAAAATTTCGACCTCTGAACCCCCAAAAATGGCCTTGAGCTCTCTCACCTCATGGGGCTCCAAAGGTCGAGAAAAAATTTAGGACTCAAACTTCGCTTTCGGAGGTTATTTGAAGTGCTCATAACGAATCTGAGGTTAGTTTATCGATTTTCGACAGATTACGGTAGATTACGGTGGGTATACGGTAGTTGGGTGAAAGTCTCAGAATTGACTTAAAACTTCTGAACAGGGGTTCTTCGGGGTGCTGAATACGAATTCGATGTTCACTAAACAATTTTCAAATTATTAAGGAAGGTTTAGGCCCTCTGTGTCATGACAACTACCGTAAACTACAGTAAACCTCACAATTTCGGAAAACGATCTCTAGATTCGTGTTCAGCATCCTAGATTACCCCTACATACAAGTTTTGAGCCAAAACCGAAAATTTTCTCCAAACCACCCTAAAAATTCCTTGATGTACCCTTGCCTTGTTGCGAGGCTTGGAAAAACGACTATAACTTCTTTTCATAAAAGCTTCTCTATTTTTCAGAGAAGCTGCGAGGAGCATACTCAGATTCTACGTCCGAAATGGCACCAGAAAACTACATTTAAACCAGAGTGGCCAGGCTGAATAAAAGTAGTTATCTTGTAAGATGCGTTTTCAAAAGAGTGGTTCTGTTCTACTCCAAATTATGGAGTTGATAACGAAACACTTTTTTTGAGTCTTCGAGCCATGCGCTAAAGTATCAGGTTGCTTCAATGGATTTTGTAGTTTAGGTAAATCCACTTCTGTTTACAACAATTATTTCTAAAAAGATTGATCATTGATCAAGGAACAAGTCCACGAAGTTTCATTCTGTCCGAACTTCTTTCCAGCGTCATATATCAAAATAAGTCCCCTAAAGTGTTTCTCTGAATTAAGGACGGTTTTTCTGTAACATATGTGGGGAAGAAGGGTAAGGGTATTCCTGATATTCTGGCAATTGTCGAAACCTCGGAATTTCTATAGTTACTAACATTGATGTTAACCATTCTCCATTTATATCACGTTACCTCTGCGATATAAGAAAAGAGGTATAAAAAACAAGAGACACTGTTAAAACCCAAAACAAGTAAGGTGAACACATAGAAATGTCACTACTACCAGCCATAATGCAGGAATGAACACACAGTACTTGAACCTTCTTCCAATTGCTTCGTAATCCAACGCCTAAACGACTGAGCCACGGTGTGCCGCTAGCTCACCCCGACTATCACATTGCAGTGATCGGTGGTTTGAATGCAACGAGCATTGTTCAGGGGATCAATGAATAAGTCATAACTCGAGAACCTAGCTAGATTTCATTTTCGAACTTTTAGGAGAACCTTTTCAGATGATTTCAAGGCCACTGTATAGCTTACATTTGTGCTACGTCCTCCCAATCCAACGTTCTGGTTTCTTTCCTTTTTTGATCGTTTTTGATCTTCCCGTGAGGACTGAGTGAAATTTTAAAATCTCAAATTGTTTCTTTTTAACTCCTCTACAACCCTCAAAAGACCGTTTTTCAAAACTCCATTTTATATTCGAAGTGGTCCCTTGTTAGGGGATTTTGGCCACTTCCTGGACGCAGTTCCGGCCTCACCACAGTGTTACAGACGTCCAATTCAATCCGGATTGCTGTGGAGGGATGGCGGAATTCTTCACGTAGCGTATTACGACGGCTTCATCCGCGTCGGTATAATCGTAGAAGAGTACGACGACATGCTGCTGGTTCAGGTAAGAGCATTAGCGCTAAGTTTCCTACTGATCATATAGTGATGAAATCTGATATTTTCAGCGTCTGACCGTCTGTAAAAACGATGTCAACACTTTGTTGGACGTAATTCTCACTGAGATCAAACGCCTAACGGACTATGAGGAAGCGGAAACGACTAAGAGATCAAGTATGCTAGAGAAGATGAAGGGTATTAAGACCAAGGTAAGGATTGGAACCAAGGTTGTGCAGCAAACGATTTTGAAAAATGATGAAAATTGACAAAATTCGTCCGAAAACGGCCGGCAAACGATAATCGGCAATCGATGAATGACAAATTAAAGACGCTCTTACAGAAAACGATACAGATATTTGAAAAGTAAACATAAAAATATTTATTATTCCTTCATGCGTATTTCGTATTAACACCGCAAGAAGTAGACCTTCTTAGTACAATAACTGATAGAAAGAAACAGCAACGGAATGAGTATCCTATTGAAAACCGGTAATAAGAATATTGTCGTGTAAGAGTAGTAATTTTTCGAGGTTCTGTGTTGTCAACCTTTTTCGGAGGCCCGAACGATAACTCCACAGATACTGAATGGGTGTCTATTTTGTAACGAAGTAGCTGGAGCAGAGAGATATCGAGTAGCAAGTTGTTTCAGCAAGGGGTAGCTGTGGTTCTATTTAAAGGACGCAAAGTTTACATTTGAAAGACGCGATAGCTGGGTCATCATTTGCCATTAGAGTGCGGATTGCCCACTCTGAGATTTGCGTCCAAAACGCTGTAATTATTATCTATCTGGCACTTTTTGCTGAATTTTGTCGAAAAATGAGAGGAAAAACGGCAAACGACAATCAACAAAGTTCGTCCAGAAACATACGGCAAACGACAACCGGCAAAACGCATTTGCCGCACATCCATGATTGGAACTCTTCTGGTCACACAGTACCATTGCTTGTATGTTCCATTGCAGCTGGCCGACTCACCTGTCGGTTCCAAAGACGCGGTGGAGGATCCCGAGGAAGACGTAGAGCTCCTAGCCGCCTACACTGACTTCACCTCTCTGAAGGCCGAATTTCGAAATCACTCGGTAAGTTTTCCTTCTCGACGATCTTCTAGATTTTCTGAACCGTTTCACTTAAGATTCGAGCCGATCGTGTTTCCCAACGTCTGCTCGCTCTCAAAAAACTGCTAGTACTTTCACAGAAAGCCATTGAGGCTCATAATTCCATGAACAACTCTATAGCTCTTATAGAATCGGTGAGTGGGATTGTTATTTTCTACAAGAACACCATTTTGACTTCATTCACTGCTCTGACTATGAGGCATAGAGAAGCTCTGACATTAGTCGTGAAGCCACGAACAGATGGCCTCCACCAAAGTCGTTATTTGTGCTATCGTTCCACATGCATCACGGATCAGCCTTATCTTCTCAGGCTCACCCCGCCCTCGAGCATGTAGTGCAGACCGTCCACTTCAGATTTTTTACGAAAAGATTATCCGGTCTTCGACAGCGTATAATCCCTAGGTTGTCCCGCAGCTTAAAGGCAGTGTTCACGATAAAAAATGTGTGTCAGTTTCCACAAGGAATGGGTAGTGGAGGGGCACACTGTAACGTTGACGTCGAAAGAACGCATGAAAACGAGCCAGGAAAAGCTCAAAAAGAGCCCGAAGTTGCCACTTCGAGCGCAAGGCAAACCCCAAAAGCGCATCACACGCCCACCGACGTGAACAAATGAAAGCTCAAGATCGTGAGATGAGCGATGATTTTCAATCATTAGCCCCCTTCTTCCCTTCATTCTCAACTTCTCTCTTTACTCAGGTCAGCTCGTATACATCGGCTGCAAAAGACGGAAGTTACAAGCCTCGGACAACTCGCCCACCATGTTTCCTTAGCTCAATTTCTGAGAGACCATAACTCCGTTCTCAGAAGATCTTGTACGATTCCAAAAACATCTTTGGAATCAGCATGGGACCCTCTTCAAGATAGGCAAAAAGCAGAAAAACGATTTTTATCGCGATAACTGCCTTTAAGTCCTCGAAAAAAGATCTGTAGCAACTTGGTCTTACCTGCACCTGACACCAGCTTCCAAATTTGAAGTATATCCATGATGCGTAAAACGGAGATCACAAAAACCTGTTGGCCTATAAGCTTGGAAAGCATGTGTGTAGTACACACACATGTACGTCGAGTCAGGGTATCGAGCCTTCTTAGTGTAGACTGAAAGGCCGGAATCATACTTCCCACGACCAGCGACAGCGACAGCAGGCTTTTCGATTTTCGGTCGATATGGATGGCAAACAATGCATCGCGTCGCTTGTGGCCGGAATTATGATCCCGGCTAAACAATCGGCATCGAGCATTTCGACTACTCGATTATTCGAATATTTGAAAAATCGAGTTAGACGAAAACTCGATACTTCCAAATTTTGGAAAACCGAGCTAGTCGAACAATCGATTCGTCGAAACTCCCAAAAATCGAGCTAGTCGAACACTCGATTACTCGGAAAAAATACCGAGTCGCCCAAGAATATCATGTAGTTAAGAGTCATCTAAAAGTGTTTCTAGGGATATATATGGTTTTACCTAGCGGTGTAGAAAAGAGCATGAAAAGAATTCCGGTGCGGATAACATGGCCAAGGACCTCGAGGTAAACTCGCGGTAGCCCTAGACATTAGCACAGCGTCGTAGAGGGTGATGTCCGTAGATAGTTGAAGGGTACAGGGTGGCTAACAAGGGTCAAAGGAGCTTGTTTTTCTATCGGTACAAGTCGATGAATACCGGTAATACAATATCTTGTGCTGTCAAGAAATTGAAAGAACTCAGAAAGAGATAGAATCTAGCGATAAATACCTGAAAAAAAGCAAAGGATAATGATCTTACCACCTACCTCTTTAAGGAAAACACGGGCATGATGAACTACTACAGTGTGTTGTCCGCAACTCACATTAGTCCACTCCCACACGAATGGCGAGATGCCGGGACTAACCCGAAATCCAAATCCAAAAACAACGAGAGACCTGAGCACAAGGTTCTCAGGAAAGACCACAAACACACAGTTGGCGAGAAAACAATCGCCTAAAAATGAAGAAGGGGACGATAGGGCAAAGATACAGCTCAAACGATGAGAGACATCGAAATCTGGGACCGTATGCATACCTCTCCCCTAGCGTCCACATCCCTGTGAAGCTCTTACTTGATTGGTCCGAAGGCGAAAACGATCAATCACAGCAACGCTTCGCGGCGACGGGGACGCTCGTTGAGAGCTATGCATATGGCCCCTGTCCTGAGGGGTCCGTCGTAATCGGCCGACGGCCAGGCTGAGCCCTCTTGTCCCGGCCTTAGTTACCGTATTTCCTCTAATAGAAAAACACCTCTATTTGAAGTACACCTCTATTAGAAGTACACCTAAAGGGAAGGCTGAGTGTTAGAAGTACACTCTTTCAAAAGTACACCTCTTTTTGCAATGGACCTCCGGTACTCGAGTAAGTGTTTGGCAATTCGAAGGCAGCATTTGAGAGAGTTCAGTTTGCACGGGATGTTTTTTTTATTATTGTTAGGTTTGAATATTCACAAAAACACGAAAAAACTATCGGCCACCCTTTCTCGGTCAAAGATTGCTGGTATGGGACAACTTCGGATGTAACTTCACCGAACTTCAAATGATCAAGAAAATAACACAGAACTGAAACTTGATATTGCTGTTATTCACGGCGAACTCAGAAATTCGTGGGGATGTTCGCGAGAACGACGATGGAACTTCCCGCGAAACAACTGGGGAAATTCCCCTCGAATCGAGGGAAGGCGGAGTGGACCTCCGGCCAGCAGGTCTTTCCTTGTTCTCCCGATCGCCAGTCTTCCCATGCTGTCGCAACCCAACACCCCTTGTTTATTGATTGATCAAAAATCAGCAGCTTCCTGCTCTTGGAAAACTGGAATAGAACCAAAATATTCACTTTTAACGAAAGGTTACAGAGAAGCTTGCTATCTCTCCTGAAATCCGGACAGAGACACCTTACACAGTCATTGAGAGGCAGATCTGCCCACTCAACTTGCGAAGGGCGAACCACTACGAGACTGGCCAGTTTGTATCACCATATACAGTGCGGCTTTGATTTCTCGTTCATCACACTCGGGGGGAGGCCATTGGAACAACCGTGAAGCGAACTTCCCTTGTTCTCCCCCCGATTCGGCTGTTTCGAACGTCATTCGTTGTGTATAATTCGAGGGGGGAGGGGCGAGAGTCTCACCGGAAGGGAACGTCTTGCCACTCTCCCTCAACCGAGTGATAACGACGAAATCAGGTCTATTGTTCTTGGGAACTTCCCCTCAAATATCCAAGGAATACACGGAGTTCGTTTAGGTACTTTACAAGAATTCTGATCTGATTGAGTTTTAGTCATTCAAAGTTGACCTGTTTTGGCACAAGACGTTGACCTTAACGGTCCTTGAAAAGCCAAGATTCCCCAGTGTTATGAAGATTGGATCATTCATGTTGTGAAATCATTCATACGGAGAGGAAATCACTCACTCACTCACTCACTCATCCCGTTAGCTGGCGTCTGGCGGAGCGGGATGCCCTCTCAACCAATACACTGCTGTAGGTGCCATAGGAGCTCGTGCGGCCTGAACGATACGCTTCCGTTCAGTACGGTTTGCAGCAATAAGTTTAGCGTTAGGAACACTGCACCGTTGGGTTTTTAGATCTTCTTCTATATGCTTGAGCCACGTCTTCTTCGGGGCCGTTCTCTGGATCTTCCACGACGGCGGGCGCTTCCGCCACAGCATACTGTACGGGAGCCGGCCAGCATCCATTCGACATACATGTCCAAACCACCGTAATCTTCTTGTCTTCAGTTGCTCTTCAACCAGCGGTTGATCCATACAGCTTCTTCTTATGTTATCGTTGCAAATACGGTCACGAATCGTGATCCCAAGAATATGTCGCAGGCACCGCAATCGGAAGACTTCCAGCTTGACAAGGTCTGGCTTCAGTAGAGTCCATGTTTCCGAACCATACAGTAGAATCGGAATTATTAGCGCTCGAAACAATCGCATTTTAGTCTCCAGTGAAACATTGTTTTTCTTCCACAGACACCAACCAAGCGATGCAAACGCACTGGATGCCTGCCCGATCCTGCTGCATACCTCTGCTGTGGCCGCAACTTTCCGTTCTTGCACGACTGATCCAAGGTATTTGAACTCCTTGACCTGCTGAAGTTCCTCCCCTTCAAAGTGCACAGTTGCAGGCGAGCCATCCGATGTCATCACTTTTGTCTTCTCCTGATTTATTCTTAGGCCGTAAGAGCTTAGTGCTAAGAGGCCGTAAGAGCTGGAGAGGAAATCAGGGGCCATGAATGGTAGACTTTACCCACAGTGGATGGTGAACGCAAAGAACTCGCCTCTTGAAGAGCTGTTCTCAAGTCGCTCAAGAACCGCGCTTTCTCAATCGCTCTGGACGGCTCGAAAGGCGATCAGTTAAATTGTTTTTAAGACTAACAAGTCGATTTCGATTAATCTCTTTCTTTCCCACAAAAGGCGTGTCAAAAAAATCGATACCAGACTGATACGATTTTTGAAAAAAAAAATGACTTTGGGAGGGTGTGAATAATGGTATTTAAAATATGATATCAGTGATTGTGAAAGCCTAAATTCGATTGGGCCCAAGTGGCTAAGTTTTCGGGTTTGCGGTCTGAAATTTCACTACATACAAACTCTCGGTGTTATACTGGAAATCTCTGCCAGAAATGCAGACAGTCTACCATTGGAAATTCCAAAAAAATGTGCCGAATATTAGAAGTACACCCTCTAATAGAAGTACACCTTTAATAGAAGTACACCAAAATTGGAGGGCTGAGAATTAGAAGTACAGCCTCTATTTGAAGTACACCTCTGATAGAAGTACATATAAAATAGGGGCCTGGGTATTAGAAGTATATGTACTTCTAAAAGAGGAAATACGGTATCCTGAGCCCTCCTGTGCCGCCCCTAATGTGTCAGCTGCATGGCAATCAATGGTTCAGTCCAGCCACATCAGCTAATTTTCCACCTGAGTAAGCAATGCACTGCATACATATCGACAGGGACGGCCAGGGATTGATCAAGACTAACCAGGCTGGCTCAGTTGGGCCAGAACGGGAGAATCTTTTATACCCGATTGGCAGGATGTAGATGCTTATCGACCGGGCTGGCTAAAGCCGATCGGCCCACTATAGGTCTACGTATAGTTTGGCGGCAAAAGTCGCGTTGCAATAATGTGGAATATATGGCAAGCACGAAGCTGTGTAGCCGCCATCTGTCCTTCATCGTGGCGACGCGACTTTCGCAGCTCGACTATGCGGAAACCTTATAACGTGGCCTGAACCGCATCGCGATGCAGTGATTGCCCGCAGTGCGTATTGCTATTCTTTGAATGCTCAGGAATTTTATGAACAAGTTACCTGAGACTTTAGCGCAAGTTGCATGAGGCCATCACGCAACTTACTCTGAATTCACATGTAACCTGAGACGATGTTACGTGTAAATTCAGAGTAAGTTGCGTGATGGCCTCATGCAACTTGCGTTAAAGTCTCAGGTAACTTGTTCAGAAACTCCTGAGCACTCAAAAAATAGCAATACGCACTGCGGGCAATCACTGCATCGCGATGCGGTTCAGGCCACGTTATAAGGTTTCCGCATAGTCGAGCTGCGAAAGTCGCGTCGCCCCGATGAAGGACAGATCATCATAACTTGCCGTAATTTTCTATTAAAGTCACGCGTAAATTGCCTCAATATTACACGTAACTTACACAACATTGCGAGTAACTTGCAATACTGTTATATGTAAGACCTATTTTAGATTTCCATCGCGGCGCGGCGCGATGAGATGTTCTCTGCGGGCTTCGATCGATAAAGCGCCGCTCGTCGATTCACTTATGAATCATGAAGCAGCGGTGGAACTCTAAAAACCCATTAACCTAACACCGACACCCGACGCGGCTGGCACACCGACAGGTGATGCGGCTGGCGAACCGACGCGCAGTGCGGCCGACTCGCCGAGCGCCACCTGGAGTCACCGGGGGTTGGGCGGGCCTTCAGCGGCCAAGCGGATCCAAGTATCTTAAGCTTGTGTAATTAAACGACGAGGGTGCACACTTCTGAGTCCTGCCTCAGGAGTGCGTCGTATACTTCCCTAGGAGACGTCTGCCGCATAGATACAGGCTATAAATCCGCGAAATTCACATGGCTCCTACGCATGCTGGTGCGGAGGTTACAGACAGTGAGAGAGCGGGGGGGGGGCAGACGGAGGCCCAGACGTCGCGCGCGCCGCTCGCGCCTCGAATGATGTGAGTTACGACGTTTTATGTAGGGTAAGTCACATGCGCTATAAAATAACACATTTAAGTTACACGCGAGTACTTTATGTCACATGCAAGTCAGCTCGCACCGTGTAGCATACTCACTTAGTTGAACGTCACATGCAACATAAAGTTGTAAATATAAGTCGCAGGTAACATGCTAAGAGTACCTTATTCGCATGTAACTTAATCAGGAACTTCTGAGTGGCGGGCTTCGCGCGATTACAAACTATCGCCCGTGGAGCACGTTTTCGTCTGATTCAAGATGTGCTAGTAGCTGTGCACGCTAAACTACTCTGTGACTTAATTGACTTCAGCACCAAGGAATACCTTGGAGAGGAAATGACTCCCGTTTTCTCTTTTCAAGGAACTTGACGAGTTGATGAGGTTCTCGAAATTGCACGACGAATGTTTGGAAAGTGGAGACTTCAACCTAATTGAGAAAAGTCGTGCAGTCTTTGAAGAGCGGAAGTATAACGTACAGGAACTGATGCGTAAAGCCAAACCCAAAGACATGGAGACATTCATCCAGGACTGGGAAAAGAAGGTACTAGGGTAGGGCCGAAATTTCGAGCACCTGTCATAATAGTGATTTTACAGGTATCAACTATTATCGAGGCCATGAATGGCACTTCCGATCCAGCTAAAGACATGCGCCTTATTCTATCGCAACACATTTTCGAACACCGCGCAGAGAAAAATGTGGGTTGCACCAATTTCCGTGCCTATGCACCAACCAGAAGACTAGGTGCGCCTTTCTCAGGATCACTTCACACATTTTCTTCTGGACGACTCTCATCGGGAACCCACATTGTATTGCATGTCCGGACTCACTACGCTGGCCGTATATCCACGAAGGGGGCGACGGTAGGTCACATTCTGCACAACATTCATTAGCGGACCATCATCCCTCATTCAGGGTCGCATCGATCTCTCTGGATTCTTCTTACGAAACTCGTCTCACCGCAGCTTGCCTTATGCGAGGCGTAGAGGGTGTATATGTAACCGACGACAAGGAGGTCTTTCCAGTCTACTTCTATCGGTTAGTCGATTCGCCTATTCCCTATTCATACACCTTGAGATAATCCGGTAACCCATAAAGTTCTAACAATTTACAGTCGACGCGGTTCTCCACCGTCATATCGGTGAGGGACAATAGTGTGCACCTACAAATTCCCTTTCTCCTCCTTCTACTCCTCTGTTTCTAACTTTCGATTGACTCCCTGCGTTCATTTACAGATTCTTCTAATATTTATATGTGACTTTGTTACTTTTCGCTGAACTCAACTAATGAGGATTTCTAGGGAAAAGCGGTTTTTCGACGCCGGAAATCCTATATCTTTACCTTCCTTCGATCATCTGACTTCTATTCTAATGGAACATGATGGAATGGTGGGCTTTTCACTTTTTTCAATTTTATATGCTCTGATAGTTACCAGCTCGAAGCCTTTCTAAGGAGGTATCGGAGTCACTCGACAGTTTGGCTGACTCCCACCCCGTAGTTCAGATCCCATGAAGCTGCGGCTCCTCCTTTCCGATCCAATACCCTCATGCTACTTAGGACATTCGTTAGTGAGCGCGCTGCTCTCTGCGGATTTCAGTTCAACTCCCAATGCGGCCAAGATTATCCTCATTCGGAGATTCACTCCTCAGAAATATTTGGGCAAGCTATTCGTTAGTTAGGGGTCGTTTATACTACTTCCGCCGAAAGCGCGGCGAAGTGCAGTCTTATGGGGTCGTTTATACTCTCGCCGTCGAGCGGCGCGGCACAGTACATTTCTTTAGTACTGATCACGCGGCGCGGCGCGATCGATATCGTAGGATTGCACTTCGCCGCGCCGCTCGGCGGCGGAAGTATAAACGATCCCATAGGACTGCACTTCGCCGCGCTTTCAGCGGCAGAAGTATAAACGACCCTTGAAACGGTTCTTTTCGAGTCACCAGCATCAAAATGCCCGGATTCAACTTACATACAAGCCAAAATTTCGCATTCAGCTTATTTCCAATTCAGCAGCCTTTCAGTCACTGGGTAACTTGACCTCCAGCCCCATTTTTTAGTTTCTTTTTTTTGTTTCAATAATAACGTCCAAGATGTTGTGAAAATGCTTTGTATTAAAGTGACCAGTCTCTTAAAGTTATATGCAACATTTGGTTTCAAGAATGATTTTTGAAAGTTTATACGACATGCAAAATTTGCTTATGAGCATGCGAGCTTCAAGCAACATTAGCAGATGGTCGTGTGATTCAAATGCGAAATCGGCGTAGAGGTGTGCAAAATTCATGCGATTTTGTTTTACAAGCGTGTAAATCAGGTGTGACCCTCAGTTGAATTACAGAAAAACATTTGTTTTTTTTTGTAAATTACTTGCAACGCTTATATAGAAGCTAGCGTAGTATTTTTTTTGCTACATGCAACCTTTGCTAATGAGACTGTAAGTTACCTGCAATATTTCGTCAACTTCTTACAAGTTCGCCTGTGAGCAAGCAAGTTTCATGCGACATTTGCTTATGAGCGAGTAAGTTATACTCTGTTTATCTTGAATTGCACAAAACACGGTCCGCCAATAGTCCTCTAATTGGCCCGCTGGTACCGCAGTGTACGTCCACGACGCGTTCTCGGCAAACCTGGGTGGCAGGGTGGGTGGCCGAGTGACGGCATTGACGAATCGATTGCTCTGCACACCGGGTGCACACTCGGGTCTGCCGAGAACGCGTCGTGGACGTACACTACGGTACTAGCGGGCCAATTAGAGAACTAATGGCGAACCGTGTTTTGTGCAATTCAAGATAAACAGAGTATACATGCAACAATTTGTTATGTTAAAGTGGCATTATTTTTTCTGGCTTGTATGTTACATGCAGCCTTGGCTAATGAGACTGTAAGTTACCTGCAACACTTAGTCAACATGCCCTTACAAGTTGTCCTATGAGCGAGCAAGTTTCATGTGGCTTTGGCCCATGAGTGAGTAAATTACATGCAACATTTGGCCAAGTTACATTTTACATTGACTTACGAGCCTATAAGTTGATTGCAACAGTTAGAGACTGTTAAAAAGAGACTGTCTTCCCGCGCGGTCGGCGTGCATGACTAACGGCTGGCGCAGAAGCATTTCTCGAACCTGGAAATCGATTAGCAACAATACTCGACGATTGAAAGATAATATCTAGATCAGCTGCCTGCAGCCATGGGTAGGGTATCCGAAATGACTTTGGGACGGCCGCTCCACAAGCACTCCCCCTGCTTGGACGGACCGTCCCATTCAGAAAGACTTCAGTTTTGTTAATGTGACATCAATTTTCGAGCGTGTATGTTACATGCAACCTTGGCTAATGAGTACGTAGCTTACCTGCAATATTCTGGTCAATTTACTCGTGAAAATGGCCTCTGAGGCTTCACATTAATTTTGACATTGACGTCACAGCGTTTAGGTTACAGGCAGCATTACGTCAAGTTACAAGAGACATTGGTTTTTGAAGTGGTGTTACATTGTGACATTTGCGCTAGTGTTTGCCTTCCTGTTACTATGGGGCGGAACCACGGGGAGGTAGTTCGGCTCCAAGCTGACAATTGTCAGAATAGGTTCAGGAAGATGATAACTGTTACTATTCAGATCCTTGGCAGCTGTTCTGGCGGGCTGCTTCATTTGGCTTTCGATCAAGAAAGAAAGTACGATCACTTCATTGTCGCCAGGTCAGATTTGAAGCACCAGCGTGCATTCCATGTGTGTAATTTTCGTCAGGTATGGGCGGAACCCCAACATGATATTTCTTCGTCTTTTAAGGGAATTTATAATAAAACGAAAAATGAAATTATCGGAAATCAAAACCCTGATGAATGGCTTGCGAATATCCGGACGCGCAGATGATAAAGTTCTCAAAGGAACGTTTGGGTGTGTTTTTCCTGAATGGCCACATGGGAACTCAGAAATGAGGCTCCGCCCATGCCTGTGTTTTCGAGTGCATGTGTTTTATTGATACAGTTCGAATTCACATCGAGTTTCAATCTCTGAGCTCCCAATTTCTTCACAGATTCGGTTCAGCCAGTAGTGTCCATTGTCGCACCCTTTGCCCATACATGTCCGCTGTCTCATCCTCTATCGCTATTCGATGCTTCAACTCCGATGAGATTCTGTCTCAAATCTAAATTCTTGAACTTTTTAGCAGTCTCATGGCGCATCCATTCTCTTATGGTCCTATCAACGATCTGAGAATTCTCTCAACGGAGGACACCTATCTTGCCCTACACTGCTCTGACACGGAAGTTGTCATATCAGAAAGAGATCATGGTGAGCCACAGACTCTTAGTCAACACTTTATGGGTTATTCAGCGAATCAACCAGTTTAGAGCACTTCTAAGACGGCATGCGTTATTGCGCGCGGAAAGGCGTCGTGTTCGGAAGTGCACAAAACACAGTAGAGTTGTCCTCCAGAAAGGGATGAGCTACAATTGCCGTTTGCCGATTATCGCATACCGGCCGGTTTTGGGCGAATTTTGTCGATTGTGGTTCGCTGTGTTTTCCCTCACTTTTCGACGAATTCGGCAAAAAAAGGCGGAATAGATAACAAACGCCGCGATTTAGACGCAAAGCTCATAAGGGGTCCGCAGAGTTGAAGTAGCGGCGTTGCTCGCAGCGACGAACAACACTGGGTGATGCAATATCGATTACATTCGGCGACGATGGCGACCGACGCGGCGTGAAGGGCGACGAGGGGGCACCGCTGAGTGTATTGACGCCGTGACGGCCCCATATCACTGCCAGCGAGCGGCAACCGGCCCCGCGTCGATAATGTTTCGAAACATTTTTGTCGCCGCGTCAAGGCTGACGCTCGGCAACCACTCGCCAGTCTCTGCAACCCTGCAGACCTCTACAGTGGGCAATCAGCGCTCTAAGGACAAATGGTGACCCAGCTCGCGCGTTCTTTGAATAGAACCTTTGCGTCCTTTATCAGAACCACGAGGTGTCCCTTGCTGAAACAACTTGCTGCTCGATATCTGTCTGCTCCAGCTACCTCGACACTAAATAGGCGAACGCCTATTCAGTATCGCTGAAGTTATCTCTTCGGGCCTCCGAGAAAGGTTGGCCCCACAGAACCTCGAAAATTACGATTCTTACACCACAATATTCTTATTACCGTTTTTCAATGGAATACCTATTTCGGTGCTGTTATTTTTTCGTATCAGATATTGAACTAATAGTAAGAAGTTCGCTTTCTTGCGGTGTTATTGAAAAACCATGTCTGATTCTGTTATTGGGGAGCAAAATGTGCATGAAGAAACAATAATTTTTTCACAGTTACTTTGCGAACGTTAGTATCGTTTTCTGTACGAGGTTCCTTATTTTGCCGATTGTCGTTTTCCGGCCGTTTTTCGGACAAATTTTGTCGATTTCCATCCACCGATTTTTGTTGTTGTTGTTGTTGCCCATCATCCACCATACACACTGATCCTGGATCCAATTTCCGGTAAATAGACGACGTCATCGAAGCAACGTTGCTAGGATCCTCTTCTTTGGAGGACCCTTGAGGCGCTACTCATACTACTCAACGCCAGCGCGGCACGCGCGTGCCGCGCTGGCGTGGCGTTTGTGCATGAATGGCTTGACGCCACGCACGCGCGTCACGCTCCGCCATGGCGTCGCCGCTGCAGTATTCATACTGTCACCCGGAACGCCTTGGCGTTTTCATCCACTGATATTATTTATCGATCGTCTCATTCATTCCAGCTTCACCGCTCCGCCATGGCGTCGCCGCTGGAGTATTCATAGTCTCCGCAAGCGCGGCACGCGCGTAGAAAACATTTATACACAAACGCCACGCCAGCGCTGCACGCGCGTGCCGCGCTGGCGCTGAGTGGTATGAATAGCGCCTGAGTGGGGCTTTTCCCACCCTCTTTTTTGAATTATTTTTTTGTTGTTTTTTTTTATTATTATTTTTTACATTTCTAATTCTATATTGCATGATTAAATGGACAGGAAATGGGCGACTTCCACTGGTTTGAGCCAGAGATCTTCTATTGTGAGGTGCGCTGGCTTTCCAGAGCAAGAGAACATGTGAGGTACTGTGTGTTCCTCAATCCCGCAGTCTGGGCAAAGTGGATTATCGGACGCTCCTATCCTATGTAAGGCCTATGGTATACTTTGTCGCTGTAATGAGCGACAGGCATGCAATCTATCACAAATCGTGGCGGGACCCGCATCGGAGCAACGGCAACGGTCGTCGTAGGAACAGATGTCGCGTGTGGGTCGCAGCGACGTGTCGCGGAGGGCTGACATACTGCAACTGTGCCATAGCCTGTCCCTACCACTGTCGCTGTCGCTGTGCAGTGCACTGCGACAGCGACAGATTTAAAGGACGGGAGGCGGTCGCTGTCGCTGTGCAGAGCGACGCGACCGTGTGTCGCAAAAGTATACCATATCCCTTAATACCATTGCGACTTCGAATAGAAACCACTCCAGAGCTGAGATAGCGCTGCCCGACTTTGTCTTGGCAAAGTCTCCTCCTCCTTCGCAATCTTCGGCGGTGGTCCACTTAGCAGGGGGGAGTTCATTGTAACCAGAAACTCCTTTACAATCTCTTTGTGCACTTCTCTGCGAATGCTTTCCGCGTTTCCTGGCCTGACCAATATTGGCTTGATCGTTCTGACATGTTTTCTGATCTGTATTGGTGGTTCTGGTTTCTTCATCCTGTCGTGTGAGGGGTGTTCTGGATCGAGTGCCGCAACCGTTCGATATTGAAGTGTCAACATCTCATTGTGAGCTTTAACTGGCATGATTCCCGTCTCATTGCTGGGGTGGGTAGTGCCAGCCATTGCCAGGCTTCCCGTGGCGGTCCTCAAGGCTGCATTTTGACAAGCTTGTAACCTATCCCAGTGATTCGACGCAATGAGCGGGCTCCAGGCTGGAGCAGCGTAAGACAGCACGGATTGTCCGGTGGCGCGGTAGGTCAGTGTGAGCAGCTCTTTACTTTGTCCCCAGTTTCTTCCTGCCAACGCTTTCAAGAGATTCGCTCTTTTAGCCGTCTTCTTACGAACAGCTTCCGCAAATAATCGACCCGTAATCTTGGTGTCGAAATGATAGCCGAGAATTGTCGGATTTCTTTCGTGTGTATTTGCATTCCATTTATGAACACTTTCGGTACGTATCTCGCTTGAGCAGAGTATGTTGTAAGAAGAGAGACAGTGGTCTTCTGAAGCGACAGTTGAAGATGTAGATCTTCCAGGGCCTTTGTTAGCTGCGGGAGATAGTCGTTCCGCCGATTTTTCCACATGGTTTGTCGCACATCCCCGGGCCCGTCTCCATCAATCTTTCGAATTTCATTTATCCGTGTTCGTCATCACGGAACGGACTGTCGATCGTTACCAGTTAGAACTAAAAGGTCTGCGGATCAATACCGTCACACTTGTCCGTAAATCGCGCCCCTTCGTCCTTCTCTGACTTCCGCGTTGCATTGGCCATCGCCTCTAACATCGGAACCATCTATCACGCATAGGCAGAAGCGAACTGCAAGCTGAACTGCGCTCCACTCCAATGAACTCCGAGAGCAGTACGTGGCCCTGACCGAAGCACCTTTCCTTCAAGTCTGTCTTTGGAACTGCTGTACCGTTCTAGCGCGCCCGGAAACACTGCCGGCCTTCAGCTTCTTTTCAAAAGCGTTGGACGACATCCACGTCATGGAGCATGAGTGCGCGTGAGCACGTCGCATTAATAAAACTTGGATAGGCACAGTCATAGATAAAAAATTCTGCCTCTCAGCAGCTTGTCATGGACCATTGACATCATACAACCAACTTCGTCACAGCTGCTTTGCTCTTATGTGTTACGCCAACTCTCATGTAGACGGCATCGCGCGGCCTGACCTAGCGACTCTGGCCTGCCTGCGTGAGCGCTTTGGCAGTGAAAAAGCGGGTGTACCCCATGCCCCAGTCTCGAACTAGGCAAGGCTGGGCTAGCTGATAGAGTACAGAATGGGAGGCACTTAGTGGCAGTTTGGCTTCTACATGCGACGCGCGCGACGGAAAGCCCTCGCGATCACGTTGTCGTTGGAGCGGCGCGCAGTTACGAATTGAGCTAGCCGAACTGCCACTAGGCGCCTCCCATCCTGCGCATTCGATCAACAAGCTCACGTCTTCCTTTCTGCGCTTCGCCTCGCCTCCGGCATTTGTTGCTCCACCGTGAATGGCCTCTTTCGACCCAGGTTTGACAGACTGCCTTGGTGTGAACCATTGCCACCTGGCAGCTCCGCTTGCAGCAAACACCAAATGCTAATCCCAAGCAGGTTTCATATCTGCTTAATCCGTCTGTGTTAACAAACACATTGTCTCCGACGTCAATCATTTAAGAAGAGACCGGATAGGCTCCGGTCTGGTACACTGTGTTGGGAACATCCAAGCCTTCCCAAAACGAGTGCCGGCGATCCGGAACACTAACTCAGGGCATGCTATCTATTCCGTAGCTGAACCACTATTTGCATTGTCTCTTTTGTTTATCGAGTCTTGCTTGGCATACTTTGCTACTCTGGTCAGCCAAATGGAGCTACCGGACGTGAATACCGGTAGTGCTACCCATTTGCGGAGTACGACCGTTTCCCTGAGGTCACACGCCACCTATACATGTACGCCGCCGATGCAAAACTGCGTCGTGAACAGACCTGACCACACATCGCCCGGCTTCATTTTGTCGTTAGGCGCGGCGTCATAGTGCCCGCATTCGGTCAGTTTGCAATTACTGCATGCAACTGAACGCAGCTCATTTCAGATCGTTGGCATCGGGTCACCTATCACGCGGGTGGTGCTAACTGTCTCGCATGTACCTCATTCTCACTGGAACATCGTGGTGCATTTGCAGTTGCTGGAAGCAAGACCTACGTGCGAATCAAGGCGCTCCACTACACTGATGGTTAGTATTTCCACGTCATTTGTTCATTTTCCCTACGTCGCGGAATTTTGGTTCTTCCAGACAACCTTGTTGGCCTGCACGATCTGGGACAATCAAGAGTTACCGATGAAAACGGCAAGGATGTTGAGGTCAGCACAGATGCATTTGATCTTTTATACTTGTGATGTTTAAGATGCTAAGTTCTGCAGGTATTGAATGTGAGCCTCGATCCCACTATGGAGTGTCGCCCGCTGCCTTGCAAATTGCGCTACTCAATCGGATTCGCTGATAAGGCTATCAGGTGAGTCGCTTTTTCTCAACTCCACGGTGATTGATAGGGTAAGAATGCTTCAGGACATACGTGGCCCTGCTCACTGGACAGCATGAGTTCACCGTGTCAGAAAAGTTCATTGCTCAAATCGAACCCCTTCATTGTGTTTCATTGGTGACTTCAACGTTGAAACTTTCTGAAGTTGGACCTGTGCAGCTTAGGTGGAAAAACCTTGTTTCAGATGATCTGTTTCCACGGTCGCCCGATGGGCTGTTATGCGGCTAGTGGGAAAACTCTGCAGGTCTGGAATGATCTCGATCGGCATCAACAGAAAAAGATGAAAAGCGAACGAATGGAATTGCGGAAGGTTAGCCTATTAAACCCAATCATCAAAAAAGGGAAATGATAAAGTGTACTTTTTCAGATGGAGGTTGCGATCACTTCAATGGCGCGCATCGAAAGTCGATCGTGCTATTTGATACTCGGCTACAAAGATGGCCGAGTGCAGATTTTCGAGGAACGCGGTAAAGGTACCGGTAAACTCGACTCGGTTGGTTGGATAGACGAGTGCCATCCAAACTGCGACATTCGGCCAGTGACTGGTTCGGGTTTGATAGAATTTGTCCCTGTACAAGTAGTTAGTGTCGACACAAATGCAGGAATGTTGGTCGCGAGGCGGGTAATGAAGCACCAACAGCCTGATTTGGGAAAAGGCTTGTGGCCAAAGGCTCCATGAACTTCCTAGGTACAGAACTCAAGGCCATATGAACAAGTGGCCTTCGTGTTCCGGACGGCACCTCCTTTATGCAACATAAAGGGAAACTTTTAGCTACATAGCTGTGCACATTGTATGGCCCGGACGTTTCCTGTGTATACAAAAACGTCTGCTTGGTATGGTAGAAGCAAGGATACAAACGAGCAGATTTCAAAAGACTTGTATACACAACCCCAGGTCAGGCTATTTAGGAATAAACCAATCCTCCCGACTTTCTAATCTGTACAGCAAACACTCTCAAGTACGTTCAAAATATGTTGTTTCAAGACAGCCAAACATGAAATCTGACATGGGAGAGACGAGCGGACGCACGGGGAGCGAGGTCAGGATCCTAAACATGCACCTGTTAGACCCTCAGATTGTGACGGAAGCAGGGCTGGCAGTACACCGCCGCGTGGGAGACCCCACTTCGTATGCAGTGGCAAGAAGTGGCTCGAAACGACGCTAGATTGTGGAGCGGGACGCTAACGGCTAGGACGAAAACGCAGGAATTGTGACACTCACGGTGACAGCAGCGGGCGACACCGACCGAACCAGACGAACGTGGTAGTAGCCGGGCCTCTGCGTATCTACCTTTTTAGAAGGTTTGCCGTACTGCGGGACCAGCGACAGCCGTAAGGTGAAGGGGTCGCATGGAAGTCAGGATAGGCATCATCCCACTGTAAGCTCCTGATTCGCTTGCAGTTTCTGCGTGGTCACCCATGTGATATTCTCGAGTTGAACTTCTCCAGAATGCCCGGGTAGGTAAAACTCTTTCCATTGTATGATGAGCCGTTCAGATCGGTGTTAACCGAGTCAGAAGTCCTTTCTTAATCTTACTTTACTTGCCTTACTTTGATAGTTTGAGGGCTCGCTCCCACAGATCGTAAAAACCGCAGCACAACTTCCATTCGTCTCGTTCTCTCGCAATCGTTGGTCATGGTGGCGGTCTCTTTCTCAGACAGTCGGGGGTAGTACGTTGGTACAATAGTGGTTGCACTCCGGTACAAAGGAATCAGCAGCACCCCAGCTGTAGCTACTGCTAACAGGAGGAGCTCCTGCTGCTTGTGTTGGGATAAAACCCCTTTATTTGCGATGACAAGCGTGAGATCGGCAGGAGGGGTTGTACCCCAGCATATGTTGGCAGCATATGCGACCAACTAGCAGGAGTTCCTGCTGCTTGTGCTGGGATACAACTCCTTTGTTTACCATGGCACGCGTGAGATCGGCAGGAGGGGTTGAACCCCAGCTCCTTATTGTGGACCGTGGCGAGGTTGGCCTCCTTGCTGCTGGCCGTGACAAGGATCATACCCAACACCGCTAAAGAGGGTGGTAGTCGAAATTCCTTCATTTGCAGAACAAGCTGTAGATAACGAGGGGTTGATCCCCAGCATACGGTGGCAGCATATGATGCCGTTACCAGCAGCTCCTGCTCACAAAGAGGGTTGTATCGGATGTTTGCCCTGGAATAAAACCCCTATTGTGCCGACGTACTACCCCCGACTGTCTGAAATCATGTTGTCCTTCGATCACGATCTTTAGCCTGGAAGCTAATGTTCCCTGCCGAGGCAGCTTACTAACAGTCCCAACAAGAACATCTACCCATCTAACAGATGACCTCCTTCGACGACGCAAGCACCCAGTCGGAGTCAATTCGGCCGTTTTTCTTGCCCATCTATCGTCGGCTATCTACAGAACGTGACCGGCTCATCGGAAACTGGCTTTCAATGCGTATTCCACTGGATCGCGAAGGCGGGACATACTTCGAAAGTCCGAGCTGCGTAGTAAGGCTTGATTTTGATTGCGTCCGCTATACTTCAGAAGACAACGCTCGAATACTCTGTGGGTAACTTGCAAAGATCTTGACATGGGCGCTGTGTCGGCCCACGTCTCGGCTGCTTAGCAGAGCGTAGGGAGAACTGTTGAATCGAACAGGTAAGCGGGGAGTTCTGGCTCAGCCAATAGGTCGGTGGCTTCTTTGAGAGACCCCAAAGCTATCCATGCTGCTCTCCTTCTCGTTCCCAGTGCTTTCTAAAAGTCGTTATACACTCTGATTGAGCATCCTAGGTACGCTTAGGAGTTGTTTTCCATGAGCGGTGAACCATCAGCCTCAATCTGTGTTCCTTCGCACCACTCGTTCCTCATGAACTGACTCATTTTGGTTAACCGGAAATAATTGCGAAACGTGGCCAACACTCCTGCATCACTACCGCTTACACTCATGGAGACACCTGTGTGAACGATACTTGTCCCATTATTACTTGTATTATTATAAAAACCCATATCTGTGTTTACAGTTCTTCGCGCACGCGCCGATCCATTGTCGTCTGGCGATCGCCTGTTTATCATGTCCCTAGCCGGCCCGTCTATTTACATTCACACAGTTCTGATTGAGGCCGGCAAAGCCGTCGAGGTAGGGAAACTATCACGGGAAAAATTAGGTGTCCTGCTCCAACTTTTTAGGTTCAGATAACATTTGTACTGGCAACTGAACATGAAATGTCCAGCGCTCGTTCATTTGAGACACTTGACTCGAGGTAATTTTTAGAACTTTTTCCTCGGTGACTATGACTGCGTTGACGTCAATTTCAGACCATACGAGTATGCCGTCTTCGGAAAGGGTATTGCCATGCATAAACTAACCGGTGAAGAGCGTAAACGCCTAGAAAAATACCGTGACTTCGAATTTTAACCATACACTTATAGCAGATTTATATAGAGACTTCTGCATAGAAATTAGTGGGCATGCCAGTGTATTTATTTACTTTTTCGTTCTCTTGTTTCCACATAATATTTCTACCCATTGCATTGTTGAGATTTCTGATCTTAGATATATAGTAGTGACCATAGGTCTGAATGTAAGCTAATAGAGCTTTTCTTTTTACTCAGTAGTAACTAATTAGGTGAGATATGATGACTCTAGTGTGCCTTCAGTAACCACAGGTTGACCATGCGCATCCTCGTCAGCGCAACCACCTCAGTCAATATATTTCGAGCCATGACTATATACATATATAATACGTATATTGCATTGTCTGTGTGTTTCGGGTATTATTTTGTGCCTTTTCTATATTGTTTGGGTGTGTATCATTGTGATAGATTAACTGATTCACTTAAAAGAGGAATAAAATATTCTTGACTGCCCTTGCTTAGCAATACAATTTCAGGCAGCTGCTGTCCTTCTGCAACGAAACTTGAACGCTTGCTTTGCAGCTCATAGAAAACCCAGCTCTGCCATCAATTGCGCGTCCCGTTTCTACTGATTTTGAAATAGAAAACCTGTCTGTGGACTAATCCTTTTTCTTATCTGGGGGCGTGATTGACTTTTGTCCACTTATTCGCGCTTATTTGAGCAAATTGATATTTCGCGCTTGGCAGGGTTCCTAACCAATATCCATGTACGGCTTTCGATAAATCTCGGCGTCGCAACTGTCGATATGATAGCGAAGAGTCTTCTGTAGCTTGCCAACCGAGTACAGTACAGATTTATTCGGCTAACGTTTCGGCGTTATCGCCTTTTTCGGAGCCTGGAAATCGAAAAACATTCAGGAAACTACTCGATCAAGCGCTATTTCGTTCTACAGAGTTTCATGCAGTAGGTAGCCAGAACACCCACGAAGCTATATATGCAACGGAAAAATAGACCAACCTTGGACTGTGAGCCTAGACGCTCAACTAGTCACCCTCAGATCGACAGAGACGGAGAGAAATTAGCCAAAGCTAGGGACTAACAAGGTATACTTCGGCATCGAATAATTTCGAGTCATCCTTTAAATGAATTTTTCATTCGAATGACAAAATGTTTCGAGCCGTTTTCGGTATTCAGACAACAATTAAGAGGTAAGCTTCTCATAAATCGTGTCATGGCAGAATACTTCGCCTTTACAAAATCATACTGTGCTTATCTGGGCCAAATTCCTGTCCGCAATTGCGTCTCGACACGCTTTGCGGCCGCACGCGCTAGAGTTTCCAGCGCCGAAGCCGACTCGATGGGGCTTTTTTATTTAGTTTTCTCCCATTTTTCTTAGTTTCCAGTTTCCAAAACCCACCTAGTGTTAACGGATCGGCTGGTGCGGAGCTGGAAACTCTTCCGACTCTAGAGCGTGCGGCCGCAAAGCGTGTCGAGACGCAATTGCGGACCGGAATTCGATCCAGAAGCACAGTATAATTACCAATTATTCGAAAAATAGTCGACTTCGAGTCTTAGTCGACTATTGTTTCGAATAATTGATGATTATGATTTTGTGAAGGCAAAGAATTCTGCCATGACAAGGCTTATGAGAAGCCTACCTCTTACTTGTTGTTTGAAAACCGAAGACGGCTCGAACCATTTTGTCATTCGAAAGAAAAATTCATTTAAAGATGACTCGAAATTATTCGATGCGGAAGTATATAACAAGGGAACCGCTATAAGTCATAATAACCTTTTCAAATGAAATGTACTTTTCTAGAACCATTTTCGGACGTAAAGTCCGAATATGCCCATCGCAGCTGCCTACACCCAATCCAAAAAAAGTTATGAGCGTTTTTAAAGCTTCGCGGCAAGATACCCTCCATGGAATTTTTAGGGTGTTTTTGGATTTTCTTCCGGATTTTGCTAAAAACATGTATGTAGGAGTAATCTGGGGGTGCTGAACACGAATCGGGGGTTCGCTTGTCGAAATTTTTAATGTTTACTGTCGGTAACGGTAGGTAAAATGCCATTTAGGAGGCAAAACCTACCTTGATAATTCGAGAATCGACAAATGGACATCGAATTCGTATTCAGCACCCCCAGATAACCCCCCACATGGAAACTTTGAGACAAATCTGAGACTTTGACCAAACTACCATATAGGCACCGTAGTCTACCGTAAGCTGTGAAAAATCGATAAACTGACATCAGATTCGTGTTGAGCGCTCCAAATAACCCAAAGGAGTACGATTTGAGCCACATCTTTCGCCACATTACGGAAATTGTCAGAAGCCGTTTTTGCCGTCAATTTTTTCTGGCGGTGGGAAACTTTGAACAAATTTAGTCGAAAACTCTGGAAAAAACGACAAATGAATCCAGATTCGTGATTAGCGCCCCAAATAACCCCCAAGGCGAAATTTAAGTTGAATCTGGAATATTTTTCTAAAATGCTTCGAAAACTTTCTAATTGGTAAATAAACGCCCAATCGAAAATCCGTACTAGTCCCGAACGCTGTCAGTCTGCGCAAAAATTGGAAAATGTTCCTTCATCCAAAATTTGCTTAGGAGGGTAGTTTTGGGCGCTGAACACGACTTTTAGGTTCGTTTCTGGGATTTTCGTAAAAATATTGCGCTTTTTGTAATGTACAATAGGTACGAAAATTAGAGAAAAAACGCCTATAATTTGCTTCAGAGTGGGTCTAGGCAGCTACGATGGGCATATTCGGACATTTCGTCCGAAAATGGTTCTAGAAAAGTACATTTCATTTGGAATGGTTACTATGACTTGTAGTGGTTCCCTTGTAAGGCAAATAGCCTTATATACAGCACTGATTAACTTGCCTTTTTTCCTGTGTGTAGCCTTCGTGACCGCCATTCGCACCCATTCGCCTAGTCCCGTTTTCTTCGCCCTTTTTGCAACTTTCTCATCTCACCATCAGCATCCCGACAACTTGAAAGGCTTCAGAATAAGCGTATTAGGCAGACTTCGAGAATATTCCGAGGGTACTCCCTTCCAACTTCAGGCTGCTTTGGCTGCTGTAAAACTTTCAATGACCTCGACGACAGGGTAAAGCGCAGTTTTGTAATTTTTGGACGAGTGGTGACGGGAGTCAGAAAAAAATTTAATTAAAAATCCAAATTTTGTGTGAAGATCATAACAACTTCGGCTGAAAAAAAACGAAAATTGAGGGAGATGGATCGCTTAAATTTCCGGTAACTATGGTAAGGGGATTGTAGCTCCACGGAGGTCCTACCACATAGCCCGCATGGCACTGCCCCGGAAATCTGTTGTGAACCTAAGCGGAATAGTCCAACGGGCTCTTAAGTAGCGCCTAGTGGCCAACAACGGTCAATATATCGTGATACCACTGCTACAATCTTCCCGTTTTTGCAGAAAAATTCATATAAACTAAAAAATTTTAAAAAATAAGTTTTTTTTAAGTTATATGAATTTTCTAAACTAAACTTTTTTTTTCAGCCAAAATTCATATAAACTTCCTAATGAACAGATCTCAAGAAAAAACAAACAAAATGATGACAATGCGAGCTATAAGCCCCCCTCCCATAAACCTTAATACATAATCGAGGAGGATGAAAAAGTACCACCGAACAGACAAAAATTGAGATCTAACACAAGCAAAAAATCACATAAAACCTGAGTCTCTACTTAGGCATCAAAATCATCATCAGCCGGTCTCTTCAGTATATTAGTGACATGCTCAGGGCGAATCTGCTGAAGACTATCATCCACGTAAGGCCCTGCAGCTGGAGGTTGACCAACTGTCATGGACGGATTATTCGACAGCAGATCAGCCGCCGTTCGGTCCGAACCACGCCATTCAACATTCGGCTGTAGCAGGCAGAACCTGGAAGAGAAACATCGAGATTTCAAGACGTTAGGGAGTGGTTTGACTGGGTCAAAATGGGTAAAGTGCCATGGGTAATTCATAATTTCGAAAAAAAAAATCGGAATTCCCTTAATCGCATTTAATGCTTTCTTCCAAAACATTTCAAATTCTATTTTCAAATTAGGTTTGAAAGCATGTTATTCTATGAGATTGCGTCAAGATCCTACCACACGCCAGTGAACAATGGCAATAAGATTCCTCCGCTACCTACCTGTCGTTGGGAAGTTTTAGACCAAAATTGTGACGAATTTGCGGCAGAGCTTGCGAGTTTCTCTCTTGAGCCATTTTCAACACATCGTCCTTGTTAGGAGCTATGTCGCTCAGCACACCTGAAACGTTTTTAGGAAGTTTGATTACAGAGTGATACAGAACAAGGGCTAAAGGAAAACCTATATGTATAACAACCTACCGCCACAATGCGCGATGCATGTTTGGTTGAAGCGGAAATTTCCCGCCACTTGACTTTGACGATTTTTAAATCCTTCAGCGTTGGTCCTCCGGCCAGTTGCGATATACCTATCGGAAGGGCGAATTCTTTTCTATCTAACGCTGCCTTCCATTTGGAACAAAGCCTGCTCATTTGCTTAATATATGCTGTAATTCAGTACTAGTCTTCAGTACTGACTTGAGCCACTTCGAGTGTTTCTAATTACTTTGAGGTAAACCCTCAAGCGAGCCAGACCTGATGGAGTATTTGAGCCACCTGGAGACTAGATGATAGCGCATGCGGAATATTTCGGCGGAGCGTAAATATTGATTTTTGGCAGATTTTCAAATTTTGAAGCTTCGGTCTTTTCTGGCCTTTCCGAGGAAGTTTCAGCCACGAAGCTTCGAAGTTAAGTATAATGGCCAAAACATTACTCAATAGTATTTTTTCGTCAATCATCTTTTTTGGAAACTCAATTTTCGCCATTTTTTTATCGATTTTCGAAAAACAGATCGATCTTCTTCTTCTTCTTTGCAGCCACATTGAGGGTTTTGTCATAGGTTGAGAAACTGGGCGACCAGTAACGGGTTCGCCCATAAGTCCATTACGGTCAGCGTGGTGGGTCTCTCCGGACATTTGAAAAGGTGTGCAGTATCATGGCCGAGGCAGCCACAGTCCCGGCAAACATCGGATTTGCTGCTGTCTATTTTGCTGACGTAGGACATAAGCATGGTAGAATGACCATAGCGCAGCGATGCCAGGGTGCACCTGGCCCTTCTTCCGAGTTGAGCCTCGGATGTGCAGACTTAGGGCGGCACTACCCCCAATATGGGATTAATGGCCGCCTTTTCCAGATGGCACCGTACGAACTGAGTATGCTCCTCACGCAATACCCGGAGTCGTTCTTGCTGTGAGTCGTGCCATCTTTGAACAGATCGATAATTCACGCAATACTATTAATTGGCGACTTGTTCATTACACCTAACTTTGAAGCTTCGTGGTCGGAACTTCTTGGAAAAGCCAGAAAAGACCGAATTCGCAAAACCACAGATACCGTAATTACGCTCTGTCGAAAATATCCGCAAACGCTATCATCTAATTCTAGAGCGGCTAAAATATTCTGTAAACTCTGGCAGGTTTAGTGGTTCACCGAAAAGTAAATAGAAGCACTCAAAGATGCTCAGTTCTGTAAATTATCACTGAATTATTATATAATAGAATATATCTCGCAAAGGTGCAGTTTCTGGTCCAAGTGTAAGGCAGCGTGAGATAGAAAACAATTTGCGTATTCGATCGGTATATCGCACTTGGAGGGAGGACCAACGCTGAAAAGTTTAAGAATAGTCAAACTCATGAGGCGGGGAACTTTCGCTCCGAACCAATACTTCACAATAGCACAGCGATAGAAGAACTGTTGTACCTCTCATGAATCACAAAGCAGGCGACGCGTTGGGCGCGCGCGCAGTCGTGGTAGATTCTCACAGTAGGTGCATAATCACGCAGCACGACCGATGCAACTCCGCAGGAAAAGCAGTGCTGGAGGCGCCCTCCACGGAATGTCGGCTTCAATGAACCTACTGTGCCGCATAGATCACACAGTGCCGCATTAGGCGGAATATCGCGGTCGTGACAGATTCTATTTGAAATTGAGCGACCACACAGCGTGGCCGGCGCGATTTCGCTCAGCTTCATGGAGGACACTATCCTGCGCCTATCACACAACGTCACGCGCTCGCGTAAACTCGGCAGGTTCCCTGATCAAGTGGCTCAGTGAAGAACTAAATCACGTAGCCAACACTACTTCAAGGTAGCGCCATGCCAGAGACAGGCGCGCTGAGATGCCGACAGCATCAGAACTGTTCTACGTCCCACCTATCACACAACACCGCGTCAGCAAAGCGCGGCATCGCAAAGCCTTCGTGTTATAGGAGTCGTTTATACTTCTGCCGCTGAGCGGCGCGACAAAAGCGAGGCGGTGCGACACGCCGCTCCGCTCAAGCAATCGCGTCGCCTCACTCTGCGAGGGGTCGTTTATACTTCCGCCGCCGAGCGGCGCGGCGAAGAGCAATCCAATGATATTGATCACGCGGCGCCGCACGATCAATATTATAGAATCGCACTTCGCCGCGACGCTCGGCGACGCAAATATAATCCACCCCACAAGCATGCGTGGTACCATAACGGCTTCATTATGACTGTTGTACTTCTCATGAATCACGCAGCGCCACTCTATGTGAGCGCAACGCAGCGAAAAATTCTCTAATCTAAAGCGCAACATCACCGCGCGAGTGAAGAATTTCCTAATAGCTCCGCGCTGGAGGCGAAAGGCAACGCAAGGCCGGCTTCAGTAGAGTTATTGTGTCGTATCGACTACACACCACTGCGTCAGTCGGGCGCCACGTCCCGGCAAGCTCCGAATCCAGAGCACAACATTACCGCGTGGGCGACACGATTTCAAAATGGCGTCGCGCAGTGAGCACACGTCACGCAGACTGCTGTGCCGCGTTTTTCACGAAGCACCGAATTTAGCGCGCGCGAGGTCGTGGTAGATTCCCGGAATCAGTGCGCACTCGGTTCGTGCGATCCACGCGATTTCGCTGTAGCGCCGGAGAAAAGTCACGCGCAACGCCTTGCCGACTTCGTCAGAACTGTTGTACGTTCGCGACGTGCCGCACAGCGCCTCATAAGAGAGATGCAATAAGAAAAGGTGCACGACGTCGCAGCAGGTTTTCTAAACCAGCGCACGGAGGACTCTATGCAAATTGTAGTGTATCCACTTCATAATTCGAGAAATCTTTGCATCTAGCCATTTTTTTTTTGCAAATTGAATTTTTCATGTATAATCTAACCTGCATAATCAACAGCTATTTGTACATCTGGCTCATCTATCACCATTTTACCACAATGTTGTGAAATCGCCTTCGCTTGGGTCAGCAGCGTGGAGGTGGTTGCATACAAAAGCTGAAAAATCGTCCAACAATGCATCACAGAAACAACTGTAGAGACAAAGGACTACAAAGTGCCACGCCTACTGTCTTGCCGTTTAGCGTGCAAATGTCTCCGAAAATGCGATGATATAAAATTTCCACTAGCGTCAATAATCTGAGGTTCTCGCCGAAGCTGTGTCAAGATTGGCGGTATCAGGTGGTGGAGTCAAACCTGAGGTTCGATTTTAGATTTCCAAAGGACTACGGTAGGTAACGGTAGATATGCCGGAAAAGGTCAAGGTCTCCGATTTCGCATTCAAGCTTCGTCCATAATGGTTCTATCTTTTAGAAAATGATGGAAGGTTTGACTATTAGAAGATTACGGCAGCTTTACAGTTTGGCCGTTCTCAGAGCTTTGTGAAAGCTTCACCATTTGTGGAAACCTGCTTTACATGGCCTATCGTACCCTATCGTAAACTCTCAGAACATCGGAGACGACATCATATTCGTCATCAGCAAGCATCCCTTAACACCTCGTCCGAGTAAAGTTTTACTCAGAAAACCAATTATAGGTAGGCTTCCCAGAACAGGTCTGAGGAGCTTTTTTTCAAATTCCCAAGTACTACGGTAGATTACGGTATGTATACCGATGTAGGTCACAATGCTGCTCTTTGGCTGAAACTTCACACAGAAGCCTCAATTACATTGCTGATTACAAATCCAACATCATTTTCCAATGTCCAGAACTGTTCATATCGGAGCGTTCATATCGGAGCAGACAGCCGCTGTTGCAGCACGGAGCATGATGACAAACGTGTTGGGACCACCGGGTCCCGGCACAGCAGCGGTTTTGCGCAACAACTGCGGGTATACTGTCTCGGGAGATCACGAGAGACGTATCGCAGTAGGCCAATTTCTCAGTTTTCCACAGATTCTAGTGGCTACAACGCTTTTATTGCACTTCCATACAGTGAACTACGTAAGTGATAGACTCTCTTCGGCCAGCGCGAGCGGTCGCGTCACGGCTCGCCTAGTTTGTAAGGGGGGGGGGGGCGAAACGAGTAAACCAAGCGCTACCACCCCCTTTACTGAAGAGAGCCCTCGCAAAGTGCCGCTTCGCAACTTCTCGCGTTGTCCGCAGCTAAAGCTTCTTACTCGGACACTATCTACCGTCACCGGCTTTACTCTTCCAGAAACCGAAGAAGAGGCCACATATTCGTGCTCAGCGCCTCAGACAACCCACAATTTGTCATTTCCTTTTAAAACAGGCATCTTTCTAGACAGTCAAGGGGATCCGATAATCTCCTAAACTCCTGAAACCGCCGTGAGAATTGTCCTTAAAACACAGAAACGAGGGAAATTTCAAAAACTGCTACTCTACATTGTTTACAAAAGGATACTCACATCTACGAGCATATGTGCCACCCTAGGATCGTAGTCCGTGACGCCAGCTTCTTCCAAAATCGCCTTCACATGGGAGATATCGCGACTTCCGTCCATCGACGCGCCATCGCCACCATCCGCATCATCACCATAATTCGACGAATCACCTCCTACCCCCGACACTCCAACGCCTGACATCACTGTAACAACATCGCAGTACAAACACTGAATTCGATTGATTCGGACAGTACGCAATCGCACGCTACACGGCTGACACACACCTGGAAGCTGACATTTCGGCTAAATTTTCCGTTAGTCACAAAGTCACAGTGCACAAGCTCAGGCACCCCATGCTGTTGTATGTTTGGTCCCCCACAGCATCTTTCCATAAGGGGTATGGTGCACTCTGTCGCTGCAATGGACGACGGGCATGTGATCCAGCACAAATCGCGGCAGGAGGGGCAGGGGCTATCTACACACGGAGGGAGTTGTCCCGTTTTTTTGCAGTTTGAAACGTCAAGCCACTTGACATGAGCGAAGTGGTCCCGAGTGGAATTAGAGCCGCAGAACGCGGGACGACTCCTCCCTCGGTGTGTAGAGAGCCATTCACCCGCGGCAGGACCCGCATCGGATCGACTCAGAACTTTCCAGCCTAGGTTGTTGCGTCTAATTAGCCCAATTCCTTGTTACATGCGTCTTTACAGGGTCGAAAACGTCATTTCTTGTCACTTGCACGTATGAAAACACGCAAGTAACATACGAGGGGGCGTGTATGGTAAGTGCGTCTTTCGGAAGAGACCACAAAGACGCAAGTAACAAACCGTTTAGACGCAAGAAAGCTACTCAAATTGTTTATGACGAGTGCGTCTTTCACAACTGATTGATTTCTCGTCGATAACCACTACATTTCACCTTTCCCCGATAAGTTCATGTGTTTTGCTGATAAGGAAACTTTCTCAGATTTTCATTTTGTTCGTGATTCTACGAACTATATTTCAAAACAAGGCGGTAGCGTACGACTGCTGTCTTGTGCTTACTGAAGTCGGGACATTGATCCTAGACATGACTTTCACACATCCTGGGCTTCTCAAGTATTTGCGGTGTTCGTGAAAAATAAGGAAACCGCGAAGCTGTAGACGACGAGTATACTCGTCCGCGCGTACCTTAACGCTTTGTCGGCGTCAAATCTAAAACTCAAAATCCACATATTACATAGAAATTCGTGCGATCCGCAATTTTACGCCCTGAAATTCGGTTTGAACTTACATAGGCAACCTGATTCTTTCTGGTATAGAGCGCAGTGCAAAAGTATAGGTCCACTATAAATTCCGCATTTTCGCTAAATTACGATTCGCGCTTCACGAAAATGCGAAATTCAGTTACGCACAGTTACGTGTCCACGGTGAATATCGTCTCCCTAATTTCGTCGAAAATTAAAACAATCGGTAGCTCACTGCCGCATTAGAGTTAAAAACGTACAGAAACGGGTCTAGAAAAGCACTATGAGGCCATAATTTTTGCGTTTTCCGGCGCCCTTTTGCCTTAACTCTGTTCATGATGGTCAATTTGAGAATCCGAAGAAATATTTGGAATCAGGATCGAGAGTACTCTCTTTTAGCATTTGCACTATTTGGCATACTTTGTACAAAGCATTTAGGCGTAACAGCATGGACACATTCGCTCATAAATGCCTTGATTGCGAAATCGCGATTCGGGTTGATTGTTTCTTGTCTAATTTTGCATACATATCTTGTTTAAGAGGGAGCCATGTGTTATTCCAGATAAAAGAGCACACGATGCTGATTCCCAATATCTTGTTAGATTCCCAAATGGACCCTTTTGAACAGAGTTATGGAAAAAAGAGCGAAAAATGCTTTCTAGCGTTTTTTTGGGCCAAAAACGCCAAAGTAATGGCCAGTATTGCAGTAACAACGTTTCTCTGCAGTAAGGTATCTGCGAGCTCGAGGTATGAAACAATCTTCCTGAGGAAGGTTAAATCTCATAGTTATTTAATAATAATCAGTAATAATCTCAATGTCATATTGTTTTGTTCTTTTATTTGTTAACTACAAGAACGTAGGAACCTTAAGCTATCCATTAATGCACTTGTCGTAGTCAAATATGAAGATAATTAGTGTTTTTGCCCACGAAGATTGGGCCGTTGCCGTAGTTATCGTCATGCACATGTTGAACATCGATGCGAACTCACGCGATGTACGGCGCGCCTCATAAGGGCAAGTCGTTGTCATTTGGAATAAATAGTTCATTGGTCTCTCCCGAGTCCACAACCGCCGCCCTGGCGAGGGCTCTGATATCCATAGTGTATTGGGCACGCAAACGTAGAGTAAGGCGCCTGCGTGTTCAGCGTTTGCTACATGCATCTTTGAGGAAGAATCCATGCGCCTTTGATGTAAGGCGCCTGCGTGTTAAGCGTTTGTTACGTACGTCTTTGGGGAATGATTCATGCGCCTTTAATGTAGGGCGCCTGCGTGTTCAGCGTTTGTTACATGCGTCTTTGAGGAATGATACATGCGTCTTTAGTTCTAGGTATTTGCGTCTTTATGGTATGTAGCATGATGCTATCAGACTACATACTTATAAGGCGGAAATAGCTAGGCTGGAAAGTTCTGAGGACGACATCGGCCATCGTAGGAACAGTTGTCGCGTGTGGGTCGCAGTGACGTGTCGCGGAGGACTGACATAAGGGGCCTGCAGAGTTCAAGTCGCGACGAACAGCGCTGGGTGATGCAATATCGATCACATTCGTGGACGGGGGCGATCGATGCAGCGTGAACGGCGACAAAGGAGCACCACAGAGTAATTTGACGCCGCGACGATAATTTTCAAGAATATTTTTGTCGCCTCGACAAGGCTGACGCTCGGCGACCACTCACGGGCCGCTGCAACTCTGCAGGTCCCTTCGAGAAGTTTACAGAGTTGCACCAACCGGCGACTAATCGCCGAGCGTCAGCCTTGACGCGGCGACAAAAATGTTCCCGAACTTCATCGTCGCCGCTCGCTGGCAGTGACGCAGAGCCGTTGCCGCGTCAAAACACTCCGCGGTGACCCCTCGTCGCCCTTCACGCTGCTTCGGTCGCCGAACGTAATCGATATTGCATCACCCAGCGCTGTTTGTCGCTGCGAGCAACGCCGCGACTTGAACTCTGCAGGCCCCTATACTGCAAATGTGCCGAAGCCTGTCGTTGTCGCTGAGAAGAGCGACGCGACCGCGTGTCGCAGAAGTATAGCATACCCCTATTGGAGGAAATCTCATTCGTAGCCAAATTCACTCTACGTCTTCGTGCGCTTGTGCGGAGCTAGAGCAGAGACGCCTAGAAAGTGTGGGGGGAAGGAGACGCAGCATACGCGCGCGCGCACGCACTAAACAGATATAAAATTCACTCCTATAGGATTCTTATAAGGCCACAAATTTCTCCATGTTTTCCGGCTTTTGACTTTCCGATTTCCGAAATAAACGCCTCAAAATGCGAAAGAAAATAAAAACACCCACGCTCACACTTTACTAAGTATTTTTTAATGTTTCCTGTTTCCGCAAATAAAGACCGTCCCGTTCACGAAATTCAGATATTTCTTCAGGAATTTCCCACTCCCCCGTTTTAAGGAACTGCACGTACACCAGCAATGAATGGATTCCAACAGTTTTGAACCGTCCAATTTCCGAGAATACGCCTCAAACCCGAAATTTAAAAAAAAAAACCTCGCCATGATTTTCCAACTTCTCCTACTTTGAGCAACTGTATGCACCTGGAATATGCGAATTCCAACATCCTATGCATTTCGGTCTTCCGATTTCCGAAAATGCGCCTCAAAATGTAGAAGAGGACCGGAATTATCTAATAGGAGACAATATTCGCGATTTCCGTTCGCTTTTGACATGCCGCCTTCCGGAAAAACTTTCCCAAAATGGGGAAAAATCAAGTGTCCTCCAAGGAAAAGCACTATTTTCGGTATACGGAAATTCACAAGAAGGCCGCTCATCCCTGATGCACACTACTGCGTGTGTTGAGCAAAGACGGCTCTGCAATTGGCTCAGAAGAGTAACTAGGCCAGCAAAACTGGGTCGGCTACAGGCGACGCCATGGTAGGCCCGCTAAACCAATGCCAGACTCGTTCATAAACTAAGCGATCAGTCTCCACAGCAGACCCATATGATAATCAACGGCCTTGACCAACTCTGAAACCAGTAGAGCACTAGCAAAGATCATCATTTATTGCATACTGGTTTCATTATCAGACGAGTTACTGGTCTTGCACATACAGGCCAATGGAATGACAGAAGAATTACACACGAACAGTATCACTGTAGCGGCAAACTTGAGAATACCATTCTCATAAGAAGTTTGAAGCAAATTATTACACGAGGTCTCGACATTAATAGCAATCAATACATGAAGTGAATTACGAGTTCATCACATTGCGCACAAAATCAGCAATATTCACATTTCCATGAGAATCGTTGTGCCCAGCTAAAAGTTGATCGACCTCCTCGTCCGATAGTCGCTCGCCTAAACGGATATGTAGGAAAATAATTTGATTCAGAATAACGGTAAACCAGAACTACATACCAGACGAGATACCTAATCGGAAAACTATATTTGAGTACTCTTCAAATTCAGGATTTTGCATCATCGCTTCGGATATTTGACTCTATTCGGTTTCCGCAAAGTTCAGGATCAGGGTACGGCACGAAGTGTGGACGAGGAAAATTGTACTCAACCCCCCCCCCCAGAAGCGTTAATAGATTTTTGGCGAATTTCTCAGACCCGCCCCCAGGAGATTAGCCTGTTTTTTTTTTGTTATAAAATTCATATACAACCTTAGGAAAGCCTTATCATAATTTTAACCCTTACAATGAAAAAGTTACCACAAGTTTTCTTTCTATATGGACGGTATAATCCAATTCTTCTTGAAATATGACTTCTTACAAAGTATACCCTTAATCAGAATGGTTCACTTGGTCTTGGTAATGGCGGAGCTCAGACCGCCCCCCCCCCTCCATACTTGCGCAGCTCAGCCCCCCCCCCCCCGGGGTGGATATCCACACCGCGAGCCGTATTCTGTTCAGGATATCGAATACGCGCGAACACATATTTGCATTTTCGGGAGTTTTTAACTATTCAGAAAATTCCAGGAACTCAGTAAAAAAATTAAAGATTACTTAAATAATTATTGACCTAAACATTCATCCGAATCGGGATAGAACAACAGAAAAGCCATCAATCACAAGTTTCAAAACAAATGATTTTCTCTAACACACCCTCTTTAGAAACTTCAACCGATCGATTTTTGAAATATAAAATTTTGGTTCCTATTAAGATCTTTTGCTGGGAAAGGGTTACACGCCCGCTTTCCTGCCGCTGACCTATCACAAGAGCAGCGAAGGCTGGCGTGATAGGACGACAGTGAGAAAATGGACGGATAGTCTCTTCCCAGCAAGAGATCTAAATCAGTACCTAATTTTTTTGCGAATAGATACAAAAATTCGAAGAAGGCCTTCCAAATATTCCAACGCATGCATAATATCGTTAACCTTTCCTCTAATTGAAAAAAAAACGATAGGAATATTCGCGTGGTATAACAATGCAATTGAAAACGTCTGTTGTTGTCTGAGCGTCCCAATACGCAGTAAAGAAACTTGCCATATTATCGAGGAATGGAGTAATCGGACATCAAGATTGGCCCGAATATTCGAAAAAAAATAAACCAAAATGAACTCATGAGTGTACAAAACATTCAAAAGTCGCGTGATTCGCAAAATTCAAGACTGAAACGAGAATTGGAAGAATTTACTTCTAAAAAATAAAAGACCCGAGAAAAAATTTAATTTCCAAACGAATGGTACAGGCCATAAAACGGCCAAAGTCTCACCGTCGACTGCGTACCACGCGCTGCGTGACCGCACGCGCGTCGGAAGCAGACGATTTTAGGCCGCCGCGCGGAGGCCAAACGTCGCGCGGCGGCCGGAACTCTTCGCGCGGTGGCCAAAACTCGTCTGCTTCCGACGCGCGTGCGGTCGCGCAGCGCGTGGTACGCAGTCGACGGTGAGACTTTGGCCGTTTTATGGCCTGTATATTCGATTCTCGAGTACGCAAAATGATCGAATATGATCTGAATAAATGATCGATCTAGTATGGTTAGGTCCGTGGCTTGTTTCCTCAAGAAAAAACATTTAAATATAAACCGCGGCTGGCGCGGGCGATTTAAATCTCACCGGCGGCTGGCTGGTAATTACCGGCCAGCCGCCGGCGAGATTTAAACCGCTCGCCCCAGCCGCGATTTAGATTTAAATGTATTTTCTTGGGGAAACAAGCCACAGACCTAACTATACCAAGTCTAATACCCAAAGACTAGCAGGAGAAACTCTGGGAGAATTCAGAACTGAGGGATCGCATAATATATGGGCGGTCATCAAAAAGAAAAATACAACAAAACTATTTTAAGAACATAATACTGATTGTAAAAATCGCCTCGCCTCAGAAACATTTCAAGGAAATAGCGAATTTTATTTTAAGAATTGCAGCAAGTGGAGTGTGGGGGCACGCACAACCGCTGATACCCTTACCAATAGGCTGCTGGACCATGCTAATGCCACGACTAAATGCTGAACTTGTGTTGAATCGAAGATTAGTTTTCGATAATCAGAGTTCCGAAATTCGATTTTTTATACTTTAGGGATTTTAGATTAATCAAAGGGAAAGTGTGGATATATTTTTCCAACATATTCATTCGACTCAGCAGACACTGTTCGAGCTCTACAGCACAAGTAACACTGAGTCGCTCTCAAATGTTTACAAAATGAGGCTTCTCGGCAATCCATAGATTTTTTGAGCCGAAAAATCACTTCTTTCAATATTACAAAAAATCATTCAACTTTGATCGACTAGTTTATAAAACATATTCATTCATCGAAAACAATTTCACCCAGGATTCGAATGAGCTCCTTAATTCAGAACTTTATAACATTGCTTCGAGAGAGTCGTATTCCGTCCCCAATGATTCTTGAGGGTCGCTTCGAGACTTACATGTTAAAAAGAGACATGACTCTGCCATAAAGGGTTTATCTGAGGTTTCACGGGGGCGAAAAAGAACTTGATACGTCTGATGAGTATCATTCCAGAGAGGAATTTGAACAACGAAAACAAACAACATTCTTCGAGGTTATCATAACACTGACGTAACCGTTCAATCCAAACATATAAACCTTAAAACTGATTTTCGCCCTGATCTAACGGAACAAAAAAAAGAAAATATGGTGAATTAACCTAAAGTTGTGAGTAGATGGCGCAGCTCAGCCACATTGATGAGACCATTACCTTCCTTGTCGAAATGTGAGAGACCTTCAACAAACTCCTCGACTGAATGCTTTTCCCTGAAAAGTCCAAAATCAGAGGCTCAAAAAATTACAAATATTCCGAACTTCTTGGAACAGAGCGAATTCGTAATGGTGCTTTTTTTCAAAATTCCCAATGAATTTTTTGGGTTTTTCGTCGCGCGAAGTTCAAATGGACGAATGATTTACCTACAAATTTTTCAAAAATCTCGAATCAACGAGAAATTCGAGAAAATTTACTCTTATTCGATCAACGAACGACTTCCAACTGGTACTGGAATTCAGTAGAGAAATCCCACTGTAGCCGAATATTAAAACATCTTCTCTCAAAAATCACAAAATAAAAAAAATGTTTCGTTCCTAGCGAAACCCGATCATTCGAGAATTTCGAGCCAATGGACCTCTAGGGGTCATGTTGCGATTTCCGAGTTAATCGAGTACTCGACAAGCCCTCAAGCACTACGATTTTTTGAGAAACGAATCATCAGAACTCATGAAAAAGTCAATTATTCAAAAAAAATTAAATAATTAAAACCCCGAAAAAATCAAAAATGCGGAAAACAGAAATTATTTTTCCGAAAAGTAGGAATCTTGAATAATATAGTAAATGCGAGAAAAAAAAACAAATACTTGAGCAACCGGATGACTTGAACTTTCGAAAGAAAGCCGAATATTCAAGAATCGGATGAATGAAATCACGAAAAGTCGAATACTCAAACAACCAAACCGTTTAAACTCCCGAAATGGTCGAAGACCAAATGACTAAATTCAAAATACTGAAATCCGAAAAAAACCAATCATTCGGTTAATACAGAATAAAAGCCCGAATAATTGTCACTTCCAGAAAAGTCCAGTTTCCTAAAAATCAAATGCGAAAATTCCAAAAAAGACAAATAATCGGAAAACCAAATGATTTGAACTCCAGAAACTCAAATATCCCAAAATACCGAATATATCCTCTGTAAAACGTCGCAATTCCCACGACTCATGGCGCGAGCGGCGCGGGCAATTCTGCTTTCTCTGTCTGTCATGCGCGCTCTCACTATCTCTAACCGCCACTGCGCACCAGCTCGCGTAGAAACCATGAGAATTTCGCGGTTTTATAGCCTTTAGACTCCCGAAGGGAGTTGGGCAACCAAAAAATCAAATGATTTGAACTCCTATTAGTGAATATTCGGGAAATATGACAATTTTACTCCTGAAAATACCTAGAATCCATGAAACGATTGATTCAGACATCTGAGAAGTCGAGAATTCGGAAAAACCCTATGATTTCTATCCTAACGGAGTAGAATACTGAAAAAAAGCTAGAAAATATCTCCCAGAGAGCCGAATATTCTGAAAACCGAATAATATGGGTCAGCTCCCGCAGAAATTATGTATTCACACAGCAGAATTATTTAAACTTCCGGAGAATACCCAAAAAAAAAACAATTTAATCAAAAATCCAAAATAAAATCCAAAATTTAAATGGTTGAAACACCGGAAAAAAGCAAACATTCGGAAGACCAGATTATTTACACTTCCAAAAAGTAGAATATTCGAAAAAGAGAAAAATATTAATTCCCAAGAAAAGTCAAATAATCAAACACTCGAACGCAGTCGAAATAACTAAAAAAATTCTACTCACGAACATAAACCGATTATAAAGAAACCAAATGACCCAAACATCAGGAAATACGAATATTCGAAAAACTAGATAAACCAAAATTTAAAAAATAAAAAAAAGATATTCCTCACCTATTTTTGCTCACGGACTGGAAAATCGGCACAAAATCCTCAAATGACAATCGTGCCTCCTTCTCATAATTCGCGCAGCATCGTGCAATATCCGCTTCAGTGGGATTCTGGCCTAGGGCTCGCAGCACATCGCCTACCTGAAAAATAAAAACCTTTTTAATATTATAAGTACACTAATAAGGGAAGTATACAAAGCGTATGTCGGATCTGCGGAAACGAATTGTATTGCCAGTAGTTCTTGAGCATCTATAGTAAAACTTTGCAGTACCCTGCTCCGAGCAGCTAGTTTCAAGGAGTTGTTAGCGTTTTTAGAGCTTCGCGAAAAGCTAACCATCAGAAATTTCTTTATTTCTTTAGGTGTTTCGAAAAAAATTCAGATTCTGCTCAAAACTAGTATGAAGGGGTAATCCAGGGTGATGAAAACGAATCTAGGGTCTGTTTCTCAAAATTCTGAGGTTTACTATAGGTCACGGTAGATACCATACCATTTAGGGAGCAAAACCTACCCTAATAGTTCAAAAATAGGCAAATGGATATCAAACCCGTTTTCACCACCCTGAGTGACTCCCGCCTACAAATTTTGAGTCAAATCTGACACTTCGATTAAACTACCGTATATCCACCGTAATCTACCCTAATCCGTAGAAAATCGGCAAACGGACCTCAGATTCGTGTTGAGCACCTCAAATCGCCTCCAAAGAGAGATTTGGAGACACATCTATTGAGGAAATGCGGAAATCTCCAAAGTGAATTTCGCCCTTAAAATCCCCCCCGCTGGGTAATCTGAACGGATTAAGCTGAAAACTTCAGAAAACCGACCAATAAACCTTGTACTCATGGTCAGGGCCCCAAAACGCTGTCAGTCTGCACAAAGTTCGGAAAATGTGCTTCCACCCAAGCTTTGCTCAGTAGGGTAATTTGACGTACTTGAAAAGAAAATGAGGTCCGTTTCCGATTTTCAACAGATTACTACGGTATATTACGGTGGATAAACCGTGGTTTGATCGTAGTCTCAGATTTGACTCAAAATTTGTATACGGGTCGATTTTTAAAATACTAAGGTATAGTGGAGTACACCAAGAGTGTCTCATTTACTTATCAATGAGAAGCGGTCGATTGGAGATCAATGAACATGAAACTCGTTGCAGCACAACCGCTCTCGCTCGATCGGTTCGAGCGTGCTGGTATGGGATTAATGCTTATTGATCCCCAGCCGACCGCTTCTCACTGATAAGTAAATGAGACACTCTTGGTGGACTCCACTATAGGTTTTGCCCCCTAAATGACATGGTACCTACCATAACCTACAGTAAACCTCAGATCTTCGGCAAATGGACTCCAGATTCGTTTTCAGCACCCTATATTACCCCTACATACGAGTTTTGAGCGGAATCCGAGATTTTTTTTTAGAACCACAAAAAAGTTCTGATCCTTACCTTTTCGCTAAACTTTGAAAACTTTTTGAAACCAACGACTCGGGACGGGGTACTGCGCTTACTATAGATGCCCAAGAAATACTATAACTACAACTCGTTTCCGCAGATCCAACCTACGCTTTGTATACCTCCCTAGTAAGCTCAAAAACCCAGAAAAAAATACCTGTTGGACGCTAATCTTCTCGTCTCCCCTGCTGTCAAAATAGCAGAAAACCTCACGACAATCGGCCAGCTGCTCATCCATTGCGCTTACCATCTACTGAAATTGGAGAATTCCCTAATAGTTCACCTTGAACATCAGCAAACTGAAGATATCTCTCGGAAAATTGAACCATATCTCAAAATTTCAACAATTATTTCACAAGAAAATTCATCTTCAATCACAGAAATAATTAACACTTGACAAAAAAAACAGCCTAATAACAGATAATCAATACATGAGAATCATCATAACAATCGATCGATCAGACTCCAAGGAATCTGCGAACAGTCGGTCAGTCAGCGGCCGCCGACGGCGACGGGGAAAAGAGGTGTTGGCGCGAACGACTGTCTGACTCAGCGGGATCTGCGCCCTCCCGGCTGGCCCCACTATTTCCGACCCCGCTGATTCTCGTCCGCACCACCACCCGGGTGAACCACAAATACCTCTGTTATCGTACAGATGAATAAGCGATTAGAACCGTGAATAACACCCTAAGACATGACAACATGAAAGTGAATCCACATGAAAACAGCTTTATTGACTTAGAATCCCTTTCAAGAAACATCATTGACTCCACCAACAAGGAACGAGACCACCAATCCATCACGCCGCAGAACAAACTCGGCAAAACGTTCCGAAACAATATCTGGAATCGAGAATAATTGGAAAATCTGAAAACCAAAACATTAAAAAAATTAATCAGCGATTGATGATTCAATGAGCCATTTACCCCAATCCATTCATTGAAATTTCACTGCTAGACCGAATTTGGATGAAATTATTTTTAACACCATTTGAGGAAACTTGAAGAAATAGAAAAACATCAAGCAAACTTGGAACTCCCAAAAAAATAAGCAATAGCAATGTAGAAAAAAAAAGATCGAGAAAATAAATTTAAATAGCAGAGAAAAAAAAACTAAAAACTTTACCATGGATGAACGGAGGAATTACGAGAAAAATTGCATTTTCCCCTGTTTTTTTTGCATATTTTTGTAATTTTTCATTTTTTCTTGGCCAATTTCTACTCAGACCCCCCCAGAAGCGTGACCTGGTAAAATTTGTGGCAATGTTCCCGCCTCCTCTCCAAGGTGCGTGGCCTGGACTGTTGTTTTAGTAAAATTTAGAGATGCACAGATCATCTAAGGAAAACAAGACATTAGCAGTAAAATGAGATCACGGAAGAATTGGTTTGACGAGTTACTTGAAGTCATAAACCGCGTATAACACCATTCAGAATGGCCCACTTTGTCTCCCGGCGGAGATCAGACCCCCCTTCGCAGCTCCACACTCCCCCGCTAACAAGGGAAGTGTTTAGAGTGGTAAGCGCATCTGCGAAAACGACTAGTATCGTTAGTATCTCTTGTGGCTCAATAGTAAAACTGCGTAGTATCCCGCCAGGAGCTGCAGGTTCGAACAAGTTATGAGCACTTTTTAAGCCTAGCCAAAAGGCAAGGGCGCTATACTTTGACCGAATCGAATGATTCGACTGAAAAAGTCGACTTCGAGTTATTCGAAAAGTCAAATATCCGAAAAAAAAACAAATTTCCAAATTACTCGAAAATTAGGAATCCCGAATTATTCGAAGTCGAATATTCGAAAAGTTCACAATCCCGAATTATTAGAAAAGTCGAATATTCGAAAAAATTTGAAAATGTAAAGGTATAAAGGGTACCATCAGACAATTTTTGTGGGAGTTTCAGAAAATTTTATTCTATTTTAGCTCGAAACTTGTATGTAGAGATAATCTAGGGTGGTGAACACGAATATGGAGTCCATTTGTCGAAACTTTGAGGTTTACTTTAGGTTACGGTAGGTAACATGTCATTTAGGGGGCAAAACCCACCTTAGTATTTGAAAATCGACAAACGGACGTTAAATTCGTTTTCTCCACCCCGGATAACCCCCGTATACAAATTTTGAGCAAAATCTGAGATTTCGGCCAAACTACCGTATACCCACCGTAATCTACCGCAATCTCCAAAAAAACGATAAACGGACTCCAGATTCGTGTCGAGCACTCCAAATTACCCTCAAGGACACAGATTTTTGGATACATCTATCGTGAAAATCCGGTATCGAAGGTGGCATTTTTCCCTCGAAATTTTCCCCGGTTGGGAAGCTTCGAATGAAATTAGACGGAAACTTCGGAAACTCGACTAATAAACCACAGATTCGTGATCAGCGCCCCAAAAAAACCCTCCAGGGAGAACTTTAGGTCAAATCTGGAACATTTCTCTAAAACGCTTCCAGGGCCATCTAATCGGTATAAATAAACGCCCAACCGAAAATCCGTTCATCTAATCGGTATAAATAAACGCCCAACCGAAAATCCGTTCAAGTCCAAAACGCTGTTAGTCTGGACAAACTATAGAAAATGTGCCTTCACCCAAACTTTGCTCAGTGGGGTAAATTTTGGAGCTGAACACATTTATGAGGTCCCCTTCCGGATTTTCCGACGACGAATGCGCTTTTTGGAAGGTTCAAAAAGAATAGGAACGACTTTTCAGGCTTGTAACTTCTTGGGACCTGCAGCTCAGGGCGAGATACTGCGCAGTTTTACTGTAGAGGCCTAAGAGATACTAACAATACGTCGTTTTCGCAGACGCGTTTACCGCCATAAACACTTCCCTTTCAAGCCCTGCTTGTGAGAGTTCGATGAATTCTTCAACACCTACTTAGAAGTACATTGAAATGAGCCATGAACATGAACGCGGAGAAAAACATGTGGACGACCTTCAAAGATAACCTCACAGTACACCAACGCTCCTGAGTTTGCTCCTCTGAAACAACGAAACTGGCCTTTTTCTACAAAACAAAATAATTTTGACTTTAGAAGTTCGACAGCTCCCAATAATAGAAAAAAACCTTTACCTGTAACCGTATCATTCATCAAATCACTAAAATAAACCGTGACGTCAGCATTGTCCATACGACATTTCAGATGCATCTCTCCACTATTGTTAACCTTTAGCGCCTGCAATACGACGGAAAAATCCAGAAAAATCTTTTGCACAAGAATTCATCTATAGTATAACGAAAATTGTCATCGGAAATCGAATACACCTTGAACATAGCCAAAAAACTCACAATATTCCTATTCCCCACATGCTTCAGTGACTGCAGCACCCTCATCACAGACTTTATAGCAGGAAAATATACACCCATCTAAAAAATCTTATAATTGAATAAATATGCAAATATTTTTATAGAACATATTCACCTGTCCACTAGGAACCTCAGGACGCTGATACAAGGGCCAGTGAGCGGTTTTAATCAGTTTCACTGGCAGCTCATGTATAGTTCCTCTATCGCGTAGCTCCAGTTGAAGGAATGGACTCTACAAAATGAACATCTAATGAAAAAGTACAGACAACCGAAAAAAATGAGCAAACCAGCCTCATTCGGCTTCTGTCTAAGTTTGATCTTCAGGTAAGAGTAAGATCCTGCCACACTCTTCTCAAGATCTTCAACGTCTAATTCCAGCACTATTTCATTCCTCTCAGCAGAGACTCCAACGAAATTCTGTAAATTCCCATTGAACACGGAGTTTTCTAGGCTGAAAAACAAACAAAACCTAGACTGAAACTCACAAAAGCATCAAAATCTGGTCGTGGAGGAATCAAAACACTAAGATAATTCCCCTGTTCTCGAAGAGTATCACTAGCAATAAAGCATAAACCTGAAATTCAAAACGACATCTGCCATGTAAGCACACCTAAGCATATTTGCCTAATAAGCCGCTGACGACACTCCACACACCACCCATTCGGACGAGTTTTCTTGACTCAGATAAGCCCTGACGTAGGAGACAAGCGACGGAAAGAGGTAGTGAAATATGGAGAATTAGAGACGCAAGGTGAGATACTTTGAAAGAACGACTACGAGAAAGGTGATATAGACTCAGAGCAAATGGAAGACAGGGGAAAGAGTGCGAGCTGGAGAAAGACATAGAAAAACACAGAGAGAAGGGCAGCAGGACGAGAGGGAGAGAAATATAAGATAAGGAAAGATAGACAAGGGAAAAAGGGATACAGAAACACATAGTTTTAAAATATATATACAGGACCAGGCAAAACAATGGCAAGAGAGGCGGACACAGACAGAAAAACACACTGAAAAAATCGATCAGGAGAGGGAGCGACATAGGGAGCGATAGAGAGAAAAAGACGAAGAAAGGAAAGAGCGGGAGATACTGAAGGTGAGATGAGGAAGTCTAGAGGCAGAGAAAAAGTGAAGGCTTACAGCAATAAGGACAATAGAAAGGGATAACGATGAAGACAAAAATAGAGAAGCCTAACAAGCAGGAGAGTTGAATAGGCAGATAATCGAACAAGAAAAGACAGATAATTAAGGGAGCAGATACACGAAGATTGAGAACTGGGTTCCGACTTGGCGCAACGGGAGGTCGTACGAAAATTTCGAAAATTTTTGGAAAATAAAAAGAAAATTTAGGGGGAGGGTCGTAAAAATGCTTTAAATTTTTTCCAAACGACTTGGTTAACTAAGATATTCAGCAGTAGTCGCCCTGAGTTATTCGGCGTGATTAATAAAAATCTGATGTCTATTTTTCGAGGGAAAATCGTTTGTTTTTTCAAAAATTTGATCAACACGGAGGGTCGTAGCTCAGCCAAAAATTGGCGTAACGGTCTGCTCAACCCTGATTGAGAAAAATATAGACACAAACAGGAGAAACATAAAAACGAGAAACGACAGAGAAAGAGAGAGACGAGGGAGAGATGCATAAGGGGAACAAGAGAGATGGAGAGAAATAGTGCAAAGAAAGAAGGACCAACTGGAGTAGGAGAGATAAGGAGATACACATTCAGGAGGAGAGAGACGGAGGGAGGGAAGGAGAGAGACAGAAACAGAGTGAAAGAAGGCGGAAGACTAAGGACTGTACAGAGGTGTATAACGGTACAGAAACGAGGGAAGGATGCATAAGAAGAACGAGATGGGGAGAAACAGTGTGAGAAAAGAATACACTGGTATAGGAGTGATAAAAAGATACGTAAACAGACAGGAAGAGAGTTAGAGGATGAAAGAAGAAAGACATAAACAGAACAGAGGTGAATAGCGACAAGGAAACGAAGGAGAGATGCACAAAGGGAACAAGAGAGACGGAGATAAATAGTGTAAGAAAAGAAGGAGACAGTGGTTAGGAGAGTAAAGAGATACGTAAACAGAGAGGAAGTGAGAGAGAGAGAAAGAAAGAGAAAGATGTGCTACAGGGAAATCAAGAAGTTGAGGGCCAGTGAGACAGGTAAAATTCGGAAAGGAAAACGGAGAGCCGAAGGGTAGACGAGAAAAAAATGGTTGAGAGATCGGGAGGAGTACGGTGTGGGTAGCACAAAAGACGGAGAGTAAAGGGGAGACATGGAGAATCCCATCTCAATTTTCGACTGCTCGCATCCTGAGGAGCAGGGCACAGACCCGAAATGCCCTTATCCGTGTCTCCGTGTGCACCACACAAAAACCCACCTTCCGTCGTAATCCTCAACCCACACCTTTTCTTACACATCTTTGAAACAGCGGCGACACATTCTGAAAACTGGTATCATACCCTAGGAAGTCACCAGAATGTTAAATAAAAAGTGAAGAAAACTCACTTGCAAATGATTCGACGGAACCCTGCTCGGAAATGACAGCGGAAAATCGCATCTAACTGCAAACTACAATTCATCTGAGAATTCCAAAATTCAGCATCGAAGAAGGTAGCATGAGCAATGAACTCCACACAAAAAAAAATCCACACGTGAAACACATCCACTGCACTCACTTTATTATGAACTCATGTACAATTACTCTGACGCACGGCCATCAAGAAGCGTCACACCGAAATTCTGAAAAAATCTATTTTGTCTCATAATCAATGATAATGAGCATTTTTCCACAAGTAAACAGAAGTAAATGCAGAGCAGTGGCCTTATTCTGGGGAAAAATGACCCTAACAAATCGTATAGTCCTAAGAGAGTGATTTTTCCCATCTGACACGTTAGATATTGATGACCTTTCTCTCTCTCTCTCTCTCTCTCTCTCTCTCTCTCTCCTTCTCCTCATTCGTCTCGCCCTCTAACCACATCTCCCTACTTTTCTCTATTTCTTTTGGCAACTTGCTCTTGAATTCATTCACTACACACCGCCTTGTCTCTCATCTCTCCGTCTCCTCCCCTTTCCTTACTCCTTTCCTATCTCTCCAACCCCGGCCACTCGCCCTTCTACTTCTTCTTTCCATCTTTCGTTCTCCGACTATTTCACTCCTCCATCGCTGATTTTTGGATCGTATTCTGTAGTTTACGTTTACAGCATTTCCTGCTGTGTCTCAACACATGTCTATGATTTTCAGCCCCTCTTCCTAACGTTTCTTTCTCTCTCTGTTTCTCGCCCCTTCTCTTGCTCACTTCTTGGTTGTTCTACCCGTTTCCCCTTCTCCACCTCTCCCCTAAATCTTTCTTCCTATCTATGCATGTTTCTCTCTCTCTCTCTCTCTCTCTCTCTTTTTCTGCCTTTTGTCCTTCACAACTCTCTCTCTCTCTGCCTCGGTATCACTCCTTTAAATCTCTCTTTCTCTCTCCGTCTCTATTTTTACCCCCCCTTTCCCGCCCCTGAAGCCCTAACTTCTTTCAGTCGATCTTTTCTCTATTTCTCTCCACTTCTCGCCGTTTTTCTGTGGAGCCCCTCCCTCTTCTCTCTATCCCTGCCTCTTAACACACCTTCTCTTAACGCCCGTTCCTCTGCTCGTCTCTCACGTGTGGCTTCCTTATCCGTCCTTCTTCCTTTTGGATGTCTGTTTCCAGCGCTGTGAACTACGCAACCCAGCTACGAAGCTCCAGTGACTCAGAGTGGGAGATCGTGACTTGAAGAATGTTATGACCCCATTTCCAAACCTTTAGAAGAAGACCGTCAATTCCACACTATGCACGAGTCTGCAAACTCCGCCCATGGGCGAGAGTTTAAAAGCTTGAAGACAAAACACATAGATAACTACTTAGCCTGGAATCACACTTCCAGTGACAGTGCATATCAATTTTCGGTCGATACTGATGGCAAACATTGCGTCGCGTCGCTCGTTTATGGAAGTATGATCCCGGCCTTAGGCCGGGATCATACTTCTCACGACCAGCGAGAGCGACAGTGCACATCAGGCATATCGATTGGTCGATATTGAAGATAAGCATTCCGTCGCGTCGCTCGTAGCTGAAAGTATGATCCCGGCCTTACGGACTGATTTTTTTTCATATCTACTGAAATACCATAGTAGAATAACCGCGAAAACATAACCGTATAACACCAGAGAAGCCCAAATCGTAAAACTTACCGTAATAAAATGCTCTGCTGACTGCTTGGGAGAAAAAGGAGATTTCGCCAATGTGATGCGCCTTGCTCTCTCGGAGCCGGATGAAGCCATTTCCAGCCAAATCCTCAATGTTGGACGTCGCGCGGGAAGACGAGACAGAAACGGTGTGGTTTCCCAGTCTCCAGAAGCTGGATCTTTTCGCGACGCGACATGGTTCACATAGATCACCTGAAAATAGTAATCAGTACTCATCTATAGGACATGATCAAATTGTGATACCAACCACAATATTATGACGAAGTGCCACATTACAAAGAATAGTTAGCGCTCTTCGCCAATTTTGGATGTCCTCCTTGAGTAGGCGGCCGCGGAAAAATGTCGCGATTGAGTCTATGATCAACACCGATGTCTGAAATGACTACTATCAACCAAGAATCGTAAGTGTTTAAGGGACTTGTTGTTTTTTGGGTTCACGATGGGTCAGGTGGACGTGCATTTGGGTGGTCGCAATCGTGGAGGGGCCGTGAGGAGTCCTAGACACAATGAAGGATTCAATTGGGAGAAGACACGCTATAGGCCACTAAGGCCTCCGTCATGGTCGGCCCATAGGCTGTAGCCACTACGGTCGATACGTATTCAATTTATTGCTCACTCAGGTCGGAAAATTCCCTCCGATGTGTCCGGGCTGATCCCGCCTGTTCCCTCCGTAGCCGTCCCGGTCGATACGAATGCTTAGTGAGGTGGGAGAATTTCCCCGTTGTGGCCGGACTGCGCCGTCCGCTCGAGTGCTTCAGTATAATCAGTAGGCATACAGCCGACCACTAGGAACGGTAGAGAACGGCACAGTACGGCCTTCGACCAACTATGACAGGCGCATAAGAACTGCGAAAGAACACACAACTGACAAGTGTAGTTCTAGGAGGCCAACACTAACAAACAAGGACGGCCGTTTTCTGGCAAAGGGGAATGTTAGTGATTCTAGAGAACATCTTGAGGGGCTAGAATGGCCGTGGTGATCTACCAGACGTTGCGCAGAAGAAAGAGATAAATTAGAAAGAGGACCTTAACCCACAGCTGACCTTATCCAACTCTTCAGCTGACTGTTCCAGCTTAGTAAGCACATGCATCATCTGCTCCATCGTGCTTGGAGATGAGATCAGTAGTCGTTGCAATGCATCTTCGACATTTTCAGCATGGTATTCCAGCATCTGAACGTTTTTATTTAAATCAGCCGACACACTCGCGAACATGGTGAATAGGCGATGCAATTGTTACGCACTTGGAGGGCGGGGGGTCAATCCTGCCACGATACGCCTTCAAATCGGGTACCTCGCCTGACTGCAGGGATCCAAACCCAGGGTTGAGCAGGGTTGCGACCAGGGTTGGGCAGGCTTGCGACCGGTCGCAACGGGGGGTCGTAAAAACTTGGGTAATTTTTAGAAAAAAAAATGACAATGTGGGGGTTCGTAAAATTTTCGGAGAAAATGTTGTTCATCTTTAAACAACTCGGAAAGGTAAAGTGAGGCAATAGTAAGTCGCTTTTTTTTCGTCCCAGGGGGGTCGTAAAAATTTTGGTCACCAGGGGGTCGTAATTTTTTTTTTTAACCGGTCGCAACGGCCTGCTCAACCCTGGTTGCGACTCAGCCGCGGTCAAGCGGGGCATTGCTCAATTTTTGAACATCGGAGTGACCCCCCACCAGCAAAACTTTCCCAAATCCAAAACTTTCGCGACACCCCCGAGTCGCGATTTATGGCCAGATTCTATTTCATTTCATATTTGATAACTAGAACTGTCAGGCGCCGAAAATTCGCTCAGTAGTCGAGCTCAGGCGTTTGAAACCTGAGCAATGCTACGATCCCTCCCTTTGGCGATCAAAAATGACGGGTTTTGGTATATCTTCACCAAATTTTAATTTTAGCCCGAAACTTTTGCGATACCCCTTAACCTTCATTTTCGGGCCGAAATTTCTGCGACCCCTCCCCCCCCCGTTGCACTTTCGCAAACATGCTTGACCCCAAGTTTAGCAAACCTGCGCTTCACACGAGACGCGTGGCGATTATGCGGGTTTTGCCGTTGTCTTTCAACGTGTACGTTCGATTGATCGTTCTTCGGTGTGAGAACTCGTAGAAAAACACCATTTGATAGCTTATTGGCGCATTTATGGTTCCGGTCCGCGTACAAGAAGACTTGTTGCTTTGATATCTAGGACAGCGACCGAGCTGCCTCACTCGCTCCGCCCTAAGAAAGGGCGCACCAATCGGTGGCGATAGCCGAGAGATTCGTGTCTCAGAGCCCTCGAGCGCCTGAGTTGGTAACATTGTGCTGAACGCGTCTTGCCTATTAGCACCACTTAGTGACCTTAAATCGAGCAAAAGCTCCTAGAAGCAGGTAGTGCTGCCGATAAAAGGCGCATTGTGGCCCAACTGAACCCCATAATGAGAGAATAGTTTTAATGCTGAAAAAAGTGATTCATACCTGATGCACTCGCTTCACGGAGAAGCCGCGTTCAGTTTCAACACAGATCACATTATGGCCATTTGCAATCGAAACAGCTGCGAACTGCATGCTGAAAAATAGAACTTGGTGAATTATTTACAAAAAGAGAGGAAATTTGAACGAATCTGAGAAGATAATGCTAACCACACTTGCGACTTGCCGCATCCCGCCTCGCCAGAAATCTCAGTGACCGTTCCAGGGAGAAAACCACCGCCTGAATAGAACAAGGAATGACACCACGTTTAGTCAGAAAGAAATCCGTTAAAGAATCCTCACCTATAAGCTCATCCAAAAGGGGACAGCCGGAGGAAAGCGCGGCTGAACTAGACGATTCAAAATCGAGGAGTTCCCGTGCACTTTTGAAAACCACCGGTGCACTTGTGGACATCGTTAACTTAAATATTGAGCCGATACGCACCGAAGGGGTTTACTGGAGGGGCATGTGTGAGATTTTGAACCCAAGGTGATGCACAAGCTATCTTCGAGCACTCACGATCACCCACTTTGTGACTGCTCACATGAACTGGTGAACCCTCTGGACAAAATTTTCCGTCCTCATGCTTTGAACAGATTCCATCAGCACCGTTGTCGTCTTTTCTGTTCTCCTGCTCCATCATCACCACCGTTGTCGTCTTTTCTGTTTTCCTGCTCCATCATCACCACCGTTGTCGTCTTTTCTGTTTTCCTGCTCCATCATCACCACCGTTGTCGTCTTTTCTGTTTGCCTGCTCCAGAGCACTTCCGCATGAACACTGCTTCAATAGTTCTTCGGAAGACTCTGCCGACTGTTCGCTAGATTCCCCTGATGGAGAAGCTAGTTGAGCCTCTTCATTTGGAGAGGTGAATTTTTAGCCTAGAAGGTGCTACGGGAAATATCGCTAGGGATTTGTAGGGAATTTAAAAGTCGAAATTAGGTTGAATTCTGTCTCGAATTGACGGAACAGAGTTTCCCGATATGTAAACGCCGCAAAATCGGCCTCATTCGTGACATGATAGGTTATTGCCAGCAACTGATTTCACTCTTCGTATTCCAACAGGCTCTCATTACGCCTCTGTCATAGTCTTCCGACCGACGTCGGGCGATTCGCTATCGAATTTGGAATATCTATCTACCCTATGCTACCGTATTATCTATCTTAGCTTATCACATGGTCACGTAATAAGCTACGATTGACAAGATGGGCAGCGTAGGCTATAGTTTATATTCCTTCTCTAAGAACTGCGATACAGCTATTCATTTCGCTAGCTTGGAAGCGGAAAGGTTGTTTCTGCATTTCTACCATTGTGTTTTCTCAAAAACAAATGCTCGTCTTCTATAGCAACGATAACGCCCCTGTCAGAGTTGGTTGAGAACATTGCCGAGGCCAGCCCGGTCGATACGTATGAGAACCATAGACGATGGAGGTTGCACAAAAATCCCCGGTGTATCCAGGAGTCGTATTCGCCATCAACCCGCCGGGGTGGTGGCCATCGTGTATCAACACTCCCGAGGAGGCTGGAGAAACGGGGGAGGAGCGAGGTTCCTGACTGGACGCAACACGGGCTAGACCCGGCCCCCGGCTGTTGCGTCCAATCAGAGACCTAGCTCCTCCCCCGTTTCTCCCGCCTCCTCAGGGGTGTTGATACACGATGGCCACCACCCACCCGCCGGGGAGTTGAAGGGTAGACGAGGTGAAATTTCACTACAAAATGCGCGCTCCACGGCCACCTCTCGCCTCTCTTGGCTTCCCTCGCGACCGCAGGAATTTTTCGAATAGCATAGCTGAAGAATGGCCGATTCGCGATGGAATCTTTATCCTTTCGCACTGATATCGATACGTAACACAGTTTGCGTTTCCATCTTACATGGTGTAAGATGGGTTGATCTGCTCCTCTGCCGCGCGCGGTATCATCCCTTCCGCTTCCCTTCGACTTCCCTCGGCGGGTTGTTGGCGAATACGACCCCAGGTGTGGCTGAGGCGGTCAGTATATATGAAATATGTAAAACGATATCATGTATACCATTCATTTCTTACCTTATGTCATGTGAGCATCTGTCGGGTCAGCCACATTTGGTGTTTTTCGCATACCGCCTCATTCATGTCTTTCATGACTAGCGACCGGGCTGGCTACACCGATCATCCAACTATGACCGAGGTCTTACATAGCAATGTCGCGGCTTCCTCCCATCCAGAGGTTGAGGATAGATAAATACTCTACATTCGACAGCGAGTCGTCCGACGTCGGTCAGCATACTATCGAAGGGGCTTTAGCCTCGTTCGGCGTACATCAGTAACATCGCGCCAGACAGTGTGACTAGTATACACTCGACACGGATCGTGCTAATACTTTGCGTTCCCTATTGAAGGCTGACGCAAACTCCATGACGTATTTTATAACATATGTGCACCGAGTTGGCGTAGACATACAACAGAAATGCAATGAGTCAGTGCGTTCCGTGTCGACCGTATAAGGTACCTCAATCATCACTTCGAGACCTAACCTGAAGGTGACCTCAGGTCACTATCCAGGTAGTCCACTAATTGACGCTGGAATTTACTCCAAACGCTTGGAGATTCCCACCCCCCCCTCCTCCTCCGCAGCGGGGTGTTCCCATTATTGAAAATCGTGCCATTGTTACTGTCTCTTCTGTTAGCCGCAACTGGAATCACTCTTCTAGTGCACACCTTTACGGGAATGCACCCTGTTGTGAAAGAGGGGGGGGGTACCCTCTGCTGAGAGAGGGTGGCTGAAAAAGAAAGATCGGCTGAGGCTAGAACCTACGATTAACACCAAATTGAGGCGGGAAACTCCGCTCTGAAGATCTTTCGCGTGTAAAGCCAAATCTGTTGAAACCAAGTTACACCTGTGCTCCAAGTGTGTTCCCGGAGACGACCGTCCGACTTTCCGGGCCGTGAAAGAAAAATTGTGGAGCTACTCTATTTGCGCCCACAAAGTCACTTGTAGCCCCAAGAACCCTTTGTCTTCATATTCCACAGCGAAGGGCGCAGACCGCGTCGGAACCCACTCAGCGACCATAGCTGCCCCTCGGACATGGAAGGCACTTTTGAGGAGCGACTGAGCGTCACCATCCGTCTAACAGTTAGCAGCTAATTTCATCTGTGAGAAAAGCTCATCCGGATTATGAGCTCTTAACTATCACCTGCGCAAATATGTATTCTGCCAGAGGTTCGCGTGTTGCCTACCAGGGAGTGGCCTGTTGCGCCCACTTCCTCCTCAGCGCTAATTTCATATTGTCGCAATAGGTGACACAATCGGATTTGATGAATTCATCGTCAGATTCGCGACAATGGTGAAATTATCGCAGAGTCGACGACGCTTGGGCATTTAGTGGAGCGATTCCCGTCAAGGTGATGACGTAATTGTTTTGGTTCGAAATTCTCTTTGCGTCGATTTCACCTGTCAGAGGACGCGCATCCAAATGTACAAGGAAAGTATAAAAATCATTCTTGGGGCAGGATTCAGATGTCAGCATTGACGCCGGTTCAATTACCCATGTTTGGGGTACATGAACCCCAACCACACTCTGAAGGCTCTGCTCATCACTGGCGGTTCTTCAGTGGGTACGGAAGGCTTTCACGCTCCTTGACGGACATGATAGCCCCCCCCCCCTGCTCCTTGACTGGCACGCTTAGCCTCCATACTCCTTGGCAGGCAAGATAGGCCTTCATGCTCCTTGGTGGGCATGATGATAATTCAAGCTCCTTGGCAGGAGTGCTCCTCAGCAGGCCTTAATGATTTTGGCGCCACAATCGCTCCCAATTTTCACTATTAAGGTGATTTCTGGGGTAATTTTCGGGTTGAGCGCGCAATTATTCGCGACGAACGCCTTTCAGTCTCGCCTTCTCGCGATACGCTATCACCACTTAGGCGATAATATCGCGAAGATTTTAGACTTCAAACTCGCCTGTTTGAAGCCATTTTGGTCGAGGCAACACGGGAATGTTTGGCAGCTCCTGGACAGCAAGCTAACGATCTCTGGTGGTAAATGTGGCGGGATCCACCTCCAGATCTCACCAATTGGGGCTAAAAACGGCGAGATTCACCTGGAGATGTCACCAACTGGGGCTAAAAATTCACAGATGTGGTGAATTTCTTGTCTCAAGAATAGAATAAAAATTGACTTGCTCATAAATTTCAGATGATTTAGAGGTAGGCGTCTAGCGAACAATCGGCGGAAGAAGTAGAACTAGCATCACGTCTACTCCTTTTCGCCGTTCTTCCATCTTCTGAAGCAGCTTCATCCACGGAATCCAAGTCGTCATCACTTTCTCCATCGTCTGGAGTTTGGTCTGTACCAGGCTCTTGGACTATCCACCGCTTTCCTCCCCGTTTTTTGTACGTAAATCCAAGTTCAATGATAATTTTGTGCAACAATGTGGTGCTGAAATTGAAGTTGTACTGCGCTTGTAGCTCCTCGTGAATCGTCTTGATTGAGACGTGACTGTTGTGTTGGATTTTCTCAAGCATGTAGGGACCAATAATATCGCCCCAATACTGTCCATGCTTTACAACAGCTAAAGGCCTCACTCTCTTCCGTGGTTTCGCTTCCTTTTTCGACTCTTTCGGTGGTAAGGCATCCGGTTTCGGCGGTAAGGCAGCAGATGACGGCTCCTCCTCGTCGTTTTCCACACGGAAGACTGCGGTTTTCGACACACCACAAGCTGCTGCCGTCATCGCAATCGGTGAATCGAAGACCGTTCCACGCACGGCAGGCCCTAAGGCCACTTTCAGACCTTCAAAGAACTCTCGGACTCGACAAATCATCGCCTTGCACTTCGGCCCATACTTCGGTCCGCCGTCTTTTTCCGATGGTCGATGTGAAATCGACTCAGGATTCAAACTGCGAACAATACTGCACATATCACAATTTGAATTTGCATCATGTGGTGGGTCGATTGATGGTTGATCAGTATCGAACACCAAAGGAATGGAATCCAGGTCAGTGAGCTTAATATCCGCATTCACACCATCTGCTGTCCAAGAGTGTCCAGTGACTGGAAACAGAGTGGATCCAGCTCCATTAGATCTGGCTTCATTCTCCCTCGATTTACTCAGCAACAGCGCTCGCGCAATGCTCGAAAAATTCGGTTTTCCAGACATTTTATCCTCCGACGCGCTTCCTGTTCATCGTACCGGATGAGATATCAGACGAAAATTGATTCCACTGGACGACACACGATTCCTCACTGAATGGTGAGTATAACAGCACAGTTAAATAAAAACAAATCAGCTTGAATAATTGAAAAAGAGCAAGACACGAGTTTGAAGCGAGCAGAGCTCTTTTCGCCAGGCGCAAGCGGCCACGCCGCGTTGTTTGCATTGTAGCGCGTCTGCTCCGCGCTCTCACTCGAAAGTGGCTATTAAACGCTCTGTATTTTCAGAATTTTTACGCATCTATAGTATACTTATAGTAGTATTTGATTGAGCGATAGTCCAAGATGTTACCGTTTTATTCAGCTAGAATCCTTATGCGTATTCTTCATTCCAGGCTCCTATGAAGGCGAAAGCTCCGAAACGCTAGCCGAATAAAACTGTAACATCTCGGACTAGTGCTCAATCAAGTACTACTAGAGTTGTATACAATACCATATTATGCCGAGATTTATTGAGACTTGAAAGTGGAATATAGTAGAAGAGTCACGACCTACAGGTTACATGAACTTGTAAGCTCAATAAAATCGTTCTCTGTACCTATTGTACCTTCCAAAACACGCAGTGCTCTTTCGAAAATCTGGAAATGAACCTCATAATCGTGCGCATCGGCCAAAATAACCACTCTGTACAAAGTTCAGGTGTGAGCACTCTTTTTGAACTTTGACCCGTTCACGACCACGTGCAGTATTGCGTTACCGTATACCGTGTCCCACCGGTGGGACACGCGAGCTCGAATTCCAAGCCACCGAAAATCGAGTTTCGTTTTTCATGCTCATAGTGAAGCTCTCAATGGAGTAAACATTTTACCAGATTTTCCGCTCATAGAACTCTTGCTATCATCAGAAATAACTGCCTGAAATCACGGCAGGGTCAAAGGCCGGGTTCATACTTCACGCGACCGACGATGGCGACAGTGCATATCAGTAATATCGATTTTAGGGCGATACTGATGGTAAAAATTGCGTCGCGCCGCTCGTCGTTGGAAGTATGATCCCGGCCAAAGAAGTACTGTGCTTATCTGGGCCAAATTCCGGTCCGCAATTGCGTCTCGACACGCTTTGCAGCCGCACGCGCTCGAGTCAGTCGGGTTTCCAGCACCAAAGCCGACTCGATGTGGCTTTTTTATACAATTTTCTTCAATTTTTCTTAGTTTCCCGTTTCCAAAACCCACCTATAATCAGCAGATCGGCGGCTGCGGCGCTGGAAGCTCTTCTGACTCGGGAGCGTGCGGCCGCAAAGCGTGTCGAGACGCAATTGCGGACCGGAATTTGGCCCAGATAAGCACAATATGTTATTTTTTCACCCCTGCTCAGGTGATATTCACTCGAAGGCAGTGTTCACATTGATTTTCGTTCCCGAGTTTTTCACATAAAACAATGCGTTGGCCTCCAAGTGTTACCGAAATTGCGAAGAAGCAGCGAGAAACGCATTGAAACGTCGTATTTCAGTGGCTAGTATCCGGTTAGATGAACATTTTCATGGTGGTTGTCACCGTTGGAAAATTGGGTCAATCGAAAATAGAAGGATATTTCATGCAAAGCAGGATTAGTTGGGGCTCTAAGGAAAGAACGGGGCAATAGAGTGTACATAGAGAATTGCAATGGAAGGGTCCACAAAAGATTCCATTGTCACAACAAACTCTTCTTGTGATACTTAAGAAGTGTGGTGATACTCAAAAAATTTTCGTACGCCTGGTGCGTTTTTCTCAATTTCTACGTCATTTTAGTTCTACCCGGTGGCCTTTTAATCATTATAGCGAATAATCTCAAAATTGAAGATTATCGTTAATCCTGCTTTTGAAGGAGTTTTTTTGAATGCCATTTGAAAACCTGCTAACTGTTTTTTTTCGAACTGTGTATGATTCAGGTTTGGATATGGTGGGTAAAAAAGTTTAAATTGAAAAGTTGAAGAAAATCGGTTTTTTCGTTGTTTCGGGGTAATGATAGGCGTAGTCATGGTAATGACACATTTTCAGATGAACAGAACGTGATTTCAACTCAGGTTTCCTACTGATAAATAAAGCTAAGAATCAACAGCATAAGAAAAAAGAACTCATAATGCATTCGAAAAATTGTTTTAGCAACGATTTTTCTTATTGAGCCCCAGCTGTTTTTACAAAAGCTTGAACATTGTGCTATACTGGAGCTGCCGATAGGTCAAGACTTCCGTAGTGGAGTCTAGGATTAGTCAATACACTGGACACGAAAAAGTTTGGAATTCGTCCTTCGATTTTTGAGAAGCTTGTCCCACCGGTGGGACACGTCGTGAATGGGTTAAAGGCAGCATACACGCTCGTAAACGTGGTTGGGATAACTATGGAAATGGAATGGAATGACACAGAACACAACGCCTACGCATTTTGAAGCGTCAAAAACGACCCACAATGCCGCTAAACGAGTAAGAAGTTGGCCCCGCCCCTGTATTTGCTGTTCTCCTCCAAAACAGGGGTGCTGGGCCATTCCCACCGTTGTCGATGTATGTGGGTGGTACAATAAGTACGATAAGTAAATCACATACATCAACAACGGTGTGCCGCCGAGATGTCGTACGTTCACGCCGTGGCAGTGTGGAGGAAAGAAGATCACCTCTATGCAAACCGACGTCACCCCCTCCACGAAGAGGGTTTTTGTCATGGGAGAGGTGCCGGCCGGCCGCGTCTCTCCTTCGGATTCTCCTGCTAAGGGCCGGCGTGGAAAGGAATCCTGGACCCGCTCAGAAGAAGAAGAAGTACCTATGTGCCACATGCGACAGAAATGTCAATTGGAATGGGACCAGCGTCCAGTGCTTTGGATGCCAAAGGTCGGTGCACTTCTCTTGTTCGGGTCTCAGTTCTGTGAAGCATCACAACTCTTCTTTTCGCTGTGTATTATGCTCCTCACCTTCCATCTCAGATTCCTCTTCCTCATATCGCCCCCTTTCCATTGTACATATCAATCTCAACGGCCTTCGTGCCAAACTTTCTGAGCTCTCTCTCTTCGCACGTACTTACCATCCAGACGTGATCATGGTTCAAGAAACCAAGCTCCCTCCATACCCTACCTATCCTCATCCTAATATCCCGAGCTATCCTGCCTTCCATGCTCCAAGGTCAGCTTTTGGCGGAGGAGTTTCAACCTTTGTTTTATCTTCTCTTCCCTCCCACCTCATACCCAACACCCCCACGGATGGTACTCTCGAGTACCTTCCAATCCATCTCCCTCTTAAAACACCCCTTTCTCTTTTCAACATATATATTCCTCCCACTACCTCATGCCCCCCATCTTACGATCCTGTTCCTCTACTTAAGCAGCTGAACGACTGCTCCCTCTCATCCTCAGTTGTCTTCGCTGGCGATTTTAACGCTCACACTTTTTGCTCGTCTCTTGGCTCTGATGCTAGAGGAAATGACGTCGAAGAATGGGCAGGGGAGTGTGACTTGGTCATCTTAAACGATGATCAGCCCACTCGTCTCCCTACCAGCGGCCGATCTTCCAGCCCAGACATTTCTCTTGTCTCGTCCAACCTCTCTAACTCTTACTCACGGTCCACCACAACCACTTTGCCAAGTGACCATGTCCCCGTCTTCATCCATATCGATCTCTCCAATTCTCTCGCTCCCTATTCTGGTGTTCGTCAACGTTCTTATCTTAATTTAGGCCGAGCAGACTGGAGCCTGTTCAGTGAAGTTGCGCTTCGCCTGTCGGCAAATTACCCGTGGAATGGCGAAGTGCACCAGAAAGAGTGTCATTTATCTGACGCGATCCGCAGAGCCATGAAAGCGGCTATTCCTGTCGGCCGCGTCAAGAATATTTATCCAAATGTCACTAGGGAGATCCTCGATAAGATCAGGGCAAGAGATGCCAGGAGAGCGGTCAACCATCTGGACCTCGTCGTTGCTGAACTTGACGATGAGATCAGAAAGGATTTAGACAGGCACAAGAAAGAAGAGTGGGAAAAGTTCACCGGGCAGTTGGATTTCAAGACGGATAGTGCAGCCACTTGGAAGGTATTACGAAAGCTTTCGGGTAAAAGCTCGCCTGCTACCGTCTCCACAATCGAATTCAACAACGGTGTATTCAAATCAGGAAAAGAAGCCGCATATGCGCTCGGTAGAAGTTTTTTCATCACCAGTGCAAAGCGTGGTCCGCAGAATAGAGTGACCGTACGAGAGCTGTGCCGCCTCTCGCCTATGAGCACGGCCGAAGCGTTCACTTCGACGCAAGTTGAGAAGGTTATAAAGGATATGCGGAATTCAAAAGCAGTTGGTCCAGACGGGATATGTCCTGCTGTCTTGAAGAAGATACCGAATGAAATCCTACCGCTTCTCACTGATTTGATAAACACCTCGTTCAGATCGTGCACCATCCCACAAAATTGGAAGACAGCTAACGTTGTGCTGCTGCCCAAGCCGGGGAAACCTCACGCTTCAGCAAAGGGATACAGACCCATTAGCTTGCTGTCCACGTTCTCAAAGGTAGCCGAAAAACTGATCGTAAAGGATCTTACAGAGCACAATGAGAACCAGGTGTTTCAGCACGGATTCAGAAAGCTGCATTCCACCACGACAGCTCTATTGGAAATTACAAGTTTTGCCATCGATGGGTTCAATGCCCAGAAGCTACAGAGAACTGTGGCTGTTGCCTTAGATCTTACCAAGGCATTCGACACAGTAAACCATGGAGTTCTGTCAAGCAACTTACTGAAGTCATCATTACCGCCGTGGCAGAAACGCTGGATATCTGCATTCATAAAGGGCAGACGAGCCAGAGTTATGTTTCAGAACCATGTATCTAATAGTATTCCTATTGCAGCTGGAGTCCCGCAGGGCGGCGTTTTATCGCCTGCTCTCTTCAGTCTGTACCTCAAAGACATGCCCGCCCCTCCCCGGGATATCAAGGTGGTCGCCTATGCCGATGATATGACAATAATGTGTCGGGATCGGGTTATCCATGTGGCCGCCTCCAGGATCAGTGAGTACCTGGTCACACTGAGAAGCTTTTTTGACCGCAAAATGCTAAAGATCTCTGCATCCAAATCGTCGGTATCCGTGCTCACAACGGATCCTTCGGAGCACAGCGCTCACCCGCATGTCGAGTGGGACGGAGATCGATTACCTGCTGCTCGCTTTCCAAAACTGCTCGGTCTGGTGCTCGATCCATCGCTCAAGTTTCACAAGAACACTGAGCAGAAGCAGACCGTCGTCAAAGCGAAGCTTAATGTGCTCAGAGCCTTGGGCGGTACATCATGGGGCAGTAGCAAGGAAACTATTATCAGGACCTACAATGCCATACTTCAGCCCGCTCTGGAGTACGCTGCACCGGTGTGGCAGCACTTGGTATCAGAAACCTCCTGGACCAAGATGCAGCGTATACAGAATGCCGCACTTCGTATAGCTACCGGATGTGCAGGGGGTTCCCCAGTCGAGCACTTGCATGCGGAGACACGATTATTGCCAGTGAAGGAGCACTGTCAGCTCCAGGCCCAACAATTTTTCATTAATATCATAGAGCAACCCAACCACCCCTCATGGAGAGTGCTGAACCCCGTCAGGGAGAGACGCATCAGAAAGCCATTCGCCGATGCTCCAAGCAAACTCAATCTGCAAAGATGGCACGATTCACAGCAAGAACGACTCCGTCTATTGCGCGAGGAGCACACACAATTCGTACGGTGTCATCTGGAAAAGGCGGGAGTAAATCCCATCCTGGGAGTGGTGCCGCCCCGGGTCTGCACATCCGAGTCTCAACTCGGAAGGAGGGCCAGATGCACTCTGGCATCGCTGCGCTGTGGTCACTCTACTATGCTTATGGCTTACGTCAGCAAGATTGACAGCAGCAAATCGGACGTTTGTCCAGACTGTGGATGCCAAGGCCACGATACGGCACATCTGTTTAATTGTCCGGAGAGACCAACCACGCTGACCACAATGGACCTATGGACGAATCCATTACTGGTCGCCCAGTTCCTCAACCTATGACAAAACTCTCGACGTGGCTGCAAAGAAGAAGAAGAAGAACAACGGTGTGAATGCCCACCACCCTTGTTTTGGAGGAGAACAGCAAATAGAGGGGGCGGGCAGATACAGGGACGGGGCCAACTTCTCATTCGTGTGGCGGCATCAAGGCTCGTTTTTGACGCTTCATAATGAGCATGCGTTGTGTTCTGATCCATATGATTCTATTTTCGTAGTCATCTCAAACACGTTTACGAGCGTGTATGCTGCCTGCAGTTCGGCTCGTTCTTACAAACTGTGGGTCCGCTCCTGTTGCCGTCCGGTCCACTGCTTTCGCTCTGCGGCCTCCTCCAGCTCGCTAAGACAGCAAGAACAGTGGCTCGCAGAATGGGAGAACGCCGAATTATCAGGCGGCTCCAAATCCTTCCTGCTCAGGGCGGCTCGGGGCCGACAGTCGTCTGAGTATATCGATTAGGAGGTTCTAAAAGCGCTTTAGATTGGTGTTGACAATTTGAATCAAATTTTTCCCAGGGGTTTCGGGGTGCTTATCTGAAGTTTATCTGTCGATTTTCCGAAGATTCGAACTTACTCTCTCTATCGGATCGAAATTTTAGTCCGCAATCGCAGACGGCCGCTGTTGCAGCACGCAACACGATGATGATAGTACTGGATTAACTTGGCCTAGGGACGATTATCATCGTGTTGCGTGCCGCAGCAGCAGTTGTCGGCAATTGCGGACCGGAATTTCGCTCTAGTAGTGACAGTGTACAGTCCGTTCAAAGCGTTCTTCAGGAAAAACACATGTAAGGTGAAACGTGACTGTTGACGATTTCAGGAATGCTAGGGTAGTCTTGGCTCCGTTTCTCTCTCTGAAAATTAGATTATTTTGAGTCTTTACACAAATCTGACTTCTGTTTATCGATCAACAGATTATGGTGGACTACGGTTGGTAATCTCTGATACAGCCCTAGTGGACTACGCGATCGAGACTCGCCATCTGCGTGCGGTCGCGCAGCATACCCACGTGTGCTTGATATATCTAGCACACGTATCCTGTTTCGGAATGAGATTTGTTTCCGTTCATCGCGTACGGCTGCGCGCGTATGTTTCGTCTCCTTCTCCCTACACTTTCCCGCTGTCTCTTCCCTCGCTCCCCACAAGCGCGCGAAGGAACGGAGTACTGTGCTTATCTGGGCCAAACTCCGGTCCGCAATCGCGTCTCGACACGCTTTGCGGCCGCACGCTTCGAACTCGGAAAAGCTTCCAGCGCCGCAGCCGCCGATGTGCTGACTCTAGGTGGGTTTTGGAAACTGGAAACTGAGAAAAATTAGAGAAAATTGTATAAAAAACCACACCGAGTCGGCTTTGGCGCTGGAAACTCGACTGACTCGAGCGCGTGCGGCTGCAAAGCGTGTCCAGACGCAATTGCAGACCGGAATTTGACCCGGAAACTTACTTACTTACTTAATCGGCTGGCTTTCGCCTGACGCGGTCATTCCGCATCTTCACCGAGGTGTGCCGTCCTAGTAGTCAGCCGTGTCCATTTTTCACGGTCTTCAGCCACAATTTGAACACATTCCATCCAGCTGTCACTATTCCATTTCCTGCGAAACGAAACATCGCGCCTGAACTGTCTTTCGATGCCGAGTGACTTTAAATCCTCTTTAACCACATCCGTCCAGAACTTTCGCCTACGCCCAGGTGGCCGTTTCCAGACAGGATTTGGAAGCATTTTTAAAGCGTGTTGTACGAGACGATCCGGCGTTCTTCTTAGTATATGCCCGAGCAGTCGAAGTCGACTTTCCATTGCTGCTTGAGATGGCGTTAGGAGATGCTGGCACCTCCCTCGTGTCAAGCGTTGATGTACTGCGTCGATTTCCTTGTAAAGGTCTTCGTTATGGCATACACGCGGCCAGAAATATCCAAGCAAACGCCTAAAAAGCTTCCTCTCCGTGCAATCCAACCTTTCCATCTGCATTTTCGGTGCTGCCCACGTCTCCGATCCGTACATCATGATAGGGCGAATAGCGGATAGGTAGACGCGCAACTTGACTTCCTTCGCGATGGTGGTAGACCACAAACACTTGGTTAGAGAATTGAATGCAGACGTAGACGGAAAAGAACTGTAAATTCGGCTCCGAAATAGAGGACAAGAACGTTGGGGCTCACTCTTCCATGGAGATAGATTAGACTACAGCGCGTTCCTATTTCGAGGCTATCACGTGCGTCTGTGCGCGTATGCTGCGTCTCCTCCTCCTTCACACTCACTCGCTGTCTCCCCCCACCCCCCGCTCCGCACACGCATGCAAAGAAGCAATTTGAATCACTCGCCAAAGTAGAGTGTATTTATCGGGGTGATATAACAGCTTGTATGACACACACGTCGCTCAAAATCGTGTAGGGACTACAAGTTTCCGACACGATTATTGTCTAGCTGCGTGCTAAAACAGCGCTTGTCCGCGAATGCGGAACAGACTTTTCCCCGCACAGCACATAGTCCTCTCTAGACTCGGGCATGTCCGCGTTTTAACTAAAGAAAGAACCCAAGGTTCGCAGCCGAACGGTATAACCTACTGCCACAACCAGTGCCACAACCAGAGTCCAAACAGGATAACACTGTACAATATTCAAATCTTTGTTCAATATGGTAGGCATAATGCAAGACAATACAAAAAAAAATATTCCAAAACTGCACTAATTTTATTACGAAAAAATATAAGCGTATGAATAATCCAACAGACGCGAGCAATTGCGAATATTCTAACATAGCCCGCGCGCTTCGCGTCAGTGACGCCACGCGCGCGGGCTACGTACGAGTATTATATGGATTGAGCGGGGATCGTGTCACAATTGCGCGCGCGTCTTCCTAGGCGCATTGTCCTTGATGCGTTTTTCTTGAAATTTTCCTGTCCTTATTTCGTTTCGGCGGCACTGGACCGGTTGTGACTTCCTTAAACATGAAACATTAGTATTTTTGGAGTAACCTAATAATTAGAGGTGATCAAAAAATTGACGGCACTGGTCTTCAAAACCTAGTGCCGCATCGAAAAGTCTATAGTGTGCCGCTAGTACGATTTTAGTCACATGGCAGAGTTTCGCGATGCATTGGTAGGTGTTCTAAACCAATGCCGGAACTGTTGTCGATCCACAAACCTGACGTCCATAGAAGTACTTGTACTGATCGCTACGAATAAAGTCCATGACTCCCTGTGCACCTCTGGCGTCGAACTGTTCCTGCAAAACCACATATCATATAGTGCTGTATGTGAGTAAAGTCGGTCTGGAAAAGAATGTCCGTGCACGCGGTCGGCGTGCGTGTCGAGCGGTCCCGCGAAGACTTCTCTCGGACTTGTTAATCGATCATGGTGAATAGAGAGAGATGTCCTGGTCAGCTGTGAGCAGCCATCCAAAAAACGTCTTCGCGACGGCCGCCCGAGACGCACGCCGGCTGATTGGGCGGACAGACCTCAGCTGCTCCTGTGCTCACTGCTCGCAGCACGCTCGCCCATCATCCTATCGATTGATTTTGCCCGTATTGATCGATAGAGAAACACGCGAGCTGGCTGCAGCCGCATGCGATTATGCACAGTACCTACCTGAATACTTGGTACCCAGGGGTTATGCTCCAACCTGAGCACTTGCTTGTTTCCAATTAGATCAAGTACTCCAACCTCAGGAGGCAATATAGTGAGGCGATTACCTGCAACATTTGAAATAGCTGTCCTGGTTACTATGTGACCCAAACGTGACACATATTCAAAACTTTAGCAATCGCGGGCAAGATTGGGTGGAATCGCGGCGGAGTCGCGGGCGCTTCTTTGACTAGTAGGTCGCGGCGCAGTAGATGCGTCGCGTCGTTTCCGATTTTTTTACTTGTCGAAGCATTTTTGAACAACATGCCACGAAAAAAAAAACCAAAAAATACCAGGTGTAAAAAGTGAGTTTCTTCTGTAAACACAGTTGATCCATCAAAAATCAGTGAAAAATTCGAAAAAAAAAACGCTTCCCACCCGTAGATGGAGAGTCGCGGCAGATTTCAGGCGTAGTTGCCGCGACATTGCGCGCTGTAGGCATCAGCCCGGAACTGTAACGAAATAGTGCCGGGGACCGTAGCGGAACTATCGCAGAGTCGCCGTAGCGATTTTCTCTAACAAGCCTGGACGGGGAAGTTGGCCGAGGTGGATCCGCGGTATTGCCGCGGTGACGCCGTAATAGTGCCTCTTTTGCGCATGTACATACAAAATCTGCACTAACGTGGCAAAGTCACGGCAGCTTCTCCCGGAAGAATGGCGGCACAACCGAGGCAGAGATGCGGTGAATTCGCGGCACAATGAAGGACCGCGATGTGGTCGAGTGACATTCCCAAACTTTTTCTTGCAGGACTGACGTATAAAGGCTTCTCTAACGAAAAAAACTACACGAGAACCCACCCTGGATATGTAGTTCCTTGAGATTGGTGAGATGTCCAATTTCTCGGGGAATCGTCAGTAGATCATTGTCGCGCATCACCAGAATCTGAAACACAAGAGCCCACTTCCATGCGCGAAAAAAGAATATAAACATAGAAAATTATTATTTTTCATTTTGGAAAAAATTTCAAGTACTATTGGTGTCATCTACCTGTTTAAGTTGTCAAGTTGTCTTATTCTATTGAAATCCTTTGTCATTTCAGCATACCGCCTATCTTCCAGAAAGTAAGCCGGGAAGAGTTGAGCGGGCGGCTGCATTGCGTGCTTGCAGTAGATCACGAGCAAGTTTTCCCAGTCTCGCGGACAACTTTTTGGTTTTCCCTTGACATTTTATAGTTTGTCGGAGTGAATTCTACACAATTATTCCAAACAATAGAAAAGGGGCGGGGCCAAGAGAACTCACTTGGGGTCTACTCCGATAGCGCGACGCGGCCGCCCGCGCCGCCCCACCCGGGTCGTTTTCTGGAATATAGGCTGTATATATCTAATTTTTTGACGACCTTGATTCTTTTCTTGGTTTTTTTTTTGAAAATTCATTATTTTTTTTTAAATTAAGAGCTTGTTCACATTTTATCATAGATTTGATTTATTAAGTTAATTATTTATTTATATTTCAGACTATTCAATTGTTATGCACCAAGTAAAAGTATATACCTGCAAGTTGCGAAGGTTCATCACATCTCCGGGCAGCAACTCGAAATCGTTATCACCCAGATACAGAGCTCTCAAGGTATCTAGAAACATCTACGAGACCACGCTTTGACAAAATTTCTAATTTTTTTTTCCAAAAATGTTACCGATGAAAAAAAAGTTGCCAGGGAGACTGCGCTCATTCAGGTTGTTGTATGTGAGATCGAGAATTTCCAGCGATTTGAATGAGCCGAAACCTCGCGGAAGAACGGAGAGGCGGTTCATACTGGAATTTAATGTATTAACCTGGGCAATAGAACAGAAACCTGTTCAACAATGGGTGTTGCTGGATTGACAACGGAATAGCAATTTGTGTTGCCCCAACGGCAACACAAGTTGCTGTTCTGCTGTTGGGGGCGGATCCTGGGTAACCTACCCCACGTTGAGGATGCGAAGCTTGGAGAGACTTGAGATTGATGAAGGGAGATCTTCAATCTGGTTATTCCACAGGGTGAGCACCTGAAAAGCATCGCTACATATATAATTACACAATACAGAAAATATCCCGTTCATGATCTACCTGTAAGTTCTCCAAATCGGCAATGTTCGGAGGAATGGTGGTGAGCTTATTGTGGCTGAGCGTGAGTCTGGTCAAGTAGGTCATCTCAACTGTAAAACGTCATAGTTAGAACACACAGTTAGTTGGGTCTGTGGCTTATTTCTTCAAAAAAAAATTTACATCTCATTAGCGGCTTTCGCGGGCGGTTAAGATCCCACCAGCGGCTGGCGACGTGGCCAGCTGATCAGCTGCGCCCTACTCTCGGCCTGAATCGACTAGCGGGTCGGTGCACGCAACCGCCGCGCCAGCCGCGGGTGAGATTTAAATGTTTTTTTTTTCGAGGAAACAGGCCACGGACCTAACTATATGAATGAAGATCAATGAATAAATAGGTGAATATGTACATTAATCAATCAATTAATTATTTAATTAACAACTTAATTGGAGTAAATTTCGAAAAAAAAGTTATTCACAATCAAAGGCACGGCCCAACCTCAGGGCTGACTTGTGACAATATAGTCCGGCTGTCGTATATAGCAACCCTGCCTATCCGGAAATTTCAGTTTGCTCGAATGAGCGAGAAAAAGCGGGGCAAGTCGACAACGCCCTCATAAAGAAAAATCGGACCACGCCCATCAACACGTTTTCGATCTCAATAGGGGGCACCTTTAAACTAGGAAAACGATCAAACAAACATTTAAAAATGTTAGTAAATTTCCAAATATTTGAAAGGACAGTCGAGTAAATGAAAAAATGCTGATTTAAATTATTCTATAAAAGATTTATTTAATAAAGAATCAGATTGAAAATAGAGAACTAAGTAATAATTATTTAATTACTAATTAATTACTAATAACTACAATATAAAAGTTACTAATTAAATGAACATAAAAATAAACCGAAAAATGATTAACTCATTAAAATTCACTCTCGAAAATGAATGAATAGTTGAAAAAACATATAAGTAATTAATGAAATATCAAAATAAATTCAATTAGTAACGAAAAATTCGAAAGCGAAATTATTGAAATCATAGATGGATAATTGAAGAATTAAAAATTTAAATAAAGAAAGAAAATAAAAAATAGCTTCGAATGATGGAAAAAATCAAATAGGTAGATGCAAAGAAATGAAAAATTAGTCATAATCACAGAAAAACAGTTAAAAACCTGTTGACCATTCAGAAAAATGTAAAATTCACTTCAAACACTCAAAGAAAATTGGAATGAGAAATTGTTTCAGAAAAGGCGAGAAAAACACCTCGATTCCGACTGTGGATGAAAAAAAAAACGAAAAAGTAAGTAGAGGAAAGTAGAAATAAATAAATGAACAATTGTCCAAATAGATGAGATACTGTTCTTTTCTGGGCCAAACTCCGGTCCGCAGTTGCGTCTCAACACGCTTTGCGGCCGCGCGCATTCGAGTCGGAAGAAATTCCAGCGCCGCAGCCGCCGATCTGTTGACTCTAGGTGGGTTTTAGAATCTGGAAGGTGAACAAAATTGAAGTATAAAACTGTATAAAAAAGCCATATCGAGAGGGCTTCGGCGCTGGAAACTCGACTGACTCGAGCGCGTGCGGCCGCAATGCGTGTCGAGACGCAATTGAGGACCGGAATTTGGCCCAGATAAGCACAGTACATATATCGATGAGAGAAAACTGCAACAAAAATGAGTGAAGAAAGAAAACTTCAAGCAAATAAGTATATAAAAGAGCGTACGAAAAAATAATTAAAGAAGCAATTGCATTATCCCTTTTTGGGTTTTTCAAATAAAAAATAGGTAGGGGACAGTAAAGTCTGTCTGAATGAGACTGTCTGCCCTTGCGGTCGACCTGCGGTCGTCGCAGAGTTACTTTCCGAGCGACCCTTTTTACGGCTCAGAGCGGCTGGCTGGGAAATTATTCCAAATTTGTCTAATCTTCCTGCTAATAGGTTCACAGGTCTGAAAAATGCCTTAGCCGCGGCCGCTCGACACGCACGCCAACCGCGCAAGCGGACAGTCTCATTCGGGCAGACTTTATGAAAATAAAAGTGTTCTATGTGCTCACATAATCGTGGGATGCCGTTCAGCGAGGCGAGATTGCGGTCGACATGATCCAGCTCGGTGTTTGGCTCGTCCTTTTTCCGGTCCTTCGGCATTTTCTACCTGAAAATGATCGCTGTAGAGATGTATATGCTACGGGTCTACACAAGAGGTCAACGGAAACTCAGTCCGAAACTTCAGGATTGGGAAAGCTGAGGTTATCAGGCATCTTTAAGAAATCCACAGCCTCAAGTTTTATGATTTTTACCACTTTTCTGTGGAATTTCCAGGGAAATTTGAGGTTAAGAATATCTAGAATTCAGTGAAGTGGGACTCAATCGTATTTTTACTTATCACGAGTGCGCTAGTGAACCTATGCACCTAAAAAATAAAAATATCCCATTTATGCGTGCCAAAGGTGACAAAGGTAATCGGATCTGGTGCACAGATCCCACAACCAAGTCGCAGGAAGTCGCGTAGCTAAGACCTAGTGCGTACTTCCCGCGACGCGCGACCACGACAGTGCATATCAGCAATATCGATTTTTGGTCGATTTATATGACAAACACTATGTCGCGTCGCCCGTCGCGCGAAGTATGCACTAAGCTTAAAGGCAGTGGTTGTGCACAATTAGGATCGCCTTCTTTTCCTCTCTAACCCCTTTTCTGGGTATAGAATAGTAGAACCTATTAAAAAATCGCGAAAAAACGCTGTTCTGGGCCAAATTTGAAGCCTGAACTTTCTTGTCGTTTGATGGTGGACGAGCATACCCCACATCATCGGCATCGATGATCTCTAATATCAAGAACATCAGCTGCCTTGAAATCGAGTTTCAATCAATGAATCTTCGAATTTATGTACGCATCTAGTCAAAGACATTGACCGAAGTGCTTGCTTTCATTGTTCAACTGTTTTATTAGGTAAATTTGCATTTATTTCTCCCTCTGAGTGTCGATAATTTTGGACTGCTTGGCATGAGGCTGTGATCTTTCTGTGCACGTGTATACGAACTGGAAATTTAGGGTCTTAATAACTTTAATTCTAGCCCGTTTTTCACCGCGCTACCTTCATAATTTTCAGCTGTTTTTGATCTAAGCTGATTTTTGTAGTTTTTTTCGATAACGTTTTTCATCGTGACCACTGTCTTTAAAGGAGGAACTAATTTACGTGAAAACACATTACGACCAGAGATAGACCGAATTTTTTTTCGGAAACAGAGATTAAACCTTTTTATACATTTTTAAGTGATAAAAAGCTGTTTTGCAGAATTAAAAAAAAACCAACAGATGGCCAGAGCAATATGTATAGACGGCCGAGAAGCCCAGAATATAAGTGAGAAGACATGAGAATTGCTACTCTAACCTTCCTTTCCCCTGACAACAACTCTGGATTACTCGATAGCTCAATATATATGAGCAAGGAGCATGTACTCAGGAAAGGGGGCAGACCGACCGCAGGCGTTAAATCTCGTTTCGGACCTGCCGCGTGTCACTATCGCACTGAACGCGGGCGAAAATTGCATTTCGTACCGGAACGCGCGCATTTGCGCATTAACCGCACACACGAAATAGTTCCCGCTGTCGGTACGCCTAAGCTCTGTACGAGCCGCTCGCAAACTTTCAGAAACGCGTACTGACCGCTCGCATTCACCCATGCACGCGGTCAGTACACTTGCGATGCGTACTAAGCGTGTGGCATTGCGTACCGTCGCAATGCGTTCCCACCGCTGTTAGTATCCGAAAAGCGTCCTTACCGACCTCGTGATAGTGCGTATCGACCGCGTGGCAATGCGTTCCCACCGATGTTAGTATCCAAAAAGCGTTCGTACCGACCGCGTAGCAATGTGTATTGATCGCGTGCCAGTCCGTACTGACCGCGTGGCGGTGCGTACCGACCGCGCTAATTTCAGTGCCGACTGCGTGACAGTGCGTACCGACCGCGTGGCAATGCGTTCCCACCGCTGTTAGTATCCAAAAAGCGTTCGTACCGACCGCGTGACAATGTGTACTGATCGCGTGACAGTGCGTACCGACCGCATGGCAATGCGTTCCCACCGCTGTTAGTATCCAAAAAGCGTTCGTACCGACCGCGTGGCAATGTGTACTGATCGCGTGACAGTGCGTACCGACCGCGTGGCAATGCGTTCCCACCGCTGTTAGTATCCAAAAAGCGTTCGTACCGACCGCGTGGCAATGTGTACTGATCGCGTGACAGTGCGTACCGACCGCATGGCAATGCGTTCCCACCGCTGTTAGTATCCAAAAAGCGTTCGTATCGACCGCGTGGCAATGTGTACTGATCGCGTGACAGTGCGTACCGACCGCGTGGCAATGCGTTCCCGCCGCTGTTAGTATCCAAAAAGCGTTCGTACCGACCGCGTGGCAATGTGTACTGACCGCGCGGCGGTGCGTACCGACCGCGCTATTTTAAGTGCCGACGGCGTGCGAATCGCGTTCCAAATGTAGCCCATCCCGCGGTCGATACGCAACTTGTACGCGGTCGGCCCTCTCTACTGTCTGAGAAGTTACGGTCGGAGCGAGGTCGCCCTTTCCTAGTCTATATTTTAACACTGTTTTCGGGATTACCGCTGGTTTGAGCACTGCACTCCTCCTCAGTGCCCAAAAGTCATGCGCGTACCGCACGGCTGTACAGTCCGAGAATAAATGACCTGACGAACCGCTGGCTCCTCCGTGGAGGGGCCCCTTTAACCTCTGTGACAGTTTTACCATTTGCCTCATTGCCCCACCACCTATTTATTTTTTTTGAATTTTGTACCATCTTGCGTTGCAGTGGGTAATTGCAGAGAACCCGGGTCAAATTCGCCGTAACCCATTGGCTTGCCTTTGCTAAACCCGGCCTGTTGTCTGTAGAGAATCTGCTACAAATTGCTGTTGACGTTTATCTCTGTTTTCTGCCAAACTTTGCCGATTCCCATAGAAATGAGAAAACAGAAAAAATGAGCAGAAACCTGGAAAACTCCACGTCCCCTGACTGCAACACTGCCAGTTGGCGGACGTTTTCAGTTCCACCGCCGAACGGCGCGTTGAAGTGCATTCCTATCATATTGATCGAATGCGCGGCGCAAACAATATTACAGGACTGCGCTTCGCCGCGCCGCTCGGCGTTGGAAGTATAAACGACGCTTTACGGTGGGAAGCTATGTATGCTAGGGGTGTGCGACGCGGCGCTTCCGACGCTATGGTGTCAACGAGTGCCGAAGTTGTTTTTAATTGTCCGTAAATTTCTATAGAAACTGCGAATCTTCGGGCAAGAACAGATCAAAAGAACTGAATGTGACCTACGTTTTTTTGCCTAAAAATTCCAATAGTCTGATAAAATTAGTATTCCATGGATAACATTTAGGAACAGGTCGCGTTTATGATAGTGCATATTGTAGTTCAAACTGATTAGTCTACAAAATCTGTGAGTGTCAATTGCTGTAATTCGGAGAGACACAAACATGTAAATGTTTTCAACCGGCAGAAGTAAACATGCAAATAATTTCTCAAAACTCAGATAATTATTCGAATATTATTTCGAGACAGCTACAGAAGGCATTTTTCGAGCTCTTGATGCAATTGAAATCGTCAAAAACATTTAATAGAAAATAAAAAAAAACCTAGTAGTAAATAATTCACTCACTCGAATCAGATAAACTTCAGATTCAGAAAATGTATCTATCCCTAATTCTTCAAGAACCAATATTTGATAAGTTATTGATTGTAAAATCCTGAACATACTGTTCGAATAAACTATTCGTTTTAAATCTTTGTTCAAAAATTCCACATACGCATGAAGTAAAAATACTACATACCCTCTATTTCGGGGTCAAATTTATTCGGTCTATTGCGTGCGTGCGCGTGAGTACGCTGGGTCTCCTTCTCCCCCGCACTCACTCGCCGTTTCTATCCGTACGCGCACACGCACACAATGGAACAAAGTAAGTTTAATTTCGAAATAGAGGGCACATCGCCTTGTATTTTTTTTACAAGAAAATTCCCCATTTCCGAATTCCGAAAAATTTTTTCCTGAAAAGGGACTAAACCTACATACGTAGTTGGGGGGTGGGGTGCACCCAAGATTCATTCATAAATATTTAAATTTCTTTCGATATTAGACATTCGATTACGTTATCAGTCCCCATTCTCCTACAAATTTCATAAAAAAATATTTTGAATTTGAGTCATCGATATTTGGAATCATCAATTAGAAAATCTCGACACGGATGGCTCATTCGCTTGAAAACTTTAAAAGCACAAAAATCGAGAAAATTTGGCATTAAAATTTCTCGGAAATGCTTTTTGCTTATGCGTTCGAAAATGAAGAAACGCCATATACGACTTATCCATTGCCTCAAAAATTTTGAAAACCGCTTTAGTAGAAAATAAAATTTATTCGAAAATTTCAAATCACATTATTCAAAAAAAGATTGCTTTTCAGAATTCCGAAAACGCAATTATCAGGAGAAAATAATTCATTCGAAAAAAAAAATTAAGAAACGCGATAAATAGAAATCCTGTTAATGTTGAATATTCCAAATAGACAAAAAAGAAGCGGCAGTTTCTCATTTTGTATACCCTCTATAAAACGTCGTAATTCACATCATTCGAGGCGCGAGCGGCGCGCGCGACGCCTCGGCCTCCGTCTGCCCTACGCTCTCTCACAGTCTCTAACCTCCGCTCCGCACAAGCCCGCGTAGAAACCGAGTGATTTTCGCAGTTTCATAGCCTGTAACACCTAAAGTGTCAAAAAATTCTAAAACTTTTTCAACTTCAATATTATTGTTATTGATTTGATTTATAATACAATTTTAATTCACGTTTTATTGATTTTTCGAATATATTTCTTTCCCTAGGTGCCTCTTCACTGAAGAGCCCCGGAGTTGCTTGGGATATGAATTGTCTGAGGCCAGAGGCGAAACAATTCATATCAGAAAAAAATATAACAAAATGGGTGAATATAAAAAATTTAAAAATAAATAAAATCGAAAAAGCATTACAAACAAAATTCAGGAATCCGAATTTGCGATAAAAAAACAGTAATTTTTGGAACATCAAATATTCGAAAACGTTTAATTAAAATGAAAAAAACATATACCTCAATTGATATATGATGAAATCCACTACATATATTCTAGCCAACAGGTAGAGAAAAAATAAGAAAAAAAGTTAATTTTAGTTTGAAAATATTGAGCTGAAATGTCTCAAAAGCTGGAATTCGATTGTGATCGATAAAAATAACTAGACCCTCAATTTGCTTGCCTTAAACGGCTCTTTACAGGGTTAAAATTTTGTCTTCGCGGTTTGGACTATTTTATAAAAATGAAGATTCGGTGAAGCACTTTTGGAGCCTCTTAGATGGATAGATATAGACCAGAAATGTTAAAAGTATCAGCAAAGAGGCTGTGTTGGGTGGGGTGGAAGGCGCTGATGCCAGCCAGCAGCCGTCCGTAGTGGGTGGCCCCTGCTGTACAACTGGAGAAATAGCCCGCTGGATGAGGAGAGGGAAAAGGCGACACGACCACGCATAATGTCGCAGAGGGAGGCCGGCGTGACCCGGGAAGAGGCTCGAAGCCAGCGCTGCCTGCTCGGCGAGTTTCTTAGCCGCAAACTTCACGCTTTACTGTGGAAGGAATCGCCTGGACTCGAGCGGGAACCTGTCGGGAACGGGAATGGGCGGGAGTTTTTTTTTTGGGAAATTTTGGAATGCCAAAAACCATCGAAAATCGGGTGATTGGAAATAAGTTGACCTGGATAGATTTCAACCACCCCTGGTGGCTGTAACTATCCTATTGCTAATCTCTTCAATCTTTGGTACTGATTTGGACCTCTTGTTGGGAGACAAGGAGGAACTCATAGTTTCGTTGGGTGGAGCCGGGTACTCCACCAGTCTTCACCTCTGGGCAAGTGAGGGGAGAAACCAGTACCGTCCTGTGCAAAGCTCCGAGAAAGATTCAAAGTGACCCGAGACATTCGTGCAAATCGTTTTCAAGATGGGATGGGTGTCATTACCAATTTTTCGTCCATAACTTTTTTGCCCTTGCCAATATTGCAGCTCGTTGTTGCGAATACTTGATTATTTTTACCCAAAATTGGCCGATTATTCGAGGATACGATTTTTCGATTTTCCGAATTAACCGAGAGTTCGAAAAAACGAATACTGTCTTTCCTAAACACCCAGGTGAACTATTTTCCAACCTCCGCCAAAAGTGGGGTTCAATCAAGGGAGGAGGGTTCAAATATAGAGGGGAGACTCTAATTTTCAACCGAGATTTTCAGAGCCAGTATGGGCAAAGAAAATTTATTAGACAAACCGATGTGGGACAATAGTGAATTACTCGGCTATTTTCAAGCCATCATCATCAATGAAGTCATTATTTAAGTCCTTCTCAAGATCAATCGCTTCGAAAATGGCGACAAGGGTAGGTAGAGTTTGCGCAATCAATTTAGTCTGATGAATGAATGGGGCTGCGGTGGTAGATCACCCCGCGCGAATCGAAACCCCATTCTCCAGTGAGGCAGCCAACCCCACACGGCCAGCCGCCTGGTCGATGCATCAGACTAAAATTAAAACGGAAACCATATATGTGTCTACATCTCGAGCAGCGCCTAGCAGTTCACATACCACACCCACTAAAGGATTTTGATTAATTTTAATCAATTCATATTTTAATTTAAAAATAAATTTAAACTTTTCCTGCAACAGGGTCTTCCACAAGTTTTGATCGTTGATCAATCAGAACATTTTGGCAATGAGCCTAGGTTCCTTCAGAACTTTCATCAGCTGCCAAAGGATAGTCGATGAATTGTAGCCTTTGTATGCTTTCTTTTCGTGAATCTTGCTATTTTTATCAATGTTGATTTACAACTGTTTTTTTTTACTTGCTAGAGTGTCGGATTTTCGTATTTCATGGCCACTGTGTTTTAACTGCTTTAAAGGCAGTGTTCACGATAAATCTCGTTCGCGAAGTTTCACAGTGAAACGTCAAGCTGGCACAAGCAGGAGGGAATAGTGTTGAAATAGCAGCGAAAACGGTACATCAATAGATAAAAACGGCTTTAAACCTTATCCCGACACGCCTGGCTCTCTCGATCCGCCTCCCATTCGTACGAGTTTCAGGCTAATTGGACGTCTTTGATTTCAACTTGCCAAGCAACTCCGCCACGCCCCCCAGCCTTGATCAATACAATGCCCGACATAAACGAAAATTAATTCGATTGTTATGCCAACACAATGGTTCAAGATGCTACAGAGGCAGATACCAGAAACTCTAAAAGCACTTTTCCACTCTGAAAGCCCAAAAAATCCACTAGTTTTTGAATCCAAAGATTAGGAAAACGTGAGAGCTCCTGGAAGAGAGCAAATAAGGCACGGATCATTTTGCGATTCTGCTTTCAAAAATATGCAAGTCGATTTTAAACTTTGGAAAAAATTTGGTGGGTTGTGCCAGGAGTTTTATATTTCTAATACAGAAAGAACTACCCCATTCCACCAATAAATTTCTTATTTTATCACAACATTCTATTGATCTTCCCGAAACCCACTAAAAGACGGAAAATGAGGCTAAATTAAAAGCCGCTTGCTGCGAAAATTCGACGAAATTCGTCCACCAGCACCACTATTCACTACGAGGAAGCACTAAATAAACGTGGAGGCAGCAGAATAACCAATAACATCAGAAACTAAAAAAAGAAGGAACAAAAACGGGCCACAGAGAGATGAACAAGACGAAAATAGTGCTGACAATGAGAGTCAGCTGACTTGCGGACAGTGGACATCTCGTCCGAAACTGGCGAAGCGCCCGAAAACTCGTCCGCACCCTGAACCTGAACGTAAGTTAGAAATCGTTATTTTAGCTTATTTTGAGACTTTTTCTCCGCTGTTTTTCACTTTTCGATAGCTCACGACCAAAATACCCCATTTTTGGGCCAAACTCGAATGTCATATATTGACGATACTTCTTTCACAATGCAGATGTTGTTACTCTATAGCAAAGAACAAGTCCAAACTTGACTTCTTGAGGGTCACCAGTAGGATAGGGAGTGCAGTAATTGTGAAATAAAAAATTTTAAAAGCAAATCAAATAATGCTCTCAATGCTGATTCCAAATATCTCCTCAGTTCCCAGAATGGACCACTTTGAACAGAGTTATGAAAAAAGGACGCAAAAGACGCGTTTTTGCGTCTTTTTCGTCCGAAACGCAAAAGATACGGCCTGTATTGTATGCTTGTCTTATTTTCGTCTCTAAACCCTTTTCTGGGTTTAGGGCAGTAGGACCTATAGTGAAAAATTGCGCAAAAACCGCTGTTCCGGGCCAAATTTGAAACCTGAACTTTCTTATCTTTTTACGGTGGATGAGCACACTCCACATCATCGGCATCGATGATATCAAGAACATCAGCTGGCTTGAAATTGAATTTCAATCAACGAACAATAGGATTCGGTAGGACATGCTCGAATATTTCTGTCTTCGTCCAGTTAAACATTGAATGAAGGGCTTTTTTATGTTTTGCGCTGTTTTTATTAGGTAAATTTACATTTATCTCTTCCTCTGAATGTCGATGATTTTTGACTGCTCGGCATGAGACTGCTATCTTTTTGTGTTGTGCACGTGTGAGCGAACTGGCATCTTTGGGCTCTAGAAACTTTAATTGTAGCCCGTTTCCCATCGCGCTACCTTCATAGTTTTTCTCAGCTGTTTTCCACCTTAGCTGATTTTTGCAGTTTTTTTTCAATAATGTTTTTCATCATGAGCACTGCCTCAAAAAACAATTGTTCGGAAAAATTCTTACTGCAAAAACTGTAAAATTTTTTTTTAGGAACCTGGGGGGGGACGTAAATGCCTTCGACCTTTCAAAAAAAAATTTGATCTCCAAGTGGGGGGACGTCGCTTCGTTGAGGTTCTGGACAACGGCCTGCCTGACCCTGAGCAGAATTCAGAAAATCCCCACCACTCCAGTTATGCATTTGCTGAGAGCAATTTTCATATCGAAAATACCCTTATGTTCGCATACTTTTGACGCGGTCTAATATTGCATTTTTGTTTTCGAGAAATCGTGAAAATTGGATCTCTGGATCAAAATTTCCAGTTTTATGCCTACTGGGGTTATTAAGGACGCGGATTCTAGTTCTGGCTTCCAATTTAGACCGCAATGTTGAAATTTTGGCGATGCCTCGGAGTTTTCGAATTTCCGATACTTTTTGTGCGCTGTTGAGATCGAAATGATCCCACTACATATTAGATACTGTGCTTATCTGGGTCAAATTCCGGTCCGCAACAGCGTCTCGACACGCTTCGCGGCCGCACGCGCCCGAGTCAGTCGGGTTTCCAGCGCCAAAGCCGACACGATATGGCTTTTTTATACAGTTTTCTTCAATTTTGTTCGATTTCCAGTTTCTAAAACTCACATAGAGTCAAAAGATCGGCGGTTGCGGTGCCGGAAACTCTTCCGACTCGAAAGCGCGCCGCCGCAAAGCGTGTCGAGACGCAATTGCGGACCGGAATTCGACCAAGATAAGCACAGTCATGTGTTCGCAGTATGAGCCGTACAGCACGCGTCACCAGTTTTCGTTCACCCCCATTTTTGCTTATAGTATGCCATAGAGCTAAACTAGATGCGTCTGTGTTGTATACGTGGATTCAGCATCTGAGAAAACTGACACAGCCGAACTTTCAGATCTCCAGCTTATTCAGGTACTCCAACTAACACCTTAGGGTTTGTTTCGTCGCGTCGCTAGTATGCGTCCACTTTTAATAATAAATTATTTATTGGAAAAACAAAGTGATGAGCAGAAATTAGTGAGCAGTGGCCGCGCCTTGCTCGGTGGCTAGTTCGGAAAGTCGACTTGGCTTGCTGTTTATTAAGTCGTGCAAACCTCTGCCTCAAAACTGTCCCACGCATCGGTGATTGCTCTTCTCAGCTCGTCGGTGGAATGAATTGTCTGCATCTGGCATAATCCCAGCATGCGAAAATTGCCCAGAGATCATCAGTTTCAGCTCTGGATCTCACACCGGCCATTCCAAATGAGTTGACCTGCTCGCCTGAATACTGGAATGGTCCTCTTAGAAAGTCAAGCGTCGGCGTCGCTAGTGTGTCAGGAATGTGAGCAGGCGAAGAGTGAATTTTCGATCTTTTCCCGGTTCTTTCTGCAGGAAACGAATGCCACTCGAAGTCTATTGCTACTACACGACGCTATCCACACCATCAGTGAACCTCCTCCAAAGTTTCGTCGACTGAACTGTATAGGTTCTCTTCACAGATCCCACCAATAGCATTTCACGCCTTCCGGCCCATCGAGATTGGACTGCTTTTCATCGGAGAATATAACCTGAAAATACTGAATCATTTTATGAAATTAGGATGAAGACTTCTTCAGCAGCGTTACCTTGATCCAATCAGTGGTCATGTTACTTCTCGCGAAACTCAGCCGCGAAACCATATGAGCCTCAGTGAGACGAGGGCTCTTCCTCATAGCTTCTCTTAGAAGGTTGCCGCTGCGATCAATGGCCCTCAAGACTTGGTTTCGGCACATCGAGATTGAGTTCTGATCGAGCCTGGTTTGCATTTCTCGTGGTGCTTGAAACAAGCTTCCAAAATTTCTATCTCCTTTTGATATTTTTCGTCGAACGCCGGTGTATACTTCAGTGCTCGTAGGCGTAGGGATCCTTCAGATAAGGCCCTAGTTATACCCCAGCGGAATCCCGCGATGACACTGCCGCCGCTTGCTGCTTGAATCAGGGGCTCGTCTGCAATACTGCGTCTTTGAAGTGCCTAACGCAATATTGCAGACTTAAAATTTCCAGCCGTTTCAATTGTCTTTGATCGATATTTTACGCTTCTATCGCTTGCTGATTGCTGAAAGTCACTAATAATTGATTCCCTTTGTCATAGCAGTGCTCCTTATGTCGTTTCGGTAATCTTTTAATGAGTTTGAGTTTAAAAAATAATCAGCTGATGTAATTTGGCAAACTTCCAATGGAGTAGGTCCCGCAACGATACAGTGCCACGGCTTGTACAATTCAACTCCGCATTGCCGTTCAGTCTGCAGGTACGCTAAGCTTGCGAAAGGTGCTCCGGCGCCGTTGCGAGTACCCTCAGACAGGGATGTGGGATCACCCGAGCGGTTTTTGCCTTTGGTGCCCGGGTGATCCCACCGCCCGGGTGATCCCACATCCCTGTCTGAGGATACTCAGAACCGCGCCGCAGTACGCTTTCGCAAGCAGCGTACATTTTGCGGACTGAACGGACATGCGGAGTTGAACTGTATAACTGCTCGGTGTGGGCTTCCGGCGAGTTTTTCTGTGACAACTGTTACTTTTGGCATGCCTCGGCACAGTTAAGCCGCACATAAGTGATAGTTGTCTTGCTATTTCCGCAGCGTCCCGCCGGTGTATATCTAGGGCCTAATGGTTGACAACATCGCGAGTTCGGTCGATTTGCATCGCGATTCGTTGGTTGCGGAAACCGGCTTCATTGAGGCTTTGGATCTGCGATTTTCCTTCTATGAACAGCCGGAGAGCACTTGGCATATTCAGTTATCATCATGGTTCTGATTTTGTTCTGTATCGTAAGGCTGATTCGAGCATAAAGATAGACGTATGCTCCTCACCAAAAGTGAACGCATACCAGTGACGCGGCACAAAAGCCATCAGTGTGGGAAATAACTCCCTAAAAGGCTAGAGATATAAAATTTCAGCTGTGGCAGATTTTTTTAGGCGCTGAATGGAAGTATCTAACCCAGAAAATCCGCCATAGCTCCATGTCACGTTTAGGCGGGAAATGGGGTGGACGCATACTGGTGACGCGGTTATGTAGAATACTTCTTAAGAACTGTAATCAAGAAATGCCGCTGGTGGGGAAGAACCTTGACGTCCGCCCTGGACCATTGTAGCTGACATGGACCAAACTATGCTCCAGAATAGGGACGCATTGACTCCAGATCACATCATCCAGACTTGACTTTGTCCCTGATCTACCTATATATATGTCGTCATGAAATGAAAGAGTAAACATGGGAAATTCTGACATGTTTATTTGCAAGAGAAAGCCTCACGATGACCAGAACTTTCACCTCAAAAATTGTCCCGAACAGAAAGTCAAGCTTTTATCCCGGTCTTCTTTGTAGGTACTTTCTCAGTGGTTTCTTTCTTCTCTGCTTTCTTCATCGGTGCAGTCGTGGTAGCAGCTGTGTTGTCAGATTCCTGCTTCTTCGACTGGATTAAATTGATATAGTCTTTTCGACATTGGAATTCTGGTGTTTCGCTTTGATAAATGATTTACCAGACGCCGGATTCATCAAAGCACTTTTCATGGTAAATTAGCGTTATCGACTAACCGCAACCGTTATCAGTTCATCACAGGCTTGCTGACTCACTGATGATGGTCGCGGTTAGCCGATAACGCTAACTTTGTGACCAGTGAAGATGCTTTGATGAATCTGACCTCAGAGTGGTGACATGGCTCGGACAGTCGGGGCTTAGTACGTGGGCACAACACCGTTATTACGCCAGGGCAAACCTGGCGTACTAACGCTCGTTGTGTGCAGGAGCTGCTGGTTGCGGCAGCACATCCTGCCAACGTATGCTGGCGTTCTAACGCTCATTATCGACAGCCTGTTCTGCAAACGAAGAGAAAATTTGGACTGCTACCCTCTCTACTGGTGTTGGGTATGATCCTCGTCACGGTCAGCAGCAAGGAGGCCAACCTCGCCGCGGTCCGCAACAAGAAGGCTTCCCTCGCGATGGATCATGGGGATGACCTCCTCAGCGTTCAAAATTAACGTCCGAAAAACGACACAAAGTCACCTCCTCGGACTGGCCTCAAACAACTGCCCCCTAGGCGGGACTGGCCGCATTATATACCCTCCGCCGTCCTACAAGAGGATGCTGCGATGCTCATTCGTATCAGACAAATCAATGGAGGAGAGTGTCAGTAGCAGAGTCAAAGGCAGTGTTCACGATAAAGACGTTTTTTTGCTTTTTCGCCTATCTTGAAAACGGTCCCATTCTGATTCCAATGATGTCTCTGGAATCGTACAAGACCTTCTGGGAACGGAGTTATGGTCCCTCAAAGATTGAGCTAAGGAAACATGGTGGACGAGTTGTCCAAGGCTTGTAACTTCCGTCTTTTGCAGCCGGTGTATGCGAGCTGACCTGAGTAAAGAGAGAAGTTGAGATTGAAGGGAAGAGCGGGGCTTTTGATCGGAAACCGTCGCTGATCTCACATTCTCGAGCATTCGTTTGTTCACGTCGGTGGGCGTGGAAAGTGCATCTGGGGTGCGACGAGCTGACGGGTGTCCAACTTTGGGGCCGTAGGGGACCGTTCCGAGCTCATTTTTTTGGTTTTTTCAACGTTAGGGTTGCGCTAGTCCCCGCAGCTGCAGATCTCCACCGAAAAATCATATGGTTTTTATCGTGGACTGTGCCTCTAAGCAACCCGTTGTAAGAACTGCCATCCCCCCTCCAGCGATGCCGACATTGGCGACCCCCTCCCTCCACCGTGGCCGCGCTGATTCCGCTTTGTTGCCCCGCCCAGTTTCTTTTTCCTTAGATAAGATTTTTTTGCTAATTTTGACTATTCGACTTCTTTACTTTTTTTGTTTTTTTATTCAGGTCAGTGATATTTGTAAAGGTTTCGACCTTAGTGCAAAAAAAATTTTACAACAAAACATTTTATTTAACAATATTCTCTTTATCCAACAAAGGCTCAACTACTATTTGAAGAATAGGGTTTCCAAATTTTTTCACCGTCTTTGGAAAGTGACAGCTCCCGGTAGCAAGGGATTGAAACAAATTGAATGAAATCATTGTACTTTGATCTTGAGAAGAACAGTTCTCTCTTTACCTGTATGCTGGTAATAAACTCAGAATTACTTCAAACGGTTTTTCACACAGTTTTAGCCCCATAAGACCGGTTTTTGAGCCGCTGGTCACCTAAATGCTCGTCGAAATCGGATTTCTCGTCAATTGCAATTCTGACGAGCATTCAGGCCACCAGCGGTTGACATATGGGTCTGGGCAAACTGAAACTGTGTGAAAAATCGATCGAAGTGATTCTGACTTGATTACAAGCAAAAGAAAATTCTTTTAGAAAAAATCCACCTAATGTAGATTTCGATAACCATCTTGTAGGTGCATCTTTTGCTCGACTGTCGCTTTCTTGAAGGCAAAACCAAGGTTTTAAGGTCCATTTAGAAAAAAAAACGCCTTTTAACACCACTTTTTCCAATGGTAAAATTTCTTTATTCCTCCTGCTATATGAGCGGTTTTGCTTTTTTCTGCTTTATTACTGGATCATTTTCACAGAAGCGCTGAGCTACGGCCCATCAGAGCATAGTGCGTGTCACTGAAAGGCCCTCAAAAACCAATTTTTCGCTATTTGAACAATTGCAATTTTGACGAGTATTTAAGTCACCAGCGGTTGACAAGCCAGTCGGAACATTCTGGGGTGTATCTAAGTGAAAATCCAGAAAAAAAGCAATCGAAGAAGTTTGACAGTGCGATCCCCTATTTTCAAGTTTGGTGGCGACCCCCCCCCCTCACTTAGAAAAATTTCCAATATTGCTTGACCCTGGTCAGCAGACACTAGAAGGGAGGAGCTGGCAATAGCAGGCGTGCTAAGATAAACAGAGCGTTAGTACGCCAGCACAAGCAGCAGAAGATCCTGGTCGTTGGCAGCATATCCTGCTGTTACCAGCAGCTACAGTACGGGTGCTGCCAATCCCTTCGTGCCGACGTACTGAGCCCCTACTGTCCGAGTGAGCAAGATCGAATTTTCCAAAATCTCTTTCAAGGAAACTACTATCAGTCAGCCTCTCCATTTCGTATGAAATGTACATCTCCAGAACCATTCTCATACTTAGAGTCCGAGTTCGCCCTTTGTAGTTGCCTGCAATAACTCTCCAAATGTTATGGGAGTTTTTCTGATGATTTCCGGACCCATTGTGCTTACCAATACGCAAGCTCATAATCTCGTCTTCAGCGCTTGAAAAATTCACCACTCACCCGTTCGGATGATACCACATTACTTTAAATAGAGCAATAGCGTTCTCTACTTGTACCGATTGCTGGCTGAACGCTTACCTATACCAAATAAGAGGTTCTGAAAGCATTTGGAAACAATTCTCGTATTCGGTATAAAATTTCCCCATTACAGTTATTTTGTTAGCTGCTCACGAATCGAAGGATTATTATCAATTTTTCGAAGTTTTCGACAAAATTCGTTCAAAGCTCTATTTCGGAGGAAAAATTGAGGGAAAAACGAAGGCTGTTGATCGAATTCACAGGGAGGGAGCAGTTCGACTGGTACACGTGACGCCCGCGGCGGAAAACCGCTGCGCTGTCGTTGTCGTTGGGGAGCGTTAACCGTGGGCCCTCTGAAGAAAAGACGAGATAGGAGCTCTCAACACCTCATGGGAAGAGCTTTCACCTAATCTGCGGCCATAATTCCACATGGGACCGCTTCGCTTGAATTGAGTAGCGTGGCGTGTCGGACTGCGAAAACGGAACAACTCCTCCCTTTGTGTGTAGAGGGTCCCTATCCAAGAAAAAACTTGTTGGCACTTGGTTAACGCGCTCCATCGGCTACGCGGTTTTGCGCCGCGCGCGTCACGTGAGCCAGCTGAACTGCTCCCGCGCTGTGAATCCGGTCAACATACCGCAAATTAAGGCTTTCGGTGATTTCTGGAACGTTACGTCAGATGTGGTAACACGAATCTGAAGTCCGTCTATGGAATTTAGACGGCCCACGATAGACTAGCGAGACCAAGCAAAACATTTATTCAGGAAAACTTTCCCGTGGGCCATTATGTGGTGGCAAATGAATTTGTCGAAGCGGTTTTGACTGACTTTCGTCCACACAAAAATTGCTGTTCGTTTGTTTTTTTTTCAGCAGATCTGTCTGCAGGACGTTTGGCAAAGTTATCAAAATCTGGGATCAAGCCGCAAAGTATAAGGAGCTAGCGGTAAACTGTCGGTCGCTGGCGGCATCAAACTTACGATCCCTTTATTCCCCCGAGTTCTGCGCCCTTCTCAAAACGTGTCGCACGCTTTTCAGAATGAATGATTTTCAAAGTTTTGCTCCACCACAAAATAGTTATCATTTGGCATAGAAGAAATTGTCAGAATTTCATTTATATCTTCATTCTACTTTCTCTACGAATACACTCACTGCGGTCCTGCACACTTCCCATGACGGCCTGCACACTTTCTGTGACGAACCTGCGCGCTTCCGCTGCGGTGCAGCACTCTTCCTACGACGGCCTCACACTTCCTGTGGCGTTCTGCGCGTTTCCGCTGCGGTACTGTACACTTTCTTAGATGACCTACACTTCCCACTGTGGTCGTGCGCAATTCCTATGACGGGCTGCACACTTCCTGAGACGGCCTGCACACTCCTGCCGCAGTCCTGCACACCTTCTATCACGTCCTGCACACTCCCACTGCGGTCCTGCAAACATTCTATGACGCCTACGCACTCCCGTTGCGGTCCTGCACACTTCCTATGACGGCCTGCACACTTTCTGTGACGAACCTGCGCGCCTCCGCTGCGGTGCAGCACTCTTCCTACGACGGCCTCACACTTCCTGTGACGTCCTGCGCGCTTCCGCTGCGGTACTGTACGCTTACTTAGATGACCTACACTTCCCACTGTGGTCGTGCACAATTCCTATGACGGCCTGCACACTTCCTGTGACGGCCTGTACACTTTCTGTGACAAACCTGCGCGCTTCCGCTGCGGTCCAGCACACTTCCTACGACGGCCTCACACTTCCTGTGACGTCCTGCGCGCTTCCGCTGCGGTCCTGCACACTTCCTGTGGTAAGGTCCCTTTTTCCCAAGCAAAGGCAGAGCGGTATACAGTCACAGTTCGGCACTAAAAATCATCGCGCCGACGCAATCTCGTCAGGATGTAATACACAGTCGGGGATAAATAGCCACCGGTGGTCAAGATATAACAAAATCGGAGTGAAAACTCAGACAATTATAGAGCCGTGACGCGACCGCGTCGTGTCGAGCAATGTTCGGTTGGCATTTGCGTTCTTATCTCACCATGCCGCGAGGCTATCGAAAACGCCCACTACTGTTGCTGGGCAGCTCCAAAATGCATATTCTTACTCTACGTCGTATAATGGTTCAGGAAAATTACATTTCTTTTGGAATGACCAGTGGCCGTATTCATGAAACAGCGGACGCAGGAAAGAGGCGTAACCTTCCCGTACCCGCCGTATGGCCACCATTTTTGTGGCTCCTCTGTCGAGATTTCGATAGAGGCGGCCTCCTCTTTGCCACCTGTCAGAGCAGTGACAGGCACGGGTAGCCACCTGTAGAAACGGAAAGAAGAGAGCCGGGTAGGAAACTGCTGTGTCTCAGCCCCGCAATCAATGCATTCCGGCGGGCACAGCATGCCCAACCTCAGCTGTGCTGGTGGACGGGCAGAGCCCGGAAGGCGCCCAGCGTTTCGTGAATACAGCCACATGAGTGCGTTCCAAGGAGACTTCCACGAGAGGAAAAATGAATCTGATAAGAGCCGATCAATGATAGATTGAGAGACTGCATCAAATGAGCCTATCTGTTTGATTATCATTCGTTAGATCTCATCAGACCCATTTTCCTCCCATGGAAATCTTCTTGGAACGCACCCCAGGCTAACGTGAAGCAGTTTCCTTGTTTGTTGGCTTCGTGTGGTCGTACAGCTAATGAATGTACATAAAGCCAGAGATCGTTCAGCTACTTCCGGAATTTCTCATTTCTGCGGCCGCTACTGTCGCTATTCTCGTCACGGCCCTTCGGCTAGTAGCCAAAAAAGACTGGACTTCGAGTAGCTAGTAGCCGAACAGAAAACTCGTTAGTAGTAGAACCAAAATTATGCCAGGGTCTGCAGCCGCGGCTGCACCCTGGCCGCAGACTGTTAGGGACTTTCTTCATGGCCAAAGTTATCCACGATTACCTAGGGGGTCTTGGAAGTTGTCCATCGGTTCCTCTTCTGAAAGTGACTCGAGGTCATCTCCCATGGTCGACTTCAAAGGCACAGTTTAACCTCATAGTCGTTTTTCAGCTTTTTTGCTTATCTAGGAGGGTTTGGTGTTGATCACAATGATGTGCTTGCACGAGGCGTTGAGCGATTCAACATATCCCGCTGTTACACGATTTTTGGATGTTTTTTGCCTCCAGCTCAACGTCGCAGTGCACGTTATGGTATGTTTACACAGGTTGCTGAGTTGATAGCAAAATGCTTGGCTCCGTGCGAGATTGAACCAACATACTGCCTTTCCGGGGGAGCGCCTTATCGCAGTGCACCACCACGTTCTTACAGGTCTACGACTGTTAAATAGTCTATGACGGTATTATTGTTTCATCCCGTTGTGCGGATGAAGGGGCTTCGGTGAAGATTTTTCGAGCAGTTGAGTGAAAGCGGTACTGGGACTTCGGTGCTGCAGTGCGATAAGGCGCTTCCCATGAAGGGAACTAGCTGGTTCAATCTCGCCCGGAGTTAAGTGTTTTGCGATCAACTCAGCATCTTATGTAAACATACCCCGCTGTGAGCAACGTGTGATCAATAAAAAATGATAATAAAATTTGGAAAATGATTCTTTAGCTTCAACCTCCATGTGCGACTCTCCATAAACCTCGGCATGATAATACTATAAATGTTTGATGATGTTGAACTCGACACGAGGTTGATACAGTTATTTATGGCTAACGTTTCGGAGTAACCTCCTTCTTCAGAGCCTGAAAAGATCAAATAAAAAGTGTGTCTATCCGGCCAAACGTCTCCTAATCCCCACTTGAAATCGAAAACCTATTTTCTGTCACGTAGGTTAGAGAGAAAACCAAAGAAAAGTACCGCACCTAGCCAAGAACTCGCTATCGATCAGAGCAGCATGAAGCGTCGATGAAGGAAACGCTGTAGACCACTACTTGAGATGTAAGAAGGCGAGTCTTACGTATGGCCTGAGCTCCCGGGTTATATACAGACCTTCTCCCTTCCGGTTAATTTGCGGGTCATAAGCCTGTATGAAAAATGCCTCTAGGGTTTTCCGCGCTGCGGTGTCAGTTTCTCGGGCTATTATCTCGACCTTGATGTCAAAGTTGTCACCATTATGGGTAGTGACCCGATGCGCCCCAAGCACTGTGGCTTCGCGCTTTATCTCCATACCGTCCAAGTGTTCTTTGATCCTGACATGCAGTGGCCGCGATGTTGAGCGCAGAAAAAACACGTCACCAAATCTTTCTCCAGCCCAGCTGCGCGGTATCAAAGAAATTCGTCAGTCTGTGGAATCCAGAGCGATACGCTTATCAGTCAGTGACAAGGGAGGGGAGTTCGTGGTAATTCCTAGCCAAATTGACACTGCTATCACAGAAAACCACCTTCAGGATGCGTCACTTTACAACCCTTCCTCTGCAAAGGAATTCCAAGCGCAGTATCGTAGACTGAACAGGGAGTGGGTGAAAGTGGGTAAAGCGGCTGGTTTAAGCCCCAGGTTTGTCACACGCCTCAAAATTGAGACACCAAGCTGTCCAGTTCTCTACCTGCTCGTAAAAACGCACAAAATTCCACAGGGTGAAGATTTGACCACAATTTCTCCCACCGCAATCAAGGTGAGGCCAATCATCAGCTGCGTGGGCAGCCCTACGGATAGAATAGCGTGGTTCATGAATTGTGTCTTGAAACAACTGCTAAACTTCGTCCCGGCGCACCTTTCGAACACTCGCGGTTTCCTTGACACTTTGCGGAGCGCTCAGTTGAACAACCACTGCTTCATGGAGTCCTTCGATGTTACCGCGTTGGCCCGATAAACTGACACCGCAGCGCGAAAAACCCTAGAGTCATTTTTCATACAGGCTTATGACCCGCAAATTAACCGGAAGGGAGAAGGTCTGTATATAACCCGGGAGCTCAGGCTATACGTAAGACTCGCCTTCTAACATCTCAAGTGGTGGTCTACAGCGTTTCCTTCATCGACGCTTCATGCTGCTCTGATCGATAGCGAGTTCTTGGCTAGGTGCGGTACTTTTCTTTGGTTTTCTCTCTAACCTACGTGACAGAAAATAGGTTTTCGATTTCAAGTGGGGATTAGGAGACGTTTGGCCGGATAGACACACTTCTTATTTGATCTTTTCAGGCTCTGAAGAAGGAGGTTACTCCGAAACGTTAGCCATAAATAACTGTATCAACCTCGTGTCGAGTTCAACATCATCAAACATCTATAGATTCTTTAGCTGCCCAGTGCCTTTGAAGGTCACGTGATCTTGTTGTCTGCATCTTTTAAAGTGCTCGCCCATGCCAAATTCGTTTTTTCCCTTTCTGTCTATTCAATGTACAAAGACTGATGATCAGTCAACTCTCTCTGGCTAACTCTGCTGCAAGAGACTCCGTCGACGGGCAGTGTATTCTAAGCCTGTGGGGGGGGGGCTTTGATTGAGTACACAGAATGGAACGAGCCTAGAAGCAGTAAAGCAACGACGTACACGCAACGGCTTTCCGATGCGTGCCCTGGACGCCTCCTACTATAAGTAGTCGATCAATTAGCCCTACCTTCTTCAGAAAAACATTGGGGAAAGTTCAGTTCCCCTGGGCTATTTATCGGCGAAATCTATTTAAACAGAAAATAATCATCGAAAGCATCCAATCCTCACCTTCACGCTCAACGCCCTACTGTAAAGCCTGCGTCATCAGCGGGATAGAAAGTGGTTCTGTCGCCCTCGGTAGTGATTGTGACGGGCGAGCAGCTGCTTAATACCCGGGCGAAAGCCGCTCTTGAGGCATGTTAGGAGCCGCGGTCAGCACATTGGCATGCAGCGAGACGTGACGCAGTCAATGCGCCAAGCACCAACTAGAGTCGACAGAGGTCGGGCGGCACCAAGTACTGTAAAGTTGGGTGATTGAGCCGAAGACATTGCCGATATCTGAGTCCTGGCCCAACAGGTCGTCCTTTGCTTCCCTGGGAAATCGGCGTCGTAAGCTTCGAGCCTCTTTTTTGGTGCACGTTCCGCCCGTGATAGGCACCATCTCGAACTTCTCCCCGCAATAGACACACCTTCGTGTCAAGAGAGCAAGCAAATCGCGCGTCCCTGTGAAAGCGTGGGCGTCGAGCTCCTTTCGTCTGATTGTGAGTATAAGCTATCAATGAACTCACCTTAAAATATGCGGGAAATATGTGCCTTAGTGTGAGGTAAGCCTGTAAAAATATATTTATCCAATTCTCCAATTGCACTTATACTTATAATCAATTCAGCGCGCTCCCAATGGAGGCGAGACAGAAGTCATGTGAATTGTGGATTTTTCATGGTCGACAGCACAAGCGTTGTAGGAACGATGGACTCAAAAAGCTTTTAGAAAATTCCTCTCGCGCGTGCGGCCCTCCGAGCAACTCCAAGACGCAAATTTCCTCTTAATTTGCATCGATCATCATCTTCGTTCTGCTTAATCGCAATTGATTTGATTTTGAGGGTCGACTTCACAGCGCTCCTCCATGACTGTGCCGCTGGAGTTTTCGCAGGTGCTTTCCTTTCCTAACCCGCCGCTCATTCTCACTTTCCACATTTCGATGTGATGACTGTTCGTCTCACCTTCAACTGGACGGCATCGCTGAACAATAACTTATGGAGCTAAACTGACTGTTGGGTGCGGGTTTTTTTGCCAAATTACTGCCTCTCTTTTTGACTTTTCATCTCCATATTCCATTTTTTCGATTGATAAAAATTCATCTACCAGTTTCGGCATCTCAGCCACCACAGCTCTCAATGTATTAGCTCTATCCCGGCTCTCAGCGTCCTTTTCCTTCTTGGTCAGCTTTCCTCCCTTTCCCTGAAAACAAGTTGTGGAAATTGTGTAATTTAGGGGACGATGGTAAATAAGAATCTTGTCTCAAAAATGGGCTGGCTCACGCACTTATGGCCATTCACCAAGAATATTGAATAACGGCGAGAGCTTCAGTCTTTTTGTTCTTTATTTCAAAACTTTGTGAGAGCCGTAGGCAGTTAATGTGATTCCAGCTCCGACAATCTCACGTTCGTTGCCGGACTGGCTCCTCTCACAATCATTCTCGCAAACTTCAATACAATAGCAACAGCCGTTGATAGTTCGGCTCGTGTTGATATCGTCCCTAGGTTTCGAATAACAACTGCATCCTGACAATGTCTGGTCACAGCTCTTGTGATTCTGTTCAGCTAGTAGCTACTCAAATACCCTTATTTTAATTTCGCATTTTCAATGTAAACATCTCCGAATATTACCATAATTCAAAGATTTCATTGTACTTGAGACTGTTACACAAGCAACTTCCTGTTGTTTGAATTCTGTCCCCCCCTTCAAAGTCCAACTGGTACCGCATCGTTGTGGAGCTCGAGGTAGGGAGTCTTCCCTCTAGAAGGACTTTTGCGAGCACCAGATGCTCCCGAGCGTCTGATGGACCTACTACTCAGAAGTTTTTCAACAACTTAAACGTTCGTTAAAACCCCTGAAACAAGTAAACGACCAGCTTTTTTGGCCGTTTCAACTTAAACCCCGGCTTTTTCAACTAAAATCCCTGCTAAAAACCACCTATTCAACTTAACACCCACTATAGGTGAGCGTGGCCCTGCAAAACAACTTAACACCCTCTTTGGAAGGGGGTTCAAGTTGTCAATAACCATCCAACAACTTGTGCCAAGACCAACAACTTAACTGCTACCTTCGAAAACTGACAATCGAAACAAGTAATCGACAACATCTGCAAGTACACGTGGCATATCCAATCAATACCATTATCATCTTCACCTTTGTCGTGGCACCCGGCTTTTTCCAACCAAGTTCTCTTTCTGTCGTTTCCATTTCCTCCAGCCTTATCGGTGGCTTTCCCGTATTATCCTCACTGTATTTATACATTATTTAACAGAACAATAGGTCTATTACCTGCTTAGACAATCCTTCTGGAGAGATGCAAATACCTAATACATTAATTTGAAAATTCATGGTAGTTCTCGTGTTTCCATGCAACATGAAGCTTTATTGACCAGCAATTTGATGATATGCGTTTACTCTAATTCTACCCCGCTTTACTGGATTGAAGATTGGGTCTGGCTCCAAATAATATTTTGCGTTTTGAAAACTAGAGTATGGCTAACCCGTCAATTCACACACGATGACCGGGCTCAGATTTGTTGACACTTCAACTCTGTTTTTTTGGCGGAACAATTATATTTTAAAAAATCGAAAGTTGGACAAAAATTTAGGGCTAAATAAATGTGGAAATTTTATAAATGCCTCTGCTTGTGAACTGCGAACGTCATATAAAAATTGGCCCTGATTATACACGATATTGGAAGACGGGGCTATCACTGGATTCACAGGTAACCGAGTCTTCCTTGTACTGACTGAATATTACGGCTTTATATAGAAAACTGTAACATGTGATACAATTCTCGAAATCGTGAAAAATCGCGTTTAGGCAGCAATAAAATCCCCCATTTTGAAGCTTCGGACCAACTCAGATGGATTTTTCAAACATTGACAAATTGGCCTCAAATTCGTAATCAGCACCGAAAACAACCCCTAGAAACAAGTTTTACGCTCAGTCCAAGACAATTTTTTTTCACCGAAAATTTTTTTTTCACCGAAAAATTGTCATTCGTGTGCCCGTTTCCTCTTGGCAAAGCTATGGAAATGTCCCCTTCCTTTTTTCTCAATCTCCTGTAAATCTCTAAGGCAATTAGCAGATCCTGAGTATAAAATATTGGAGCACTGCCATCCCCTTGAACATATCGAAGTTGCATCTCGGAACTCCATCTTAGGTGAACAACCTTTCTTTGGTAATGATGTTGCTTCTGTAAAAGGAAGAGCTGAGACTAGTTTCACCTCTTAATTATAGAGAAGTGTGAAATTTAGTTTTCATTCATACCACATATTATATTATTTTCACTTCCCGAGGTTTGTCAATAAGGTATTAAGAAGAAATAGGACTCGTTTCGCCTGTACATCGCATTCTCTCGCCTGTATAGGAGTTTGGTCGAGTGTATAATCGCGCTCCAATGATGTCTGACGCGCGCGCCGCAGATCTGCGTCGCACGCGTGCGCCAGCCGGCATCCGGTGGTTAATCACTTTCCTGGCCCGCCGTGCGCCACCGCGTCGCTTCCGCCGCCAACTGCCGTGATCGAACGATTGATAGATGCTCTTTTCCTCCCCGTGCCTCTATTCCTAATGCTATTTTCTTCGCTTTGCACGGTACTGAACGTGTCTTTCTTATTTTCACCGTTTATCTATCAATCTTTCTGTAATTTTTGTCAACTCCCTGCATTTTTTCCAGAGCAGCTAGCGTTGGCGATGTACTGACACCATCAATTGCGTGCCAGACGTCTTTAACGTCATTTCTGTGATATTTCGTCGATTTCGTTGTTGCTTACGGAACTTGACCTTTTGGCTCCTAGTCGTGGCGGGACCAACCGCGGGGGCAACGCACCTTTAACCTTCACAGCTCAGGCATTCGGGGGGACGGCCCGCCACACTTTCAGAGAGAGAGTCAGTCGGCCATCCGCGCCCGTTTTCGACCGCCACGCAGATTATCGACCGCGACGCGTCTACTCGGCAGTTACAGCCATCCGCGCCCCTACGCAGTTGCTCAGGATCATCAACATGTTTAGACAAAAGTATTGACAATGTTGCTGGTATAAAAGGCTCCTCATCTCACCGTGTACCTCAGTCGGCTCACCGAAGCCGGACCTGGAAGGTGGCCTCGAGTCTCTTCCCAGAAGATCCACCGGATACCGGAGGATAATTTTTGTCGCCGAGGGGAGAGGGCTCCCCACGGCTCGGGGGGGCATGGAACCCAACTGGGGGCCATCTTTCCACGGTCCACGGTGGGGTCACCCCCTCCCCTCCGTAGGGATCCCAACAGGGGTGATCTTTGTGGGCTGTCCCCGTGTCCCCTGAACGAATCCGGAAACGCTGAAAATGGACATGGGCAGCTTTTGAGCCGCTTATGGACAAATTTTGGACCGCTCGGGGGCCGGGGACCGACAGATTTTACTGGAGGACACCGATCCGCGCACTTTTCGACATCGATGCGCTGATCGGAGGCGCGGCTCGGCGGCCAATGGTGCGGCGGCCGTAGCCCCCGAGTGCCTGAGAGTGCAGCACTGGTGCTGAAATTCGATCAATATCTTCGCTATTGATTCTTTCTGTGATTCAGAGCTAAGACGGTACATAACTAGCTCTACAATAAAGAAATTTAAGGCGGATTACCACTTTTTTGAGATTTATGCATGGTTTCAAAGTTTATCCCGACACTATATCGCCCTTTTCTGAATTCTGGATATTTCATGACTGCATTCAAACGGTTATCGCGACTTGTTGAGGGCTGATAATTGAAGGTAGATTTGATATAAATGACACATATCTGAGTATGTTAATTCGTCAATTCTGAGCGGAAATTCGACAATTACCCTAGTTAATTTGTGAGTTTAAATTATGGAGTTTTCTGAGGGCTTCAGAAGTTAGTGAAAAATTGCGCATCGTTGTCTAGGCTGTTGACATTGTGGCGAAATGATTCCACATAACATGTCCTTTAAACACCTCTCAGGCATGATTAGCCGAGATACTCGCCTTCAAGTACAAGAAATTTGTGAAGGTTAAAGGTGCGTCGCCCCCGCGCCGCAGTTGGTCCCGTCACGACCAGAAGCCAAAATGTCAAGCTCCGTAAGCAACAACGTCGATTTTGGAGTGAAACACGTCTTCGCATCGACACCGATCTCATCTGCCCATCTAGTAAATAGGTATGTTTCTATTGATGAGATGGGCATAATTCTGTCTTCTTATTTTGTGTGCATTGATTTATGAAGTTTAAGTTGCAGGTCAGTTTAACCGTACCTCTCATCGTGCTCTTATTTTGCGCCTTTGCTTGTCTGCCTCGCTGCCCTCTTTCACGTCGTCATAATGGCCGTTGGGATTGATCAGCAACAGCAGCAGGTTATGAGTATATTAGGTGAGTTGTGCTCCTTAGTATCTCTCTTGGCGGTCAACAGTACTTGTGGTCCCCTTCGCAATGAGTCTTCTCTCCCATAGGCCGGATCTGCATGAACAAAGGGTTGAATGTAGGTATGGAGCCTCGGGAAGGATGGGTCATCTCCGTTTGCCGCGCGCGGCCGCGACGCGGCGTTAGCATTGGAGCCCGCCTGCTGGCCTCTCTCACGCCCCACCACTCTTCATCGGGGTTGTTGAGGCCCCAGACAAACACACTGAACCGCTACTGGAAGCTTATTTTAGCCTTAGCAATCCTATTAGTATGTGATACAGTAATATCCACTACTCAGACATTGGGATTGGCGGACCGCCGGCATTTGCCTGGCGAGCAAAAACCATTCCCGGTGTCGGACAGCCATTACTCGGCGGTCCGCCAAAACCCTGCCAGCGGTCCGCCAGGACGCTGGCCGACGGCTGGCAGTCTCTTGGCTATCAACTGGCAGCCCGCTATTTAACAATCATTTGCCAGCGGTCCGCCAGTCTCTTGGCAGACCGATGAATCGGGGTGGGTCCCTCACCGCAGATCGTTGCGTAGGAGATCGCCTACGCAACGGTGTGAGGTGGGGGACCCACCCGACCTCCCCCCCCCCTAGCCGTGGGGACTTGCACCTCAGCTGCCAAAAATATGCTAGCCTTTGTAGAGTGACTTCAGGTCACCTTCCAGGGCCGGCTTCAAAGTGCCGAAACAACACTCTTCTTCTTCTTATTCTTTGCAGCCACATTGAGGGTTTTGTCATAGGTTGAGAAACTGGGCGACCAGTAACGGATTCGTCCATAAGTCCATTACGGTCAGCGTGGTGGGTCTCTCCGGACATCTGAAGAGGTGTGCAGTGTCATGGCCGAGGCAGCCGCAGTCCGGGCAGACATCTGATTTGCTGCTGTCTATTTTGCTGGCGTAGGACATAAGCATGGTAGAATGACCACAGCGCAGCGATGCCAGGGTGCACCTGGCCCTTCATCCGAGTTCAGCCTCGTATGTGCAGACTTGGGGCGACACTACCCCCAATATGGGATTAATGACAGCCTTTTCCAGATGGCACCGTACGAACTCAGTATGCTCCTCGCGCATTAGACGGAGTCGTTCTTGCTGTGAGTTGTGCCATCTTTGCAGATTGACTTTGCTGGGAGCATCGGCGAATGGCTTTCTGATCTCTCTTTCTCTGACGGGGTTTAGCACTCTCCAAGAGGGGTGATTTGGTTGTTTGACAATGTTGATGAAAAATTGTTGGGCCTGGAGCTGGCAGTGCTCCCTTACTGGTAATAAGCGGGTCTCAGCATGCAAGTTATCGACCGGGGAACTTCTTGCACATCCGGTGGCGATTCGAAGAGCCGTATTCTGTATGCGTTGCATCTTAGTCCAAGAGGATTCCGAAACTAGATGCTGCTAAACTGGTGCGCCGTATTCTAGTGCAGGCTGGAGAATCGCCTTATACGTTGTAATAATGGTTTCTTTGCTACTATCCCATGATTAACCGCCCAGGACTCTAAGCACGTTTAGTTTCGCTTTAACGATAGCCTGCTTCTGTCCCGTGTTCTTATGGAACTTGAGCGATGGATCGAGCACGAGTCCGAGAAGTTTTGGGAAGCGGGCGGCAGGCAAACGATCTCCATTCCATACGACATACGAATGTGCGCTGTGTTCAGATGGGTCCGTTGTGAGTACGGATACCGATGACTTTGACGCAGAAATCTTCAGCATTTTGCGTTCGAAGAAGCTTTTCAGTGTGGTCAAGTACCCGTTAATCTTAGCGGCGGCCACATTTATGTCCCGATCACGACACAAGACAGTCATCATCAGCGTAAGCGACCACCTTGATATCATGGGGAGGGGCGGGCATATCTTCGAGGTACAGACTGAAGAGAGCAGGCGACAATACGCCGCCCTGTGGGACTCCAGCTGCAATCGGAATGCTGTTTGAGACATGATTTTGGAACATCACTCTAGCCCGTCTAATTGATGACTCCAGTATACCACCAACCAAGATTCACTGTGTCGAAAGCCTTGGTGAGATCCAAGGCAACTGCTACAGTTCTCTGCGGCTTATAGGCGTTTAAACCATCAATTGCATAGCTAATAATTTCTAACAAAGCTGTCGTGGTGGAATGCATTTTTCTGAATCCATGCTGAAACACCTGTCTCTCGTTATGCTCATCCAGGTCCTTAACGATCAGCTTTTCAGCTACTTTAGCAAAAGAGGACAGCAAACTAATGGGACGATACCCCTTGACTGAAGCTTGGGGCTTGCCAGGCTTGGGCAGCGGAACGACGTTTGCCGTCTTCTAATTCTGCGGGATAGTACACGACCTGAACGAGGTGTTTATCACATAAGTGAGAAGCGGTAGTAGGTCAGTGGGTATCTTCTTCAAGACAGCAGGACATATCCCATCAGGACCAATAGCTCTAGAGTTCCGCATTTCCTTTATAATCCTCTCAACTTGCGTCGTAGTAAACGCTTCGGCCGTGCTCATAAGCGGGAGGCGGCACAGCTCTCTTACAGTCACTCTATTCTGCGGACCTCGTTTAGCACTGGTGATGGAAAAACTTCCCGAGCGCATAAGCGGCTTCCTTTCCTGATTTGAATACGCCGTTGTCGAATTTGATTGTGGAGACGGTGGCGGGTGAGCTTTTACCCGAAAGCTTCCGTAAAACCTTCCAAGTAGCTGCAGTGTCCGTCTTGAGTCCAACTGCCCGGTGAACTTCTCCCACTCTTCTTTCTTGTGTCTGACCAAATCCTTTTTGTTCTCACTGTTAAGCTCAGCAACCACGGGGTCCAGATGATTAACCGCTCTTCTCGTATCTCTCGTTCTAATTTTGTCGAGGATGTCTCTGTTGACATTTAGATGGAACGCCTTGACGCGACCGATAGGTATAGCCGCATTCATGGCCTTGCGGTTTGCGTCAGATGAATGGCACTCTTTCTAGTGCACGTCGCCATTCCACGGGTAATCTGGCGATGGGCGAAGCGCAACTTTAATGAACAGGCGCCAGTCTGCTCGGCCTAAATTAATATAAGAACGTTGGCGAACACCAGAAAAGGGAGCGAGAGGGTGGATAGATCGATGTGGACAAAGACAGGAACGTGGTCACTTGGCAGAGTAGTCGAGGTAGACCATTAGCAGCAGCTAGAAAGGTTGGACGAGACAAGATATATGTCTGGGCTAGAAGATCGGCCGTTCGCAGGGAGACGAGTGGGCTGATCATCGTTAAAAATGACCAGGTCGCACTCATCTGCCCATTCTTCGACGTCGTTTCCTCTAACATCAGGACCGAGAGAAGAGCAAAAGGTGTGAGCGTTGAAATCACCCCCGAAAACGACCGAGGATGAGAGGGAGCATTCGCTCAGCTGCTTGAGAAGTGGGATAGGACTGTAAGATGAAGGGCATGAAGTTGTAGCTGGAATGTATATGTTGAAAAGAGAAAGGGGTGTTTTTAGGGGGAGATGGATTGGGAGGTACTCGAGAGTACCGTCCGGGGGGGGGGTGCTGGGAATGAGGTGTGAGGGAAGTGAGGATAAAACGGAAGTAGAAACTCCTCCGCCGAGAGATGACCTTGGAGCATGGTAAGAAGTATAGCCTGGGATATTGGGATGAGGATAGGTGGGGGATGGAGAGAGTTTGGTTTCTTGAACCATGATCACGTCTGGATGGTAAGTACGTGCGAAGAGAGAGAGTTCAGAAAGCTTGGCACGAAGGCCGTTTAGATTGATATGCACATTGGAAAGGGGGCGATTTGAGATCGAGGAATCTGAGTTGGAAGGTGAGGAGCATAATACACAAAGAAAAGATGAGTAATGATGCCTCACGGAGCTGAGACCCGAACAGGAGGGATGCACCCACCTTTGGCATCCAAAGCACTGGACGCTGGTATGTCTCCAGTTAACATATAAGTATAATAAGTATAAGTTTATTACGAATGCGTAAGGCAAACGTGAGAGAAAAAAAAACAAACAAACACTGATTACGCAAACCACTATACAACCATTTTCAGAAAACAAATAAGGCTAAGCTCTAGAAATAAAAACGCAGTTAGGTCAATCACGCGGTATGATCGCTGGATTCGGTTTTTTGTATCAAGTTTACCACATGAAGTTTGAATCGACTCAGAGATAGTGGTGGAGTGATACTCTTAGTCATTTTAAGGTACGCACTACCCGCTCTGAACGCGAAGAAGCTTCGCCGCAAAGCAGTGCGAGGGCGCTCCAAGATGAGTTTGGTTCCTCCTCTTGTATGGGAATGACGTAATTTGAAAAAGTTATGATTCCCAAAGATACCCGAGTAGTGCAACATTTTATAGACCATGCACAAGTCCGATACTTGACGTCGCTCCTCAAGTGACGGAAGACCTAGGTATTTATTCCTGATTCCAGCTCTAGGTATTTTGGAATACAAGAAACCACCCACTCTAACTAGTAGTTTTCGCGTAAAGGTATTCTGAACCTTCTCAATCGCCTGTATATCCCTTACTTTTCTTGGGTAGTACACAGTAGTACCCGATTCTAAAATTGGTCGAATGTAAGTCTTGTAAGCTCTGAGAAGAATGTTTTTGTTCTTAACGGACAATCCTTTGAAAAGCTGGAATGTTCTAGAGAGAGCCATTTTACAACGAATTTGAATATGTTTGGAGAATTCAAGTTTATCACTGTAGTGGAAGCCTAGATCCCGAACAAACTCCACACGAGGTATATCAGTTGCACCTACTAAGTATGACTCAGGCATTGGGGAGCTCCTAGCCCACGACTATGGAGATTGGGGCGAGAATACCGCGAAGTGGCGCAAGCGACTTCGTCGCGGTATTCTTTGGCAAAGCTCGTGGGCCACAAGCGAAATGCTTTTTCCCAACTTTATAGTAGCCCACGAGTATACGGCTGTCCTTTATCGACGATTTGCTGTCGCTACTAGCCCACGGCAAAGCTGTTTTCAAAATTTGCACGTACGAACGACACTGATCATGTCAAGGCAGATCGAAACGTGTACAAACAATTCGCCACGTCAAGGTTGGGCGTCATTCTTGATTTTTTTCCTCCTGTTCTTGTGATGCTGTCTTCTGACTGCAATTATCAAGTAAACTTCAAATACCGAGCGGTACCGATTGCCACAATGACATTAAATGATGATATCAGTTGCATTTCTATATATCAGGCTCTCAAGCGAAAGTTAAATCAAAGCATTTTATGGCTTTGTGGCAATCGGCACCGCTCGGTATTTTTTGTCTAGATCGAAATGTACCGAACAAAGTGGCACGATACATAATTTCTCTGAAATGAGTCTTGAGATCTGTACCATTACTTTGATCTCATTTTAAATGTAACCGAGTTTCCTATTTGCTTGTGACACTCCTGTGGAGCAGGAACATTTTCGTTTTTGTATTTGGTTTTGGTACTCGATCCCTAGCTGCAATCGTTATTTTCTTATGTTGTATTATTTTTATTCTGCTATGCTTATTTGGATTTTGCGTTTTTTTTGTAGCAGTGAATATGTTATTTGGTGAATTTCCGCGTTTGCGTGCAAATGAGTGCGCAAAGTGGCAATGAACCGCGTTTATTTGGGAGCGCTGAAAAACTCGGGGTGTGAAACTAGTTGGGGGGGGGCACTCAGAGTTCAAGTGAGAAATGAATGATTCTGCTTTCAGAAATCGATCAAATTTCATGGAATTTTTAGGAAATTACGAGTGATAACGTTATCGCATATCTGATAACTAAAGAAATATTCATTTTCACGAATGATTCTTTTCATTTCTATGAGTAAGTCTTGGATGCCCCCCCCCCAACTAGTTTTGCACCTTCATTTGCGCTTCTGTGATGATGCCGTATCGCGCAGTCGATTATGTGCACAATGTGCATCTGCAGACATGACAGACACTCCTGGGGCCGAATGCACATCTCTCCCCGCACGTCCCCGTCCCCGCGGAGGCCATCCATGATTGGTCATGGCATCTATAAATGAAATAGTTTTTCCTTTTCAGATACTTTGTCCAGCTTGGAAACGATAATGAGAAAAGACGCCAGGCCCTTGTTAAGCGAAGAGAGAAAAGCGCGGAATGGACGGCCAACTGTCGACTCGCCATCACAAGGGCGTTGTAAGTTTTTTTTTGAAGAGGAAACATTTGGTGTGATGTTCTCCAGACTTCCCTCACATATAATTTTGATTCTTTAGGAATGATGTTCGTCTTTATAATGAAACGAACGACGTTCCAACACCAAGATCGGTAGGTTCTAACGAATATGCGTCTGAGCCGGCCCAGTTTACTCCGAACATGGTATTTTCAGAAGAAAGGACGTAGAGACAGCGGCAGTCCTGACGAGAATCTGCATGATGGAGTGGAGGAATGAATTTACTGGAGGAGCGTCACCCTTTCATGTTGATCAGCTGCCCGGGTTGAGGAGTTTAACTTCTGCAAGGTCACGATTTCGTGAATTTTTTGGATCTTTATTGTAGTGGCTCGTGATAACCGGTGTTCAAACTTGTCTTGTTGTGTTGTTGGCAGATAACCTCCGGTGGACAAGTAGTATCACACCACCTCCACGTTTTTTGGGTCGATCACAACGCAGTATATCGTACTCAGCGGTCAGACTACCTATTAAAGATGGCATAGAATGACTAGGTTTCAGCCAAGTCTCAGTAAATGCATAAATATCATAGTTGTTTCCCAGCACATAGCTTATGTAAACCGAGTTTTTCGCAATTGACCTCACATTGTTATAGAAACACTTCAATGTACTATGAAAATACCAAGGATTGGCTCTCAGTTTCCTGATTGCCAGAAGGTGCTGACGGAGAAGTACTACTACGACCCTTAGCAGGAGGTGGACCTGCTGGCGGAGCAACAGAGCCTGCCCCAGAAGCCGTGTTCCGAGGTTTCCGCAGCGGCCTCCTTCGCTCCAGCTCTTCGGGAGGGAGAGATTCCCTCAGGTAAATCCCCCTCCCAGAATAGTAGCAAAGGCGTGCCGCCCGGCTAACAGCCATCCGTTGAAAAACACTGGCAGGTAAAACCACCTTCAGCAGCCTATCTCTGCCCTGCAGGGGTTTTCCTAGACGATAAACTGCTGTAGGGTTACATTCAATTGCCATGAAATCCAGTATATTAAACACATTATTAAAGGCAGTGTTCACGATAAATTTCACTTCCGGTATCTCCACGGTTTACGGAAGGTCTGGTGCCCTATATAGCAAGGCATGCTTTAAATGGACACGAAAGACGTGTTTTCCAGCCAAAATAGGCTCTCCTTGTTTACGTTGATTTTTGAGCGTAGGAGGAATTGACCGCTAGAAGGATGATACCTATCAGTGCAGTGAAGCAAACAGCTCACTTATCAGCACTTCCTTCACTTGATCATTCCTATAATCTGAGACTTCATTTGTTCCTTTCGAGGGGCGGATCTGGGGCACGGGGCGTGTCTGGGGCACCAAAACGCTTGTTTGCAGCCGTTATTTTGCACCTCCTGGCTCGTTTTCTACCGTTCCTTTGGCGCTGGGAGCCGAGGATCCTTTTCCCCTATCATTTTACTGTGGAAAGTCAACGAGGATGATCATCGTGAACACTGCCTTTAAAGTCATGCGACACACGCTCCCTAGAACTACGGGATTTACTCTCCGGGATGCCGCTAATAACAACAGACCGCAACCTTTCTACTTTCTGATAAGGCAAAGACTGTTTAGGAGGATCGAGATTAGTTACAGGATGAGAGGAAGCTACAGAGTTATTATTATCCATACACGGCAATGGTGGCAAATTACTACGCAAATCAGCAATCTCTTTCTTCAAGCTAACATTCTCAAGTTTAAAACGACCTAGCTCGTCAGCCATTGCTGTGATGACCTTCCTGACACAGTCTGTGACACGAGGCGACCTGGCGATTTCCGCAATCATAGCCTGAAGACCATCAGATAGCGGCGATTTTGGACTTCCTGGTGTTTCCATACGAGTCTTCTTTCCCTTAGCCATTCCAACAGGCGTTGTAGCTTGAGTTCCCGGCATGACGTACGTGAAAGATCAACAGATCACCACACAGTTCGATTTACAGCACAGGAAGGCGACACTAATCGATGTGGAGGAAAAGGATTACCTATCCTAGTGGCAAATTAAGACGTTATTGGAACCCACTTGCCACTATGAGCACAGCAGTATCCGGAGGCCAACCAGCACGATAAATCGGCCAACGACGTCAGAATATCGAGAATGAGGAGTGGAACGTAGGACGGAGCAGGAGAACCAACCGCTCGGCGTGGCCAATCTTCAGATACCTTGAGATACTGGTTCTCAAACTTGGGTAATTAAACCCCGCACGTGGCGCCTAGGTACTTCTGAGCGAGTCCAGGATTCCTCTCCACGCCGGCCCTTCTCAGGAGAATCCGAAGGAGAGCTGCGGCTGGCCAGCACCTCTCCCATGACAACGACCCTCTTTGTGGATGGGATGACGTCGGTTTGCACGGAGGCGATCTTCTATCCTCCACATTGCCACGGCACGAACGTACGACATCTCGGCAGCAGTGAACACTCATTGGACTGAATCGCCTTATATACCGGCTGAGCTTATCAATGAAAGCAGAGATCAAACTATGACATGTTAAAGCGTGCTCTCTCGAGTGCCAGTAATTTGACGACTCAGCGCCAAGCGAAGGCCACTGGGCGGTTAAGCACCAGCCGAGTGCCGATTGGCGGATAACTGCGCTGTCATGCACTCGGTAATTTCGAGGTGTGATCGCCCGTGTCAGCTGAATGCAAGTTATCGCACAGCTTTCAGGCAGCTGGCACATTTTCGCCAGCGGTCCGCCGCTCGCGCTCATTGAGATGCCAAGTATGAGCCAGCAGTCGGCTTCGTAAGCCGATTGCCAGCTTGATGCCAGTTATCATCCAGCTGTTAGGCAACTTGCAAATATTCGCCAGCCGTCCGCGGCTGGCATTAAATGACATGACGAGTGTATGCCACCTGTCGGCCTCGTGATTGCCATTGGCCAGCTAAATGCCAGCTGTCACCCAGCTGTTGAGCAACCGGCAAATTTTCGCCAGCTGTCCGCTGCTCCCAATGTCTGAGTAGTTACACAGGAGTAACTCCACGAGAATGAAGAGCTGTGGATCAAGCTATATTCAAATGGGCCACAGTTGGCAGCAGTTGTACTATATATAAGGAAGGGTTCTCGAGATTTGAAGATATCGATAACATTTGAACGAGCAGCAGCTTTCAAGAGCTATCTTCTATCTAATCCTTATTGCCCAACACATTGCCCTGGTGCTAAATTTTTGTGAGCTTAATTTCTACACCTTATGACTCCTTACATGAACTTTCTTAATACCTATGGATTTCGTTCCTCAGATCGTATGAGCAGTCAGCAGCTTTCCATAACATAAATTCTTCTTTCATTGTAAACAGTTCTTCATCGGTTGAAGGAACAAATCTTCAAGAGGTCACTCGGTATCACAAACTTGCGATTTTTTCAATCAGAAAACAGGAAATCCATTTTAACAGAAAACAGAAAAAACACCGAAAATGGGCAGAAAATAGAAAATGTTCGTATAATTTAATTAAAAATTAAAAATTCCAAGATTGTACTACGCTACAGTGTGGATTCTATAAGAACTGGTGCCCGCCGCATTTTCAGGAATTCTGATATCTGCCTTGATTAACAAAGACTCAACTTCATACCGTTCCGTCATAGGTCGGGCGCTGGAGTATTCATATCCTGCGTTTGAAGGAGGTATTTATGCTCGAGCACCTCACAAATTCGTCATACTCATGGCTTAAGGTACCATTTTGACGAGATTTGAGTCTTGATTGCATGGAACTGCACATAATCCGGTTGAAATCCGTCCTTAACCGCCAATGAATTTGGTCTCTTGTCACTAAACAAGTTTTGCTAGAAATCGCGATTTTAAGTTTTCTTTCTGTTTTCTGAGGAAAGTGGGTCACTTTACACAAAACAAAACAGTGTGGGCAGAAAACAGAAAATTCCGTACATCCGCGCTCCGCATGCATAAGTAATTATAATGGTGGTGTTTCTAATCATAACAAATTGTTAGGTAACCCCTTCTCACCGCATGCTTAAACTTTCAATAAATATGGCAAATGACAAAAGTTTTTTGATGTTTACCGAAAATTACAGTGGTTTAATGGGTTTTGTTCCAGAGAGTGATCTGGTTTCAAGCGGTAATCTGTCTATTTGAGAGAGCAGTAGTATCGAAACTGTGGTCGAAAGCAACAGAAAAATCTTCATAAGAAGGCTACTTTCCGCACTAACATGTTTCCTGAGGGAAAAATAGGCGAAAATGTGTAGTCTGCAGTGAATCAGTATGCTTGTCTGGGCCTCAACAACCTCTATCAAGAGTGGTGGAGTGGGAGAGAGGCCACCAGGCGCGCTACGAAGCCAACGCCGCATCGCGGCCGCGCGCGACCAACGAAGATAAGCCATCCTCGAAGCCCCATACCTACATTCAAAAAGGTTTTAACTCAAAAGGCTTTTGGTGGTAGCATTCCATTCATGCAACTTTTCTCGCTAGATTCTGCGTTGAATGAGTTTACTACCTGCGCTGCCTGCACTGCTTTCCCAGTTGAGTTCAGTTTGGAGGAGCCTCCTGCGATGATGTGGTTTGCTGACTAATCGCAGACAGCTGCGGGTCTCGTTCGATGATTGATATATCGGAAAACCTGGTATTATGTGGGAGGGGGGGGGCACTATGGAGCGATGGACTTGGCCACGCCCATTTTTCGCATAAGGCCACGCCCATTTTTTCGTTCGACAACGACTTTCCTGGTTTTGGAACGTAAGAAAAACCCGGGTAGGTGCTCAAATTTCGTGCGGCATGGTGAAATGGGCGTGGCCAAGTGCGTCGTGTCATAGTTTCCCCCTCCTCTAAGATAACACCGTTGCCCCTGGTTATCCTTCATTACAGTTGCGATTCACTCTCATGACGAGCTGTTCTTGCTCACACGGATTTCCCGAGTAAGAAATAGAAATAGGTTCATGCGCAGTTGTGTAGTTTCTCAACCGGTTATGAGGGGGGTCGTAGAAATTTGGGCACAGAAATGAAAATTTCGACTGGAAATCTTCAGAATGTTGGGCTAAAAACTCGTAGATATCAGGGGTGTGAGAAATTTTTTGATTTCTGCCCATTTTTTGAAGATTTTTTTCGTTTTCTGTGTTCAAAAATTATTTTCTGCACGTCCCTGGTGGGCATGTTGAAGTCTTATAGAACGTCCTTCTTGAACCGGGTTACCGCTTCGAAGTTGGGGTTCCTGGTTTGGTCGTGGGCAGAGTTGAGCAGGCTGTTGCGCCACTTTTCGGCGTAGCTACGACCCTCCCCCCGTTGACGAAAACTTTGGAAATGTTGAATTGTATTTTACGACCCTCCTCCCTCGAGATGAAGAATTGCTTTCCCCATTTTAACTTATCAATTGGTTTGGAGTAAATTCTCTTTTTTTTCTCTGAACGTTTTACGGGCCCCCGCCTCTCCAAATCTCCATTTTTTCGAAAGTTCCCCAAAACTTACACGACCATTCTTTGAGCCGGATCGCAACCCTGCTCAACCCTCGAATAAAGATTGAAACTTTGTAACCTAAAAAAGTTGTATTCTTCGTTCGCAAGATTGTTTTGATTTAAGTGTACCCTCTATAAAACGTCGTAATTAACATCATTCGAGGCGCGAGCGGGGCGCGCGATGCCTCAGTCTCCGTCTGCCCTCCGCTCTCTCACTGTCTCTAACCTCCGCTCCGCACCAGCACGCGTAGGAACCATGTGAATTTTGCCGTTTTATAGCCTGTATACCCCAGGCTTTTAACTTGTCTAGTAAGTATGTCGGATCCATGTGGGAGTGCGCCTGACGCCATAGAAAGTGTATGGAACTCATTCAGGAGTGCGCCGGACGCCATAGAAAGGGTGTGGGGCCCATGTTAGAGCGCGCCGGACGCCATAGAAAGTGTATGGAACTCATTTAGGAATGCGCCGGACGCCGTGGAAAGTGTGTGGGACCCATATGGGAGTGCGCCGTACGCCATAGAAAGTGTACGAAACTCATTTAGGAGTGCGCCGGACGCCATAGAAAGTGTGTGGGGCCCGTGTTAGAGCGCGCCGGACGCCATAGAAAGTGTACGCAACTCATTTAGGAGTGCGCCGGACGCCGTAGAAAGTGTGTGGGACCCATATGGGAGTGCGCCGTACGCCGTAGAAAGTGTGTGGGACCCATATGGGAGTGCGCCGAACGCCGTAGAAAGTGTGTGGGTCCCATATGGGAGTGCGCCTGACGCCATAGAAAGTGTACGGAACTCATTTAGGAGTGCGCCTGACGCCATAGAAAGTGTACGGAACTCATTTAGGAGTGCGCCGTACGCCGTAGAAAGTGTGTGGGTCCCATATGGGAGTGCGCCTGACGCCATAGAAAGTGTACGGAACTCATTTAGGAGTGCGCCTGACGCCATAGAAAGTGTACGGAACTCATTTAGGAGTGCGCCGGACGCCATAGAAAGTGTGTGGGGCCCGTGATAGAGCGCGCCGGACGCCATAGAAAGTGTACGGAACTCACTTAGAAGTGCGCCGGACGCCATAGAAAGTGTGTGGGGCCCATGTTAGAGCGCGCCGGACGCCATAGAAAGTGTACGCAACTCATTTAGGAGTGCGCCGGACGCCGTAGAAAGTGTGTGGGACCCATATGGGAGTGCGCCGTACGCCGTAGAAAGTGTGTGGGACCCATATGGGAGTGCGCCGAACGCCGTAGAAAGTGTGTGGGTCCCATATGGGAGTGCGCCTGACGCCATAGAAAGTGTACGGAACTCATTTAGGAGTGCGCCTGACGCCATAGAAAGTGTACGGAACTCATTTAGGAGTGCGCCGTACGCCGTAGAAAGTGTGTGGGTCCCATATGGGAGTGGCCCGGACGCTATGGAAAGTGTACGGAACTCATTTAGGAGTGCGCCGGACGCCATAGAAAGTGTGTGGGGCCCGTGATAGAGCGCGCCGGACGCCATAGAAAGTGTACGGAACTCACTTAGAAGTGCGCCGGACGCCATAGAAAGTGTGTGGGGCCCATGTTAGAGCGCGCCGGACGCCATAGAAAGTGTACGGAACTCATTTAGGAGTGCGCCTGACGCCATAGAAAGTGTACGGAACTCATTTAGGAGTGCGCCTGACGCCATAGAAAGTGTACGGAACTCATTTAGGAGTGCGCCTGACGCCATAGAAAGTGTACGGAACTCATTTAGGAGTGCGCCGGACGCCATAGAAAGTGTACGGAACTCATTTAGGAGTGCGCTGGACGCCGTATAAAGTGTGTGGGACCCATATGGGAGTGCGTCGTACGCCATAGAAAGTGTACGGAACTCATTTAGGAGTGCGCCGGATGCCATAGAAAGTGTGTGGGGCCCGTGTTAGAGCGCGCCGGACGCCATAGAAAGTGTACGGAACTCATTTAGGAGTGCGCCGGAAGCCGTAGAAAGTGTGTGGGACCCATATGGGAGTGCGCCGTACGCCGTAGAAAGTGTGTGGGACCCATATGGGAGTGCGCCGGACGCCGTAGAAAGTGTGTGGGTCCCATATGGGAGTGGCCCGGACGCTATAGAAAGTGTACGGAACTCATTTAGGAGTGCGCCGGACGCCACAGAAAGTGTACGGAACTCATTTAGGAGTGCGCCGGACGCCGTAGAAAGTGGGCGGGACCCATGTTAGAGTGCGCCGGGCCTCATAGAAAGTACGCGGGACCCATGTAAGAGTGCGCCGTACGCCATAGAAAGTGTGCGTGACTCATTTAAGGGTGCGCCAAACGCCATAGAAAGTGTGCGAGACCCATGTAAGAGTGCGCTGAACGTCATAAATAGTGTACGGGACCCATGTAGGATTGCGCCTGTAGAAAATGTTCGCAACCTCAGGGGGAGTGCTATGGTCACCGTAGAAAGTGTGCGGTACTACGTAGCAATGCGCAGGACGCCGCAGAAAGAAAATTGTCTTTGAAATGAGCTCGAGAACGCTAATCTACAGGATTTGCCACACTTCGGATTGATTTTGTGTGCGTGCACAACTGAAGCAGATCCATTGCTTTTCTCTCTATAATTTGCCGCTGTCCGCCTCTTCAAGTGTCCACATGTGCGGCAGGCAACCTTTATGTCTACAACAAAATATATTGGGGTAAAATAATTTCTGAGCCGATTCTATATATGCAAAGACAACCCGATAATTTCCGCCGGAGGCGGGAATTCGGGGGTCTGGGGGGTCCCCAGATCCCCAGCCAGCCGTCAGGCGGGCGGTGCCCGCTGAATGGCTATTTTCTGATATTTCGAAGAGATATCAGAAACACACATCTTAAGTTAGAGCTAGAAAAATTCTGAAAATGCTAGAAACAAAACAGCTGCAATTGGTAATGTGACTGTGTTTGTGCGGAAGACGGCCAACCTCGGATGGGAAGCGGATAGTGAATTTTCTACCTCGAAATTGAAATTTGGATAAAGGGCGGGCAGGGTAAAGTGGGGCGTTGCGTAATATTTCAAAATCGGAGCGACCCCCCACCGTCAAATTTCTTTTCCAACTATCCACATTTTTGCGACCACCCCGGGGAGCGATTTCTGCGAAGTTTGTATTTGATTACAAGAATGGTCAGACGCCCATAATTCATTCAGTAGTCGGACTCAAGCGTCTGAAACCTGAACGGTCCTACGGCCCTTCCGTTTGGTGACCGAAAATATCGAGAATTTTTGGGATATCTTCATCAAAGTTTCATTTTCTCTCCGAAATCTTTGCGACCCCCTAACCTTCGTTTTCGGGCCAAAATTTTCGCGACCCCCCCCCACCCTCGTTGCGACATTTTGCAACCCCGCTTCACCCCGAGGGCGGGGTACAGGATCACACCAACCCTTTTTGAAGCCATCAACGGAGCTACGCCCTCATCCTGGTGGCCGAAATTTTTGAAAAATATCATGTTTACGTCCCACTCCTAGAGTAATATTTTGGGACCAAAAATGGAAAAATGGCATTTCTCGTAGCTTCGCTGAGGTCCTACGCGGCGGCCCGCTTCAACTCCTTTCTACGGGTAAATTTTTGGTTCAGTGGGTTGTGGTTGGGGGAGAGCGGCATCTGCCACGCTAGTCCACGACTCGCGATAATGGAGAGTCACGGCAATCAGACCGCGTGGCCGCACGACTAGAATGAGCCCGCGGCTAGTATTTGCGATGGTACTGTACACGAAATCTAGGAACTTCTTCCAAACCAAAATTTCTCTTCTGGTTTGAAATTTAGCCTGGAATGCTTGCGGTCCTCTCCCCAAATTTACATATTTTCCCTTTGTAGGCCAAATTTTTTACTGTTACCAACCCCCCCCCTACCCTCGTTGTGCCCGGTCGTAACCTCGCTAGACCCTGCTGCCCACCCTCCACGGTATACCGTGCACATACCCGGAGACCCCATAGCCATTTTTGACATGGAACCCCACCCACTCTTCATGACTTCTGGCGCCAAGAACTCGAAGTCTTGTCCACTTACCTCGTCATTCCGCACTCTCGAAAACACCTAGAAGTTCGCACCCGTTTAAGCAGCTCTTAAAACCTTCTAACTATAACTATAAAGATAAAAAATAAAAATAGGACATATAAAAATATAAATGGATGGGGTTTATGAATCTTGAAATGATTTGGAGGTGAAATTCAAGCAAAGCCAGTCGCCTTGGCTGTTCAACGTTACCCTACCACATTTAATTCAGGCAGGATATGTCCGGGAACGAATATTATGAAGAAAGTGTGAAGATGAAGCCATGCAACGATGAAGCTGGATGACGCCTACAACATGATACTCCGAAAAAAATGAGGCGATGCGATTGGCCAATGCTTTTCTTAATTCTGTTCCCTATTTTATTTCATGTGCCATAGCCGATTTTATTCTATCCATAGAATGATGGCTTTAGACGATTTTGTATGCTCAGAGAGTAATTGTGATCCTTATGATATTGATTAAATATTTTCTTGTGGTTTTTAATTCTCTGGCGAGTGATGTGTTCTATACTTGGGCATCGAATGGTTCCGGATCATTCGATAAATGAATTTTCCTCCCGAGTGTCGGTAAGGGACTTCCCATAAGTCAGGCCTGGGCAAAATGAGGACAATTCATTTATTGGATGATTCGAACCTATTCGATGTCTAGTATAGTGTATTCTTGTTGATAAGTGGGAGAAAAGTAGTTGGAAAGAAGTATTTAACTAGTTAAAAAGGGAGGGGAACACTTGTTGAAAAGACGTCTTTAAGTTGTTGATTAGAGCGAAACAAGCAGTCAGAAACAGCTGTTTAACTTGATAGTAAATGACCGACAAGTAGTTGAAAGGAAGTTTTTCACTTAATGATAAGGAGGCAACAAGTTGCTGAAACCGGCTTTGAACAACTAGAGACCTACTCTAGGTCAAGTTGAGGCCTACCTTAGGACAAGTTGATGGACGCCTCTCTACAACGTTCCGACGCCTTATCGACAACTTAACGGGGCAATCGTTAAGTTGTCGAATTAGTGGATGTTAAGTTGTTGAAAAACTTCTGAGTAGAAGCCTGTATTCTGTTCCATGGTAACAGCTTCTTCCAGAAAAATTTCGCCACACGATGGACATGGTCGAGCACGTCCTGGTTAATCGACGATTGTGTCTCGTCGATGTCGACGTAGTGAAACACTCTAATACCAAAAGCGACCATCGTCTTGTCCGAGCGAAGATCTGTCTCCGCCAGAAGCTGAAGCGAAAGAATGGCCATTGCCCAGCATCGTTACGGCTGCCCAATTATGAAGCCAATCTGCTAAAAGCTGCCGCTGCTGGATACCAGTTGAACGAGAGTAACGATCTTACGGAAGACTACCAGCTCCTCGTGGAGGGCCTCAACCATTGTGCTTCGGCATCAATGATCATGCCCGTACCCAGCTTTTTTGGACGCATAAGCAAACATGCTCGAAGTCTTCTGTAGCACCGAGCTCATATTCTCCAGGATCCGTCCTCCAGCATTCTCGACAGGGCAATTATTAACAAATCCTGCAGATTCGCTGTTAAAGGCAGTTTTCACGATAAGAATCGTTTTTCTGCTTTTCCGCCTATCTTGAAGAAGATCCCATGCTGATTCGAATGATGTTTTTGGAATCGTACAAGACCTTCTGGGAACGATGTAATGGTTCCTCAAAGATTGAGTCAAGGAAACATGGTGGACGAGTAGTCCGAAGCTTGTAACTTCCGTCTTCTGCAGCCGATGTATGCGACCTGACCTGAGTAAAGAGAGAAGTTGAGAATCAAGGGAAGAACGGGGCTAATGACTGGAAATCATCACTTATCTCACGATCTCGAGCTTTCATTTGTTCACGTCGGTGGGCGTGGGAAGTGCATCTGGGGGTGACGAGCTGACGGGTGTCCAACTTTGGGCCCGTAGGGGACCGTTCCGAGCTCATTTTTCTTAGTTTTTTCAACGTTAGGGTTGCACTAGACCCCACAGCTGCCGACCTCCACCAGAAAAACAGACATGGTTTTTATCGTGGACACTGCCTTTAAAGCATCGAGACGCGCATCCAGGGACAGCAAACTGAAGGAGGCAGCAGAGAAAAGAACCAGTTTAAGAAGATGCCGGAAGACCCTCGTTGACCTTCAAGTCGTAACCACTGTCATGAAGGACGCTAGCGGAACACAGCACACGTCCCGTCAAAAGATTGAAGAGATCGTCGTGGACTTCTACACAGACCTAAACCGATCATCAACACCCGTTCCTAGAATTCCCTCACCGACTCGAGGCCAGGCTCTGGATATACCTTTTTCTGAAGTTCGTCACGCTATTAGACAGATGAAACCCAAGACAGCCTCAGGACCTGATAGAGTTACCGGATACATACTTTCTGAAGACCGACAACGAAAACATAACCACTCGCTTCAATCGCTATCTAGCAGAACAAAGGATCCCGGAACAGTGGAAATCGTCAAGAACGGTGTCGATCGTTAAATAAGATGAGCGAGATGAGGTCAAAAATTACAGGCCATTCTCTCTTCTGTCCCAGCCGTACAAGCTGTTCACCAGGTTTTTGCTGAACAGACTGGTGAGGACGTTGGATGAGTTCTAGCCCGTGGGACAGGCCGGTTTTCGATGCAGATACAGCTGTACGGATCCCATCCATACGATGACTCAACTAATTGAAAAGACACGAGAGTAAAAGCAGCCTAATGTTGCAAGTAATGTGCTTCATCGATCATGTCAAAAAAGCTGACACTGTCGAATTGAACGCAGTTTGGAACGGTCTACTCCGAGCCGGCGTGAACCCGATCTACATCAACATGCTAGACGAGTGCAACATGGGCACATCTACAAAGATCAAGATGTTTCACAATGAACTGACATTGCCGATTGGGAAAGGAGTTCGTCAAGGAGACACCATCTCACCAAAGCTTTTGACTGCTACTCTCCATCACCCCATGATTGATCTAAATTGGAACGGCATGGGTTTTCCAGTAGACGGCAGGGAACTCTCAAACCTCCGCTTCGCCGATGACATCGTTCTGGTCAGCAACAGTCAAACCAAACTTCAACCGATGGTGGATGAACTAGACGCAGCTGGCCGCAGAATCGGGTTGACGTTGAATCGCAGCAAGAGAGAAGTCATGAGGAACATATGGGCAGACCCAGCACCGATTACAGTGGACGGAAAAAAACGTCTACCTCGTGCGCCTCGTAACCATGGACAGCGATTTGAGGGTTGAAGTCAGCCGAAGAAGAAGCGCTGCATGGGCTGCAATGTCCAACATTTGGGAGGCAGCTCACCACTTCTCCGACAATAGAATTGGTGCGCTCTCTCCGACTCCACCGTCCTCCCAGCAATGTGCTACGGAGCTGAAACCTGGGCTTCTAACTAGCCTTCTGCAATTCTGATGACACGAACGCAACGAGCCCTCGAAACAACGCTGTTGGGGACAAGCCGTCAAAAGCAAAGAGACCAGCACCTTCCCAGCACCGACCTCAGCCAACAGTCAGGACTTAGGGATGCTGTTACTTACATGGCAGCCGCAAAACATCAATGGGCCGGTCACGTCTTAAGAAGAACTGATGGCTGGACAAAACGCGTGACCCTATGGTACCCACGGGGCATCAAGCGAACTCTCGGTTTTCCCCCAATAAGATGTAGCGATGCCTTCAAACATCTGAAAACACCTAACACGAACTGGTTACAGAACGCGCAAAATCGAACGAGTTGTAAGATGGCAGCTCCACGAAGCAATCAAAATGATCGTGCGCCTCGAGACAACCAGAGACGTGTGCCCGCCGCTGAGACGATCTGTCCAACTGAGACTGCCAGGCAAAGATAGAATTTTCGTCCTCGCCCAAACCGCGCCCAGGGGAGTATTTTTGAGCGCTGAACACGAATTCGAGGTCCGTTTTCGTTGTCTTGGACTCTTGGAGGCAGTCCTCACGATGAAATATTGTCGATTCTTTCTTAGTTGAGTCTTTTTTGGTTCGCTGTAGTACGATCCAAACAAAAAAAAAACGAAATAAGCTCCATTTGAAGGAAAAATAGCTATCTTAAATCGGACATTTTTTTTGCTGGCGCATGACTCTAGTGTTGTTTGGCAGTATCAAGGGTCATCAACTGGCTTGAAACTAAAGATCAATTATTGACTTCTGATCGTCGACTAGGCTTTATCGAGCTCAAGCGCTCACATTTGGTTGACTCTAAAATATATGTGTTTTTTTTTGTAAAAAAAATGTTTCGATATACTCTTCAACTACTTTATTAGTTGCAGTGCGCGTCGGAGAACTTTGACCAGGCACAGCAGCGAATTGCGCTCTCTGTGGGCGGCGCTGTGCACGAATATTTGTGCGTTAATAACTTTACTAGCGAGACCAAGCGAGCTCAAGAAAACTTCAGCGTGGGCCAACTTGTGGAGGCAAATGAATTTGTCGGAGCAGTTTGGACTGCCTAAAAATTGCTGTACGTATAGGATTTTCAAGCAGAGCAGGCTGGTAGACATTCGATTCCTACCGGCAGCAAACCTACGACCCATTCCTTGTCTCCTTTTCTTATGCAAAGACCCACTCCCCTTCCTTCCAATTTGTGAAGTCCCGAAGCGACCATTCTCGCATGAATATCTCTGTCATGAAATGGAACGCCATACTCTCGCAGTTTAAGAGATGTTACCCTCCTTGACCAACGTCATGTTCTTTTTCTCAATAAATGAACTATGTAGATAGATGTTAATGTTTTTTTGGAAACAGATTTTAATAAGCTTGGACTTTCAACATATATAAAACTGAACTAGGGAAGTTAACATCGAAATGGCTGAGCGGTTGTCACGAGTAACGAAGAGTGAAATGAGGGGCGGAAGTGGAGGCGCTGCGAATTTTCCTAGATTGACAAGAAAATGTCTCCGGTGTTCTGCGCCCTTCTCAACACGTGTCGTACGCTTTTCAACTTGCATGATTTGCAAAGTTTTGCTCCGCTACAAAAGAGTTATGATTCTAGACTCTCCATGAACACACTCCCACTGCGGTCCTGCACACATTCTTCGGCTTTCTGCGCGCTACGACCGCGGCCCTGTACACTTTCCATGATGACCTGCACACTGCCCTTGGGGTCTTATGCACTTCCTATGACGTCCTGCGCACCCCCACTGGGGTCCTGCACACTTTCTATGACGTCCTGCAGACTGGAGTCCTGCACACTTTCTATCACGTCCCGCACACTTCCTGTAACATCCTGAGCTCACTTCCGCTGCAATCCTGGACACTTCCGTTCACTTCCTGCGCACTCCCGCTGCGGTCCTGCACACTTTCCATGACATTCTGCGCACACCCACTGCGATCCTGCACACCCATCAAACCCGATATTCTGTACGGGGTCCCGAAACGACTGAAGACCTGTCGCCTTGATCAGAGCTTAGCCCTTCTAGCGCTGGATTATTCATAGAGGTTTTCATGACCCACGGCTAGAATTGCGCGTCACGGACAAACTCGGTTGTTCAGAGGCGGGGAGAAGCTCTCGCTGAAACCACGAAATCACTTATTTCTGCCTCCTAAGCCTGTTTCGCATTCGGTATGACAGAATTAGCAACGTCGGAAGTGATTCCGCTTGTTGGACTTTTTAGGCAAGTGAATCCCTTTTCCTCTCATTACCAAAATCTCCTCGAACAAGGAGCTTGTATTAGACATCTTCCCATAGTGTTGAAAGAGGGAAAGTGGATAGGTCTTCAGATGACGCCAGAAGGATGCCGTGGAATGTCGACAGGGCATCGTATGACGTCAGAAGGACATCGTAGAATGTGGGTAGGTCTTCAGATAACGTCGGTAGAACGACGTGAAAAGTGGATATGTCTTCAGATGGCGCCAGAAGGACGTCGTGGAGTGCAGACAGGCCTTGAGATGACGCCAGGATGCCGTGGAATGTAGACAAGTCTTCAGATGACGCCAGAAGGGTGCCGTGGAATGTCGACAGGACATCGTATGACGTCAGAAGGACATCGTAGAATGTGGGTAGATCTTCAGATAACGTCGGTAGAACGACGTGAAAAGTAGATATGCCTTCAGATGGCGCCAGAAGGACGTCGTGGAATGTAGACAGGTCTTCAGATGACGCCAGGATGCCGCGGAATGTAGACAAGTCTTCAGATGACGCCAGAAGGGTGCCGTGGAATGTCGACAGGGCATCGTATGACGTCAGAAGGACATCGTAGAATGTGGGTAGGTCTTCAGATAACGTCGGTAGAACGACGTGAAAAGTGGATATGTCTTCAGATGGCGCCAGAAGGACGTCGTGGAATGTAGACAGGTCTTCAGATGACGCCAGGATGCCGCGGAATGTAGACAAGTCTTCAGATGACGCCAGAAGGGTGCCGTGGAATGTCGACAGGGCATCGTATGACGTCAGAAGGACATCGTAGAATGTGGGTAGATCTTCAGATAACGTCGGTAGAACGACGTGAAAAGTAGATATGCCTTCAGATGGCGCCAGAAGGACGTCGTGAAGTGCAGACAGGGCTTCAGATGACGTCTGTAAAACATCGTAGAATGTGGGTAGGTCTTAAAACGACGTCGTGGATTCGCGTGGCGCGTGTACCGCCTTGTAGAAAACGAGTAGCACTTCATGAAGAACGTGAGCCGCGTCGTAGTAAGTAAGTAGCGCTCCATGTAGAGCATAAAAGTATGAAATACTTTGCTAGGAGCGTACGCCACGTCGCAGAAAGAGTAACACTTCATGTAGAGAGTGCACTGCGTTGTAGTAAGTAGGAAGCGCTTCATATGGAGCGTGCGCGAAATCGTAAAAAGTGAGTATCGACTAATGTACAGCATGCGCCGCATTCTGGGAAAACTTATTAGCGCTTTAGTTTGGGTATGCACCGTAGCGTAGAAAGTGAGTAGCTCTACGTAGGGGCGTGTGCCGCGTTGAAAAAGTCAGTAGCGCTTCATTTTAGGCTCGCCCCGCGTTCGTGGAAAGTAAGTAGCGCTCCATGTGGAGTGTGCGCCTTGTCGTAAAAAGTGAGTAGCACTAAACGTGGAGCGCGCATTGCGATGAAAAAAAGTGGGTAGCTCATCACAGAAAGCTCGCGCCGCGTCATGAAAAGGGAGTAGCAGTTCACGCAACAGAAACTTGCGCCGCGTGGTTGTTGAAAGTGAGTAGCGCTTGTGTGGAACATGCGCGGCGTCGGGAAATGTGAGAAGCGCTTTCTGAGCGGCTATTCATACTTTTCACCTGCTTCTTTGCCAGAGCCACGCGCGGGCGAGAAGTTGAGTATGAATGAACTTTCACCAATTTTCACCGCGCCTCTCATACGCCTTCGACTCCGCCTCAGCCGTGTCACTGAGTGGTCCATAGTCCCTCAAAATTCTTTCATAAAAAAATGAAATGTCTCCGATATCACATATCTAATGGCGTCATCATTTATTATTCACTAAGGTAGCTTACAGAAAACTTTTTATCTGAGAGCGATATTATTCAATTTTCATTTGGATTTTGAGTGGTCATCACCGTCACTCCCGCTCCGCCATGGTGACATCCCTTGATCATTCATGCTACGCTGGCCGCCCTGGCTGAGAGGGAGGCGAGGAGTATGAATAGCCTCTGGAGAACAAGAAGCGTTTTATGTGGAGTACGTTCTGCGTCGGCTAAAATGGGTAAACGGGGAGCCGTAGATAGTGGACAGGACCCCAGAAGGGATGTGTTGGTAAATGGTGTGCTGCACTGTCTTGCGAACGCAGATTAGTATTCCTTAAACGGGCTCAGAACTCTAATCTACGGCAATGGCCGCACTTTGGATCGATTCTGTTTGTGCATGATTGAAGTAGATTTATCACATTTTCGGTGTAGCCTGTGTCTTCATGGCCCATAGCAAACCCCTCGCCGTCACCACACAAAGGTGGCAGCCAACCTCAGGTACCTACATCGCCTCTCATGTGCCACCTTAGACAATCAACTTGGAGGGACCTGATGCCAGCATATACCTCTTGGCAAAACTGTTACAGGGCGGTGCCGAACTAGGATCGTATTCGCGATGAAAGCGCACACGTCCTCTGAGCCATGATCGCAGTCTGCTCGGGGGAAACATTGCCCACTGATAGCTACGACATGTGAAGAAACTTCGCAAACAGATGGTTCAATGAGATTGACTGGAATGCGTGCACCCGATTCATCCGTTTCCGATCCAATGGTCACTAATTATGCCTGGCTGGCCTCCGTTCATATATTTCTACGCTTGCATTTGAACGAAGTTTTATGTGTTTCACAGAATATTGTTCAATTTCAATTTCAACCAATTCAATCAAATCGAGAAGCGTTCAGAGCATAAATTTTCAGATTTACTAAATTTCAATTTATTGGGAAAGCAAGTTTTCGTTTCTTCCATTAGGATTTCGCGATTTTCTGAATTTTTTCGGAAGCCTCTAATGGACTTTTAAATTCTACAGCCTAGCTAAAATTTGATGCTAGCTTTTGAATGAATATGAATTACTACAATATGGCCTGCGGGAACTTTGGTTGCCAACGAGCGAATTAATACGAGCAGAAATCTCCTTAATTTTTGAGCTAAAAAATCAATTAGAACACCTCTTCTTCATTGAATTCGGGACAAATTTGAGGAATACTCTTGCAATCATGGGATACTCGAGAAAAAAGCCTAGAAAATTCACGAATCTACATAGAACAGCATGTATAATTGAAACAGAAAATTAGGTTTCCCGAACTTTTCGATTAATCGAACACTGTAGCGTGCGAATTGTTCCAATTCTGATGATTTTATTGATGCTCTATCCTGAGTATAGGCTATAAAACGGCGAAATTCACATGATCCCTGTGCGTGCTGGTGCGGAGCGGAGGTTAGAGACAGTGAGAGAGCGGAGGGCAGAGGGAGGCGGAGGCGTCGCGCGCGCCGCTCGCGCCTCGAATGATGTGAATTACGACGTTTCATAGAGGGTATACAAAATGTGCGGTCCTAGGATGAGTAAGTACACGACTTTCCCAGCTACTTTTTCCTAGATCCGACATTGAATTTCCTCCATATCATTCAAGGATAGATAGGGGGGAATTCAAATTGTTTTTCTTCAGTGTCGAGAATAATGTACTTGAAGATCTATCATGCAGAGATCTATCATTTCCTGCTAAGGAAAAACGATTTTTAGCGATTAGAGCGTCTCCACTTGTGCACCAGATAAAGTTCCAACGCGGACCCTCACCAACAATAAGGGGTCATCGATGGTACTACTCTGGTAACGAACGGGAGAATATTTGAGTGATGCAGAAAAAAAAAACGGAGAAGGTAGTTGGATGTGAAAACAACCTCGTATCTCTCACCGAAAAAAAACCCCTTAGAAACACCCACTGTGGTGCCAAAACAGAAAGCTACGCTGATAAAAAACCAAATCTCTTTTAAAAAGTGGACTTTTGAATTTTTCGTCACTTTTTTAATTGAAAACTCGAGAGATAAGTCTTCCAGACACGCGCAAGTGATGAAACTCTCAAAACCACAACGGAACCCTCCTATGTTTATGAAATGGTTTAACAGAATGAAACAAACCTGTAGCGGGACTATAGGGATTCAAAAGAGAAGGGATATGATAAGGCAAACATGTTAGCGATAAGGCAAACATGTTAGCTGACCAATTCGCGGAACAATTCCAATCAGACGACGGGAACAGTCCATCTTCGTCATTCTTGGGTACTCAGCCTATGGCGGATTTTCCTTGGTTTCATTCAACGAAATTGCAGGAATTGTTGAAAAAGTGGCCTAAATCTTCCTCGGTCACCCCTGATTTCGTTCCTCTTTTTTTCATTCAAAAAGTTGCACCAGTTATTTGTGGTCCCTTGGCCTATATCTACAACCAGTCTCTTATGTATGGTGAGGTTCCAGCTCGCTGGAAGCACTCCTTTGTTACACCTTTATTGAAGAAAGAGCCGGCTGCTGATCCAGGGAATTATAGGCCAGTTAGTATCACCTCACTGTTCTGCAGGCTGTTCGAGAAGGTGCTGAAGGATCACATAGTCTTGCACCTCTTTTCGCAAAATATCGTTCCTAGGAACCAGCATGGTTTTGTCCCGGGAAGGTCTGTAGAAACGAACCTTCTGGAATGCATAAATGATTGGACGGAGGCCCTTGACAAGCGGTGCAGTTGCGATGTCATTTACTTTGACTTTGCAAAGGCATTTGATCGTGTCTCGCACTCGAAACTGCTGTCAAAACTACGAGATCTGAGGTTTCATCCGATATTGATAGAATGGCTCGCCCAATTCTTATCTGGAAGAACGTTTCAGGTGAGAGTCGAGGATTGCTATTCTGAGGTGAAAAACATAGAGAGCGGGGTGCCGCAAGGGGGTGTATTATCACCAATATTGTTTAGTATTTTCACAGCGGACATTCCTATCATTTTCGGGACAAAGCTGTTACGATGAAGTTCTATGCGGACGACATAAAACTTTACAAGGTGATTTCGGAACCACTCGACACCCAAGTGCTACAGGAGGCTATTGACTTGATGGTTGGCTGGGCGAAGGAATGGCAGCTGCCCCTCGCGCCACAAAAGACTGGATTCATGCGAGTTCAAGTAAATTCAGAACCCACGACACATTTCTATACGTGCGATGGACTTGCGCTCCCAGCGGTTGAATCTGTTCGAGATCTTGGCTTCCACTATAACAGTAAATTGGATTTCCCTGAGCATATCAGAATAAAATGTCAGTCGGCTCACAGGCGTATTTTCCAGATTTTCAAGGGAATATCCACAAAAAACAAGCTGGTTTTGCTCCGAGCGTACAAGACCTATATAAGGCCTATTGTGGAATCTGGAACAGTAGTTTTCTCTCCGTACACGAAAAAGAATATTGGAGCGCTAGAAAAAGTCCAGAATAGTTTTACTCGTAAACTAGTATTCCGTATTGGTGGCTTCTTGAATGCCAAAATACCCAGGGCACATATAAGAAACAAGTATTTTGGGCTAACTACGCTAGATTCTAGACGGAAAGTGTTTGACATTTGCATGGTCCACAAGCTTCTCGGGAATAGGGGCATTTTCAGTCTTAAACCCTATTTTAACTTGGTCGAATCGAACACTAGGGGTGAGAGAACGAAGATATTCCTCAGCCGTCCTTTTACCAGTGTGAGGGTGAGATCATTTCCACATCGGGCTGCTAGTTCATATTTGAAAATAACGAGAAGGGTCTCTGGTACTCTCCCTTTGGGTCAGTTCAGAAGGCAGGTCTCGAGGATTTTACTCTCTTCTGAAATTTAGCATAATAATCTCCCCTTTTTTTCGGGAGGGATCGGTTTGGTTTTAGTGGTGTTTTTTTTTCTCTCATTTAACGGCCATTTTTTCTCTGTGTTTGTGTGTTTTCTTATTGCTTGCTTTGTATTCGTGATTTTTTTTTCGCGCATTTGCCTTATGTAAATGTAATGAACATGAACATAAACATATGGAAATACCAACGCTTGGGAAAGATAAACAGCTGATGAGGCGATTGATTTCGACAATTGTAGCGGACAGCGAATACACATCAATAATGATCTACGCCTCTAATCCTGGTGATAGGGTTTCGCAAAATTCTCCTGTTCATCACCTCTCTAATCTGGAGAGCGGCCCACCACCAATATGGCTGTCCTTGTATGAAGGCTTCGCACAATCATTGCATTAATTGGATCTGCCCTTACATTTCAATAGAGGTGGTCAAATCTGAATAGTGTTTGTCACTGGAGCGTATTGTCTTTTGCACGCCGTCACCATACCCCACCCATGACCGAGATCGCAGCCGGTGCCTCTCGTGACTGTACGAGCTATTTCACTCACTGTCTTGCACATCGCGCCGCCAACACCGACCTCAGCGCCTACCTCACGTCCATGGGTGGATCGCATACCGCTGACAGGCCCCCGCTGTCGGTATCTATGACTGCCCGCATGCATTAGAGGCATCGTTCACGATTGATTTCGCTTTTGAGTTTTCCATATATAATGAGAGCTCTGGTACCATATATAACGGCGACGTTGAAAAAAACGCGAAAAAATCACCGAAAACCCCTTTTTCAGACCGAAAATATCTCAATCGGAGGAAGAGTCGATCGTTAGAGATTGCTGTTTTGACCAACGATCTCACGATCAAATAAAGTTTATCTTTCTTTCAAGTGATTTGTGGAGAAGAAAAGGTTAATCGATATGTGGGGAAAAGTCATTTCTCACGTAATTGTATGGTATATTCCATCAACTTCCCCTCAATTGTACTGGATCAATTGTTGATCAATTACTTATATGATGGCTGACAGCAAATTGTGCCAGATGACTGATGGAGGGCCGGCCTCTTTTGACGGAATTTGAGACATTCGACCTCATTTATCTTCACAATAACGCATTTTTAACCGAACAAACTCTTACTACGTTCTTAGGCGGGCCCAGAAAATCATTCTAACTGGAAAAACGGTTAGTGGTTTCCAGCGCGTACGATGCCTTTAAGATAGGAAGGCGCTCACGTTTCGCTGTCTGGACGTGAGCCATATGCTGACGGCGCGGAGGCAGCGCTGAGTTCGCAACATCAAGGGGAGGGGGGTTGGCTACGAGCCCATATGTCCACAAATGCTGCACGAAGTCTTCATGCTTACAGTTCAATGAAAGGAGAAATTCTGCGTGGACAGAATCTTATACGCCCCAGCCAGTCGTCAAGACGGCCGGCATGACGGCTGGTAATAGGACAAAAAAAACCTTCCAGGCATCACTGAGTCGTTTGCTTCTGTAGTGGGGCAACACATCCTCGTGGACGACGATCGTGTCTTACGAACCCACATAGCCGCTGGAAGGCGGCAGTAACCCCATAAAGGCGCATTCTTATGACCCTAGCCTTCGTTGGTGGACGATTTCAGCCAAGTATGTACATAGCTTCCGACATTTCTAGTCCAGCGAACATACAATGCACGGCCATGGCGATATCACCGTAAGATTCCGATTGCGAGCGACGATCCGCCGCCGCGTTCTTCTCCATCCGCGGGGCTAGGACTGGCGAAACAGCTACTTTTAGTTTTGCGGATTCAGAGTTTATTCGCGGGACGGCGCGACGTTAGGCCTATGGTATACTTTGTCGCTGCAATGTGCGACAGGCATGCAATCTGACACAAATCGTGGCGGGACCCGCATCGGAACAACGGCAACGGTCGTTGTAGGAACAGATGTCGCATGTGGGTCGCAGCGACGTGTCGCGGAGGGCTGACATACTACAAATGTGCCATAGCCTGTCGCTACCACTGTCGCTGTCGCTGTGCAGTGCACTGCGACAGCGACAGATTCAAAGGACGGGAGGCGGTCGCTGTCGCTGTGCAGAGCGACGCGACCGTGTGTCGCAAAAGTATACCATACCACTTACAGTTAGCCTGCGTATTGATCAAACAGTTAGCCTGCGTATTGATCAAGCGATATCGCATCGCGTCGTCGCTAGGTGATCACAGTTAGCAAGCGCGAATCATTCTCGAAATTCCGCTCAGTTTGCCTTCGTGCGCACTTTAAGATTATTTTCAGAAAAACACGAAACACTGTTGTTCTTGCTTAGCGTTCACACTTCGCGAGTGCTCCTGGGCGCCTGCTACTACTCAAGCAGACTGGGGCGTCGACAACAGGTTTATCCGCCCACCATGAGTCACCACTGGCGAACGCGCCAATATTCGGCGGGGCCGTGGCCGCGAGTTATGATCTCGCTGATGTCGAGCTGTTGCTTAGCTAGCGCTCTAGATACAAGGGAAGTATACGACACATTTTTCAGGGATGCTGCGATAGATTAGAGCGCAGCCGGTTCGATTACCCAAGTTTGCGGTACATTGGCCCCGCCCAGCATCTGGAGTTCCTGTCTATGGGGCCGAATAGAGTCCCACTGACAGGCGCGGCAGCATGCAATGGAGGAGAATCGATCATGCGGCGCCGCATGATCGATACTACTCCATTGCAAGCTGCCGCGCCTTTCAGCGGCGTGACTCTATTCGGCCACTATCCGGTGGTGACCCCATTGGAGGCTGGGTGACCAGCCGTGACGCGTGTTGGTGTGCCGACCGTGAAGCGTGTTGGTGAGCCGACCGCGACTTCTGTAGGTGTGCAGACCGCGGCGCGTGTTGGTGTAAAGTAGTTCGTAAGCTAGATGGAACAGTCCTGTGCGATGTAAACTGCTGCTAGATAGGCCGCTAAACGCGACACATCGATTTGTCAACAGCCCGACAACAGGCGGACGTCGCTGGGCAACGCGCAGGTCTCAGGCTGACAATACGGCGACTTGACCGGTCAAAAGGGGGCGTTTTATGAGAAGACAACTTTTCAACCTTTTGTCGACGCCCCAGTTTGCCTGAGTATGTGTAGTCAATCAACTAGCCCTATCTTCGGCAGGGAAGCATATGGTAAGCTTTAGTCCCTTTGAACTACATATTTCTCAGCGAAATCTATTGAGACAGAGGATGATTCTTAAAAGCCTCCAACTCTGTTGGTGAAAACTTGTGAATGCTAATTCAGATTGGCTTAGTCAGACCAAAAGCCGCTCAACGACCTACTAGAAAGCGCTGTCAGCGGGTTATAGGCCGTAGACCACAAAACTCGAGGGTTCATCGCCCGTGATAGTGATCGTCGCGGGCGAGCAGCTGCTTTATACCCGGGTAAAGTGTCGCTCCTGATGCGAGCCGCTGAATCAGAAGCAGCGGTCGACGCACCGACACGCGATGCGGCGGGACAGGGGCTGTCTACACACCGAGGGAGGAGTTGTCGTGTTCCTGCAGTTTGAAGCGTTACGCCACTCCATGCGAGCGAAGTGGTCCCGAGTGGCATTAGGGCCGCGAAAGGCAGGGCAACTCCTCCCCTCGGTGTGTAGAGAGCCCCTGCCCCGATGCGGCCAGTGCGCCGAGCACTAACTGGGCCGACAGAGGCTGGGCGGCGCCAAGTACTGTGAACTAGGGTGATTGATTGAGCCGACGACATCGCAGAGGTCTGGGCCCGTAGTAAACCCCCAGTGCGCTGAGATGAGCTCACTGCATGCGGTCACCTTGTGCAGGGAGGCATGGCCGCATCAATGGAACCGTCACACGGTTAGCGATGGCTGGTCTCCCTGTGGGTGGAAATAGTGGCCACACGGCTGGCTCGACGCACTTGTGGTGCGAAGAGGGTCACCTCAGCGCCTGCTGGCAGCTGTTGTGGTAGGGAGAAATAGCACAGGTTGCGCGAAGACGCAGCGCGACGGTCATTTGAACCCCGTGAGTTGCCCCCTTGCAACTTACGGTTCTCGCGTGACGGTCGTCGCACTCCGCAGGTTTGCGTTCCACATTCTCGTACTGTAAGCCGAAATCAACGGCCATAACTAATTCATGCTGACAAGGGAAGTATACAAAGCGTAGGTCGGATCTCGCAAAACGACAAGTGTTGTTAGTATCTCTTGTGGCTCAATAGTAAAATTGCGCAGTATCCCGCCCCGAGCTGCAGGTTCCAAGAAGTTACAAGCTTAAAGACTTATTTTTTGTACTATTTGTACCTTCCAAAAAGCGCGTTAGTCTTCGGAAAATCCGGAAACGGACCTCATAAATGTGTTCAGCGCCCAAAACTACTCCCCTGAGGAAAGTTTGGGTGAAGGCACATTTCCAATACTTTTCTAGACTGACAGCGTTTCGGACTTGTACCGATTTTCGGTTGGGGCGTTTATTTCTACCGATTAGAAGGCTCTGGAAGCGTTTTAGGAAAATGTTCCAGATTTGACTTGAAATTCTTTCAGGGGGGTTTTTGGGGCGCTGATCACGATCCTGTGATTTATTAGTCGATTTTCAAAAGTTTTGGGCTCATTTTGTTTGAAGCTTCCCAACCGGGGAAAATTTGGAGGGAAAAACGCCACTTTCGAGATTCCCGGATTTCTACGATAGATTTGTCTCAAAATCATTCTCTAAGGGTTATTTGCAGTGCTAAACACGAATCTGGAGTCCGTTTATCGATTTTTTGCAGATTACGGTAGATTACGGTGGGTATACCGTAGTTTGGTCAAAATCTCAGATTTTACTCAAAATTTTTATACGGGGGTTCTTCGAGGTGGAGAATACGAATTTAACGTCCATTGTCAATTTCCAAAATATTAAGGTGGGTTTTGAACCCTAAATGAGATGCTACCTACCGTAACCTAAAGTAAACCTCAAAATTTTGACAAATGGACTCCAGATTTGTGTTAACCACCATAGATTACCTCTACATACAACTTTTGAGCTAAATCCGAGAAAAATTTTCGAAACTCCAAAAAAATGCCTGATGCCCTTGCCTTTTCGCCAGGCTTAAAAATGCTCATAACTTTTTTGAACCTGCGGCTCGCGGCGGGATACTGCGCAGTTTTACTATTGAGCCACAAGAGATACTAACGACACTAGTCGTTTTGGCAGATCAGACCTACGCTTTGTATTCTTCCCTTGTAAGTATTAAAGTACTAGCATAATAAATTATGCAAAAACATTCCCCGTAGCGAAGATAGAAAATTCCACATGTCGTTCATTGCCCTCTACTCCATCTAGCACATTTATTGCACAGTCAAGCACTCTTTCGTAAAAGGCATGCATTACAATTTATTTGCAAAAATATCTGACTTGACGAGAATCGAACTTGAAACACGCGCGCCCAAGCCCTCGTCGGTAACCACTTGGCCATGCGTCGCATACCCCAACACTCATGTCTACTCTTTGTGACCACTGGCCTTTCTCATTGAGTGAAGGCCTCTCGCCTGCCATTGATCGCTCATCACTGTATCAGCCGATTGCACGGGGCCGATGATGCACCTCAGCGCACAGCCGTCTTGTCATCTCAGCGCGGAAGGGGGGTTTACTACGAGCCCTGGCTTAACAGTGCCTCGTGTGCTTTCCTTGGAGATCGGCGTCGTGGGCGTACCTCTCTTTGGGTGCACTTTACGCCCGTGATAGGCAATACCTCGAACTTCTCCCAACGACAGGCACATTTTCTTGTCAAGAGGGCGAGCACGTGCTCATCACGTGCCTCGGGGAAAGTAAACGAATTGGTGTGGGCATCGAGCTCTTTTTCGTCTGATTGTGAGTATAAACTGTAAGTGATCTCACCAGGTAAATTGCATCTATGTACTTTAGTGTCGACATCGCCTGTAAAAATATAATTATTTGATTTTCTGTCTGCAGTGGATCTTGTAATCAGTTCAACGCTCTTCCGGTGAAGGCAGGACAGAAGCCATGTGGAATATGGATGCACTGTTCAAAGCAAATGCACTTGCATGAGTCAGTCATCCACCAGAAGAGGCCCGTAGCTGGGTTCTAGCCCGCGGTGTGAAAAAACGCGACTTTGCCCTGAATTTCAGGTCCCCACGCCAGAGTATTGCACGGGGGTGTTCCGTAACCTCTCTCTCTCTCTCTCTCTCTAAGGATAGTTTCGTGATCCAAAGCGCAAGCGTGACAGGAGCGGTGGGCTCAGAAAGCTCTAGAAATTTTCCTTCCGCGCGTGCAGTCCTTCCACTACCTCCACTACTCGCATCATCATCTAAAATCGCTCAGATCATCGTTTTCATTCTACTTAATTCAAATTGATTCTAGTTCGAGGATCGACTTAACCCGGCTCCACCCACTGTACGCCTCGCCTTCAACTGGACAGCATCGCTGAACCATATCTTATGGAGTTAAACTAACGTGTCGGTTCTTTTTCCACATTGCATGAGCTCTCTTTGATCGTTCTCTGGATTTCAACTTTTGGACTGATAAATATTCTTCTACAATTTTCGGTATCTCAGCCAACAAAGCTCTTAATCGCTTGACTTTCTCAGCTCGCCCGTCTTCGTCCTTCGGTTGGCTTTTCAATGTCTAGAAATGGTATTGTAGAAAACGGATAGTTTCGAATAGGGGAGAACCCTTACCGGTTTTTTGCTGTCTAATTTAGCCTTTGCCGTTGGGGCCACAACAGTCGCTGTATCACCTGCCTTTTTGGTAGGTTCGACCACAGCGGGTGATTTGGCAGGCGAGGGCTTAACGGTTTTGGTATGCTTGGGTTCATTCGCTTTCGTTGCTGCGGATTTAGCTGGCTTGATCGACGTCGGCTGTCCAGCCTTCGCCGAAGTATCAACCTTTGTTCCGACGTCACAGTAGACGATAGAGACCAGTACGAATATGAAAACTGTCAAGCGCATTCTGTAAAACGTCAACGAAGGGACTATTGTGACCGGCGCTGTGTGGAATTTTTTTCCCGAGTTTTTCGGAAACCGAAGAAAATGGCTAAAAAGCGCCGAAAACGGAAATTCGGAAACGGAAGAGTATTTGAAACCACGGCATTTCGAGAATAGGTTTTATCGCTGCTCTTGGCTTGCAGGTGTACTACGATAGTTTGTGATATCAATCCACTCGCTCACGCACCAGTGGGATTGCGCTCGGAAGCAACAAGCCAACCCGAGGACAAGGGGGAGCCATACTTACATCACAACCAGGAGTGTGCGGAATTCTCTGTTTTCTGATTTATGTTTTCTGTCCGTTTTGACCCTTCTGTTTTCGGTTTCTGTTTTCTGGAAAATTGGTCAAAACCAGCAAAAAATCAGAAAAAAATCAAGAAACAATGTTGTTACAATGATAAGTCGCAGTGACTTACAAAAGATACCACGTTCTCAGGCGATTCTCGGCCCCAAGCCGCAACGAATAGGAATCGGAGCCGCCTGACAGTTGGGTTCGTTCTCCCAATCTCCGGGCTACTGCTGTTACTGTTCGGGCCATCCGGAATAGCCCGGGCAGCAACAGCAGTGGCCCGAACAGCAGTAGGAGCCGACTCGCAGATTGGAAAAACAGGCCGAACTGTCAGGCGGCTCGTGGCCGATAATTGCCTGAGTTTGTGACGGAACTTTCACAGTCACAAGTCATGAAGGATAGAATGTGTTCTAACAGGACGTGCTGGTTGAAGGTCATGATGTCGAACCGTTTCTAAGACGCTTTCTACCGATAAATCAGAATGAACTTGTAACAAAATGCATTGTTAGCAAGTTTGATGCCGATTCTGCCATTTTCTTGATTGATCTACATCTTTTTACAATTCTGAATGTTCTGCCAAACGTTCGCGACATGCTTCGACCAAAATGACATCAAATTCATGTACAGGTGAATCTGAAATCCGAAATCGTCACGCTAATATCACCTCGGTGCCGAAAATGTATATCGAGAAGCTGAGATTGAAAAGCGCTTGTCGCGTATCACGTCATAATAGCACGCCCCACGCGACAATCGCTTCTAACTTCACCACATTTTCACCAATCCCTAATTTGCTGACGTACTACCCTACGGATGCGTGGTGCTCTGAGAGTTTTGGCCAATCAGTAGCCGATGAATTGTCACAAAATGCCTGATTTCGGCGTAGTAGAGGAGAATTAGTCAAAAAATAGCTGGTTGCCGCAAAATAGCCGTCAAATAATGCTCACCCAGAAACAGCCGCGAAAACCGCTCTCCAATGATGTATACGACGCATTCGTGTGGCAGGTCCGGATATCAACAACGCCGTTGGTTCGGCTACTTATGTTTTCTCGGCTGTTTCGCAAACAACAAGGTCGCAGCCGCGTAGTAGCCAAGAAATCAGAGAAAAATATTGGAGAAATAGCTCACCAGGAACACCTGTTAAGACTGGTGGGCTATTTCTCGGACAAAACTCTCAGAGTGAGTGCCTTTTATGATGTTCTTTCCGTTGTTGACGCGTCATTGCTACTATCAACCTCTCATAGGCATAACTCATAGTCCTCGCCGCAGGCGCGGCACGCGCGAGAAGCGCAGTGGGCTAAGGCTTAGTGCTTACTAACCGCGACGCGCGACAGCTACAACGTATATCAGCAATATCGACTTTCGGTCGATATCTATGACAAACACTATTTTGCATCGCCCGTCGCGCGAAGTATGTATGCACTGGGCCTAAGGAAGTTCTCATCGCGCGACACGAGCGAGACGCGCCGCGAACAACTATTAAATCTCTAGCGGCACAGCCAGGGCGGTACGGGTCAAAGTTGGGCTTCAATGTGACATGCACACGCATTCCTGACTTGCATTTGCGTATACGGTAGGAGTAGTTCCAGAATTATTCATTTCGAAGTGAACTTTAAAGGCACAGTCCAACCTAGGAATCCTTTTTCTGCTTTTGCGCCTATCTTGTAAATGGTCCCACGCTGATCTTAATGATGTCTCTAGAATCGTTCAAGACCCCTTGGGAACAGAGTTATGGCGGAAGATGTCCGCTGCCACCGTGTTAGTATACTAGTAGACGCCACTGAGAGTTACCGCGCTTCTTCTGCATAATGATAAAACAGCAAGGAAAACATCATAACTCACAATGTTGTACAAAAGGCAAAAGGTCACTGGTTATCATGGGGCGTTCGACTCTGCTGTTCATTAGTGGGTTCTTTACGTGGATCCAAAACGCCTCCAACGTTTTTCTGGCCGATATTTCGCTTTCGCAAGCTAAGATCGTACACCTTATATCATAGTCATCCCCGCTGTGATTGTCCGTTCTATGTCTTCCAAGCGGTGTTCTTGGGTCATTACGCCTTTTTCCGGCTAGATGTTCTTTCAGGCGTATCGCCAGCACTCTTCCGCTTTCCCCTATATAGGTTGCGTTGCATGTCTGACACTCGAGCTGGTAAATAGTGCCGACCTGATAGCAATCACCGAGTCTTGCATAGGGGCAAACGATACAGCCATCTGTAGTGCAGCACCTGTCGTAAATTCTGTTCCTTACCAGTTGACGTTTAATGCAAAGTACGACGCACTTATGGGCTCTTCGCGGAGTCACTCGGACAGAGGGCAACGTTCACACGTAAACAACCATCAAGCCACTGGTATCAGTAACGCTACTGTTGAAAATCATAGGACAAGGGTCACTGTTATAGGGGATGCGCAAATCTCAGAAAATGCTGTAAATTTTCTCAGTCTGGGCCCATCCTTCGCCCCAACACAAAACATTAACGCCTTTACATTTCGCAAAGTCGTAGGCGGGCTGCAAAAAGTCAAAGACATGCTGCGCATAAGAGCTAATAACAACAACTTGGCACCGGCAGGCAACTCTACTGATAGGCAATTTCCAATCGTACCGTTTCCAAGCTCTTTCTATAGAGAGCCCAACCCAGTTCCCGAGAGCGACGCCAAGTTCAGAATTCTATCAACAGGTGTACTGGGCGTGCTTAACAGATTCCGTGGGCTCCGAAGTACCAACCTGACCCACGAGCAGTGGCAAGGCTTTAACGAGGTGCGTGAGCTGCGGTCAAACGGAACATTACGCATATCTGTCAGTGACAAGGGCGGAGAATTTGTGGTAATCCCACAGTCATTGGATCGCGAAATAACTGAATTGCACCTGCGGGATACTTCCACTTATCAGTTATCCTCCGCTACCGAATTCGCGGCCCAATGCAGACGACTTAATCATGTCTGGATGACCATCGGAAAGTCTGCTGGCCTAAATGCCAGATTCCTAGGCAGGCTTAGGTCTGACAATGCGAGCTGTCCAGTGTTTTATAGCCTGATTAAGACGCATAAAATCACATCTCAAGAAATGTCGTCCATGTTGGCGGAGACCTACAAGATAAGACCAATAATCAGTTGCGTCGGTGGTCCAACCGACCGAATATCATGGTTCCTTAACACTATCGTGAACCAATTACTGACCTTCATCCCATCCCACCTCCCCAGTACCAACAGATTTCTTGAAATGTTGCGCAACTCAAATCCCGATGACAACTGCGTCACAGAGTCATTCGACGTTACATCACTCTATACAAATGTTCAAAACGACGAAGCGCTTCAAGCCTTATCAGAACTTCTGGACAGGCACGTTGGAGACGTAGTTACCTTTGGACTATGTAAGAGAGTCATCATGACTCTAGTAAAAGAATGCTTGAGTTGCAACATTTTCAAGTGGGCAGGAACTTATTTTTCACAAATAAGAGGGTTGGCGATGGGCCAGCGACTATCACCTGTGCTAGCAATCTGCTTTATGAGCAGAATAGAACAGCCAATATTGGAACATCGCCCATTATTGTACTGTAGGTACATCGACAATTGCTTCATAATGACGTCTACGCAGTCCGAAATGGATGAATGTTTCCGTATATTGAATGCACAGTCGCAGACTATCAGGCTCACGCGAGAGGTACCACAAGAAGGCTGGCTACCTTTCCTTAAAGGCAGCATACACGCTCGTAAACGTAATTGAGATAACTACGGAATTAGAATGGTATGGCACCCAACACAACGCTCACGCATTTTGAAGCGTCAAAAACGACCCACAATGACGCTACACGAGTAAGAAGTTGGCCCCGCCCCTGTATCTGCCCGCCCCCTGTATTTGCGCCCTCTTCCAAAACAGGGGTGCTGGGCCATTCGCACCGTCGGCAACGTTTGTGGGTGGTGAAATAGGTGCAATAGGTGAACCACACAGATCGACGACGGTGGAAATGGCCCAGCACCCCTGTTTTGGAGGAGGACGCAAGTACAGGGGGTGGGCAAATACAGGGGCGGGGCCAACTTCTCACTCGTGAAGCGTCATTGTGGGTCGTTTTTGACGCTTCAAAATGCGTGAACGTTGTGTTGCGCGCCATACCATTCTAATTCCGTGGTTATCTCAATTACGTTTACGAGCGTGTATGCTGCCTTTAACACTCAGGTGAAAGTGTGCAACGGCAATTTTAGCGTAAAGTGGTATCGTAAGCCCAGTTCAAAGAATATCTTGCTCCATGCAACATCTTCTCATCCGAGAGCTGCTAAGCGTGCCGTGGTTAAGAATATGTTCCATACGGCTACAGGTGTGTGCACTGGCGAAGCAGAGCGGCAAGAATCACGTAGCATGGCGGTCGAAATAGCAGCGATGAATGGCTACGTAACACCACAGTACGGACGTAGGGCTCATGATGTAAGCCGGAATACTCAACGTCGAAACAAAATTCCGCTCTGCATACCATTCTTCTCCGACAGAGTGTCTGATGCTATACAGCAGTGTATCGTACGAGCCCAGTTAGATGACGATGTTGCTCTAGTGAACATCCCCAACGACAGCATCAAACGTCAACTGGTAAGGAACAGAATTTACGACAGGTGCTGCACTACAGATGGCTGTATCGTTTGCCCCTATGCAAGACTCGGTGATTGCTATCAGGTCGGCACTATTTACCAGCTCGAGTGTCAGACATGCAACGCAATCTATACAGGGGAAAGCGGAAGAGTGCTGGCGATACGCCTGAAAGAACATTTAGCCGGAAAAAGGCGTAATGACCCAAGAACACCGCTTGGAAGACATAGAACGGACAATCACAGCGGGGATGACTATGATATAAGGTGTACGATCTTAGCTTGCGAAAGCGAAATATCGGCCAGGAAAACGTTGGAGGCGTTTTGGATCCACGTAAAGAACCCACTAATGAACAGCAGAGTCGAACGCCCCATGATAACCAGTGACCTTTTGCCTTTTGTACAACATTGTAAGTTATGATGTTTTCCTTGCTGTTTTATCATTATGCAGAAGAAGCGCGGTAACTCTCAGTGGCGTCTACTAGTATACTAACACGGTGGCAGCGGACATCTTCCGCTCAAAAGGTGGACTTACGAGGTGAGCTTTCCTCTTTCCGTGTCCTCTGCGATGCTCACTACAGTACGCCAGAACTGTCAGGGGGAGGAGGCGCTTGGTAGGACAGATTTACGAATAAATAAATCTCGGACCACTTTTTAGGCTTCTGAAGAAGACGTAAAGTCGAAACGTCAGGCCGTTAATAAAGTTCCACCTTAAAACCTCGTTTGGCATAGCAGTAAAGAATCTAAGATGCCGAGGTTCGAAGAACGGAGAACATGGAGAATACTGAACGAAATTTCTGTTTTCTGTTTTTTGTTTTCTGAATTTGAGAAAAAAATCCTGATCGCACCACGAAAATCGCGCGCCATGTGATTTGCTTCGAGATGTACGTCGCGCCAACACATCGTATCGCGTTCAAGCAAAACCATACTCCGACGCCATTTTGCGTCCTCACCCAAACATGCGCGAATCCGAAAAAGCAAGGCGATAGAAGTTGTTATGCTTATTTTTTGCTGTTGTTGCGTTTTCGCAGATGTAAATTTTTTCAAAGTTGTCCGTTTATCTAATTCACTAAATTTGTGTGCATCCAGACTTCTAGATTTCACTTTTTTGATGGCCAGATTTACCTTTTCATGAGGATAGCACAAAAACCGTCTCCTCATCGCAGACCCTGTCTTCTGCTGCGACGCCAAACAACAAAGCGGCAAAAAAATCAGAAGTCGCATAAGAGTGTCCGCTTCATTTGCCAAATATGGCTTCTCGCTAGGAGTTTACCCTGGCGAATAAGCGGGATAACTCTTTGGAGAAGCTCTTACCTATGTCTGACATCGGTATCGTGCTTATGCATTAAACCCTATGTTGTTTGATGCTGTAGGAGTTTGCTCAGCAAAACGCTCCCGCGATGTCCTCACATCGCAGTTCAGGGCGCTGCGATGTTATGAAATCGCGAACGCGCGCTAAACAGTTTGCGATTGCGCAAAAACTATGACGTAAACGCGGTGTTAGCGCGATGCTCTCGCGAGTAGCAGCTGCCACACAAAAGCCGCGTGCGGCGGCTGACCTCACCGTGGCTTCCGTCGCGCGTTTCTCGCGCGCGGCGAGCAGTCTTAGATAACCCTTCTGAGTGCGATAGAATCGCTCCAAGTATGGTTCCCCCAAAAACGATTGGCAGCATGAGAAGTAGACGTGCTGCTGCTCCAGGTTCTCCTATTGAGCTGCAAGTAAGTCTGCTTGAGAAGCTCCTCCCTTGGTATGCTGCTGTTCCCTCTGTTGTCGAGCTCAACCCCCCCCAATCGATTTTTCTAGTGCGACTGATGTTCTACGACGGCTGCTGTTGTGTGTTTAGTGCCTTTAATCGGGAGCAAGTGGGTTCCTCTTTACAAACGCAGTCGATGCTACCGTAACGTACCACGGCGGTGCGTTCTATGACGAATCCCTTCTTATCCATTTTTCCGCACCCCATGTGCCCAGGGTCAGAAAAATCGTTGGTCCGAGGGGTCCGAAACAACGACCCTCTGAGAAGGGCATTTTTTCAGACAAACAAAACGACCCCCTTGGAAAAGTGGGAAAAGAGAAAGGCGTTACTGAGTCTGAAACTGACATAGGGATCGTTTCGCGACTACTTTCATTTTAGCGTCTTTTTTCAATCCTTGGAACCTCACTGTTCCAAGGCAAATGAATGGCGCTCTACGCGCTGCGAACTTAGGAAAATTTTGTTCAAAAGGGGAGCTGAAGAGCACTTCAAAAACCGGAAAATTTTTGCCCTCATTTATCAGCTCTGGTGGCTGGACTATCGCGGGACCTTCGCACTTTCGACCGGTCCTCAGACACCCCAGCTCGAACGGGGTATATCCCCAGATTTCTGTCGGGTTGGCCCCTTTTGCATTGTTCCTCCACGTAGTCCCAAGTGAGAAGACATGGAGGGATAACAAAATTTACTTTCCCCCTCGTCGTTTCAATTGGAGGATGTGAATGGCGGGAACCAGGGACGAGCGGAGTTCCGCGTTTCGTGTTCCGAAACCCGCAGTTTCGCGCATTTTCGGCATTCCGCGTTCCGCATTCCGAAAACCGCAAAAAACGCTGTGGAATGCGAAAATATCGGGTCATCTGGGAGGAAGAAAATATCAGATAATTTCTGAATTTTTCCGCGTTTCGCGTTCCGAAACCCGCATTTCCGCGCATTTTCAGGCGTTTCGCGCCCGATTTCCGAAACCCGATTAAAAAAATTTTAGTTGCGAAACCCGAAAACCGATTTCCGGAATTTCATATTTCTGTTCCGCTCATCCCTGGCGGGAACGGAAAGGGGTCCCATCCGACAGAAATCTGCGGTCGGACCCGCTGAGTTTCTGAGTCATAACTCGGCTCGGAATCGATTCTATGAGCTCATCTTTTTATCTCCCAACATCTGCCTACCAATCCCTCGCACACTAGGTCTTGTACATAGGCGACACCTTTTCAATTTTTCGACCGATTTTTTCTATGTCCAAGGAGGGGTGCCCGAGGAAGCTCGGTGTTGAGAAAAAGTTCATTTCACCAACCTACAAAATATTTTTGAACCATATTCAGTCGTTTGATATCCACTTCTTAGAGTGTTTGTTCTAAAGCTGAGATTGTGTCGTTTTGCGAACCGGAGTTGGTAATAATGTTATTGAATTGAATTAAGAGCTTTATAGATGGTTTTATTCGCTTACGCCTGCTTCAATGGGATCGCCGTCTTCATAACAAAAGAGTAAATCAGAAATGTGGTTCCCCGTTTGGGGTTCGGCTAAGCCTCACTAAAAATCCAGAAAACTCTGTTTCCAAAACTGGTTCAAAGTAGAGTAAATCTAGGAAGACCATGAAGACCTTACCATGAAGCGAGACAGCACAATAGAAACGGTTGCCGTAGAGGGAAACAGTTGAAGATGCGGCTATCCGAAGACGCTCGACGTTAGAATGAGGTTGTGGCTTCAGTTTTCCAGCTATACATATACACTGCGGGGCAAAACTATATGACAACCCGATTTTCGCGATTCTGGATTTGGCATGGGCCGAGCAGAAAACCTGCCAATCGACGCTACACCTTCAAAAACCCCGGGTGCAAGTTTTAATAACACAAACGTCAAATATTACAAGGCTGGCACCGGAAAAAGTCGAAATTGGCCGATGCAAAACTATATGACATAACAGGGAATCTTGGGAATTTCGTGAATTTTGCAGATTCGAAGTTAGAAAAATTATGGTTTCATAAAATCTACTTAATAACAGGATGTTTCTGCTCCTTATCTTCTACAACGCCACATGGAACAAAAATGTAGGAATGCGAAATAGCTCAGGTTGATCTCATGAGCCATATGGGCCTTAGTATTCGGTCTATGAGCCAATGAATTGGACGAACTCGCGGCTGCGTTGCTCGATATGATGAAGATACTGCTTTCTGTCTGCATAAAGCACGAACTGGAAGACCTAGGTGGCTGAAGGACCCAGAGGAACGGGCAGACGTGAGGCTAGCATCGAATTCCATGATGTGTTGCAGCGAGAACAAGGGAGTCTTGGACCTGCGCGTCGATAAATCCACAATTCTGCGAACCATTCATGGGTGGTCTAAGGATAACTCACAAGTGAACACGCGTGGCTCGGAGATTTCCCACCGTCGTCGCGCACTCTCCTCGTCGCATGCCTCTCGCCCTGCTCCCAGCACGAGAGCTATAGCGCAGAAAAACGAACCACGCTAACAGATCTAGATGAGAATGTGCTTACAGCTTTTAAACTAGCGTAAGGTGAGTGTTTGGTTACCACATTTAACATGTTTAGGGTAGCGAGAACTATTGTCGTTGATAACTGTGCCGTTCCTGGCTCAATTCCTTCAGGTGATAAACTATAATGAAGAAAGCTAAAAAGCTAGCTAGATTCCAGCCATGTGAGAAAATGCGGTCATGTGTGCATATGTGATAAAAAAATTAGCTCATAAACAGAACGAAACTTTTCCGAAAACTACAAGAAAATGAAAGATCAATCAAACAGATGGATCAGTGAAAAAATCTTTTAATTAATTGAGAAAATAGCTTTGGAATTAGAATAATGATTCAATCATTCATCAACGGAGAAATACTGCTTAAAGGCAGTGTTCACGATGATCTTCGTCCCCGAGTTTTCAACCGAAGCAATGCGTTAGCCACCGAGTGTTACCACAATCACCGGTGGAAAATGAGCTCAATCTAAAATAGAAGAATACTTTAGGCAAAACAGTATCAGTTAAGATCCGAAGGAAAGAACGGAGCATCAGATAAGAGAGATTTTCAAAAGACGGCTCCGCTAAGGACTTCATTGTCACAACGAACAGTTACAGTGAGAGTAAAAAGGTGGGATGAGAGTAAAGAATCGCGTAAGGCCCTAGTTATACACCAGAGGAATGAAAACGTCTCGCGATGACATTGCCGCCGCTTGCTGCGTGAATCTGGGATTCGTCTGCAATGTTGCGTCTTCGGCGTCTTTGACGCAATACTGCGGACAAAGATTTCCAGGCGTTTTTAATGGTATTTCATCGGTTTTTTCGCTTCTGACACTTTTTATTTGCAGAACAGCACTAATAATCAATTCCTCTCGTCATTAATGTGCTCGTTATGTCCTTTTTGTAATGTTTTAACAATTTTAAATCTGAAAAATAATCAGCTGGTGGAAATTGGCAAATTTCCAACAGGGCAGGTCCCGTAAGGATGCAGTATACGGTGCCGCGGCGTGTATAACTGCTCTGTGCGGCCTTCCGGCGCGTTTTTCTGCGACTACTGTTCCTTTTGGCATGCCTGAGCGCAGGCAGGGCGCATATAAGTGATAGTTGTCTTGCTATTTCCGCAGCGTCCCGCCGGTGTATAACTAGGGCCTAACCTTCTGGCGCGTTTTTCTCAACTTTTTCACCATCTCGATTCTACTCGAGGATCAAGCAATCGATCTAGCAGATATTCTTGAATTTGAAGATTATCGGGAACAGTGTAGCTCAGGCTGGCTGAACCAAAATTCACTATTTTTCCAATGTTGAAGTATTAGCAGTAACAATGAGGAGTTTGAAAAGCTGTAACATCTCAAAATGAAGTCATTTGGCGATGGTCCACATTATTCGTTTTTGTTTGCCGACTTGTCCGCAGAAATGCATGTTCCTACACCCACATAAGTTTTATCGTTTGAGCCATTGAGAAGCTTCAATTCTGTAATCGATGCTATACAATGAACTACAAGACAGATACAGGTTCCAAACCATTCGCGTAGACTACCACCGAGATCTTTGTGCAAGAGCGCACGGACACTGCAGGCGAACCTCTACCACGCCCGCAAAGCTACCATATTGATAGCCGAACGGCGGATTACCCTGCTCGTCTCGCTACGGGCAGAGATGGAGGGGATAGCCGTATTCACTTGTGAGTTGCCCCGTAACCATTCATGGGTCTCGGAACGTCGTCCGAGAACGAACGTGAAATTAGGCACGTCTTACGGACAACCACAAGTAATTGCGGCTCCAATTCGCCCGAGTGAACATGCAAGTCTTTTCGAAAAGGTGGGTCCTCTCTTCAATCTTCATATTGAACGTCCTCGTAACCAAACAATTTTATAGATTGTTTTCTCCAACGAGAAAAAGTTCAACTTGGACGGGCTTGATGGATTCAATTCGTAATGGAGAGATCTGCGCAAGGACCGGCTCACGTTCTCGAAGAGGAACTTGGGAGAAGGAATTTAGATGAGTTGGGCAGCATTCAGCTGGTACGGCACGCTAGACATTGTCCTCGCACCTTGCAATATGAACTTAGCAGATTACCAGAGTGTGCTAAAAGATCACCTCCTGCACTTTTTGGGACGCCATCGCCATGTATTCCAGCACGACAATGCGTCGATTCATGTAAGCGCTGGATTGGTTTTTGGCCAATCATGTCGAGTTACTTGAATGGTCCGCCTGCTCGCCGGACCTCATCCTGATGGAAAACTTGTGTGGTATACTTCCACAATGGGTATACGCTCATTGCAAGCAGTACGAGTCCGTAGGTCAGCTGAAGGAAGCCGTTATCGCCGAGTGGGTTACATTTCGAGGTGGCGTCCTCATTAACTTAGTGAACAGTTTGCCAAACAGATTATCATGCGCTAGGGTAACTTCCCTGACTATCAAATTCGTCTTATTGACTGTTATTATGATAAACGGATTAGTACAGAGCTTGTAAAGTTGCAGTTTTGGTTGTCTCATCTGCTATGTCATATGGTTTTGCATCGGTTAGTTTCGACACTTTCCTAGCGCCAGTTTTCCAAAATTCGACATATTTTTATGGGAATTTGTAACCAGGGGTTTTAGCGGGTGCTGCGTCGATTGGTTTATGCAGTTTTTTTTGCTTAGTTCACGCGAAATTCAGAACCGCGAAAATCGGTATATGTCATATAGTTTTGCCGTGCAGTGTATAAGCATTAGCCCTTACGGCTGAAGTTCGGGTCGCTCGCATGAATCCAGTAGACCTCCAGGGCTTTTCTGGAGAGTGCATCAGCTTCCCGCCCTGATACTTATCTCGGCCTTTACTGAGTACTTCTCCCCGTGGTGGGGGTTAGCACGGTGGACGCCGCAGAACTGTTGATATGCCCGCAGCTTATATTTGCCGTCCATGTGCTCTCCGTTTCGATTATGCAGCGATGTCTCCCCAATCAGACGTGTGCGGAAAATTTCCAAAAAAAAATTCAGGAAGCAGGAAACAGGAAATCGAGTTTATCAGAAAACAGCAAATAGAAAACAGAAAGGCCGAAATGGCCAGAAAACAGAAATCAGAAAACCGAAATTTTTCGGAAAACCAAAACGTATATACATAGGCATGTGTACTGTGCTTATCTGGGCCTACTTCCGGTCCGCAATTGCGTCTCAATACGCTTTGCGGCCGCACGCGCTCGAGTCGTTCCGGTTTCCAGCGCCAAAGACGACTCGATGTGGCTTTTTTATACGATTCTCTCCAATTTTTCTCAGTTTCCAGTTTACAAAACCCACCTAGAGTCAGCAGATCGGCGTCTGCGGCGCTGGAAGCTCTTCTGACTCGGGAGCGTGCGGCCGCAAAGCGTGTCGTGGCGTAATTGCGGACCGGAATTTGGCCCAGATAAGCACAGTATATTCACTGCCTTTCATGTTCCTTTCAATCTTGAATGGGGTATATTTCAACATTCATCACATCGTTTATTATCGCGAACTCCTTTCTAATTACTTGGGGATATGCCACACTCTACCAAACGTTTGCATGTTGCCTGCCAGGGAGTGGCCTGGTACGCCAACTTCTCCCTCGCAGCGCTGGTTTTACCTTGTCGCAATCGGTGACTCATTTTGTTGGATTTATCTCCGTATTGGCAAATTTGGTGAAATTATCGCGAAGTCGCCGACGCTTGGGCATTTAAAAGGACGATCCACGCCGACGTGATGAGGTAAAGTGTGTCCGAATAGGAATGGCCAACCACGCGGCCGGCGTGCGAGGCTGACGGCTCTCGGACGAGTTTTCAAACGGCTGCCACCCCCTCACCTCGTTGCAGAGCTGATTTATCGACGTAATTGTCTTGCTGCCAGCCACTGCCGACCGTCAGTGGCTGCGGGAGATTTCTCGCCGTCGTTTCGCATTCGTGTGCTAGAGCGGAGCACGCGACGGCCGCCTGCAACGCGCGTCGACCGCATGGTTGGCCAGTCTCATTCAGACACACTTTAATTGTTTTGGTTCGAAATTCTTGTCGCGTCAATTTCACCTCTCCATGGACGCACATCCAATTGGACAGGTGAAGTGTACGACGCACTCTTGGGGCTGGTGTCAATATAGACGCCGGTTCTATTACCCAAGCTTGAGGTACTTGAATCCCGCCCATCTGCTGGGGGGCCAAGATGGCGACTCCTGGGCCTTCATGCTCATCGATAGAGTAAACTCCAAATACCGTGCGGTACCGATTGCCACAAGGTACGAAATGAGCATATCAGTTGCATTGCTATATCAGACCGACAAACTCAATTTTTCAAATGAAGATTGCAGAGTATTTTATGGCTCTATGGCAATAGGTACCGCACGGTGTTTTTCGACTAGTCATCGATAGCCAGGGTAAGATTTCATGCTCCACGAAAGGCATTGTAGGCATTTACGCTCCACAGCAGCCATCGTAGGTCTTCATGATTTCGGCGCTACAATCGCTCTCAATATTCAATTTTATGGTGAAATTGAGGTGAAGTTCAAGGCGATTGTCGCGTCGAGCGTGCTATTATGGCGTGAACGCCATTCAATTTCAGCTAGTCGCGATACATTTTCAACACTGAGATGTTAATAGCGCGTCGATTTCAGCATCGAATTCACCCGTACGTGAATTTGAAGTCAATTTGGTCTAAACAAGTCGCTAAAGTTTGGCAGAGCATTCAGAATAGTATGTATTGGGCTTATAAAAGAACTAGGAAGGCCAGACGATGAGTATGCCAGTGTCTTTAAGTTCCTTGATTTGCTACCAACTTATCGATCCCGGATGGATAGCAGGGTTGGTTGATTTTGGCGTGAATCGAACACTTGGTCATGTACGGCAACAACAGCGCCTCCTTCCTTAACGCTACAGGCGCCTGACAATGAGTCACCTTTGAAAACTTGAATACGCAAACGAGTTTTTCTCACTAAGGAGTTAGATCCAAATGAGAACATCCTTCTCAGTTCAACGTGTGGTTTTCCTAGGCCGCAAGGCGGGAAGATTATAAAAGAAATTGGCGAATTCCAGGCGTCTGTAAGGTGCTTCTCCAAAACGATTGTCTAGTTCTAGAGTAAGTATCCGATAACTCAATCAGATGTACCCGGACACAGCAACGTAAAAAATAAGCCCAATCAAGAAAATGGTGGTCTCGGCATCAAACTCGCTAACATTGCATTTGGCTACGAGTTCGTTCTAGCATATAGGTTGGAGGATTCTTGAAAACGGTTCTACATCATGACCATCAATCAGCTCGTTTTGATGAGACACATCCTATCCTCCCGTGGCTTGTGAACATAGGAATGCGCATAGGCTGCCCGCCACAAAAGTGATAATCTTTGCAAGTCATTGCGACTTATCATTGGAAAAACATTGATCATTGATTTTTCTGATTTTTTTTTCTGGTTTTGGCCAATTTTTTAGGAAACAGAAAGGCCGAAATGGCCAGAAAACAGAAATTTCCGCAAACCCCTGTCCCCAATGTATTGGGGGATCGGAAAGTAATGTCGTCTCTCTACGCTAAATGCAAACACATACATTTTAACGTGTGTATTTCTTAAAGGCACTGTCCACGATAAAAACCATGTCTGTTTTTGGTGGAGATCGGCAGCTGCGGGGTCTAGCGCAACCCTAACGTTGGAAAAACTAAGAAAAATGAGCTCCGAACGGTACCCTACGGGCCCAAAGTTGGACACTCGTCAGCTCGTCACCCCCAGATGCACTCTCCACGCCCACTGACGTGAATAAATGAATGCTTGAGGTTGTGAAATGAGCGATATTTTCCGATCAATAGCCCCGTTCTTCCCTTCATTCTCAACTTCTCTCTTTACTCAGGTCAGCTGGCATACATCGGCTGCAAGAGACGGAAGTTACAAGCCTCGGACAACTCGTCCACCATGTTTCCTCAACTCAATATTTGAGGGACCATAACTCCGTTTCTAGAAGGTCTTGTACGATTCCAAAAACACCATTGGCATCAGCATGGGACCGGCTTCAAGAGAGGTGGAGAAGCAGAATAACGATTCTTATCGTGAACACTGCCTTTAACATTATCAGTAACCTTCAGGCGATTCTCGGCGCCGAGCCGCACCGAACAGGAGTCATCGTCGCCTGATTGTTCGGCTCGTTCTCCCAAGCTCCGAGCCACTGCTGTTGCTGTTTGGGTGAACGTGCAAACCGGATGAGCCCGGACAGCGACAAAAGGTGGTCAGCGGATTGGAAGAGCGAGCCGAGCTCTCGAGCGGCTCGGCGGCCGAGAATCGCCTGAGAAGGTTGCGCGAAGAAGTATGTCATAAGAATCACAATTTAGTTGTACGACGCAGAATATTGTTTGGAGCACTCAGGGCGACATTTATATCAACGATATAAGTGCTTAATAGCATTGTGAAAGCTTCGAACCACTTTCTGTTTCCATCAGCCCGAGGATGCGGAATAAGCGACATCAAAACTTCAATTTAGTATTCGTGGCCGACTTGAGTGGTCTTAGAAGGCCCATTAATTAGGGTCTGTCCGAATGAGGCTGTCCGCCCACGCGATCGGCGTGCGTGTCGACGCGCGGACGATTCCTGCAGCTGAAAATCGATTAGCACGAATACCAGACGAATAGTAGTAATATTTCAGTCAGCTATTTGCAGTCATGGGAAGGCTCACCCTGAAAAGTGCCTTCGCAATGGCCACTCGACAAGCAGGCCCACCGCGTGGGCGGACAGTCTCATCCGGACAGACCTTACTGTGTATTTAATTTCCAAGTGAACTTTATTGCCAGCGCGTGCGTATGGGCGCGTTTGCTGCGTCTCCTTTCTTCCCACGCTTTCTAACTGTCTATCCCGTTCCTCCACGCACGCTTGCTAAGAAACAGGGAAAATCAGAAAAACTCGATCGAAATGAAGAAATACGGGTTGCTTCTGTATAGGGTTGGAAGTGGACGAGTTACACCGCATCACTTTGGCTTGATTGAATTAGCGAAACTTGCGACAAAGTGGTTGTGGAAGCCAATAGACTCGCATGGCCTGTTCTAGAACGCTGACTTCGTTGAAAACATCAACAACTAGCCAGGGTAACCGTATTGGAGCAATCAAATTGGACGAGTTTGTATTTAGGGGCGGGACTGTAAAAGACATGGGCGGAGACTGCACGTTCTGGTGGTCCTATGTGGCTATAATACGGTGGTTTTGACTTGCTTTTGATGCTTGCAATGACGTGAGCGTTGTGCTACATATAAGCAGTACAACCCCGTTACGCTGCTATCTCAACAACTTTTTCCAGCGTGTACGCAACCTTTAGAGCCACTATAGTATGTGCGCTCACAAGCGTCCACGGCTCCAACCTCGCCATGTTTTTAATGTTTCAATGTAAAGTAGAAGTCACCGGAGTACGATATTTGAGCCAACCGTAGTCGCTTTAGGGGCCATATATACTCCCCGCCTCCCTTTCCGCTAAAACGATCCGTGCTGGCGAAGAGATTATTTTGAATTATTTTTCACCACTCCCGCGCCTACTGCTCCTCCATTGAAGTGTGAATGGTTCAGCGGCATCGCTATGGCGGAGCGAGACGGCGGTGTTGGCCACCCAGAACTTAAAAGAGGTTAAGTGATGCCGCTTCGAGAGATAGAAAGAGCTTGCGTGAAGTATGAATCACTCAAGAGGCACTACTCTGGCGCGGCGAGATTCGCGAAAGAGGTGGAGCTTTATTCATCCTCACTCTCTTCGCGCGCGGGTCGCTGTGACGGAGAGGGAGGCGAGGAGTGTGAATAGCCCCATAATATGGCCATAAGGGGTCTGCAGAGTTGTACCGCCCGGCCTGTGGCCGTCGAGCGTCAGCCTTGACGCGGCGACAAAAATGTTCCCAAACATTGTCGTTGCGGCGTCGGTTGCCGCTCGCTGGCAGTGATGTAGGGCCGTTGCCGCGTCAAAACACTCTGAGGTGCCACATCTTCGCGCTTCACGCCGCGTTGGTCGCCCTATTTCAACCCTCTGTACATTCATAGGAATCTCGATAATTGCTTGAAAAGAGCGGAGCATTATCTAGTGTCTCAGTAACCAAGGAAGAACCATCGAAACACGAGTCCACTTTGTGCGATGCCCAGATGCGCGCCGAAACAGCCAACGCTAAAGATGAGGCGTGGCGGACGACTTTTCGCGCCAGACCCTGTCGCGGAGTCTTGTCTCTGCGCTCTAGCCCATCGGCCTAAGGCCTCTTTCAGAGTTCGATCGCTCTGCGACTGTCGCGTCGCCGTGGAAATCGCAGATTTTGGAAGTGTGAATGCCCAATCGCGGAAGTTGGCGACCACGCACTTTTACGTACACATTCTAATTGACGCCTGTTTCATGTTCGCGGTGTCGCGCAATTGGCTAGTCATTTATGATAAAAAGGTGCATTGTGCTTTGCCACTTAACTTTAGCTTTATTACACGCCCTTGCAGACGTGTAGAAACATAGAAAGGGCAGAAAAACAACAAAAACATCGAGGAACTTGAAAAATGACAAGTTTCGAAAGGAAAAAGCGTGAAACGATTGATAGATCCTTTCTTGACAATGAAGGTAATTTTTGACAAGTGTTTTGAATTTAGTGAAGTTGATCGGTATCTGAACAGTATGACTCATCTTCAAGTATTCCATGCCGTCTCTGAAGATGGAGAAGCTGTGCCCCAAAGAGGTGCGCGGCTGACGGAATTTAAGCTTGAACCTTTCTCCCCTAGTATTTGATTCAACCAGTTTGAAAAAATGAATGAGCTTTGAGACCCAGTCTTCCAGTTATAATATTATATACCAAAATTAAACCATTTCTTTTGCGTCTGTAATGTAAAGTATCCAAATTAAGCATACGATTCCTCACTATGCCATGGGGATTACTCCTATACGTGAAGCCAAGAGACCTTATGAAGACCTTTCTTGTGAAGTTGTTTTGCACTCTTTCTAATTTGGCAACGCAGGTTTTTTAATGAGGAAAGTAGATACAGGTACCATATTCAAGAACAGATCGAACGTAAATTTCATAGGCTGTAACCAAAAGCAATGGACCTTTAGTTTTCAGCGATTTGAACAGAAGGGAAAGTTTCTGTTTAGCTTTCGCAACAATACTATCCAAACGCTTATCAAAATTCAATTTCGAATCGACAAGAAACTCTAAATCTTTAAGTAGGTTAACATGCTGGAGTATTGAACCATCGATATTGTACCCGCCTTCCGGATTAGTAGTTCTACCCAGGTGTAGTACTTGGCTTTTTTGAGTGGAAAGAGGGAGAAGGTTTCGTTTAGACCATTGAACTACATTGTCAATTGTGATTTGGATCCTAGTTTTATTGTCACCCTCAAGTGTATCGTAGATTTTTTTAATGATAATATTCATTTTATGATAATAATTGTTATGTATTATGATTGTTTTGCCTACTTATACTGATTTTGCCTGAATCAACGTGAAAAAAAGAGGAATTTGAACGAGGACATATGAAGCGGTCGCTGCGATCAGTCGCGTCGCCGTGCACTGCATGGCGACGCGATCTGGCCATCTCAGTCGCCCAATCGCGCGATTGGGCGACTTTTCCCGCGATCTTGACTAGAAGGCCGGCGACCAGATCGCGCGACGCGACCAGATCGCTACACAGAGTTTTCATTCGGTCGCGTCGCAGAGCGATGGAACTCTGAAAGAGGCCTAAACGTCCCACACCCCATCGTTGCCGCTGCAGCGACAGGCACGCCAATTATCACTTATCGCGTCGGGACCAGCACCCGCGAAATGACTAGGGCCGTCGCGGGAAAGGGTCTGCAGAGCTGAAGTTGTGGCGTTGCTCTTAGTAACGAGCAGAGTTGTGTGATGCAATATCGATTACATTCGGAGACGAGGGCGACCGACGCGGCGTGAAAGACGACGAGTGGTCACCGCAGAGTGCTTCCGCCGAAGTATACCAATGACATATTCATGAAACATTCACGGGCCAAGAATAACGCTGAGTAGCGCCAGGGTACGTGCGCGAATGGCGGGAAAAAGTGTTTTCAAAATGAATCGACTTATAGCCCGTCTCTCTCAGATAGGAAGCCGCGCTCAGCAGTGTGTATCGCTGCTCCGCCCAAGACATGACATTGCTACATTGCAGGTTTTACAGCGATCGATAATTCACTCTGATACCCTAATCAGATAACGCGCTCTGTCAACCATCGCCTTTCAAGGCAGTGTTCACGCTAAAACTCGTTTTCCGAGTTTCCAGCGTGGAACACTGCGCTGGCAGATGCTGGAGGGGACAGGGTCGAGAAAAGCATCGAAAAAAAGGCCAGAAATCGATAAAAGACGACGGCGAAGTGACGATTTCGTTAGCCCAGTACGCCTGCTTAGCCCGCCCGTCCCCTGTTCTGACAAGCTTGTGGGGCCGCGGACGTTTTTGATGTCGAAATTTCCAAGTAACTCCTCCATGTCGAGCCTGATCTATTCACGCACCTTTCGCCATTAACGTGAGCTTGCGGAGACCAGCACGGATTGGGAACTCGTCCGCGCTCTCAACCTGTACGTTCGTAAGAAACCGCTATTATGGCTTACTTAGAGCGCTTTTCTTCGCTTGTTTTTCACTATTCGATAGCTCACGACCAAACAACCCCATTTTTGAGTCGAACTTGAGAATGATAATCGTGAACAGGAATGTGCGAAAATTTTTCGAAACCCCAAAGTCGAAAAATTCCGATTCTCGTCTCGAGACCAAATTTTTCGGTGCAGGTGGGTCATTTGGAGTGAGACCATTTTTCGAAAAATTCTCTTTTTTTCAGTATTGATTTTCCGAAAAAAAAACGAAAAATTGAAACAAGTGTACTTCTGCGGCGTAACATAGTGTGGGTAAGCATTCTACAAATTTTTGACCGAAAATTTTTTCGTTTTTTTCTTCGGTTTCCAACCGCAAGAGAGGCGGGGGAAGTCCGTGCTCCTTCGAATCACGGGCATTTTCGAAAAGCGCATCCCCTCCGTCAAAAGTTTCGAAGAGAAAACGTTTTAAGCAATCTCTGAAAAATTCAATCATGCCCTTTGGTGTTTCGGGAGACTGCAGACAACGCATCGAACTCGACGTCGGAAATGACTTGCCCCACTTCAAAATTCTTAGGTAAGTGGCTTAGCTTTTTGTATATTATACCAATAAATCTTTGAAAATAAGATGGGTCAAAGCACATGCTGGAACTTTAGAAACTTTCGCGATCAATAATTATTTAATAATTCGGTACCTGTTCCTTTGGTGAGACGAACCCAGTTTTACATGACTTGGGCGGGGTGATCTAGTGGGCTGGCTGGACCACTTCACCTGCTTCCTGGCCGTTTTTTCGTCGCACTTCCGTTCTTTCCATTCTTCGATGGACCTAAAGCTTGCGTTTTTGCTAAAAAACGGGCCGCTTTTTCATCGTGAACACTGCCCTTGAAGGCTTCGTACGCGCAAAAAACCGTATCTCATTTTTTTATGTTTTTGCGCAGGCGATTCTCTGACATACAGAATAAGACTGGGAAGGCTTCACAAAACCATCCACTTTCCAAAAAAACTCGTATTAATTACGTCTCGAGTTATTCACTTCCCACACCTCCGTAAATTTCGGCGTGTCTGGGGCAATACGTCGGAAGGTTTTTCACAAACTTCGGATGTGTTTTTTGCTATAAACATATTAAGTGGGTGAATTTCTCTTGCCTTTTGTTGACAGGAGCTTGTTTAAAAAAAGAAGTAGCCATTGGGCAAGTTTGGATGTAAGAATTTCCCGAATTAAAAATGTCAAATGCTGAATCATTTGCGCCTGTAATGGCGCTTCTGTTCCTTGTGCTAGATGGTTGGTGAAAACTGGTGTCATTTTGAACCACTCCAACTTCAGAACCTTATGTTTTTGACGCGCAAAACTTCACCGACGTGATCCACCGGGCTCATTCATGAAATTGAGCCTGAAAAAATGGATATTGATTTTCAGCGCGAACGATGTCTTTGAGCAATCTAAGAAAATGTAGAGGCAGATGTAAGGTCAACGGTATATAGTTACGCTCGTCGCTCACGTCCTCAAGGAGAAACATTTAAATCTCACCCGCGGCTGGTCCCGTGCGCCGGCCTGCTAATCGATTCAGACCGAGAGAAGAGCGCAGCTGCTCAGTGTCAATTTACCATGAGCCACCGATGAGATTCAAACCGGCTGCACCAGCCGCGGGCGAGATTTAAATTTTTTTATTGAGAACGCGAGCCACAGACCTAACTGTACCTTGTCGCTGTCGCGAGCAACAGTCATGACATTCAGCGCCAGCATCGGAGCAACGGCAATGGCCGTCGTAGGAACAGTTGTCGCGCATCCATCGCTGCGAAGTGTCGCGTAGGGCTGACATACTGCAAATATGACGAAAACTGTTGCTGCCGCTTTCGCTCGTCGCAGCGCACTGTGACACCGACAAAATTTAAAGGGCGGGAGTCACGCTACAGCCGGTCGCTGTCGCTGTGCGCAGCGACACGACCGTATGTCGGAAAAGTATACCGTAGGCCTCAATGTAGATATTTGGAGGAATTTTCCTTTTCAAAACAATTTCCAATTTTTTTATTTCCATAAAAAAACCAAAGCGGGTATAAAAAATCACTGCATTATTCTGAGAAAAACCTGCTCTGAACCAACATCGTCTTCAATGTTAAAATTTCCGAATTGTACTTCATTTACTGAGATGCGCTATCAACAAGGTACACAAAACTGCAAGAATATGAAAGATTGACAACATGCAGTAAGAATAAGATACAATGAAACACAATCCTTATACATCCAAACCCGTAAAAATATTTAAAGTCTGTCCGAATAAAACTGTCCGCCCGCGCGGTCGGCGTGCGTGTCGAGCGACCGTCGCTAGGGCATTTTCGGAAGAGTTTTTACACGGCTGACCGGGAAAACATACGCCTACTCGCCTAATAATCCTGCTACTCACAAGTCCGAAAAATGGCTTTGCAACGATCGCTTAACACGCAAGCTGACCGCGTGGGCGGACAGTCTCATTCGAACCGGCTCTACCTTATATGTATGATGTGAATCTGGAAATAATCAAACAACTGTAAATAGTTACATAGAACGAAAGAGCTGCTTCAGAGCGAGCGAAGGAAGGAAAAACGCGAAAAAAGCGCTTAGCAGCGTGAAACTATACCAAAAGAAACGCACGACGACCACCCATTTTACCCCTTAATTTTAACTAATTCTACCTCCAAGGGAAAGTTTGTGGACGAGTACACGTAAAAGAAGGGGCCTAGGACGAGTTCGCTGAGCGAGTCGGGCCTAGCCGGCAAAACTCGTCCTAAGCTCCTCCCTTTTCGTGTATTCAGCCGAAGAGCCGCGTGAACAGACAGAATATGGATAGAACGCCGCCCTTTCCTGCTCACTGGCAGTTCAAATTTTGCGCTAATGTTTAGCCCTCTTGTCCACCCAGTTTTGGCCCTAGTTTGAACGAATGGAAAAACGCCAAGAGAGCGCCCATTTCGGCCCACAGCCAGCCCAATTCTCCATATTTTCCCACACGGCGATTTTTGGCCTCAAAGTGCAACACACATTTGAAAGGTATGATAGTTCGGAGATCATGAAACTAGGAAAAAAACTTTTGAAATGAGGCACAAAATACCATGAAAAATGAAAGTTAGTATGAAGTATAAGGTCAAAGTATAACTGAACGGAGCTGATTCGAATCCAACATTACCAAACACTAAAACAAGCTTTCACTTAACAAGAAGAGACAATAAATATCTAAGACTTCTGCTCTGTTAACGCGTTAACGACCTTGACTAATTCCGAACCGACACTAGAAATATACAAAATCGTCGATTTCAATCGATCATTTTGATCAAGCGTGCGTAGTCGACCATCAATGACTTCCCGGATTTGGGCTTCAGCACTGAAATCGTAACTGACTTTAGTGTAGGCCACGCCCATTTTGATAATTATCGGATATTCCTATCTGGTGCATTTTTTTTTGAGATTCTTTGTTGATCTCTTAATTACCATTAGTGTAGGAAACGCCTTTTTTATAACTTTCGGATATTCCTATCCGATCTATTTTTTTCTGAGATTCTGCGTTGATCTCTTATTTACCATTAGTGTAGGCCACGCCCATTTTGATAACTACTGGATATTCCTATCTGGTGCATTTTTTTCTGGGATTCTGCGTTGATATCTTGATTACCATTAGTGTAGGCCACGCCCATTTCGATAACTACTGGATATTCCTATCTGGTGCAATTTTTCTGGAATTCCGCGTTGACCTCTTAAATAACATTGGTGTAGGCCACGCCCTTTTATACTTCCTTTTATACTTACTACTTGTTATACTTCCTGATAAGTTTTTTAAACAATTTTGTGAGCTAAAGCGCAGGCAAGTGCTTTACGGATACTTCTAAAACTATTCAACTGTTCGAACGAAAGTTGAAGATTCCAATCAAGAAAGTATTACGGCAAGGAGACACCATATGGCCCGAGTTATTCACGGCTGCGCTTGAAGACGCCATGGTAGACTTGCAGTGGGACGACAGAGGCTGATCCATCGATGGTAAAAAGATCAATAATCTACGCTTCGCCGACGATATCGTTTTGATTTCTGAAAGTACGGCTGAAATGGAGACGATGGTCAACGAACTCGATGCGGCTGGTAGAAGGATTGGTTTGGAGATGAATATGTCTAGAACGAAGGTGATGGTGAATCAGTGGTGCGACTTAGGGACAGTGAAGCTGAATGGAGTCGCTCTTCAGAAAGTGGATTCATACGTATATTTGGGAAGAGAGCTAAACATGCTGAACAACATCGTCCCCGAAATATCACGGAGGAGACGCGGTGCGTGGGCAGCTTGCGGATCAATTCGAGAAGTGACCGACCAGATTGTGGATCCAGACTTGAGGGCTTCTATCTTCGACGCTGCTGCTTTGCCCGCAATGGGCTACGCGATGGAAACCTGGCATGACAACAAGACTATCTCCAATGCCATGCAAACAACACACCGTGTTCTGGAGAGGTGTCTTCTGAAGACGAGCCGACGCCAGCAGTAGCAGCGACAAGGCATACGAAGTACAGAAATGAGGCAGAAGTCGCGTTTAAAGGATCCGCTGCAGTATATGGCGAAGTCGAAGCATCGCTGGGCCGGCCATTTACTGCGAAGAACCGATGATAGATGGAGTCTCCGAATTACAGAGTGGCTCCCAAGAGATAAAAAGAGGCCGCTGGGACGACCTCCATCAAGATGATCTGACTCGACCTCGAAACATTTCAGGAATCGTGGTAGGTCCTGCTGGATGCAAGTGGCCGAAAATCGCGCAGAATGGAAGAGTTGTGGTCCACGCTGAGAAGATCGCCAGCTGAATGGATCATCAAAGTATCAAAAAAAGTAAGTAAAGCGCTGAAACCTTAATGGAAATCAAAGCACAGGGTAAAGCCGACCGTTGTCACGTTCATGGAAAGGGCAACATCCTCCAATTGGTTTCCCAAATTTTCGAAAAAAAAAATCGATGATTTTCAAGCCCCACCTTCATGAAAATTTTCCACAAATTCGGTGTGCAAATTCTCAAGGAAAATTTCAAATTTAGCAATTTTTTCTGTTGGTAATCTACAGCACCGGCAGTTCCAATTTACCTTCTATCTAGAGCATATCCACAAACTTCTAATTTTCAATCCGGCATTTTGACGTCCTCCCAGACATTTTTTTTTACACATTTTACATCTCCACCGCTGTTCCGTGAGGCAACAACCGCGTGATCTTGTTGATGTAGGCCACACCGATTTTAATACTTACAGTTCATACTTTTGTTGAACATCTTGTGAGTTTAAGCGCTGAAATCATGTGGGCATAAATTCAGGCCACGCCCATTCTCGTCAAGACTGTACATTCCTTTTAGAGGCATTTTCTTCCGTTATTATTTCGTTGCGAATTCTCAGTACAAAATGGACATGGCAGGCGTCATATCACCCACAAGAAGTGCTTGGTAGATCAAACTTTGACAAGACACTCGGGCAATGTCAATTATCAACGTCAGGTCTGCATCTAGAGTGTCACTCGATACACCGCTCTCCATTTAGGTTTCAATGAGGCGGCACTGACACGAAACATCTGCCTATCACCGCGAAATTCCTTCCTATCCACATCTAAAACCAGTGGCGGTCAGCAAGTTCATCACCTATCATGGACCGCTGCGCAACCAGCAAGGCCACGCCGGGAGCCAAAAATGTTTGATGTCGATTAGAAGGATTTTTGGAGTCACAGACCGGCAGATCGCGGTAAATTTGTTCTTTCTACATGAGACATTGATGGAACAATATCCAATAGACCTGCGGTCGACAACTGAGACGATACGAGCAAGCCATGGACAGTTTCCGGGAAAAAATCGGTTTTATACTCACTTTTCGCCCGGACTAGACAGGAAACATTCGGGTCGCTCCGATGCAATAAAACTGAGTCGTTCCAAAACAGCAGAATTTGAGATAAACTCGAATATTCCCACTTTTTTGAATGACTCCTAAACAATAGTTGTAATAAGATATTACGGCACTGGTTTAGTTTTCCTACCACTTCTCGCGAACGCAGCAATAGACCACCTATAATGTATCAACTGAACAGTGCGACAGAGCGAACATCCGCGCTTCAAGAACTGACCCGCGGGATGATTCTGGGACTTCTCATAAGCAGGAAACGACTGGGAGATCTTTCATGAAAGCCTATCCCTGCTCTAAGATAATCATCGATCTGAACAGGCACAGCGCGTCAGCCCGGAATGTGCCGCGGAACATCCGCAGCTATCCCCTCTTGATTATCAGCTGCTCCTGCAGGATGATCCGCGGCTCATCACCGGCTTCGATAGCAAGCTATACGGCTATAGGATGCAGATAATCCTTGAACCCCACTGGGTGAGCAGACAGTGCCACAAAAGGGCAGCGATTTGGAGGTGGAAAGCTGATAGTGGGTTAAGACAAAGTCAGTGGAGTGGCGGGGCGATCCGCGGACGATGGCTTAAATGATACATTACCGAAACCGTTGATACGCCGATAAAGCACCGCGGACAGTCCTGCTAGAGCAGCGGATGGTCCGGCAAGCGCCCGGTGAAATAGTTTTGCACCGCGCACAGTCTTCAGGTTTTCCTGGGAATAAGAACGACTTTTTCCTACTGAATGGAACTCACAACCCGTCCGCTGCCGATGACTGAATGAAGCCGGTAAAGCGCCGGAAATGCGCTGCGGATCGCCCCTCAAACGCAGCGGACCCTCTGGTTCAGTGACTTGCCGCCGCGGACCGGCCATGAGTTTCACTGGATACCGTTTCGAGGAAAAATAATTTTCTCTACCAGAAGCGAATCATGGGCCAATTCAGCGATTAGGGGCTATAGGGCTAAGAATATTTCGCCCTTGAGCCTAACGCGCCTGTTGCCCAGTCCTATCTGAAGGTGACGATCTAGCTGCAGACAGCGCAAGCTGTCGCGTTGCGGCGCGCACTCAACTTTTTCATGGCGATGAGGGATCCTTCAGTTGACTTGCCCCGTCTTCTAGAGAGAGAGAGAGAGAGTGAGCTATTCCAGCCGCGGCGCAACTGCTCGCGTTGTCTGCAGCTAGGCGATTGCCCTTAGGCGCTATTCATACTCCTCAACGCCAGCGCGGCACGCTCATGACGCACGGGCGTTGCGTTGGAAAATGAATGGCCTGACGCCACGACCGCGCGGCACGCGCCTGACGCCCACTCCACCATGGCGGCGACCGCCGTAATGGCTTTTTCCTCATTTTCATTACTCAACCATCATCTATTTCCTTCCGTTTCAGGATGTTCATTTCCATTACTGTCCTCTGCTATCGTGATGGTGAACGCGTGAACAGAATTTGCTTGTTTGGAAAAGTTGGGGCCCTTTTTCCGCTTCTCCAAGGCGTTGCCGCCGGAATATTCATAGCCTCCGCAAGCGCGTCACGCGCATGACGTTCGTCGAAACTATTCATGCTCTAACGCCACGCCCGCGCATCACGCACGTGCCGCGTTGGCGTTGAGGAGTATGAATGGCGCCTTAGGTGTGATTTCATTGAACTTTGTTATTATGACACCGACTTTCTTGCGTCGACACGCATTGACTGCCGTTTTTGTCGCACCTTAGTGCGCGACGCGGCAAAGGTAGGAACACTAAACCAGCGCCAATATTTCCTATTAAAAACAACATCTGTATGTACCTTTGTCTCGGCTATAGAAATTGCCTCGTTGAAAGCTGCGAATCCAACAGATTCAAAATCGACTTGTGACAACACAAGCACTGCCGAGATTAATAGATCATCAGAATTAGGGGTCAGTAAGGTCCTTAGGGCTCTTAATAGAACAGTCGAAAGCCAATGGCCAGCAGCTGAGCATGAGATGAACCAAAACGGGCTCTGAAACAGGTGCTAAATCATCGAATCATCATGAAATAACTTTCGGGACGGCAGAGGACGAGCCTGGAGACCGTCATATGTTCCTCCTCAAACGAGGGACAGATGCCTGTGTTGCGCCACTTGTACAGGAAAATTACAAACCCACCTCCTTAGTTGTTTCACTGTCAAAAATTGTAGCATCCAATGTCCACCAACTGTTCTTCGAAATTACCGATAAGAATTCGATGGCCGTTTCAACAACCGCTTGCATATTGCCAAGCTGGAACACTTAAATAATATTTTCTTTTAAAAACAATTGTACCCAATAGAAATTGAAAAATCACGCAAATTTCGGTGATGATCGACTATTCCAATTTTTTTAAAAGATAGATTCTCCATTAAAATCAAGGGTTCTAGAAGTTATTTCGCTATTATCCTTTACTTCGTAGACTTACTTCCGCAAAAGAAATTAGAGAAAAATAAAAGAATTCTATTCCCGACACCGCCTTTAGTCTGAGACCCTGTTATGTTCATCCAAATGAGACTGTCCGCCCACGCGGTTGGCGTGCGTGCCAGCGGTTGTAGCGGAGCCACTTTTCAGACCTCTAAATCGATTAGCACGATATTAAGGCGCATTCTGAATAATGCCCCAGTCAGTTGTCTGCAGCCATGGAAAGGCACGTCCGAGAAAAATGCCTCCTCGGCCATTCGACACGCCCGCAGACCGCGTGGGCGGAAAGACTCATTCGGCAGGCTTTACAAGCCACTGTAAGCCTACCGTAACCTTCCAAACAGCAGGAGCCTACCGTAGCCCATCTTCGGAACAGTTGCTTCGTAATCGGAGCCAGCTCTCCAGAATACCCGTTAGACGGCATTTTAGCTGAATCCGCACCACTGAGTAAACTCCCGTATACCTAACGTAACCATCCCCAAAACCAAAGCCTACTGTGCTTCTCTGGGCCAAATTCCGGTCCGAAATTGCGTCTCGACACGCTTAGCGGCCGCACGCTTCGGAGTCGGTAGAGTTTCCAGCGCCGCAGCCGCCGATCTGTTGACTCTAGGTGGATTTTCTAGACTGTAAAAAAAATAGAGAAAACTGTATAAAAAAGCCACATCGAGTCGACTTTGGCGCTGGAAACTCGATCGACTCGAGCGAGTGCGACCGCAAAGCGTGTCGAGACGCAATTGCAGACCGGAATTTGGCCCAGAGAAGCATAGTACCTCAATACAGCATTGACAATCGAGAAAAGTTCAATCATCCTAACCTGAAAATGAGCCGCAGTTCTGGCCGCGAGAAGCTGAGGCTTTTCCTCCTTAGTTTGCGATAGCTCCTGTTAAACACAAAACACTTCAGTAAAAAATCCATAACAAAAATCGATAGATTGTTGTGAATTATATCCAATGCAATCAATACTGTAATAGCTTACGGCGTTACAAAATTCAACGCATTTCTCATACTTGCGGGTGTAGAGGTAGCTGGTGGCGACTAGATACACTGTATCATCTGACCCTAAAACAAGTGCGGATAAACAGCACAGTAAAACTGTAAATAAATTAATATAAAAATATGAAAAAATCAAGAAATAAGAAATAGCATAGCGTTCCATTCAAGATATTATTACAGTTATTAATTTCAAAACAAAAATATTAAAACTCGGACAAATTCCGTCCCTGTGCGGCGCTTGGCGAGCGTGCGTCGGCAGTCATAGCTCAGACAGTTATTGATGAAATCTGAGAAAACACATCTAGATATTTTTGATAAAACGCCAAGATGATTTTAATAATGTTTCTACAGATTTTACAACGCATTTCATCAAAATTTAATTCAATCCAGCGCGATTTTGATTTGTTTCCCATTTACTTTATTACCTTTATAAGTCTGAATCCTTCACTATTCAGTACTGATTAGCATCACTAGTAAAAAATTGAATTCATGATTCTAATTATATTTGTTATTGTTTAATTGAAGTCTATCCGAACGCGACTGTCCGCTAACGCGGTTGGCGTGCGTGTCGGACGACCATCGCGAAGGCGCTTTCGAACTTGCGAATCGATTAGCAGGATTGTTAGACGGATAGTGAGAACAATCCCAGTAAACTGTCGGCAGCCGTAAGAATGCTCGTCCGAAAAAAATGCTTTCGCGAAGGCCGCTCGATACGCACGCTGACCGCATGGGTGGACAGTTTCATTCGAGCAGACTTGACAAGTACTCTTAACTCATTATAGTGCCAACAAAATGAACGATTATACAGCAAACAATATATCAAATACCTGCCAGAGTCGAGCCGTGCCTGAAGTCTGCTGATAATGGTGACAGCTTTGAGGACAAAGTCGCTAAACAATTCAGCACGCCATGTCCCATAAACTGAAATGTACCGGTCCAAAACGAATCTTATAACACATTCATTTTTTGAAAACTTATTCTACAATTGAAGTTTTTATAATATGAAAATGGAAGAAAAACTCACACTTTTACTTTGTTCAAAGTCTGTTTTGAACTCTTTCTGCCGTGTAGGTTTGAAGGACGGCAGCCACAACAGAAGAAATGAATCTACAACAACGGAAAATCTAACATACATTCTTGAGAAAATGTTCCTTTAGGGACTGATCCCAGTCCAATCTGAAGTATTGAAAAAAGGTATGACGAGTGCTACTGGGGCGGTATGCACGTACGCGGCGAGTTAGGTTGGGGTTAGGCAGGGTTTAGGGCGTCGGCGCGTTTCATGATTGCTGCGCGAGTGCTGGAGATAATCAATAGTTGGGGTCTCAACGGGGTTTCGGCTGCCCCACCCTCCTAGGTAGGGTTTGCAAGGGAATGATTTTTCAGTGCTAGCCTAACCCCCTTTCAGCCCTCGCGCCGCTATAATCAAACGCGCCGACGCTTCAAACCCTGCCCAACCCCAACCTAATACGCCGCGTACGTGCATGCCGCCCCGGAAATGGTTTTCTATGAGCTACCCATGAAGTTTTTTGAATTGTAAAAACTGAAACACTCCCACCCCAAACTTATTCAGAGTACCCCAGGGGCGCTGAACACGAATATAAGGTCCGTTTTCCGATTTTCGGAAGATTATGGTTGGGTACTGTAGACACATGATACTTTTCCTACATTAACAAACAGTAATTTGCTGAGAAACTGTAAATGTACAAAGAAATTTTTCAAACCTTGGGGTATTTCTTTTTACCATCTCTGGGGCGGCATGCACGTACGGGGCGTGTTAGGTTGGGGTTGGGCAGGGCTTGAAGCGTCGGCGCGTTTGATGATAGCGGCGCGAGGGCTGAAAGGGGTTTGGGCTAGCACTGAAAAATCATTCCCTTGCAAACCCTACCTAGGAGGGTGGGGCAGCCGAAACCCCGTTGAGACCCCAACTATTGATTATCTCCAGCACTCGCGCAGCAATCATGAAACGCGCCGACGCCCCAAACCCTGCCTAACCCCAACCTAACTCGCCGCGTACGTGCATACCGCCCCCGAAGATGTGTTGGAGAAGTGTAAAAATTCACTGGTTGACCTCAAAAGATTTGCTCCAATAATGGGTTGGAAGGGTTAAGCTTCTTGAGTAGTTGATAGGATATCAAGTGTGGTAGGAGAATATCAAAGACCGATCTTCGTGGGTGCTCCATAGCCCGGTAATGTGTAGGAGAGTTAACTTCACGGTTGATCCGCCGGATATTAACATTGACAAAGGTAACGAGGAGCCAAAGCTATCCAAGTCTCTCCAAAGGAGACTGTCCGCCCACGCGGTCGGCACGCGTGTCGAACGGCCGTCGCGTAGGCATCTTTCGAACGAGCTCTTCCTCTACTGCAGACAGCTGACTTGTATGTCACTTAATATGCATCTCAGAACCTAGTTAGTCGGCTTACAAGTCTGGGAAGTGCCTTTGCAAAGGCCGCTCGATACACACGCCGACTGCGTGGGCGGACTGTCTCATTCGGACAGAATTTAGGTGGTCCCAAGCAGGTATGAAAACGTGAGAACAGATTCTTAGTGTGCTGAGCTCCTTAACTTGCAAAAATTAGTATAACTGGATTTTAATAAAGCTTCAACATAACTATATATACGAAATTTTCTTTTGTTTACTTATGGTGATTGATTTTTTATCATCGTTTTTTCGCATGCTCAGATTTTAGACGTCTCATATTAAAACATTTTACATGAATTTCACATACTCCAAGTCATTGACGGCATTTTCAGTCTGGCTATACACAGAGCATAAGCGACCACCCTAATCACAGGAGGAGACCACTTATCCGGCACACTAGACACCACCTTCTCCAGAAGCACACCAGATCGCTCCACCCTGAAATGCATATACGCTTAATTCTTTCGCCCGGAGTTTGACGGCAAATCGCCGGAAACCATCTACAGTTTGGCTAAAAATAAATCAACAAAAAAAGAACTGACTTGGCCCCAAAAATTGGTAATCCAAGTTTGGCACTGACAGCAGCGAAAAACGGGTATGTTACGCCAATGAATTTGTTGGCATTTCTATCACACTTCTTCCTTGTATCCTTACTGAAAAATCACATATTATTACTGTTACTATTTAAAATTTGCCTATTAAAGATCATTATTTTTGAAAAAAATCTGAAAGCCATTACAAAAAATATCTACTCAATACCCGGATTTCAACGGCAGTGTTTCAAAGAACCTGCAATGATGCTTTCCGCGAATGTCGTTTAGTTACCTGGTTTTTTACCCTCTATTTCGCAGCAAAAATTACCCTGGTCCATAGCGAGAGTGTGCTGTTTCTCCCTCTCCTACCACACTCCCTTGCTGTCTTTTGCCTCGCTCCGCACACGCACGCGAATAAACAAACTTAATTTTGCTGCGGAACAGAGCGTAATCATTTTCGTCACTGATGCTTTGTTCAAAGTTTTCCGTTTTTCTTGTTTTCTCAGGAAAAAATCTGCCTCGACTGCGCCGCGATATCCCCGTATATAACTGCGTTTGAGCGATTCCGTTCCGCTGATGTGACCCCCGACAATTCCACGTCATTGCCGCGATAAAATCGTGCCAGCTGCGTGAGAGAATTTGCCGCGCGACTTAATATTACCACACTGTCACCGATTAGGCACCGCGGCGGAGCCGCACTGACACCGCTTTAATGACGCTGTTGTGATGTCCCTGGTGCAGCTTCAGTATTACGAAACTCGGCGTCTAATAAAGCATTCCATAATGTATTCAAGATTTCATGCGCACTTCACAATACTATTCGGCTAGATAAAAGTTCCCCGAAACTTGAACTTTATGATTTTCAAACCTCTCTGCGTTGGATTTTCGGCCGAGTGCTATAAACCGATCGGGAGCACAGGAATTCTTTTCTATCTAACACTCCCTTCCACTTGGGCCAGAAGCCGCTCATTTGCGAGATACATGCAGTAATTCAGTGGTAATCTTAAGTACTGAGCATCTTCGAGTGGTTCTATTAACTTCGAGGTAAACCACCAAACCTGCCAGTGTAGATGGGATAATTCAGCCACCTTAGAATTAGATGATAGCATTTGCGGAAATTTTCGATAGTGAGTAATTATTAATTTTAGCGGACTTTGTAAATTTCCATCTTTGGTCTTTTCTGGCTTATCCGAGGAGTTTCGTCCTCGAAGCTTCAAAGTTAAGTATACTGACCAAGTCCCTACTCAAAAGTATTTTTTCATCAATTATCGATCGTTTTTTCGTAAACCGATAATAAAGGCGAAAATCCTATTCCAAAAAAAAACGCTCGATAATCAATCAATAAATACTATAGAGTGGGGAGTTAGCCATTATACTTAACAACAAAGCTTCCAGACCGAAACTTCTCAGATAAGCCAAAGAAGACCGAAGTTGTAAAATCACAAAATCCGCGAAAAATCAATAATTACGCTCCGTCAAAACTTTCGCAAACGTAATCATCCAGTTTTAAGGTGGCTAAAATATCCTGTCAACTCTGGCAGGTTTAGTGCTTCACCTCAATGTAAATAGAAGCACACAAAGATGGTCAATACTGAAGATTACCCCTGAATTATAGCATGTATTTCGCAAATTAGCAGGATTTAGCCCAAGGAGAAGGCAGCGTTACACAGGAAAGAATTTTTGCTTCCAATCGGTATATCGCAATTGGCCGAAGGACCAACACTGCAAGGTTTGAAAATCGTCAAAGTCGAGTCGCGGGAGACTTTCACGATGGATTTCGTTTTTGAGTTTTCCATATATAGTGAGAGCTCCAGCACCCTGTATAACAGCTACGTTGAAAAAACCGCGAAAAAATCGCTGGAAACCCCTTTTTCAGCCCGAAAATATCTAATAGAAGGAAGAGTCGATCGTTAGAGATCGCTGTTTTGACCAACGATCTCAAGATCAAATAAACTTTATCACTCTTTCGAGTGATTTGTGGAGAAGGAAAGGTTAGCCGATGTGTACAGAAAAGTCACCTCCACGTAATCGTATAGTATATTCAGTAAACTTCCCCTCATATGAACTATATCTACTGTTGATCAGTTACTTACACGATGGCTGATAGCAAGTTGTGCCAGATGACTGACGGAGGGCCGGCCTCTTTTGACGGAATTCGAGACATTCGACCTTATTTATCTTCACAATAAGGCATTTTTAACCAAGCAAACTCTCTCCTTCGTTCTTAGGTGGGCCCAAATAACCATTCAAACCGAAAAACGGTGAGTGTTTTTCAGAGCGTACGATGCCTTTAAACCTAATAATACATTACGTATCTTTGGGATTAGAATCTGTAGTTTTGCGAGAAACTACCGCTGCTTTCTGGCCTATCCGGAACATTCTGCGTGACACCATCTGAGAGAAAACCATGCGCATATTTCTCCGTTTCTAGCCCACGTTCTGTTTCTTGGCAAAATAAGGGTTTTTCGCCGTTCTTGGTCCAGTGGAGAGAATCCGGCAGCCGTGCGCAAAACATCTACCATGGTTTCACGGACAGCTTACCATCATTCCAAGAGTCCTAATTCAGAGTTCCATCGCATCGCGACGCGCTTAGATGATATCTATGGGCATCCATCAATAAAGCGCCGCTCATCGGTTCCTACATAAAACGTGACGCTGAACACTAAAAAACCCAGAGAGTCTTTCCGCGCGATTTCAGGGGCGACCTTCGTCAATTTAAACAAATCTGCTCAGAATCGAATCTACCTCAACAACACTGCCAATATTTCTAACTCTGTGAAAACATCGCCGTTGGACCCTGAATTTTAGAGCTTAATATTTATAATAATTGTTCCGATAACCTATCCCAAAAAAAAATAATTCTAACTTACTTATCACCGGCTATATTAGTAAGCGAGTCACGAAACGCAGATCGAAGAATCGCATCGCACACGAAAAGAATGTCATCCGGCATTAGATTTCCAAAATTCATCGTAAGTAACGAATTTCCGAAGGCAACTGAACAGAAAAATGGTTGTTGTTGAAAAATTATGATATACCACCTCTTCATATACATATTCTCTGGTTCCGAGCAGAATTTACCCTGTTCCTTCGCGCGCTTGTGCGGAGCGAAGGTAGAGACAACGGGAAAGTGTGGGGGGAAGGAGACGCAGCGTACGCGCGCTGACGCACACGATTAACGGAAATGAATTTCACCCGGAAACAGAGGATATATTTTTTGAAGAGAGGTATATCCCGTGGCCACAATTTGCGGAATCTCTTTCAGAGGGGCGTGGCCTACGGTTTCCCTACATCTCAAGCTTCTGAACGATTTCAGATTTCGCTCTTGGCAGGCATTGGTTAGAAAGTAGATGCTTCAGAACTTACATAAACCATGCGGTGGCTCGGGCGATTTATGTAGTGTGTCCATGAGAATCGCCTGGAACAGGTGCATTCGTGGCAGCTAATTGGCCAAATACTGTGCTTAACTGGGCCAAATTCCGGTCCGCAATCGCGTCTCGACACGCTTTGCGGCCGCACGCGCACGAGTCAGTCGAGTTTCCAGCGCCAAAGCCGACTCAATGCGGCTTTTTTATACAGTTTTCTCCAATTTTTTAAAGTTTCCAGCTTCCAAAACCCACCCAGAGTAAACAGATCGGCGGCTGCGGCGCTGGAACCTCTTCCGATTCGGGAGCGCGCGGCCGCAAAGCGTGTCGAGACGCAATTGCAGACCGGAATTTGGCCCAAAGAAGCACAGTAAATTCAAAAAATATTTTTTGAAGATTCTCAAAAAAAATTATAAGAACACTGATGAAAAAACTTTAGATCATAGCTAGAATGAGAAAATCTACAATTTCCAATCACCTTTATTTTTGACTTTGGCATAATTCTGATCACGTTTTTTCCCCAAAAATTCATTGTTCCTAGTTCAACAATATGATAAACACAAATTCTTACCGACAGAGCGTTGAAAGCTTGCGGGCGCATGGCTAGAAAGGACAGTAGCACAGCACAGGCCTTGCTTGAGTTTGCATCAGCGGCTCGTCGAAATAGTGCCACACCTTGATCGATCTCGTAATTTTGAAAAAAGCCTGAAAATTTCAAGATGCAAGGTTTACTGTAGGTTACGGTAGGTACTATGAAAATTTAGAGGACAAACCCTATCTGAGGATTTCGAAAAACGAGAAACGAACGTCGAATTCGTATTCTCCACCCCAAACAACCCCCGTATACAAATTTTAATTAAAATCTGAGACTTTTTACCAAACTACCGTATACCCATCGTAATCTACCTGCAGAAAATCGATTAACAGACTCCAGATTCGTGTTTAGCACTCCAACTCCGCCATTGCCGGTCCCAAGCCCGGATGAGAAAGGAGGAGGGTTGGCCCCCCGTACTACCGACGGGCTGGAAAACTTAGGTGGTAACCATGGAAAGTCTCTTAGGAAACAACGAAGAAGCTACCGCATCCGGGGCAGCCGATGCGCCAACACTAGGGATCCAGGGTGTTGGTGAGAAGAATACTACTGGCCAAAATGGAGGACGACTGGTGACACCTAAGAAGGAGCTGAGGATTGGAGCATGGAATGTGCGAACGGGACACTGCGTCGGTCAGAAAGAGATAATAGCAAGAGAGTTGTCAAGGTCCAACATATCGAGTGCTACACTTTCCGAGCTGAGGATGAGCGGATGTGGAACGGTGCCCATTCAGGTGCCGGAGAGTAGCGAAAAGATGGTGCTGTACTATTCCGGTGAGGACGGACATCGCAATGGTGTTGGATTTATGCTAGGCAGTCGCGCAGCTGGAAGCGTTGTTTCATTCGAGCCGATTTCTGGCAGGATCGCTGTTCTTGTTTTGAGCGGAACAATCAAGACCCATGTCGTGTCAATCTATGCACCAACGGAGCCAAGTTCTGACGTTGACAAGGACGAGTTCTACACCCAACTCCAGGACGTGCTGAATACTATCCCGAAAACCGATGTCACCATTGTAGCGGGTGACTTCAACGCAAGAGTCGGTAGTGACAGAACAGGCTGGGAAGGAGTGTTGGGCAGGTTCAGCGTGGGCGAAATAAGCGATAATGGACTACGCCTACTTTCGTTCGCTGCGTTCAACGAGCTTGCCATCGGTAACAGTCAATTTCGGCACCCCAAGAAGCATCAGTTAACATGGAGGAATCCAACTGGACGAGATGTGGCCACCTTGGACTACGTGCTGATAAACTCACGTTTTAGATCATCGCTGAAAGATGTTCGAGCCATGAGAGGGCCTGATTGTGGATCCGACCATTATCTCTTGCGTGCTGTAATGCAGCTTCGCTTACGACGACCTAGGCGTGAGGAGCCCCCTAGAAAGAAACTTGACTGGTCACACTTGATGGCGCCAGGAACAAAAGAAACATTTCAACTCGCGCTGTCGAATCGGTTCGCGGTTCTGGAAGACGCCTTGTCTGTGGACGAGCACGAGAAGCAGACAGTTGAAGTCGCTCTTGAATGCGCAGAGCCTCTCTGCCCTGTTATTCTCCTGCGAACGCACCTTGGATATCGGACGATTCTCTCCGTCTTGTGGACGAACGGAAGCGAGTGAAATTAACGGACTTCGGACGGTATCGGCAATTGTGTCAGGAGCTTCGTCGAAAGTTGAAGGAAGAGCGGGAGTCGTACTGGAATAAGGTAGCAGACGAAGTGGAGGAGGCAGTTGGAAGGAACGACTATCGCACATTGTACAACACACTCAACCGTCTCAGAAAGAAGACCAAACCCATGAGCGATTCCATCAGGAATACGGATGGGTCTTTTGTGCGATCAGCAGATGAGCGTCTGTTGCGATGGAGGCAGTTCTTCAGTGAACTCTATACTCACGATGCGCCACAAGGTCCACTGGCCCAACCGATACTAGTCGAGGTACCAGAGGAGACAGCGCTTGACTCGGAACCCACTGCGGAAGAAGTGAAGGCGGCAATCAAGTCGCTAAAGAATGGAAAGGCGTCCGGTGTTGACAATGTCACTGCTGAGGTCATCAAGGCAGGAGGAGATGTTCTACTGCGTCAGTTGCATCAGTTAATCACGCGCATATGGCGGACAGAGAGCGTGCCGTCTACCAGGAAAAAGGCTATTGTCGTGCCTATCCATAAGAAGGGCGATGCCAGAGACTGTAAAAACTATCGCGGGATCAGCCTGTTGTCGATTGTTGGTAAAGTCTTCACGAGAACTATCCAGTCCAGACTTCAACGCCATCGGGAGAGTACCTGTCGCTAAGAACAAGCAGGTTTTCGTCCGGGTCGAGGATGCAGCGATCAAATTTTCACACTTCGTCAAGTTATGGAGGAAAGGATTCGCTGTGGAAAGCGCGTCGTTATCACCTTCATAGACTTCAGGTCGGCATTCGATTGCGTGCACTGGCCCGCCTTATGGAAATCGATGGAATGCGAACACATGCCAGGAAAAATGATGAAGCTTCTGCAGAAAATTTATAACGGCTCCACTAGCTGTGTCCGCGTCGGAAACAAGCTATCCGAAGAATTCAGAGTCGATGCAGGCGTCCGGCAGGGAGATGTGATTTCACCGCTCCTCTTTAATACCGTGGTCGATGCTATTATGAGAAAGACCTTTGAAAATAGAAGAGGAGTCCAATTTGGCGATAACGATTTTGTCACGGATTTTATGTTTGCGGACGATAGCGCAGTGTTCACCAATACTGACGTGGAAGCCACTCGTTTGTTGAATGATACGGCACAAATCGCGGAATCGTATGGGCTGCCGATTAATAAGGAGAAGACTAAAGTCATGACGTCGGACGGTTCACGTGCTTCTTTGTTCATCGGGGGTTGAGCTTCAACAAGTCAAGAAGTTCAAGTACCTCGGATCGGTGGTGCAAGAGCGAAAGGCAATGGCTTCATTGGAGATACTGTGTAGGATCGGGCTGGCGTCGGCTGCTTCCGCTTCGCTTGGCTGGTGTCTATAAAAGAAGGGTAATGTGTCAATCAAGACAAAGATCCGGATGTTTCGCGCGCTCATAGTGCCAATCCTACTGTACGGGTCAGAGTCGTGGACGTTGCTGAAGTCGGATTACAGCAGGCTGGAGGTCTTCCAAACGCGGTGTTTGCGGCAAATCCTCGGGATAACTTTAAGAGATCGAATGCGGAACGAATATATCCGAGATACTTGCGACCATCAGCCCACGATCGAAGAACAAATTCGAACGAGAAGGCTACGATGGTTCGGACACGTATGCAGAATGGAAACAAACCGACTTCCGCGCAGATTGTTATGGAGAGAGCGCCCTGCACTGTGGAAGGTTGAAAGAGCAGCCCCGAAAAAGACGTGGTTGAAGCAAGTCGAGGCGGATCTGAAGTCCCAACGGTGCAGTGTCCTTAATGCTAGATTAACTGCTGCGAACCGTACTGAATGGAAGCGTATCGTTCAGGCCACAAGAGCTCCTATGGCACCTACAGCAGTGTACTGGTTGAGAGGTCATCCTGCTCCGCCAGCCGCCAGCTAACGGGATGAGTGAAGTGAAGTGAAGTTTAGCACTCCAAATAACCGATAGAAAACCACTTTGAGCCATTTCTACCGCAGTGATCCGAACGAATCAAGTCGAAAACTTTGGAAAATCGGCAAGTAAACCCCAGATTCGTCATCAGCGCACCAAATAACCACCCTGGAAGGATTAGAAGTCAAATCTGGAACGTTTTTCTAAAACGATTCCACAGCCCTCTAATCGGTATAAATCAACGCTCAACGGAAAATCCGTACAAGTCCAAAACTCTATCAGTCTGGACAAAGTATGGAAAATGCACTTTCACCCAAATTTTACTCAGGGGGGGGTAGTTTTGGGCGCAAAACACATTTATGAGATCCGTTTCTGGATTTTCAAAAGACTAATGGGCTTTTTCGAAGGTACAAAAAGCACAAAAAAAAACTACCTTTTCAAGCTTCCAACTTCTTGGAACCTGCAGCTCGGGACTGGATACTGCTCAGTTTTACTATTGAGCCACAAGAGATACTAACAACACTAGTCGTTTTCGCAGATGCGTTTACAACTCTAAACAATTCCCCTGTGAGACACATAGAGGACGTCGCCAGGTATTTCGACGTTTAAACTCCCCTACGAGTCAGTAATTGTCCGCTAGCTGGTTATTGCCTCAAGCGCCTGCTTGCTACGCATGCAACCAGTCGTTCCGAGGAGCATCGTTAGATACCTACGACCAGGGATGAGCGGAATAAAAATATAAAATTCCGAAAATCGGTTTTCGGGTTTCGGAACAAAATTCGTTTTCTCGGGTTTCGGAAATCGGGCGCGAAGCGCCTGAAAATGAGCGGAAATGCGGTTTTCGGAACGCGAAAGGCGGAAAAATTCAGAAATCATCTAGTGTTTTCTTACGTCCCAGATGACCCGATATTTTGGCATTCCGCGGCGTTTTCTGCGATTTTCGGAATGCGGAACGCAAAATGCCAAAAATGCGCGAAACTGCGGGTTTCGGAACGCGAAACGCGGAACTCCGCTCATCCTTGCCTACGACGCGCCAGTAAACTACAGCTAACTGGCCAGGGCCTCATAAGGGAAGGATCATTACACGTCGTGGCCATTCCAAATGAAATAAACTTTTCTAGGATCAATTTTCGACGTAGAATTCACATGTTTACATTGCAGCTGCGAAAGTTTCTCTGAACGGAGTTATCTGCGTTTATAGCGCTTCACTCGTAGACGCATCATAACGTGCAATCCATGTCCTCGTCGCCTCCTGAGGTGTACCGAGGCGATTTCTACACCAGACATGATGATTCCACCTCAGTTAACTATGGGATGATTCCTGGTGTAGAAATCACATAGTTGTATCTCAGGAGACGACGAAGACTTATGGAGTAAAGGCTATGATAAGTCTACGAGTGAAGCGCAGAAAACGCATATAACTCCGTTCAGAGAAACGTTCCGCACCTGCAATGTAGAAATTCGAATTCTACGAGAAAAATTAACCCTGCAAAGGCCTACTCCATTTGGAATGGCCACGCCGGGTAACGATTCTTCCCTGGTCATTCGCATGTTTTCCCTGATGCAAGAGCAGACCGCTTCGCAATCATTCGTTGTAGTCCTAGGACGTGCCAGTCGTTGGATAGGGCCTTAACTGAACAGTTTATAAGACACCATGGAGAAGCTGTTCCGTGGAGTGTCGTCGAAAAATTACGACGCGTCACTAAACGCCCGCTACCTATCTGCAGCCTCATAAGCACGCTTCCCGAGACTAATGAACGGCAGAATAGACGTCAGGTGGGGTGTGCTCGGAATCTCATGACGCGTCAATCAAGGCTTAATAATAACCTGTCAGATTTTCACCTGCATACTTTCTGAGATGAAAGCAATCAGTTGTTTCGTGTTTGACGAGATCATCCGCCTATCTTACACTATGTCGCAACGCACGTTGGAAAGTATAGACTGATCCTTACGCTGCGCTTCCTTAAAGGCATCGTACACGATGAAAACCATATTTGGGTTTTTGATGTTTTCGTGTTGTACTATCCCTATAGTGACTAACGGTAGCAAAACGCCCCCTCAAAAACGTCATTTTTTTGAGAAAAAAACATTTTTAGAAAGTTCATAGCAAATTTGAATTTCGCGCCGGCATCAACTTGGGATAGTTGCGCAGAGAATGCAAGGAACAGTTTTAGGCTTCGTTCCTTGGCGCAGCGTTGGAAGCAATTCACCGAGGATGCCGCTCAACTGCGACTTCAGCGAAATTAAAATGGGCTACCCACCTGCTGCGTCCAGTGCTGCCGGCTGCTTTCGATCGATGGAGAATTCGAAATCGACTGGCGTGTGTATTGCGCCCTACGACGCGTCAAGGCACGCCCGCCGTCAGCAACCCAGGAGTTTTGCTCCTTGTAACAACGGATCGACCCCAGAGCCGGCCCCCCAAACCCAGGAAGCCATTTTGAGGTAAGCGAATCTTCACTCAGAGACGGTTTTGTAACTCCAAACTTTCTGAGTGACATTGTCATGGCCCACTAGTCCGAATGAACGCATAAACCCAAATTCGGTTTTCATCGTGGACGATGCCTTTAATGAGGGTGGCACTGCGAGTCCAACTTTGGATATGATCTCAGCTTGCCCCGAGAGTAGGAATGAGCTTTCAAATAAAAAATAATAATAACATACACGCATATCCTTCCATATTCTCCATTCCTCTCTGATCATAGTCGTCCGCTACCATCTCTATTACTTTGTAGATGAAATCACGGTTATCGCGCACCCTACAGAAAAAAATCAATAAATGTCTTAGAAGAATGCAACATATAATATAGAATTAGCTACTCACACTTCATTTAAATAACTGATGGCGTCCTCATACTCGCCAAATTTCACTTTCATTTGGAGCTCAAGCAGCTGAAAAGCCACATAATTCCACAAACTTTCAGTGCACGCATGAAGCCTTAATTGATTCCGATGATCCGCTACAAGCTTGTTGCGTCACACGCCATGGGCAAGTATAATGCGAAGGTACGGGATAAGGCCTGTTAATTGAGCACACAGAATCTGAGGCACTTGAGAACAGTTCAGCCGGCTATATGTGACGAGCGGGGCTACAACAACGTCGTGAACGCACCGGCTTTCCGTCGCGAGCGTATCAGCCAAAACGCTCCTAGGCGCTTCCCATTCTGTGAACTCGATCTACAAGCTTCCAGATCATACTTGTCATCGCCACGGTCGGTCTTTGGCAACGTGCCGCGTGCGACGAAAAAAAAGCAGCATCTACGCGTGACTCCTTCGTTGATTGGTAGGTGACGCACCATATAAATTCTTATCACGCTTTCCGCTTCGCGCCATAATGGTTAAAGGCATGGTCGCTATTCCTCGCACATCAACACAGCGAGGCAACGCAACAATCTTTGATCAATTTCAAATACTCAAGCCGAGCTTACCGGCGCAGCAATGGACCTGCGCCGGGCAATAAGGTACAACGACGCAATTGCGATGTGGCCACCGCGTTTCTGTGCATAGAAATGCGACAATGCGTTTCCCACTATTGACGCTAAACAGTTAGCGCGATAACGACGTCCAGAAGTATAGGCGTCGCGCTAAGCCGCTAACACGTTTCCATCAAGCGTGGCGCGTCACAGACGTATCTACTCATAGCGCGCAGAACTCCAGGCTCAGATGGTACCAGCGACGGATCGCCACGACGAAAAATACGTATGAGGTCTTTATATTGAGCGCGGAACTGATGACGAGACTCTCACTTGATAAATTTTCGCGCGCTCAATGGCGCAATAAAAAACCGTCGCATTTGCGAACGAAAAGGGGCTTCTGAAATTTCCCGTTTATCCCGCTCTTGTCTCGCGGCTTTTCGTTGGCACCCAACCGCGACGCGCGTCACTGACTCCACGCGCGCGATCCGTTATAGCTGACGCGCGCACAATTTCAATGCTATGACGACGCGCTATTTCGCTACAGAGAGTCGCCCTCACCTGTTTAAATTCATCGCTGATATCCTTCCGTATAGCTGATATCAGCAACATGCGATACCTAGCCGTCGTATAATTATCCGACGTCAAAACTCGTGTCCGCAAATCTGAAAAAATTTTCCGAAAGAGAAGTAAATGGGAGAATGATTTTTCCTTTTTCTGAAGACCATTTTCACGCTTTTTTTTTGAAGCTTTAGCGTTTACAGATGTCGAAAATTTTTGGGGAACTATAGCATGATGTTGCGCGAGCGGTCGCGTCGCGGTAAATCATGTCCGGTAGCAAATTAGCAGCGATAGCAGTTACGCGACCGTTCGCGCTTATTCAGATCGTCCGCGGTTCCTCAGTATACTCGCACCAAATAAAACCTTTTTCGAATATCCGACTTTTCGACTATAGTCGGATATAGAATTTTTCCAAATATTCGACTGTAGTCGGATATCGCACTTGTTCGAATATTCGACTTTTCGATTGAATAGTTGATTTTTTTATCAGAGTGAAACCGTCAGATATACATCCGATTATTCGATTCGGAACAAGTATACCTCCCAGGTCAGCCAGCACAGAAGCTGATCACACTGCGTCATAACAGATCGCTGCTCTTGGGCGCTATTCAGACTACTCAACGTGTGCGCGGAACGCGACTGACCCGCGAGCATGGCATAGAGCATGAATGCTCTCTATGGCGTCACGCACTTGCGGAGACTGCGGAAAGCGCGCCGCACTGGCGCTGAGGAGTATGAGTAGAGCCTTACGCCATCGCAACGACAGCGCGACGTCGCACAACGTCTTGGTAGGTTCGCCAGACAAGTTGACTCTAAAACAAGTTACGAAACCTAGCTCACCATCTTCCACGCCTTCCCACTCGACCTCAAATCTCCGCCGCTTCCGCTCCGCATTTGCTGACTTCGACATCTAGAGATCTGATACATTACCCAAAGAAAGAAATCTGCCGCTACTGCAGCAGTGGTGGCAACGCAGCACACGCATCGATCAATATCGATTATTGATCTATCACAGCAGCCACCACTCTTGAACGAGTACCAAAACTTCACAAGAAATTACTTCTATCTTATGCATAGAATATATTAGACAATAAAACAAACATTTCTGTCGAGAATGTATTTATTTTCCACACATAAATAACAAAAATTGCAGCAAAAATATATCTCAGACAAGAAATCATTTGTGACCGGAGTAAAGTAACTATGTCGACAGGGGGGTAGCCAAACTGAGGTAGAGAGTCCATCCCCAGTCGACTTAGCTGAGATACTAGTATTGGTGTGTCAAATGTATCCCGAACACATCCACACCTCACTGGGAGAACGATTCAAGCCCTTTCAAAACTAAAGGTCTCGCAAGGAAACTCATACGCGCGCGTACGCGTCGCGGCTACACACTCAGGTATATTCAAAAGTCCGCGCGCCTTTGCGATATGTATCGAATTTCTCACGCTTAGGGGATAGAATGAGGGTGCTATCGCAGAGGAGGGGTGGGGGACTATGCTATCGTACTTAGCGACGCCCATTTTTCCGCGCCGTAGGGACTCTCCTGATTATGGCAGGGGAGGAAAACCCCGGGTAGGAGCTCAAATTCAGTGCGGCGGGCACGGTAAAAGGGGCGTGGCCAAGTGCATAGCGCAAGTGTCCCCCCGCTATGATAGCACCGGGATGAGGATACAAAGCTGCGCTAACAAGTTCCCGCGCAAACGCAATGTGAGCGTCCGAAAATAGAGAACTTGCGCGTAGTCATGTGTGCGCGTCGCTGTTTTTCTTGCGCATGGGAAAGACAACAACGCATCGCAAAACCAAGTGCACGCGCCAATATCCAGTGAGCGCGTGATGATAAAGAATAGCGCATGACGCGATAGAGCGCGCGCGTTGACACCACAAAGGACGCACTGGAATAGCGATAGTATAGCCCTATGAGATCCGCGCAGCAACACTTTGTGTGCGCGTGAATAATAGCGTCTCGCGCCATCGAATGCGTGCAGATGACGGAGGTGTACAGCACAATCGAGTAAGCGCGCGCAAGTATCCTGTGTGCGTGCGTAGACGACGGAAATGCATAGCGCAATCAGGTGAGCACAGAAACCTTGCGTGAGCGTACCGAAATCGACTGCGTACGATTACCCTATATGCGCCTAGAAATGAAGACGGCGTACCACGCAACCGAATATGGGCGCCAATTTTCTGTTTGCGCGTAGGGCAACAAATGGCGCGCGAAGATTCTGATTTAGACGAGGTTTTAGTGAATCGTGACGCTTAATAGTAGCCTCAAACGACCGCGCTGCAGTCGCCGCGACCGCGACTGAAGCGTAATTTGTCATTGAAGCTCCGCAATATAACGAAAATCAATTTCGTTAGTTCTTGCCGCTTTTTGATGAGAAATTGAAGGAAATCACGCCATCTGTTGCGGGGCGGTCATTTAAGACTGCCGCGACGCGAACGCACCTCAATGCGCGCCTCAAGAGACCATCTTAATTTCAAAGTGGCTAGACAGAGTGAGGCACAATTCCATTTTTGAACTCAGGGAGTTTCAGTTTTTCTGTAAATTTCGGTACAGTTACGGTACGTCCACCGTATCAGTCAGGTGTCCCATACTGCGCCAAAACTTGGAGCAGGAAGGATTTTGAGATGCTGATCACGAATCCAGTATCCTGCTTCTGATTTTTGGAGGACTACAGTATGTTCGATGGGTATAATATCATTACAGTAGACATACCGTAATCTGGAAATCGGAAAAATGGAACTGTGCCAAAAAAATTCTAAAAAACGACGAGACCAAGAACGCATGCACAAATACAATTTCAACCGGCAATGTGGAGAAGTTCAACATTAGAATATATCTGATTTTCACTTCAACGGGGACAGCAATCTAGGGCAGGGCTTGCCGACAATGTGCGCGCTCATACTCACTCCTGCCCCCCCCAGACTGCAATCCCTGTAATGTGGACTATACATGGAATAATACACAATGGAAAGTACTCGATTGATTGTACGGAAATCTGTGGGAAAACACTGCCTAAGACCTGCATCTGATGGACCTAGCCTGAACTCAGATTTACAATCAAATGGCATGGAGGCGAGATTCTTCCACGGTACTGGCCCGGACATGATGATACTACACTACCTTAGCACCGAATATTGCAATTTCATATCCGCTTATTAGGATCTTGTACACGATTATAGATGAAAATATAGCCGACAGAGGCCGAGTTGTCTATCACTTCAACTTCTGATACCTGAAATATGTTCTTTACAAGAATAGTAACCCTCAAAATAGAACAATTTTTGATGACGGTGAGCTTGAAATCTACCTTTGTTATGGTACTGTCGTTGCAATCCAACCATTCCCGCCTAGTCGCATCCAGAGAGAAAGTAGAGTAATGGCCTGGAAATAAGAATATGAACGACAGACACCAGCTGAATTGACTGAACTTCACTGGTGGTTCTAAGGTTATCTTTAGGAACTACCATGTTGTTCAATAAGTTTTGTCGTTCGATAGGAGAGGACGTTGCTACTAGCCCAATTTTTTTTGGGTACACTCTTCATATGAACGCATGTGAAGTTTCTTTTCAATCTGTCAATTAATTCTTTTTTACAAGCCATTTAGTGTCGCCGTGTCACAGCCATGGAAAAAATTGAATATCGAACAGTGATAAAATTCTTATTTTTGGAAGGTGTAGCACCAAAAGAAATTCACGAACGAATGTTAAAAGTGTATAATGATTGTTCACCTACAATTTGGGCTGTAGAAAGATGGGTTGCTGAATTTAAGTGTGGTCGTACAAGCCCTGAAGACGATCCACGTGAAGGACGTCCAAAAAGCGCATCAACACCAGAAATCATAGCCAAAATACAGGATAAGGGTTTTGGAAGATCGTCGATTGACTGAGAGAGATTTAGTAGAGGCTCTACACATCTCATTAGGCATTTTTAGTGAAATTTCGGGTTTTAGAGAGCTGTGCGAACAATAGGTGCCGCATTCGCTAACAATGGAGCAAAAACACATTCGAATGCGACTTTCTCAGCAACATTTGGAGCGTTTTATAAAGAATAAAGTGGATTTTGTGCGTGGATTCATCACTATGGATGAGACTTGGGTCTATCACCATGATCCTGAATCCAAACAAGAGGCTAAAGAGTGGTGTGAACCTGGTTGTTCGGCTTCAAAACGAGTTCGTGTCCGGAAATCGGCCAAAAAGGTTATGGCATCAGTTTTTTGGAATGCGAAAGGAATTTTGTTTGTGGATTACTTTCAAACTGGTAAAACAATTAATTCTGAATATTATTGCAACCTTTTGGACAGGTTGAAGGAAAGAATTCGTGAAAAAAGACCCGGTTTGCAGAATAAAAAAATCCTTTTTCATCAGGACAATGCACAGTGTCACAGGAGCATTTTGACTATGGCTAAAATCCAAGAAATAAAGTTCGAATTTGGGGGGCATCTGCCTTATTCACCAGATTTGGTCCCCAGCGACTTCCATTTGTTTCCAGAACTCAAGAAATTTATGCGTGGCAAGCGTTTTTCATCGAATGAAGAGGTCAGAACGGCTATTCAAGCGTATTTTGCAGACCTCCCGAATTCTCACTTCAGGGATGGGATCCACAGATTGGATGATCGTTCGAGCAAGTGTATTCATGTTCACGGAGATCATACTGAATAATAAGGTGCATTTTAAACCATGAAATTGTGTTTTTCTTATCTAACAACAAAACTTATTGAACAACCTGGTATTTAAAGAGAAATGAAAAATCTTCGCGGGTAGCTCTTACTAGGGACTGCTTTACCCACCGCGTTGCGATTTGGAAAACCATGTTTCCGTTGCTGTACGTCTGTGACAGTACGTACCATCGTATAAAACGTCGTAATTCACATCAATCGAGGCGCGAGCGGCGCGCGCGACGCCTCGGCCTCCGTCTGCCCTACGCTCTCTCACTGTCTCTAACCTCCGCTTCGCACCAGCACGCATATGAACCAAGTGAATTTCGCCGTTTTATAGCCTGTGAATGACACGTGCTTGGGATTCCCTAAATGGCTTCGGAGATTTGAAAAATGGCACAGAAAGGCAAGGGTACCCATCAGGGAATTTCGGGGTGCTCAGAAAAAAATTTCGGACTCGGCTCAAAACTTTCAACTGGGGGAAATTTAGACCGCTGAGCCCGAATCTGGGTCTGTTTGTCCCTAGACTTATAGTTACTGTAGGTTACGCCTTTTAACTGGCGTTACTTACCTTATTGATTCGAAAATCGAAAAATGGACCTCAAATTCGCATTCAGCGTCCCAAATAACACTCACAGAGAAATTTTGAGTGAAATCTGAGACCTTGACCAAGCTACCGTATACCCACCGTTACATACTATAATCCAAGGAAAATCGATAAACCTACCACAGATTTGTGTTAGGCAGCCCAAACAACCCCTAATAGATGTTTCAAGGCGATTTGATCACAGCATTCTCGAAATCGTCAAGAGTCGCTTTTGGCCAGCAAGGCCAGAATTTCACTGTGAGTGTTATTTGGGACGCTGAACACGAATTTGAGGTCCATTCTTCGCTTTACAAAATTTTAAGGTAAGTAACGCTAGTTAAAAGGCATTATGCCTACCATAACCTACAGTAACCCTAATAAGGGAAGTACACCAAGCGTAGGTCGGATCTCGCAAAACGACTAGTGTTATTCGTATCTCTTTTGGATCAATAGTAAAATTGCGCAGTATCCCGCCCCGAGCTGCAGGTTCCAAGAAATTACAAGCTTAAAGACTTATTTTTTGTACTATTTGTACCTTCCAAAAAGCGCGTTAGTCTTCGGGAAATCCGGAAAGGGACCTCATAAATGTGTTCAGCGCCCAAAACTACTCCCCCGAGGGAAGCTTGGGTGAAGGCACATTTCCCATACTTTTTCCAGACTGACAGCGTTTCGGACTTGTACCGATTTTCGGTCGGGGCGTTTATTTCTACCGATTAGAAGGCTCTGGAAGCGTTTTAGGAAAATGTTCCAGATTTGACTTGAAATTCTTTCAGGGGGGTTTTTGGGGCGCTGATCAAGAATCTGTAGTTTATTAGTCGATTTTCCAAAGTTCTCGGCTGATTTCGTTCGTTTGAAGCTTCCCAACCGGGGAAAATTTGGAGGGAAAAACGCCACTTTCGAGATTCCCGGATTTCTACGATAGATTTGTCTCAAAATCATTCTCTAAGGGTTATTTGCAGTGCTAAACACGAATCTGGAGTCCGTTTATCGATTTTTTGCAGATTACGGTAGATTACGGTGGGTATACCGTAGTTTGGTCAAAATCTCAGATTTTACTCAAAATTTTTATACGGGGGTTCTTCGGGGTGGAGAATACGAATTTAACGTCCGTTTGTCAATTTCCAAAATATTAAGGTGGGTTTTGAACCCTAAATGAGATGCTACCTACCGTAACCTAAAGTAAACCTCAAAATTTCGACAAATGGACTCCAAATTCGTGTTAACCACCGTAGATTACCTCTACATACAACTTTTGAGCTAAATCCGAGAAAAATTTTCGAAACTCCAAAAAACAAATGCCTGATGCCCTTGCCTTTTCGCCAGGCTTAAAAAATGCTCATAACTTTTTTAAACCTGCGGCTCGGGGCGGGATACTGCGCATTTTTACTACTGAGCCAGAAGAGATACTAATGATACTAGTCGTTTTGGCACATCCGACCTACGCTTTTTATACTTCCCTTGTAAGTCTGGCGAGGAATAGACCCCAGATTCGGGTTCAGCGCCCTAAACAACCCTCAAATGGGAATTTTCAGCCGAATCCGAATTTTTTTCTCAATACCCCTATAATTCCCTTACCTTTTTGGGAAGCAATGAAAGTGCCATTTTTTGGAGTCCCCGCAGCCACTTAGGGAATTTCAAGCATGGGAGATTTATGCACTCTCACAGACCTACAGCAACGACAACATGGTTTTCCAAATCCCCACGGGATGTTTAGAACAGTCCCTAGTAAGATACCAATTGCTTGCACAATTTCACTCACCACTGAGCAACGAATCCCCATGATGACAGATGACAGACGCCAACGAATAGACTGGACCATCCGACGCGTTGAACACATACGGCGGTTCGGGGGCACGAGCTGGGGAAGAAGGCTCCTAGAAAGTTCATATTCTATTTTTCATCTATTTTCCCACACAATAAACTAGTACGATACCTTCGCCGCTTCCCGATCTCGCCGTGGACGCAAGTTCCTTCTTGGCTGTAATGAACAGAATAAGCATTGAAAATCCACTGCGGACAATTCTCAGTCATGACAGACCAAATTTCTCCCTGGCCGGGGCCAGATACTCACCGTCACCTGCGTATCCACACTGACAGCCGGCTGGAAGTGACACCCGCTTGCATTACAGATAAATATAGCACCATTATCGTCTTTGCACCCGTCCCTACTCAAATCTGAAACGTCCTAATAGTTTCTGCTGCGAGTTTTGCAAAATGTGAAGCACAATTCTTTTATAAAACTCTATATACTCACTGATAGGCTGCCTCCCATCGCTATACCATCGGAACAGTGGCCGGTATTTCAGCCACTTCCCTTCCAGAAATGTGTACACATTCACACCAAGCCAACACGCGGCGGCAGCCAGCTCCACTTGCGTACCCCATTCGCCGTCCTCAGACATTCGCCTAAATTTGATCAACCATACAGGATTCACGATCATTTCTAGACATTTGAATTCTGACTTGAACAAACACTACGGCATCTAAAAGCGATAAGGTTGTCGGAAACGTTTCCCGCACGTGGTTCGGCGCGGGGCAAGGTTGAGCAGGCCGTTGCGCCAATTTTCGGCAGAGCTACGACCCCCCTTGCTGATTGAAACTTTGTAAAAACTTTCAAAATTTTTACGATCCCCCGAAATTAAAGATCTCTTTAGCTTTATTTGAATGACTAACAACAAAGTTCAACATGGATACTTCACTTTGCTCCAAATTTTCGCGACCCTCTCCCAAATTTTCATTTTCTCTCTGAAATTTTCCCAAATTTTTATGACTCCCTGTTGCGCCGAGTCGCAACCCTGCTCAGCCCTGATGCAGAATATGGAGCTGCACAGGAGGGTCTCACAAGGAAACTACTTTTAGTCAGTCTGGCCATTCCGGATGAAATGGACTTTTCTAGAACCGTTTTTGGCGTAGTATATCCGATGATGATCTTCGCAGCTGCCTAAAGCCACTCTTAAAAAATTACACGGCTATTACAAAGCTTGTCGACAAGGTTAAGGTACCTCCATGAGAGTTTTAGCGTGTTTTAAAATAATCGGATTCATCTCCAAACTTGTCAGTAGAGGTAATCTGGGGTACTGAACACGAATTTGTAGTCCATTTGTCGAAAATCAGAGGTTCACTGTAGGTTACGGTAGGTACCACGACATTTAGGAAACCAAACCCACCCTAATATTTTAAAAAATCGACAAACGGACGTTAAATTCGTATTCATCACCCCGAATAACCCCGCATACAACTTTTGAGTCATATCCGAGACTTTGACCAAACTACCACCGTATACCCACCGTAATCTACCTTAATCTGACAGAAATCGATAAACGGACCAGAGATTCGTGTACAGCACTCCAAATAACCCCCAAAGTGACAATTTGAGCAATATCTACCGTGGCACTCCAAAACTCGTCAAAAGTCGCGATTCGCTATCAAATTTTCCTCTGATGGGAAGGTTTGAACTAATCAAGTCGAAAACTCCGGAAAATCCACAAATGAACCCCAGATTCGTGATCAGCGTCCCAAATAACCCGCCTGGGAGAACTTTAAGTCAAATTTGTAACATTTTTTAACCCTCTCGGGACCCTCTAATTGGTATAAATAAACAAACAACCGAAAATCGAAGTCCAAAACGCTCTCAGTGTGTGCAAAGTCAGAAAGATGTGCTTTCACCCAAACTTTGCTCATCGGGTAGTATTGGGCGCTTAACACAACTATGATGTCCGTTTCAGGATTTTCCAGAAACTAATGCTCGTTTCAGAAGGTACAAAAAGCACAAAAAACTAACGTTTTAGGCTTTTAACTTATTGGAACCTAAAGAGAGAATAAAGAAGAAAAAGAAGAATAACCTGCAGCTAGGGGCGGGAAACTGCACAGTTTTACTCGGAGGCCTGAGAGATACTAATCATACAAGTCGTTCTTGCAAATGCGTTTACCGCCATGATCACTTCCCTTCTTAGTTCTATTATTCGGAAATTGCAGCTCCCAAGTAATATTCGCATATCCAAAAACCAAAATCAAAAATAATTTTCGGCTCGTCCCTGAACGTGGAGCGGCACGATCGATAATATAGAACTACGCTTCGTTGCGCCACTCAGGAGGCGAAAGTATAACCGACGCCTGACGCGAATCCGATTTCTCAAAATTTCTCTTCTAACACCTAATGGAACTGAACGAAAAATCTTACTGGAGATGCGCTTCCATGGATTGTTGACTTTGCAGCAGACTGGTAAACCATGTGCTGTGCTGAGCCATGAAGGCGACGAGCTGGAATACAGCAACTCACATTCAATTTCATTTCCTGAGCACAACACCAGGAACCGAACCTTTTCCCGCAGTTTGAAATGCTGACTTTCATAACCACCAGTAATCCACCAGCATAGTGTCCGAAACAAACAATTTCCATCTCCGCGGACCTCACAGCTCAACGGAGAGTCTCGCAGTGAGAACTCAACTTCAGCTCCAAAAGTTCGTTCCCTCTTCCTAAAAGCTTCGAATTTCTGGGGCAGTTGTGGCGCTGAATACAAAACTTTGCCTACTCAGGAGATCCAATGTATTTGAATCCGAATCGACCACACCATCTCCTCTGGAGTTCTTCTGAGACTGGTCGGAAAATCAACGTCTTCTTCTCCTGAACATATGAACTTTTCCAGAGCGAGCGGGAACATCCATGCATTCATATGTAGACGTCAAAACGGCAATAACCTTTCTGCTAACCTCATATTCCCCCACGACGGATATCTGTCCTGCTGGAGTCGGGGGAAGGGAACTCTCTTTGGGTTTGGTGCTGGAAGAAGCCCGAGAAGAAGGTCTCAGCGGTGCCGTCACCTCACGTGCATACGAGTTATCAGGATGACTTGAGCCATTTAGATTCGCATGACTTGGCGAAGGCTGAAAATAGGAGAATAGGATAACACGGTGTACACAAGAAATGCTTTTGCCCTCTCTGAATGATGAGTAAATTTTTTTCAGTAAAAATAACGGGATTAGGATCAAGCCCACATCGGAAAGATCCCGGAGAAAGGAATACCTTGAATACAACTTGGATGTGGTCGAGTTACCGAAAAACCACGTTAGCTGAGGGCAGAGCCTCAAAACACCGCTTTAAGCCTTTTCAGAATGAGGGGTAAGCTTCGATAACACCGCATGAAGTATACTTAGAAGTACCCTCTGTTTCGGAGTCTAATTTATTTCCGTTCATCGCGTGCGTGTGCGTGCGTACGCTGCGTCTCCTTCTCCCCACACTTTCTCGCTGTCTCTACCCTCGCTCCGCACAAGCGCGCGAAGAAACAGAGGATAAGTGAGAATGAGGAGAACCTAGCAAAACGTCCTTCAAAGTAGGCACAGTTTCAAGAAGCAAAAGCGTCCCAAAAAAAGATGCCTGGGTTAGGGAGGATCCACGATTTCAGCGATTTCTTCGCAGGGAATGGGATCAAACATGTCCGCTCACCTCCATTTCATCCACAAACTAACAACCAGGCGGAGAGATTTGTCGATTCCTTCTAGCGAGCCTTTCAAAAACTCAGGAGAGGGGGACGACGCAGAATGCGAGTAAAACATTTCTACTGCACTGCCGCCGAACGCCATGCTCAATGCTACCTGTGGCCGTATTCATGAAACTATGAGGACCTTCTGGGAGGGTCCAAGGTTCACTTAACATACCCGGCAGGTAGACAGGAAGGTTCCCGGCTACCTAGCGGGTAAGCGGGAGGGTTCCTAGCAGGGTACGGCGCAAGGTATGGACAAAGCCAATTTTACTCAGATCCCCTTTCAAGAGCGAAATTTAGCGATTTTCTCAGATCCTCTCCCGCAAAGAGGTGTTATTTGGTCAGCTTTTTTTCTGTTCTGAATTTCGAAGAAGAATAGTATGATCAATTTTTTCGTAAAAAAACTGAACGTTAACAGTATACACCCCCATTTAGTATTGTCGACTTAGCGTTCCAGTGGAGCTGAGAACCCTCCCCATTCACCCCAGCGCAGCTCAGACCAGGGCTGGGCACGCGTCCCGGGTAACCTTAGGGGGTGCATATTAGACGTTGCAGAGAGGGCAAAGGGGGTTGCCTAAACCGAACACCAAAAAAAGAACGAAGTGCATGTTCTGTCGATTCTCTGAAAAAAAAATACACACTATTCTTCTGATTTGCCATATCTACTTCTCCGCTTTTTGAGGCGAACACTTGAAGAATTCAAATTATAGATAGAGATGCAGGTTATGTTTGCAATAATTCATAGTTGCTGTCAAAGTTTGCTTTGATGAAGGAATACACCACTCTGCTAACTTGTAGCAAGTAAGGATTGATGTGATGTCATGTTTCTTTCTCAGATAGAGACATCACACTTCCCGCGGTACCACAAGTCGACGTCCCGTAACCCCTCCCGCGGAAGGCCAATAGATCGGTTGTGGGCAGTCGGCAGCGCCGCTTCGTTCATTGCCCGTACACGTTGAACAAGCAGTCTGCGGCCCTTCTGCCACCGCCTTACGGCTAATCTGATGACTGACAGAAGACAGTCCTAAAAGAGTTCGCGGCACATTCAAAAATCACCCTTTAAGTAAAGGTCTGTTAAAACAAAATTTCAAGAATCCGCTTCTGGGGATTTCATCTTGAACTGCTCTTGACAATTAAGGAGTGAACTTACACGGGGAAGCTTCCTACACCCACTGGTCCTTGCAGTCTTCCCATTCGCAGATGCCATTAACGAGCAGTGGTTCACCTGCCCAAGACCAGCGTCGCACACAGCGCGGGTTTTGGAAAGAGTCTCAACACAGCGTTCTCTGCTCAGCAGTCGTTCATTGCCTCCACTCTAGTGGGTGATGCAATGATGACATCAAAGTGAGAATCGATGATAGAATGTTCGATGACCCCCAGGAATAGCCGACTGCCCGCCGACACTCCGCGGGAAGATGGGAAAGCCTCTCTCTCCACGGAAAGTGGGGCGCTATGCCACGCCCATGAAACCGGGGCCGCGCGAAGTCGACTAGCCCGACTTGGTCGGCGGGAAGTGGGCTCTTTTTATCTGAATTTGGTGCAACGTTCATTGATTACGCGGGTGGCTACCGATTCGAGGCAAAGATACTAAGACAGCGCCCATGAAAACTATCATTCAAGTTCAAAAAAAGCTTAGCGAACTGATGTATAGCCTAGGTCGCTCATTTTGAGCCGGTCGAAGCAAGGCTTATCGAGCTTATCATGTCAAAATCTTCTTATCACTGTTATACTTTGCCATGACCGACCGCTACGCTGCTTACTCTGCCCGGATTCATTCGAGCAGGCTAGGATTTATTTCGACAGTTTAAAAGTACAGATAGCACAGTCAGCATCACAACTAGTCTACAGATTTTAATTCATGAGAATGTGGCTTATGAAGAGAGCCAACTGTAAAAATTGAAGACTGCAAGTTACTATGAAAGAAGCGAATGACCGTGTCCTCCTCATTGAGAAGTACCCTGTACATAAAAACCTGAGTTTTATCCACCTTAAATGCCGCAATCCCTTGAAATTCGGCTAGCCGTGCGATATGGTGTTTGTCCGCAGTTGCACAGCGCGCACTGGAGTAGACACGCACACAATAATATTTAAAAAATGTATTCTATTACAGAACGGGGCGTAGAAAATGATTGAAACTGGAGTAAATGGAAAGAGGCAGAAATAGGATTCTTTCAATGTATCCAATATAGAAATTTAATGTAAACAAACTATGTTGGAGCGGAGTGAATTTTTTGGACGTGATAAGGTTCATTCAAATGAACCTAGTTTATTAAAAACACGCATAAACATGAGAAATATGAGCATGGCAAGAAAGAGGAGAATCTGGAAAACATTTTAGTAGCAATAGGTTTGATATTCAATGTGATTTAAGGACCTTAAAACTCGTTCCGGTTCTGTCCCGGTTTTCGGGGTAAAACCGGGACGAGATTTAAGGTCTTTAAATCCTATTGAAACCGGTCCCATTGATGCTAAAATGTTTGCCAGATTCTCCTCTTTCTCACAATATCCTTTGCTCTCAGTTTTATGCTGGTTTTGATCAACTAGGTTCGTTTGAATGAACCTTATCACGGCTAAATATTTACACCTGCTCTATCTTTGTTAATTTACATTAAATTTCTGGAATGGGTACATCCAAAATAGACCACCTTTACCATCTTCCATTTCCTTCAGTTTCAATCCTTTTCTCCTCCCCGTTCTGTAATAAAAAAATCAAATGGATTGCGGCATTCTAGGAGGGTAAAACTCGGGTTTTCTACTCCCTACGAATCACATGAATCCTAACATCGTTCCACAACACAAAATAGCTCTGATTTCCACATCAGAACAATCAAACACAGATTAACTAATCCTTCATAGGTTTATGAAAACATTCGACAAGAAACATTAATTATCGCAATAGTAGTAGTTCTGTTGTTGGTAATTGTTCAATTGTTTTGTATTGAAAAATGTTTTATCTTTTGTCATAACTTTCCGTCTTACTAACAAATTTTCCTCATGGGGTTGTTTTGGAGTTCAGAAATTACACTACCTTTTTGTTGCCATTTTCGGAATATTCTCTATTCAGTGCGTTTTTAAATTCTTGTTCATCAAAATCAGGAGGTCAAGATCATGGCTGTCCAACTATTCGGAAAACAGCCGATTTCGATTTCCCATAATGGGGTGCCTAAAAATTACCGAGCTAAGGGGGGGTGCATATTCAGAATCGCCATGCCGGGACGTGTGCCCAGCCCTGGCTCAGACCCCCTGTGGATATCCACACCCCGCGCCGTACCCTGGTTCCTAGCCTCTAAGCGGGTGGACGGAGTGGGGTGTGGCTCAATACTACGTCTCGCTATCGCGGCAAAGTATGATCAATACCACCCTGACAGGCAGTGCGGACACTTCCTGTCCACCCGCACACTTGAAGGCACAGTCCAAGCTCAGGGATGAAATCTGAGATTTCCACATAATTGTGAAGTAGACCCACCCCATACAGCCCCTGCCAGATGCGAGCTCTCAATTCCTCCGAATAAGCGAGATATAGGGGGAAGCCACCCTGGGACGCCCACACCCGGAAGCCACTTTGGCTTGCACCTTTTTCACGATATTTCCAGCTCAACAGTGGCGGGATGAGCGACGGTTGCCGACCAGTAGCCCCGTTCTTCCCTTCATTCTCAGCCTCTCTCTTTGTTCAGGTCGGTGCGAGTACATCGGGTGATGTTACGAGCCTCGGACAACTCGTCCACAATGCTTACATAGCACAATTTTTGAGGTGCCATAACTTCGTTAATAGGGGGTCTTCTACGATTCCAGAGATATCATTGGAGTCAGCGTGAGACCGTTTTCAAGGTACGCAGAAAAACAGAAGAACGATTCTGAGGTTGGGCTGTGCCTTTGAGGTCGGGTATGCTGTGCCCGCCGGAACGCGAAGACAGTGGAGGTGAGAGACTGTAGACTCCTACCCAGCGGTCTCCCCTCATTCTATGTGGGTGGCTACTCATACCTGTCTCTGCTCTCACAGGTGGCGAATAGGAGATCGCCACTGTTGAAACTTCGACAGGAAAGGCACATTATTGGCTGCTATACGCCGAACGCGGGAGGTCTACGCCCCCTTCCAGCGCCCGCGGCTTCATGAATACGGCCACTGTAAGACTGAAATCCCCTGATGCTTTTCAGAAAAGACCTCTGCAAACTACCGTCAGGCCTGCAATGACTAAACCGGGCGGCGCTGAGTTGAACGGGCGAAGCGCGTATATCAGATTGCCCGTCACTGTTATTCAAGTGCTTTCGCCGGCCTACTGCCCACATTTTTGTAAATTTAAGGATGAAGAAGTCGAAATATGCTAAGAATATGGACAGAAGGCTAGCAGAATCACCTCTTGCGGAGAGAATCACCTCTAATACAAGCCACGCTGCACGGCCGCGCCGCGCTCGCTTCAGCTCAGCGCCGCCCGGCTTAGTCATCGCAGCCTTGACGGTACTCTTTCATTACTGAAGCCATCTGCCAAGACTGTACTCTTCAAACAAAATCAGAAGATGGAGGCCCAGTTCAACAAGTACCGCGGAGCACGCCCGAAGCTATTCGAAAAACAAGGGGGCTTTGCATGGGTACGCGACCATCGATTCGGACATCACGAATGGTCTCTGGACGTGTTTTACCTCGCCATGGACAATGTATCTACGATGTTGAAGACCACGACCATTGCTGGAAACGTCAAGCAAAACGTCCGATGACGCGTACCAGTACGCCAACGACGCTTATGGATCACGTTGACCTGCCTCCATTGCCATGCCGCGATGTCCACCTACCCAGCCACGACGCATCTACTACCGGCCGTAACGAGTATACAACCGCGTCTACTACGACTAACGAAGTTTATATCGATCCCGCGAAGAAGACCTACATCACAAAGGTCAATCTTAAACCTCGTTCAGAGTTCGATTACAGCACGACGCAATCATGTGCACGGCGCTGCCATCGATGCATCGAGTCGTTGAAGTGCGCCGATTCCAGCACTTTTCGAGGCAGCTGAGCCTGGATGTGCTGCGACCTGATTGTGCCACGCGATCAGGTTGATGCGAGAGGTTTCTATTCGATAGCGTCACAGCGCGATCGCACTCTGAAGGGATCCTTAAGAAAGAGATGTGAGAACCGATCACTCTATGATACTACGATCAAAAGGTTCTGACAGTCGAAAGATCAATGAGCCGTGACGGTTAAGATACTGTATGTAAAAAACGGGTGGACTCGGCCGCCCATGTAAGGTCACGTTTTTTATCTATGATACTCATTTTCCACTCTATTTCTGCTTCGTCTGATGAAGTATATGTAGACGTCAAAACAGCAAAAACGTTTCTGCTAACCTCACACTCCCCGACAACAGAGTGTCCTGCTGGAGTCGGTGAAGAGGTATTCTCTTTGGGTTTCGTGGTGGAAGAAGCCCGAGAAGAAGATCTCAGAGGTGCAGTCACCTCACGCGCATACGAGTTATCACGATCACCAGGACCATTCGAATTCGCATCAGTAGTTGAAGCCTGAAAGCAGGATATGGGATAAAACACTGCACATAGGGCACGCTTTCGCACCCTCTAACAAGGGAAGTATACAAAGCGTAGGTCGTATCTGCCAAAATGACAAGTATCGTTAGTATTTCTTCTGGCTCAATAGTAAAAATGCGCAGTATCCCACCCCGAGCTGCAGGTTCATAAAAGTTATGAGCATTTTTTAAGACTCGCGAAAAGGCAAGGGTTCCAAACAGGCATTTTTTTTGAAGTTTCAAAAAAATTTCTCGGATTCAGCTCAAAAGTTGTATGTAGTTGTAAACTAGAGTGGTGAACACGAATCTGGAGTTCGAAATTTTGAGGTTTACTGTAGGGGACGGTATGTAACATGTCATCTAGAGGACGAAACCCACCTTAGTGTTTTGAAAATCGACAAACGGACGTTAAATTCGTATTCTCCACCCCTAATAACCCCGTGTACAAATTTTGAGTAACATCTGAGATTTTGATCAAACTACCGTATAAACACCGTAATCTACCGTAATCTGCAAAAATCGATAAACGGACTCCAGATCCGTGTTTAGCACTCCAAATAACCTTCAGAGAATGATTTGAAGACGTATCTATCGTAGAAATCCGGGAATCTCAAATGTGGCGTTTTTCCCTCGAAATTTTCCCCGGTTGAGAAGCTTCGAACGAAATTAGCCGAAAACTTCGGAAAATCGACTAATAAACCACAGATTCGTGATCAGCGCCCCAAAAACCCACCTGGGAGGATTTTAAGTCAAATATTGAACATTTTTCTAAAACGCTACCAGAGCCTAGAATCGGTAGAAATAAACGCCCACTCGAAAATCCGTACAAGTCCAAAACGCTTTCAGTCTGGACAAAATATGGAAAATGTGCCTTCACCCAAACTTTGCTCAGGGTGGTAGTTTTGGTCGCTGAACACATTTATGAGGTCCATTTCCGGATTTTCCGAAAACTAATGTGCTTTTTGGAAGGTACAAAAAGCACAAAAAACGACATTTTCAAGCTTGTAACTTCTTGGAACCTGCAGCTCAGGGAGGGATACTGCTCAGTTTTACTATTGAGCCACTGGAGAAACTAACGATACTTGTCATTTTGGCAGATCCGACCTACGCTTTGTATACTTCCCTTAAGTGATCATGAGTGAACTTTTCACTAAAATAAACGGGAGTAGATTCAACCCAACATGTGAATGATCCCGGAGATAGAAATTCATTGAAAACTCCTTGCACATGCCAGAGGTATCGAATAAGCCGCATTAGCTGCCCTAAACGCGGGCAAAGCCTCAGGGACACCGCGTTAAGCGACCTCAGAAATAGATGAGCCTTCGGTAATACCCCGTAAAGCTTCCTTAGAAGTAAGTGAGAATAAGGAGAACCGAGCGAAGCGTCCATAAAGTGGGTTTAGATAAGATGAGACCACGCGCAACCGCTTGAGCGTGGATGAGGGGATCGGGGACACCGCTCAAAGCGTTCTCAAAAACATACGTGGTTGTGGGAACACCGCATAAACTGTTTGAGTATGAACGGAACATCAGTATCACGTCACAGAGCTGCTGTGGCGAGGGCCGAGCTTGGGTAGGACGCGGTAAAGCGAGCATGGAGGGAAGTGGGCCCCCAAAAAAACCGCGCAAAACAACCCCAAGATTGGGCTGGACTAGTGAACACCGCGTCAGAAGACGGGGATCACAGAACCTGACAAAAAAAATAGTTGACGCGGTTGGAACACCAGGGACACCGCTAAAAACGTCCTGATAAGGAAAACGTTCCTAGTAATGAGTAACCACTAGGGAACACAACGAAAAACCGCGTTGGCGCGCGCGAGGGAATTGGAAACACCTCACAAGCGTCAATAAAGGGAGCGGAGGTTAAGGTACACCACGTTGAGCAACCTTAAAAGTGGCGGGGCTACAGAAAGGAAGCGTCGCGCAAACCTTACCTCGAAGTGGGCAGTATCGAGCAAAACCCAGCAAAACCGCCAGGCCGCGAGCAAAGGAGTCCAAAACACCACTCAAATCATCCTTAAAAACAGGTGTAGTTTCTGGAACATCGTGTACGACAACCTAGCCGCGGATAGGCTTTATGAAAGTAAAAACCGCTTCAAACCATCTGGACGTGAGCCGGTCAGCTTAACACCATGAGAAACTTTCTTCTGGGAACGCAAGCTGTTTACGAATCCATACCCTTCCTTCTCAGGCTAATATTTCGCGCAGTCATCCAGCCGCTCTGTCGAAATCATGGATGCTTGACGCATTATTACACATGCTTCACCCACGTCTACGGCGTTTTCGCGCCGTGTTTTCAGAGCGCCGCCAACTTCAAAGGCTGTCTTACAAAGGAACTACGTTTAGTCAGCCAAGCCATTCCGGATGAAATATACTTTTCTAGATTCGTGTTTGGCGTACAAACCGATTGTAATCTTCGCAGTTGCCTAAAACCACTCTGAAAAAAGTTACAGGCGTTTTTTGTCAGATTTCCGCACCTCCTGCAATTTCCAAAGCGCACATTAGTCTTTGGAAAATACGGAAACGGACTTCATAATTGCGTTCATCGCCTACAACTACCCCCCTGAGCAAAGTTTGGGTGAAGGCACATTTTCCAAACTTCGCACAAGCTGATAGCGTTTTTGACTTGTACTGATTTTCGGTTGGGCCTCTATTTATACAAAATACAGATCTCTGTAATCATTTTTAAAAATGTTCGCGCTGATTGCGATTCCGGGGTTTATTTGTCGATTTTCCTAAGTTTTCGACCTGTGTCGTTCAAAGCTTCCCATGGGGGGTAAATTTGATGGCAAATCGCGACTTTTGACGATTTCCGGAGTGCTACGATAGATAGGGCTCGAATCGTTTCTCTAAAAGGTTATTCGGAGTGCTGAACACGAATCTTGGGTACGTTTATCGATTTTTGACAGATTACGGTGGATATACGGTAGTCGGGGCAAAGTCTCAGATTTGACTCCAAATTTGTATGCGGGGGACATTCTGGGTGGTGAACACGAATTTAATGTCCACTTGTCGATTTGTGAAATGCTAATGTAGGTTTTGCTCCCTAAATGGTATGGCACTTACCGCAAAATACCTCAGGCAAACCATCGCTCCGAGCGGGACCGGCTCCTCCCAATTATGACGTCATCGCCCGGACAGCGGCCGAGGGGCCAACTGGCAGCGCGGTCCTGTCCGGTGCCAGTTCGCCCCTCGGTCGCTCTCGGAGCCACAGCGGTGCCATCGCCAGAGATTGAGACGGGGATTGGTTGTTCTTTGAGTGATAACGTGCGAGCCACGTTATCACTCAAAGAACAACCAATCCAGCGGGTATAAAGGCAGCTCGCCTCGTGTAGACGGGTAGTTGGCCTTTCGAGGCCACTCTTGAGAGGTGACCTCGGATCACTCTCAGGATGACAATTTTGGCGGCCGAGGGATCCCTCATGGCCCGCGGTGGGGAAGGCTTCCTCATTGCGGACCATGCTGGGATGGTATCCTTGTTGCGGCCTGTGGCAGGATTAACCTCCTGGCCCGCAGGCTGTAACAGGTACCTTATCCTCTTAAAGGCTTAATCCTCTCCAGAAGAGGCGGAAATAAAGAAAAAATAGCAATTAGGAAATTTTTGAAAATCGCCCGAACAGAGACCGCAGTGCCAGTTGGGACCGAAGATCGCTCCGAGCGATACTGCTGTGGCCCGGAGAGCGGCTGCTGTGGCCCGAGTAGATGGCTAATTTTCGCTCGGAGCGGAGAGGCAGCGCCGCTCGAGTAGCTCTCCGGCACCGCTCGGAGCGATGGTTTGCCTGAGAGTAAACCCCAGAATTTCGACAAACGGACTCCAGGTTCGTGTTCAGCACCCCTGATTAACACTTAATGGACCGCGTGTCAAGACTGCGCACCCACGTAAAGAACTCGATTTTGTTCGTTTCACTTCCAGAGAAACGAATTCCTTCTGATTATTGCTTTTATATCTCTACTTAATACAACTTCCATAACTGGTATGCAGATAATGAGCACCGAATATCTCCTTTTGATATAGGCAATTACAACACAAATTCAATTTAGCAACTCACTAGAAAAATTGGCCGTGGAGCGCGCGGTCTTCTAAGTGTTAAACCTACTTACAAGTTTTAAGCCGAATCCAATTATTTTTTTAAACACAAAAATTTTCATATGGGTACCTTAACCTTGTCGCAAGGCTTAAAAAAACGCGTATAGCTTTTTTCCCAGCTGGTTCGGGCAGCAGCGAGGGTTCCAGCAAAGCACATTTCATCCGTAATGGCCAGGCTGAATAAAAGCAGTTCCCTTGTTAGACGTAACGGCGCTCTCAAATTCCCACCCACTTGGGAAGATTTAGCGCTGTCTTGCTGTCACTTCGCCCAGTCCTTCGCGTGTTCTCGAAACCACGCCCACCTATAAGACCAGTTTTCGCGAGAGTACAGCTGCCCCGCCCAATCTGTGCACGCTTCACGCATTATTGCCAGAGTTCCGCCCACGTCTAAGGCACTTTCTCGCGGCGTTCCCTATACTTTAAAGGCTCCGCCCACATCTTAAGACGTTTTGCGTAGATCCTAATATGCTCCGCCCACTCCAGAAACGCTCTACGCGGTGTGTCCGATGCCCCGCCGCTCTAACAACTTTCGTAGAGCATCCAAAGCCCCTTACACCTCAGAGGTCGTTTTCCGCGATTCGTTCAATGCCCTGCACATCCAAGAGACAATGCTCACAATGCTCCACCCACGTTGATGACAGTTTCGCGCGATGTTCCCGGAGTACTGCTAACCTTTGGGTACGCTTTGCGCGTTCCGCCCATTCAAAGGACGTTTCAGTGCTCTCGTAGCTCCGCCCGCTTCCACGGACACTCCACGTAAGCAAATTTCAGTGTCCACAACATGAAATCCTGCCTCGACATGAAAATTTTTGAACACTAATCATAATTTCCGGAACTTTCAATTTTCATTCCTCGTATCCTTGAAAACGTTCACAGCCTACACCACAAAACTTCAGACGGTTTAATAGATGAACTCAGGTGAATTACCTTCATTAGTTCCGCATCCTCCATACGAGACCCCTTAGGTGTACTCCCCCCATCGCCAATGTTCAAAACGCCCACATTCCGTTCCAAGTTCGTCTCTTCCGATGTACTAGCCACGGTGGAAGTCGTCGACTGAAACTATTAAACAGATATTCAATCACTACTTCAAGAGATATGAAAAACCAATTCAACCAACATCTAGAAAATCCACAGATTGACTGCTGCTCCCTGAAGCTCCCTGAGTTTTCTAAAATCAATCACGAGAATTCCTAGACACGCATTGCCTTCCTAAGAGAAAAAAGGACGCCCACAAACCTCCAGATCATCTGAGTTCTCTTTCAAATATCCACCGCTCTGCTTGACCACCTCGGCATCCACTAAGTTCTCCTTGTCTGGGAAAGCACACTGCAAATGTGAACTCGAAAATCCTTCATGAAACTTTTATCTGAGAAAAACAAAAAAAGTATGGTAACTAACCAGGACAGGTGCAGGTGATGCAGCGGCTCTCAATGGGTCCTCCATGAAACTAATCTTTCCGACAGGGCTAATGGCATTTTCTAGCTGGAAAACACGCTTTACTGATCATCAGTGCCAATTGTCAAAAGTTCAATATCACCTTCGTTGGCGTCCTCAGCACTCGATTCATCTTTAATGGCGAAAGAGCGGGACGTACCGGCGACTGCGACGAGCCCGACATATCAGACATATCAAACTCCTCAAAAATACAACGTGAGAAATAAAATGTAAAAATAGATGATACAAAAAAATTATACAACGCTTTCATAATTACAGAAGCAGTATTTCCCATTAGACTGTTTTGTTTAAGCCAAAAATGTTTCAGATTCTCAAACCCAAAAAATATACAGCTTTTTCGATTTTGATCTATGCAGATGCATCAAGGACATTTTACTAAATTTGACTAGAAGAACTAGAAGCAGTTTATGCTGGGTTCAGTTCCTAATGAGTGCGGCAAAAGTTTTGCGCATTCGCAACACATCCTCAGTAACAACGTTGGGCTTCATAGATGACCTCAAGCTTGACAGGTGATCTCCAACGAAAATAGAATTTTATCTTGTTGAAGGAGATCACTTGGTCAGTTTGGATCCATCTGATCACTGGAACCCAACATATGACTTGTGAGTTGATGCTGGAACAACTTGCGACGATGTGGCCACGAGCGAATCTCAGCCGAACATTATGTGCCACTGCAGTAGCCTTGGTCTACACATTCGTTGATGACATTATTTTCAGGACGGCTCAGAGTGTTCCACAGCGTCGTAAGGGACACTGGAAGCCAGGTGTCGGCAGGCGTATCGTTAAAGGCAGCATACACGCTCGTAAACGTGATTGAGAAAACTACGGGAATAGAATGTTAAAGCTCAGATCACAACGCCTACGCATTTTGAAGCCTCAAAAACGACCCACTATGCCGCCACATGAGCGAGAAGTTGGCCCCGCCTTGCGATTCTCCGCCCCTGTATTTGCCGTCCTCAAAAACAGGGGTGCTGGGCCATTGCCACCGTCGTCGATGTATGTGGTTTGCTAATGGTACTTATTGAACCACTCACAAACGTCGCCGACGGAGGAAATGGGCCAGCATCCCTGTTTTGGAAGAGGACGGCAAATAGAGGGGGCGGAGAAATACCAGGCGGAGCCAACTTCTTATTCGTCTAGCGGCACTGTGGTCGTTTTTGACGCCTCGAAATGCGCACACCAGGGCTGTGCGTTTTAACGTTAACGTGTTAACACATTAACGGGTTAACGTGATTTATTTTGGAAAATTAACGATTAACGCTTAACGAAAAGGTCCTTGAATTCCGTTAATTGCAGTGGAATTATGGCACTTATTGATCTGCTTCAATGGCAGATTTGAAAACTGTGGCCGTGCACGTCGCTTCGGCTTACGGCGCGGTCAATTTTCGCTTGTTGTGAAATATATCGCTGACCTCAATGTGTCCCATATTCTCTATCTATTCTAGTTTTTTTTTCTTCCCGATATCGAAGAATTCGAATTCGTGTTCCCAAAAGGAGATTTGAGGCCTGATCTACCTTTCTACGGTTGAGTAAGCTATTATTATTACATTATTACATAGGCAAGCCTATGTAGTCAAAATGACCACAAAATACGAATAAACCATAACAAGTTGAAGCATGGAAACAAGAAAAACAACATGCTAATTAACCTAGCGGAAAGAATCAGAACTTGTCCAGTCAGTCAGGAAGCGCTACTTGTACGATCACCCAGCTCAATTTTTACTCGAACAAAATTTTTGAATGATGTGTAATTGGAAGGAATGGAATAATTTCTACCAAGGTTCTCGGAAATGGGTATAGTTCTGTTAATGAAAAAGTGACGCCTGCAGTTGAGATTTGATGTGTAACGGCGGAGCTTGATGGGGCCTCCCCTGGTAGTTGACTCTCTCGTTGTCACAAGGTCCTCAGGTTTTAGTCCGAAATCCACGCCAAACAGGATCTTGTGTAGAAGAAGTGAGTCATTCTCTACTCTTCTGAGAGATAACGGTTTCAAATGAAATAGCTCATTTCTCTGCACGGAATCGTGTATGCGGCCATAAACAAAACCATTGCATCCCAATAAACAATTTCCTTCTGAAGTTGCTTTGGACTTTCTCCAAACAGTTGATGTCCTTCACATTGTAGGGATTAAACACCAGCGTGCCACATTCAAGAATTGGCCTCACGTAGGTGGTGTAGGCTTTTATAAGAACAGATGGATTACGTACTGCCAAAGCTCTGAATATTTTGTTCACTGCACAAGTAGCTTTCTTCGATGAAGCCTCACAATGCACATCAAAGCTAGGACTCCTGGTGATGACGAACCCAAGATCAGTTATCTGATCAGTAATCTCAACGGGAGTCCCTTCAATGTTATAATTGAAGTTATGATTGTTGGCACCGAGGTGGAGAATTTTGGAAAAGGTGTCAAATGAAAAATAAAATGAAGGTTGGAAGTGGGCACACTGTAACAAGCGGCGCACACTCTGTATGGATTGCACCACGTGAAGCGAGACGCACTCTCCACTTGAAGCGCTTGTCAGTTTCTACCACGCGTCGCACGCTCTATATAAAGCGCTACTAGAGCACGACGCACGCCTCATGACCTTCTAGGACGCGTCGCACGCGTACTTTTCACGACGTCCTGCAGACGCCATCTGAGCGCTCACCCACTTTCCACGACGTCCAGACGTCGTCATCTGAAGGCCTACATACTTTCACGACATCATCTGGAGGCCTAACGGCTTTCAACGAAATCTTACTCGCGTCATCTAAAGCCCCACCCACTTTCAAAGACGTCGTGATGACATCATATGGAGCCCCACCCACTTTTCACGACGTCGTGATGACGTCATCTGGAGCCCTACCTACTTCCCGCGAGACCGTGCCCACGGCTTCTGGAGCCCTACGTGCTCTCCACGATGTCCTGCTGATGTCATCAGGTCTATTTGTGATTTATAGATTTTCTTTGCGGTCAGGTAATGTTTTGAAATTTTTTAACGAAGTTCAAAATTAACGTATTACGCATTAACGGGTTAACGCGTTTTTTTCTCCGAAATTAACGATTAACGCTTAACGAGAAAAAGAATTTTTCATCAACGCACACCCCTGGCGCACACGTTGTGTTCTGGCCACACCATTCTATTTCTATAAATATCTCAACCATGTTTACGAGCGTGTATGCTGCCTTTAGGGCTCATGTCGAGCAAGACAAAAAAGTCGGTGGATTAAAGCCACAGTACACCCTCAAATACGAATTTTGAGATTTTCATGTAATTGTGTAGAAGACCCCTCCTGTATAACACGTGCCAAATGCCAGATCTCATTTCCTCCAAATAAGCGAGATATAAGCGACCACCACAGGCCCGGCCCCCTTCGCTCACCACCACAGGCCCGACCCCCTAACAGATTTTCGAACTCGATAGCAGTTCGATGGATGGATGAATTCCAACAAGTCGTCGTTCTTCAGTTCATAACCGGACTGTCTCCTTATCCTGGCTTTCTCTCACGCGATGATTGCGAATGAACAGAAATACAGGCTCGAGACAACTCGTCCACCAATTTTTCACCCTGAAAATCTTGGCATCTTTGAAGACCCATAACTCTGTTTAAATGGGGTCTTGGAGGTTTTTAAAGATACCACCGTGATCAGCGTGTGGCTCTCTCCAAGATAAGTATGGAATCTGAAAATTAATTTTTTGGGTGTCCTGTGCCTTTAATGTTCAATCTAGGCTCAACAGCTACTTCAACCATCCAGAATGCTTCTTTTTGTCATAGGCTTCGCGATTACCCAGCAACTTCTTCACCACTAAGCTCACCCTTCTCGGTCTTAGGTTTCCGCTTACATAGATTTGGTTTGTCCTCAAGGTGTTTCGCAATCCGTGGACACCTGCCAGAGCACCCATTGGCGTGACCCCTTCTCGAAACGGTCAGAGAACACAATAAGAAGAAGTCAGCTAAAGAGGATATTCCTGAAGAGCTGCCACGGACTTCTGATTGACTGACGCTGCGTTCCACAATCTTTAAAGCACGCGCTGATGTATCAAAGATCGAGGAAGAATTCAGCATAAAAGCTTGGGCGGGCATCAGAAAATAGAAGAATGAGGACGCCAATCGGAATTTTGAAGGGGAAGCGTTGAAAGTAGTCGACAACAGGTCGAGTGATGAAGAGCTTATTTGTAAACTGCACAAGGGGAGAATCACGATTCACCGAAACCCAAAAGAAAGAAGTATTGGGAGCCAACAGCAGGGGACGATTACTGAAAGTCGATCTACGGTCAGTCGCCGGCTCTTCGTGATCACCTCCACAGCCATGTGCGATCAAAAAGGCGAACTCTCGTCCAAGACTCATTCCGCGATTCTTCCGTTGCTCTACACCGCCTGATGGTCAATCGAGGCATTCTGATAATTATCTTGCTTAATTCACTACTGATCGACACTTCATGGCAGCCGAAATTGAATATCACTCGTGTATGAGCTCGGTATGCAATGTGGACCAAAAACTGTTCAGAAAGTGAATTATTTACGACTTCTCCTAGCCCATGGACAATTTTTCAAAATTCATATATGAGCACGCGGGATTTTTCGACGCGCCGAATCAAAAAGAAATAGCGGCCAAGTCAGAAATCATGCGCATCACACGGAACCAAAAAATCTTGGGGTGGCCCTACGATCCCAGAAAGCGATCTAAATTTCGACACCTCACCGATGCTACCCCACTAGGGACAGTTACGCATTTCTCCGTCTTGTCAGAGCTGCGAGACTCTTCCACCACACAGTCATCGCCTTCCTTCTGCTCCATCGCAATCAGTACAACACTTTCATCTGCAGTTGCTACGTTCTCCTGCGGAATCACCTTGACAATAGTCTCCTGACAACTTTCCGCATTACCATTCTGCTTTGCTTGATCAACATAAGAAGACAGTGATTTTGACACACTGAAAAGTTGAGTTTCAGTACAATATACAAATCAATGTGATCGAGTATACACAACAACAAACCAACTTTTGCCTAGCCATGCCTTCCTGCTTTTTCACCTCCGACTCGCAGTAGAGATCTTTAAGGAACAACTCTCGATTCACCTCAATCCTTTCATCCACCTTAGTTCCACCCGCTTCGCCATAGCGATACCGTTTCACGACTACAATTAGTGATCTGAAACAAAAAAAGAACCTTGAGCTTAACTCCATGAAGATCCCAACATTCTGGTTTTTGAAGCCTTGTTGGCCCGAAAAAACCACTGAGTTAACTTTGGAGTGACGGAAAAACCTAAAACAATTCGAAATTTTCTGAGGTACATGTGGTTTAAAATTTGAAAAGCATTCAATTGAGCTGGAAGTTGACTACTCGTACTGACAACCTGGCTAAAAATTTTTCGAAAAAAATTTGCCTTTATGTGTCCGATTTGAATTTAGTTACGCTCATCGTGTTAGAAAAGTACCTATTATACTCAAGAAACTGTATTTTTATCCAAAAACTATTTTTTAGAATAATCCACCAAAACTGCTCAGCTCAAGAAACACCTAATCAAGCACACCGATGTCTCGGACCTCCACGAAGCTACGTCCCTTCCCCTTCGTGAACATGATCTCTGAAAGATACTGAAAATGTTAACGTCCCCTAGGTCAAAAAAAATCGTGATTTTCATGCTATTTTTAATTTTTTTCACAATTATCATTATCATGCTCACCCCACTGAAGAGCCTCGAGGAGCGTTTTTCGATTTTTTGGCCCAGATTTTTCATGCCCTCTACCTCAAATTTCCGTTTTCTGAAATCTTTTACTTCCCCTTCCGCTGTTCCATGAGACAGTAACCGTTTAACCCTGTGAAGATGCTTATTTCGTCCGGTTTAAGGTTAGCTTTATACTTCAATCCCAGAGCGATGACATGCTTTGGATAATGGTCGACGTGCCACGCGATTTCGATCAATACTCATCAATGTCGTGCCAACGTTGACGCCGCGATTAAAGTGTACACCCAATCCAGGAGATTATTTCGGAAATGCCATATTTGGCTTTAAAAATGCACATCATTGGTGAGGAACATCAAATTCTGCATGGAATGTGTTCCATTCAGTTTGAACTAGGTCTGATTTGGAATGAAATGCATAAGGCCGGGATCATACTGCCCGCGACGAGCGACGCGACGCAATGTTTACCATCAACATCGACCGAAAATTAATATCCTTGATATGCACTGTCGCCGTCGCTGGTCGCGGGCAGTATGATTCCGGCCAAAGTTTCGCGTGAGAAAAATCTTAACCGGTTTGGAGAGCGCCCATTGTGGTCGAAAAAAACACCAAAACTTGTCCGGAATAATTTCGATTTAGGTTTGATAACGCTCCCTTAAAGTCTCTTTTTGTAAGTGCTTGTTGTGCTTCGGAATGTGCATTCAAATCTGGAAAATTGCAGATTTTGATATGAATCTGCCAAAGCTGATTATGAGAATGGCAAGTGCATTTGGACTAAAAAAGTAACAATACGAAAACAATTCGATTTGACATCGAAATTCATCCTTTTTGCTCTGAAACGCCAAATTTAGCCTGAAATCTGTCCGACTTGAGCTTGGCCATGGGCTCGTTTACTGAATGCACAGAAAGGACGAATTGGGTTGGTATAGAAAGCCGCTGCGTCCACGTCAAAGCTAGATTGCGTTAACCGTAGCGTTTTTCCAAGAGCCTACAGTTGACGCGCTCCAACGGCAGCACCTTTCCGCCGCACGCGCATATCAGCTGGACTCGTCCAAAACCTCTCTTTCTGTGTAGTCGGTCAACATGCCTCAACAAAACCCTTTTTCACTGAACAATGAACGCCTTTCTTGTTTAGAAACTTGTATCTTTGCATAGGATGCGTACTTCAGCTTAAAAACGCTCAATTTTTGATTTTTTCTCGTTCGTTTCAAGCAAAAAGTTTCCAAATGGTCCGTGTGTCTAAGCAAATTGTCAATTTTTAATATGAATCAAGCACAGTCCTGCTTGAGAAGTGTCTAAACAAGACTATAGTGGAGTCCACCAAGAGTGTCTCATTTACCTATCAATGAGAAGCGGTCGATTGGAGATCAATGAACATGAAACTCGCTGCAGCACAGCCGCTCTCGCTCAATCGGTGTCGAGCGTGCTGGTACGGGATTCATACACATTGATCCTCAGCCAACCGCTTCTCACTGATAAGTAAATGAGACACTCTTAGTGAGCTCCACTATACTTTGTCCTTATCTAAACAGAAAACTGGTCTGCATTTGCAGACAATCCCTGTTGCAGCGCGGAGCTCGAAGATAATCGTGCCAGGACCTCATGGCAACGATTATCGTCGACCTGCATGATGCAACAGCGCATGTCTGCGACTACGGATTATGATTTTGTTCCGATTAAACAATGTTCAAATTAAAACCCTCCACTTACAACGGCAACGTGGCAAAGGCTCGACTGATGAAACCCGATCCTGGGCCGCAATTATCGCACTTGTACTCGATCTCTTCTCGCGCCAACGCATTCACAATAACCTTCTGAAGTGAAGCTCCAACACTGAAATTTGTTCTATGAAGCATCTGGTTGAACCAAATCCACTCCTTACACAAACCAAATAGTCACAGTGAGATCAATCGCACTATTGGTCATCTCACTTGCCCTCGCACATCGCTCGCATCCATATCTGAGATAGAAGGATGTGCATTAGGGACTATAGGAAACCTCGACCTTCATCTCTACACCTCACCTATCCCTAATCTTATGTTGAAAGACTCCTGCTGGGTTTCTGATCTCTGAATCCGACGAACACGAGGCCTGAAATCGACACGATCATTATAACTCCATGAGTGCAACATCTTACGACTATACCTCCTGGGGTAAATCTTCTATCCTGTCTGCGAGGTTCTTCACTGGAGATCGAGTGTACTTATGAAGCCGCATCGCTTCGTTTTCTAGGGTTTCCAGCGTCTTCGCCAGAAATTCATGCGCATCCTAAAAGATACACTTCAAAGGTTTCATTTGGGATGATAAATGTAGCACTCAAACATTCCACCAAAAATTAGGCATTTCAGGAACGCTTGAGGCCAAGGAAACCACAAAAGGTGTGCTTGTCAAAGCTGGGTCGCAGGCGCCATTCGAAAACCATGATGGAGCTACTTTTCATGAAAACGCAACTTGAAAAAAAAATCGATTATCGATAGTAGTCACACAATCAACTTGATGAGATGAACACCCTGACTTAGGGGTGGAACCATACTTACATCGCACTACCAAAATCGCGCGCCACGTTATTCGCTCTGCGATGTACATCGCGCCAACAAATCGCATCGCGCTCTAGCAAAACCATACTTCGACGCCATTTAGCGTTTTCACCGAAACATGCACAAATACAAAAAAGCAAGGTTTCAGAAGTTTTTGTGCTTATTTTCACTGTTGTTTCATTTTCGCAGATATTTATTTTTTCGACGTTGTTCGTTTATCTATTTCACTGAATTTGGGTGCATCCAGATTTCTAGTTTTTTTTTTGATGGCCAGATCTTCCTTCCCTTGAAAATAGCACAACTCCCGTTTTTATCGTGGAGTTTACCGCGAACACTGTCTTCTCCTGCGACGCCAAACAACATTTCGGCGATGAAATGAGAAGTCGTGTGAGAATGTCCGCTTTTTTCAGCTTCTCGCTAGGAATAAATGGACGAACTCATTGGAGAAGCAACTATTTATGTCTGACATCGAGATCAAGCTCGTGCATTACCCCTTCCACTGTTGCATGATGCTGTAGGAGTTTGCTTAGCAAGACGCTCCCGCGATGCCCTCACATCGCATTGCAGGACGCTGCGATGTGATGAAATCACGAACGCGCGCTGAGCAGCAGGCGATGGCGCGAAAAACTATGGTTTAAGCGCGATGTGAGCGCAATGTAGCAGCTGCCCCGCAAACGAAGCACGCGACGGCTGACCCCACCGCTGCTCCCCAATTCGTTTGCCGCGCGCGGCGATCAGTGCTAGATCACCCTTCTCGCATGCACCACTTTTCATTATGCTATTCGCAGGATTGGGATTTTAGAAGCTGACGATTCAGGAATGCTCAACTAGGTTGACCTAGGCTAGTTTTCAGCGCTTCAAACGGCGTTACGCCAGCCGAAAGGGTCATTCTAGGGATGTTGATCGAATCCACAGCGAGGGAGCAGTTCGGCTGGCACAAGTGACGCGCGCGGCGGAAACAAGCTGCGAGCACGTCGTCGTTGGGGCACGTTAATCGTGGGGCCTTTGACCAGAAAAGTAGCTTGCCCTCGGTTAACGCGCTCCAACTACGACGCGCACGCAGCGATTTTCAGACGCGCCCGTCACGTGTGCCAGCCGAACTGCTCCCGAGCTGTGGATTCCATCAACATCCCATCATTCTACCATGCAACCTCAACCACATTCACGAGCGTACATGGTCAACCGGCTACTGCCTCTTTGGGCAACAGTGTGACTTGAAATTCTTTCGAAAAGTTGGGAATTCGAGGACGAGGAAATTTAGGGTCAAAAATGAGAAACATTAGCTGAGGCTCGTTAAAATGGCTAGCGTTGGTTGCAGAAAATGCAGGACGGTATTGATTACATGAAAATCAAAACATCAATACAAAAAAACTTTTGTGAATTTTAATTTTTTTTGAGAAAAAAAAACAGTGGAGGGGGGGGGAGAACATGAAAATTTTTGTCACCAAGGATAGGGTACGAAACTTTGTCGTGGTCCGAAAGAACGGTCTGCTTAACCTTGCAAACATAAATGCATCCTCCAAAGGCGCAAGACACATTTAAAAAAAATATTTTTCAGGTTTGATGCTTATCTTGGAGAAAATCACACGATCACAGTGGTATGTCTCAAATCACTCAATGTCCCCACAAACGGAGTTGTGGTTCCTATATTTTGAGGGCGAAGGTTAGTGGACGAGTTGCCTCAGGATTGTGTTTCTCTTCAACCGCACTCGCTACCGGAGAGCGAACCAGAATGAGAAGACAGACCGGCAAAATATAGTCAGACAATGAGAGCGGGGAGAGCTAGCGAAAATTCGCCGTTTGCTCAACTGCTGGATGACGATTGGCATTTTGTTAGCCTATTGCCATTATGAGGCCGACAGTTGGTATAGACTCGTCATGTCAGGTAATGCGAATGGCGGACGGCCGACGAATATGTGCCAGTTGCCTAACAGCTGGGTGATAACTGGCATTTAGCGGGCAACAGGCAATTACACGGCGACAGCTAGCTCTTCCTTAGCATCTCAACTGGTGCGAGGGGCGGACCGCTGGCGAAAATGTGCCAGTTGCCTGAAAGCTGCCAGATGACTTGGATTTAGCTGGCAACCGCAATCACACCTCGAATTTACCGACCGCATGAAAACGCGGCTCTCCGCTAAGCGGCACTCGGTTGGTGCCTAACCGCCCAGTGGCATTCGATTGGCGCCGAGTCGTCACCTGGCTGGCATGAAGTCACTCTACAGAGGCCAGCATATTTTTGGCAGCTGAGGGGGGCTCCTCACGGCTCAGAGGGGAGGTGGGGTGGGTGCCGTTGCGTAGGCCATCTCCGACGCATCGGCCTGCGGTGGGGGACCCATCTCGACACGTCGGCCTGCCAAGAGACTAGCGGACCGCAGTCAAGTGATTGCTCAGTTGCGGACTTGCAAGGTAGTAGTAGCCAATAGGCTACCAGCTGTCGGCCAGCTCCCTAGTCGACAGCCGGCGGGGTTCTGACGGACCGCCATCGGACACCGGGAATGGTTTTTGCTCGCCAGATGGACGCCGGCGGCTCGGCGACCCGATTGTCTGAGAAGGAAGTGAAGAGCGAAGACGCGGTTGAAACTTATCCATCCATTTAATTCCTATTAAGTTCGAAAATCAGTAAGGGGGTGCGGCCAGTGGTGATCGCCTACATCTCGCTTATTTAGAGAAATTGAGATCTCGTACTTGGCTAAATGAAAATCACAAAATTCATATCTGAGAATGTACTGCAGGGATGTGCTTTATAACTTTAATGTATTAACGCATTAACGGGCTAACGCGGTTTTTTTAAAGATTAACTATTGTCGCCTAACGAAGAAGTCTTGAAATCACGTTAGATTACTTCGTTAATTGAAGTGAAATTATGGCTCTGATTGATAAGGGAGCTCTGATGATTTATTGATTTTTGCTATGGCCAGGTAATTTTTTATATTTTTAACGAACTGCAAAATTAACGTGTTAACGCATTAACGGGTTAACGTGTTTTTTTTTTCGGAAATTCAGAATTAACGCCAAACGAGAATTAACGCACACCCCTGGTGTATTGCGCCTTTAAGGAGTTCTCAGAATCTACAAGGACATGGCGTATCTGACGGTTTGTTCATACAACACCGCGCGTCAACTAGACTGGTCGCAATGATTCAACAGTCGACCACTAGACCATTGTTCTAATCAAAGAATAATCGAGAAGGCGGCAATAGCTAAAGTTAGGAGCCAAAAAAAGTCGAAGGTGCATTAAGTGAATTGACCAAATTAGTGAAAGAAACTTGGAACCTATCCGCATTTTTGTTGTGGGAGAGAAATTCGTTATAATCCGTATCCTATCCAAGTGAGTTATCTCACTTCTACTGAAACAATGAACAAGCCCCATTTCCTTACAACTTTTTGAAGAAGTTTCGAAGAGTCGACGACTTCAGCTGAGCCGATAATTCTCGATAAAGCCAAAGCTACAAAATACTGACTATGGGACCACGGACTCTCCCGAACCTCCTAAGGTCAGAGGGCTGTGGCCTACACTGCGGCGTAGCACTATAGCGCAATGAGTAATCGGATCTTCGGCCACTTTGCGTGAACCAAATGGACTTTCGTTGTTGTCACTATCTTTCTAATGTGAGGATAATGGATGACACGGTCCTAACCCATCAATCCAGGATGCTCCACACGTTCGACTTCCAGTAACTATAAGAATCGTAGAGGTTTTTGGATGTATAATGAGCGTCTACAATGACAAGCGGTGGCCAGCCGTTGTTCAAGTCAGTGCTTCTTTCACCAATTCAGAGTCCTTTTCGGTGAATTGGTAAAAATTGGGTGAGAACCAGCCAATCAACCATGTGTTGCAAAAAAGGGCGTTTTCATCTGCGCTACAGTCGCCCCTTATCCAAAGATTTTAACAGTAATAAAACCTTAATCCAACCTGCTGTACATTGGAGCCGAAATCCGGATCTGACCCAAGTTCCTTGCCCGCGGCGCTTCTCAGTGATTCAAGCACCTAGAAATTTGCGCAGTACAATTTGTGAAAAGTGAAAAGAACGAGCTCACTCACAGAAACTCTCGTAGGTAATCCATAATCTTTACTATGTTCTCGCTCCGGGGAAACGAGATTCTGCAGCACATCGTTGAACCGCCTATAACCGCATACCAATTTAGTGGTGAACATTTCTCGCAAACAATTCCGGCAAAGAACTCACTTCACAAACTGCGAACACTCAAAACCTTCCTCCCGACGGTGTCGAATAACCCGCATACGATAGTAGAATGGATAAACAGCGGCCAGAGCTTGCAAGGTGGCATTCATGTAGCAAGAATTCGTCAGATTCTCCAGTCTAAACAGATGACATCTACCTACAGAATCCAATCTCAAGGGGATTCCCCATTGAACATTTACCCTCGATAGGCATAGGGAGAAAGCTCCGGAACATTAGAAGAAGATTGCGTAGCACTGGCTGGAGCCATATCATCCTCCGCTTTTTCAGAGTGAGTATCCAAATCTCTTCTTCTGCGAACTGGGGTAGAGTCCCTGAAGCTAGAATTCAATTTCAGGGCGCTTGTATTGAGGGCAGCGTCAAGCAATGTTGGAAATTTTCCAAACTGGGGGTTCGCCACCGAACCTCAACAGTTAGGGGGGTGGGGGGTGGGGACGCACCGGCGGATTTTCCCGATTAGTTTTTTTCTCAGCTTGTTAGACAACCATGATTTTAAGACCTCTTTGCCAAATCGCTGGCGACGTAAATGCTCGTCAGAATCGCAAATGTTAAAATAGCAAGTTAAAAAAGGTTTTCGTGCCTTCTGGTGTCATTTCCATTGCTTTTATGGGCCGTAGCTCAGCGGTTCGGTTAAATAGACCCAGATAAATAAAGGATAAAGTTCTCGGCGTATATCAATCCTCTGGCGACGCGTCACACATTCGACCTCCATTCAGAATCGTAGAGGCTTTCGAATGTGTATAGGGCCTATAGAACGATTGCGGGGGCCTGCCGTTGTCCAAATCAGTGTTTTTATCCTCCCAGACAAATCTGGTACCAATTTACCGACCCCGGAGAAATAGGTTTGGTTGACAATGGACGAGGATCGATCACTCGACCGTGTGCGTGAAAGTGGCGCCTCTTGCCACTGCCCCACACTCGCCCTGTTCAGACCCCACTGCCACACGGACCCACATATGAAGTGGAAAAAAAACCAAGCCGCTCATGTGGAGCGAGAAATAGTAAACATTGCCCCTTGGAAAAAGTGATGTAAAAAGCCGTCTTTTCCGAATGGGTCTTTTTTAGCTTCAGTTTTCACTTCTACAGAGCGGCAGTCGGGCAAAAAATGAATCTACTGAATGATTTTCGGAAACTACATTGGCTGGATTTTTTCTTAATTTTTTTATCGTGATTTCTCACCTCACTTTTTTTTCACCACATGGTGAGATGGAAAAAAACTCAATTTTTTTAAAATTCTGCTAGTGTAGTTTTCGATAACCATTAGTAGATGCACCTTCTGTTTGACTGCTAGCTCCCAGAAGCCGAAACTAAGGTCGCCAACGCCATTTGGAAAAAAAACCGCCTTATTAAACCACTTTTCCTAACGAGCAATTTTTTCTATTTCTCTTTCTACATGAGCGGCTTTGCTTTTTTATACTTCACCACTGGGTCTATTTTGCCGAACAACTGAGTTGCGACTCGTCATAGCAATGTAGATGACAATATAAGGCCCCCAAAAACCATTTGTTTCGTTAGGTGAACAATTGCAACTTTGACGAGCAACTGTCTCCAGCAAAAGGGGCGGGGCCTACCTTGAATCCAGCGCGGCCCTTATTGAAGGTTCGCGATAAACTTCATCCTCGATTTTTTTCTGACGAACGCTTCTCGTGGCTCTCAGAAGCAGAACAGCGTCGAAAAAAAACCGGAAGAAAAGCTACTCAGGAGCCGCAAAACGGCTTAGAAAAGTGGGCAAACCCCGCCTCTTTCCGCCCCTCGACGTGAACAAAGGAACACTCGAAATCGTGAGTTGAGCGATGGTTTCCGATCAAAAGCCCCGTTCTTCCCTTCATTCTCAACTTCTCTCTTTACTCAAGTCAACTCGCATACATCGGCTGCAAAAGACGGAAGTTACAAGCCTCGGACAACTCGTCCACCATTTTCCCTAGCTAACTTCTTGAGGGACCACAACTCCATTCCCAGGAGGTCTCGTACGATCCCAGAAGCATCATTGGAATCAGAATGGGACCGGTTTCAAGATAGGCGAAAAAACCGAAAAGCGATTTTTATCACGAACAGTGCCTTTAAGTAGGGGGTCACAATGCTCTGTCACGAGCAGAGGGGTCGCAACAACAAACGCAAGTTGTGCAACGGGTTGCTTGACGCTGATTGAAGGACAGGGTTCGGCTAAAAAAAACGGGCTCCCTTATTGTGTGGCAGGGTTTGACTACACAAACGGGCAGAGTCCCAAATCTTTGATGGCCCACGATGGCTCAAATACGATAACTTCGCCTCGCATTTGACGCTCGCCACGGCATAGAAGTTCTACTACAGGCCTTATCGGTCTATCAGTCTCGCTTTCTCAACTTTTTAGGCTCTTATTTTTAGGCCCCCAACAAACGTTAACATTTCGTAAATCAACGTCCAGCATAATGATCATGAATTTATATTTAACATTTTGGCACATTTCCATCGCCGTGTAAGCAATGCAGTTCTTCTCGTTCAAAGTTATCGAGAAGAACTGCATTGCATGCGAAATATGATTTTTGGAATATCAGCACACTAACACTGTCAAATTGAAAGACAATCAGAAATTTCTCGCCCCAACTCGGATGAGGGGGCTTTACAGTACGCCAAACACGACGTTAGAATCTCTTTCCCGATTTTTGAAGAATAAAACGGCAGGGTACGGTAGCCATGCCAAAGCCGTACTTTCCCAGCAGTCCACCTTGGATTCCTTAAAGGCACAGTCCAACCTCAGGAAGAAAACTTGATATTATAGTCCGCCCACGGTGAGTAGCAACCCTGCCAAGCTTGAGATCCCAATTCGCTCAAATAAATGAGAAACTACAGGGAAAAGTCGGCCCCGCGCACAATGCCCCAAAAGTCTAACCGCGCACACCGCCTCGGAAAGGGAACCAAGGGTTCTGCTATTCTACATTTTGCCTTTGAGCATCGTCACACAAACAGAGCTAGCAGAGTTCTTGTTTCCCTTTCCGGAGCGGTGTGCGCGGTTAGGATTCTGGGGTATTGTGGGCGGGGTCGACTTTCCCCAGTAGTTCCTCATTTATTTGATCGAATTGAGATCTCGAGCTTGGCAGGGTTGCTACTCGCGGTGGGCGGACCATAATATCAAATTTAACACCTCGCGAAATCATCTCCACGGCGAGCAGGAGAGCTGGAAAACGATCATGAGGGTGGGACTGTGACTTTAAAAGCACAGCCGATGAGCGTTGCCCATTCTTTCTTTTCTGAAAGTGTTGCTCGGAATTGCATCACGTTCCGATACTATGTTTGGTGGTTCTGTCTCAATATTCTTCTTCACATTCACGAATGAATATAATGTTTATTTACTACTTACTATATCAGACCAAACTACATGAATTTCTATCTGTTACAGTTTGTAAACTACTCGGGCTTGTTGAGTGGGTACGCTTGTACATCGTCTTGTATTGTAGGCGGGTCCGGCAGTGTCTCTGGGACACCCAACCACCTTACGTTGAACGAGCTGCCCCTTTATACCTCGCCAGGGAGCGGTATACTTTACACTGAGCGCAGCTATTCACAACAGAGGCTCGCAGTATAACTGCCGACTGAGCCTTGAGTCACGAACACTATATATCATGAATAAGGATTCATGACAAGTGTGGTCGACTTTCTCCTTGTCTTTTCTCGCTTATTTAAGCCAACTGAGATTTCGAGGTTGACAGGGTTGCCACACACCGAGGCCGGATTAAAATATCGAAAATCGCCAATGAGATTGAAGCGTGCCTTTACCTGCCTAAAGAAATTCTCTCGAGAATTCACCTCTTTTTGACGTGAAAGTGAGAGACAAATAGCATAAACGCCAGCCTCGAACCTACATTTGCACTGAACTACCCGCAGAGAGCCGCTTTCTCGACACTGGACTCATCAAGCAGCGAGATGAGGAAATCTGAACAAAGACATAACCAAAGGTCTTTAACTAGTTCATTCGAAAGAAAAGAAGAAAAAAGCTCACCGAATCTGCCAGAAGTTCTGGTTTGGGACTGACAAATGTGGACGACTTACTGACGAATGGCTTTGGAGGTCTAGAAGATCCGAAAAATGATGAGCAGTCCATACCCTCCATATCAGGAAAGACATCATCGTCACTCGGATTCTGTAGTGACAAAGTTCAGAAATGCACGCTTGTATGAACACCGAGTTAAATGAAGATACCTGGTGGCCAGTGAAATCCTTAGCCAGTTTCTTCGCTCTGAAATATATATTACTCAGTCACTAGAAGGACAATGATCCCTCCTGAAAACTGAGATGCCCATCCTTCCCTGAGCTCTCCTAAGGACAGGCACGATGGTTGATATAAAAACTTAAATAGATCCAACACAGCCATTGCCAGAAGACCAACGCCTTCCTGTCTCTTGTCCGTCCTCCGGCCGCCCGCCTTTGGTGCGCCGGCCAGCTTCTCAGGCACCCAGGTTGATGGTCCAACCACAGCTTTCACATTATTGTCAAGAATATTCATCTTGCTATTTACCTCAAACAAGTCGTCCCGGGTTGTCGCAGTCCACGGCGGAGAAAGGCCCTGCCTCGGTCCGCAACAAGGACGTCATCTTCACAGCGGTCTGCCGTGAGGAATCGATCTCCCTGCAGATCGCGGCGAAAGCCCCAGCCGTGGAGATATCCCCTATCCCCCAGCGGTTGAAAATATGCAGGCCTCTGGAGAGTGACTCGAAGTCACCTTCCAGAGCCAGCATTGGAATGCCGAATAAGGTCTCGAGATTGAGGAGGAATTTTTTACACCGGCTGTGCACATGATAAGCACGTTGCGACGTGATCACCATCAATTGTCACTCCAACCGATCGAAGTGAAGATGGCGTGCCGTGGCGTGTTTTGTGGTGCGCGGGCTAGTCAATATCAACGTTGCGTGTGCATCGCATGCAGCATGGTTCGCCGCTGGCCGGCACCCTCAGAATGTGGGGAGCGAGCAGTCATTTTCTGCTCTGAAGGGCGCGGGCCATCACCATGAGAACCTGAGTAGCCGCTCCGAACCACATTTCCTCCAGCTGTCTAGAGAATAGACGAACTGAGCAGTAATTAGGCTTGCTGAATCACGATCGATTCGACTGCGAGTCCCATCGACCCGTTTCATAGAGCTACTACTAAGCATTATCAATTGTGGTCGGAAGTTCCGCTTCTCATTCTGTTATTCGTACAGGTAATCACACAAGCTGGAAACTCGAGATAGCTTGATAGGGTTACCACGGCTTGTCACAGAGCTCCCAACGGCGTTCTTTTCCGTACAAGGGCTGCGCTTGCCTATCTACGTCAAATCGAGAATGCTAACGAGCATTTACGCTGCCTTCGCCTTCTTAGGTGTAATAGGTCATGTGTAGCAGGTATATCTGTTCATGGTGAGTCGAATATTGTTAACAAGAACGTCTCTAACAAGAACGTGCCGGCGACCTCTTAAAAGACTACCGATAGACAGATACCTGTCCGCAGTCCAGTAAATAAAACACGCCTAGCACCCAGTTATGCGCTCTCTACTTCGATCTGCCAATCAGCCAACCATTACAGACGCTCCGGCAGATTTCCAGCGCCTTCGCTGGGTCCGACCACAGATTCAGCTCAAATCGGACAGTTTCGAATTGCACGTAATCCCGAATGTGCAGGCGTAGGAAGAGAGATGTTTCCTCCCTCCCTACTTGGTTTCAGATGAGATAGATATTCGAATCCCCTGACTGTCTGAGTTAGCTAACTCGCAAATTGTACCGCTTGCTCCACTGTCCGCAGAGGTCTCGCATCCTCTCGGAAACGTGGCCCCTGGCGAACGTGACCTCATAAACCGCTCCCTGCTAACAGTTGAAACAAGGCAGGGAACTATTCATAAGATGACATCCTGTCGAGCGTCTTTCGACACATGATTGTCTGAATAATCGTATTTGCCGCGAAAGACCTGCTTCACGTTCCTCCTTTCCCGTCTTTTTCTTTAGCGTTTAGGGCTTTACTACACATCCAATTCAACTAACTACACTGTACTCATATTTTTTTTCATAGATCCCTCCCTTCCTTTTTTCCTTACCTCCATTTCCTCACTCTTTCCCTGATTTTTTTCGGCTTTATTCCCTGAATCTTTAAGCCGAAATTGAGCGATCCATCACCACACTGTTAAGAAACGCTCGGTACCCCGGACGCTAGGCTGCTACGGTGGAACAACACATTGCAACTCTACGAGGGAGCCACTTAGTGCCTGGCCGATGGATGCTTCAATGTGGACAGCACAAGAAGTGCTGCCTACGCTGCAGGCAGATGTCCGGTAATAGGCAGATACCTTCCATTCGCGGCAAGACTACAGATTATTGACACTTCCAAGCCAAAGCCTGGCTAGTGACCAAACGTGACTCACGATGGGTGAATCAACTCCCTGTCGACGACAACTCAGTAAACCCTAAGTCGTCAGCAGAAAGTCGCTTAGGAGACAATTTCCTACCAACCTACTATCGATAAATGGGACTGTCTGAGTTACACATTGTTTAAGCCAATCAAGTCCAAAAAATCTTGAACTCACAATGTCGGAGGGCTGAAATCCTTGTTACGCTTCTTGAATCTGACCGTGTGTCTATCGACGGCGAACGGTGCCGATACTCGAATGCCAGAATTATTCAAGGTTTGTCTCTCCATGAGCTCAATCATACTTCCTTGTTTTCCCAGATTTAACATACTCGACTCCGTATTCCTATTCGGTGAAAGAATAATTCGCTCTTTGTGAACGAGCTTTGGCTGGTCGTCCTTCGATTTCACTGGTGGATTCAGGACAATGATATCATCCGCCTGGGAGTCTCCAGAACAGCCAGGTTTCGACATCACACATTTAGAATCCTCAAGAGTATCTATGATGCCTCTTCGTGCTGAATGAGCTGATCTCTGACTGGGACTAGGAGAATTCGCAGAGAATGATTTCGGATGTTCATTTCGGTTGTTCGGTGAATCGCACATCACAGGGCCATTCCCTGTGATGCTTTTTTGGCTGCCTCCTCGCTTCGCCGAGCCAGACATGGAGTTGACAACTGAAATACTGCACTTTTAAACACCGGAATACGATATGGTACAATTTATGAAGGTAGAATGTTTTCGGCTACAAAAGCTTCAAATTTCGAGAAAACCAGTATCATAACGTTCAGGGCGACATGGAACCCCTAAAAGCCATTTCAGGTCAATGTTCCTGCCAATGAATTATACAACACTTTCGAACGAAAAAAAAAACGGCATCCCCGTTTGGGTGCTAAAAAATATATAGGTGGCCTTCTTTTCAGCGAATCATTTTTTGTCGTCTGCAGTGAGATTATGAATAAATGGCAGTAAGAGAAGAAGCTCAGGCGATTCTCGGCCCCGAGCTGCAACGAACAGGAGCTGACGCCGCCTGATAGTTCGGGTCGTACTTACAATTTATGAACAAACTGGAGAAGCCCGTAAAGCAACAGCAGTGGCCCAAAAAGCAACAGCAGTGGACCCAACAGCAACAGAAGCCCACCCGCAAATTAAGAGAACGAGCAGAAATATCAGGCGACTCGGCCCGAGAATCGCCCAGGAGTATTTTCCATATCGTTTAGAGGACTACTGATGTCAATCTGTCTCATATGGCTCCATCAGTAAATCAAGTCAAGCTCAATTCCTCGGTGCAAAAGACTTCACAAACAGGAAGACAGCCAGAATCTGGTACGAAAATCCCCATGCATCGAGATCTGATCGAAGAATCAGCAAGCCCACAGCCGGAAAAGCATCACTACACGGCTAGAAAGCACTTTAGTGCTAAGGAGTGCCGATGATTGCGCGCGGCCTCAACCATCTTGAGGTCTTGCAACATACTCCGATGGGGCCTTAACCTCTTCCTGAGTCGAAACTCAGATACAAATTTGCTCCAGCAACGTCTAGACTCGATGACTTCTGTCCATCGATCAGGTTTAAAGGCAGTGTTCACGATGGTTTTCATTCTAGAGTTTCCCACTCAAAACAAAGCGTTGGTCACCAAGTGTTTTACCAAAATTACGAAGAAACAGCGAGAAGCGCACTAAAACGTAGTATTTCAGTGACATTATTCTCTGGCCTGGACTAGTTGTCCGATTGGATGAACATATTCACGGTGGTTGTCACCGGTAAAAAATGGGCGTAATCAAAATGGAAGAATATTTTAGGCAAAACAGTATTAGTTGGGTCTGAAAGAAAGTACGAATGGCAATAGAAGGTTCCACAAAAGATTTCGTTGTCACAACAAACAATTCCAGTGACACTTGAGAAGCGGGGTGATATTTGAGGATTTCGTGCCCTTCTGCTGCGTTTTCCCAATTTCTTCGTGATTTCAATTCTACACGGGGGCCAAACAATCGAATCAGCAATTAATCTTGAAATCTAAGATTATCATGAACACTGCCTTTAAATAGGTTTCACTTCGGCTTCTCGTCACAACCATTATCCATTTCAACACAAGGAGATTTTAACTTCGCCGAACGGTGTTGCATACCGATGTAGCCGGCGTTACAACTTTCGTACTCAAAATAGGTCAAGGGCTTGTACGACGAACGAGCCACGACGCTCTCGACCGGACACGTTGATCGATCACTCACCAATTGATCAGACGCTTATCAGCCGCTCAGCACGTACATAAGCGACCTCTTCCCAAAGAGAGCGCAGTCGGCCTTGTGCCGCTCTTGGAATGTGACTACGAGTCACTTTCCGTACCATAGTTGACCACTGAGAGGGGTCCCTCCCACGGTCGATAGCGAGGGAAGCTTCCGTGCTGTCGACCGTGGCGAGAATGATGTCCTTGTAGCGGACTGCTGCGGGGTGACCCCTTGCTGCGGGCCGTGACATGGACCTAACCCCCTTAAAGGAGACCAGCTCTTATCGATTCTATAATAGGACGAAGTGCTGCCGGGTGGGAAACTAGGGTGCGGCAAGAGTTTTGCCTCTCTGCGCCACGTAGTCCTGTCAAACAGGCCCCGTGCTCCTCGGATCAGCGCGTGCTGTTGCGAAAGTTGCTTTCAGCTCGACTAGGCATCCGACTAAGAAGTTTATTGTGGCCGAATGGGACTTCCCAAGTATCTGAGTAAGGCTAACAGCGGATGCTCTGAAGGCTTGCAGATGCTTTGAAAAGACGTCGATACATGGGAGACTCTTCGTTCCTGACTGAGCAGCCGTTTGCATCGAGAGCATGGACTTCACTTCGTTCAGTGAGGTAGAGCCAGAATGCCATAGATACTTTCGCTAGCAATATCAAAATCGCATCTTCCATTTAAAATAGATTTTCATCTGACTTTCGAAAAAAAGCCAAGCAGAAGAAAACTGGGCGCCTTTATGATTTTGCATTTTTACTGATTGCCTACATGTCAGCTACTTGTCTATTTTCGGGCAAAATATACTCAGATTCATTGCGTCGTGCGCGCGCATGTGCTGCTTTTACTTCTCCCCCAAATCCTCCCTCTGGCTGTCTCTGCCAAGGTCAAGCGGCTATTGTTCCGAGAAACGAGTAAGACGGGAATTTTTGAAAAACGTTATTTTTTCCGGGAGGAGGAAGAGCATTCAAGGCACAGTCCAAGCTTAGGGAAGAAATTTGAGACTTCCACACGATTGTGAAGTAGACCCACCCCATGAATAACTTGCCAGGCGTAAGATTTCAACTCCTCCAAATAGACGAGATATAGAAGGAAGCCATCCTGGAGAGCCCACCTCAGGAAGTCTTTTTGACATGACCCTTTTACGACCTTAGGAGCTCAACAGTTACAAGATGAGTGATGGTTTCTTATCAATAGCCCCGTTCCTCCCTTCATTCTCAGCCTCTCTCTTTATTCAGGTCAGCTCGCATACATCGGTTGCAAATAACGGAAGTTAAATGCTTCGGACAACTCGTCCAACATGCTTCCGCAGCACAATTTTTAAAGAACCTTACCTCCGTTCCTGGAAGTCTTGTACGATTCCAGAGACTTCATTGGAATCAGCATGGGACCACTTTCAACAAAGGCAAAAAAACGATTCTGAGGTAGGACTGTGCATTTAGGATCTTATACCAAAATGAAAAGCATTTTCCAAGGCTCGTCTGTAGAGGAGTTTAGTTGTATTGTCAAAAACAAATCGAAAAAGAAAGCTTTCGAAGGCACAGTCCAAACCACAGAATCGTTTTTTTCTGCTTTTCTCCCCATCTTGAAAACGGTCCCACGCTGATTTCAATGATGTTTCTGGAGACGTACAAGACTCCCTGGGAACGGAGTTATGGCCTCTTAAGAATTTAGCTGCAAAAACATGGTGGACAAGTTGTCTGAGGCTTGTAACTTCCGTCACTTGCAACTGATGTAGGCAAGCCGACCTGAATGAAGAGAGAGGATGAGAATTAAGGGAAGGACGGGGCTGATGATCGACAAGCATCGCTCATCCTGCCACCGTTGAGCTCAAAAAATCGTGAAATGGGTTAGCCAAAATGGCATCCGGATGTGGGCGCCCCAGGGTGGCTTCCGCCTATATCTCGCTTATTCAAAGGAATTGAGCGCTCGCACTTGGCAGGTGTTATATGGGGTGGGTCTATTTCACAATTACGTAGAAATATCAGATTTCGTCTTTGAGCTTGGTCTGTGCCTTTAAGGATGTCAATTGCTTCTCAAGAATTTTCGGTTTCGAAATGGTCTAAAAATCACTTGAAAATGGACGTAAAAATTATCAACATTTTTTTTTCAGAAATTCTGATCACTAAAGAGGATGCGTCTTCGTTGATGTCAGGGCCTGCTTGACAAAGGTCTCTGCCCCCACTCCGCACATGCGCACGAAAAAAAAATTAATTAAATTTCGCTGGGGATAACAAAAACTTTCCAACAACTGCAATAAACACCTGTCCTAATTTGAACGGATGTTTTAAAACGCAAAAAAAAAGAAGTTGATCAAGAATAGAGTTCGTGAATAAATAGACTACTCGAATATTCAGCCCTTTTAAAACTACGAAATCGCACGACTCAGAAAATAGAATTTTCGGGAGAAAAAAAAAACAAAAAAATTCAGTAGGACTAGATACATTCGCTCAGAAAACAAGAACCTAGTATCCTATTATTCCAAACCATTACCCCAAAAATAATCTCAAAGCACTATGACAAAACACTTTGGTGTGACTTAGAATTGTATAGTTCGCCATGATAGAACTTATGAAGCCCATGGTTGCCAAATTTAGACCAATCAATATTGTAGTGCTAACGGAAAACATCCATTTAAGCCACTAAATGACTAGGGAACGGGTTGTACCCCGCACATTCAATGATAGTCTGCGCTTTTTCTGCAGCCATAATACCGCCACTTCGCCTAAACATTCAAATCTGTCCAACAAGTGCAGACCTACCTGAAGCTTTGTTAGAGCGAGGCCTTTCATCAACAGACGATTGTGGACGACTGAACGGAACATATAACACGCTCGATAAATTGGAAATAAGCAAAACGTACTGACAAGGGAACCTCGCAGGACCATACCGGCCATTTCAAAGTTAATCAATGTTTTCTGGCCAATTTTGGCTCGCTGTCTCCGAATCTGACATCGGATTTTGCAATGGACACCGCTGAACGAAATTGAGATAACTACGGAAATAGAATGGCATGACTCAGAACACAACGTCTACGCATTTCGAAGCGTCAAAAAGGACCCACAATGACGCTAAGAGTGAGAAGTTGGCCCCGCCCTGTGTTTCTCCGTCACTTGTATTTGCCGTCCTCCTCCAAAACAGAAATGCTGGGCCATTCCCACCGTCGGCGACGTTTGTGTGTGGTTCAATAAGTAAACCACATACATCGACGACGGTGGGATTGGCCCAGCACCCCTGTCTTGGAGGAGTACGGCAAATACAGGGGGCGTAGAAATACAGGATAGGACCAACTTCCTCCTCGTGTACCAGCATTGTGGGTCGTTTATGGTGCTTCTGAATGCGTAGGCGTTGTGCTCTGAGCCATACCATTCTATTTCCGTAGTTATCTCAATCACGTTTACGAGCGTATATGCTGCCTTTAATGTCTTGATAGCTCTTGGACGAACATCATGGGGCAGCAGCAGAGAGACTATATTGGCGACCTACAGAGCAATACTACAGCCTGCTATGGAATATGCGGCACCAGTGTGGCAGCACCTGGTGTCAGACAGCTCCTGGATTAAGCTGCAGCGTGTACAGAATGCTACGCTTAGAATTGCTACCGGCTGTGTAGGAAGCTCCCCAATGGAACATCTTCATGCGGAGACCTGCATAATGCCAGCCAAGGAGCACTGTGAACTCCAGGCACAGCAGATGCATATTCATGTTCTGAGGCAGCCGAATCATCCGACAAGAAGAATAATGAAGCCCGTTAAGGGCCTTTCAGAGTGACGTCGCTGCGAAATTCGCGGCATCGCTCCTCAGAGCGAGTGAAAAAAGGCGTGGCCTATCGATTGCCGCCGCGTCATATTTCTTTCTCAGCGTCTCTTATTTCTTCGCTGCCCTTTAAGTTTGATCAGAGCGCATAAACATATTGGCGTGCCGTCCCTTGCGTGTTCTGTAATCTCAGACATTCTGGAATCGATAAAAAAACGAGTTATAGGTTTCGAATAATATACCAGGAGACACTACCACCAGTAAAATCACCTTCAACTGAAAAGATTTGCATAACGAGCATGGTGTCAACAACAAAAAATTATTAAACGCCATGACGAAAGAAATCCTGGATGACCAATTAAATACCATGACGAAATAAATTCTGGATGACAAATAAAGTGACATGAGGAGATAAATCCTGGATAAACAATTAAATACCATGACGAAATTTATCCTGGATGGCAAACATCTAGTGAAATAGGCAAAGGAAAAGATTCTACAGAGAGTTAATGGGCATATAGTAACGAAGGAACACTGACTAATATGAAGAAACTACAGCGACAAACAGCGACAGCGACAAAAATGGTCGAGACCATCTGCCTCGCAAAACGTCGCTCCCACTCTGAAAGCGCGACATTCGCTCCCGTCGCGCTGCACGGTTTGCGCTGCGTAGCACCCCCATCTCTCACCACGTCGCCGCGATCACGAATTTTTCTGCTACGCCACTCTGAAAGGCCCTTTAAGGAGAGAGAGAGGGAGAGATCGATTCGCCGTTCGCAGACGCTCCTCGAAAAGTGGATGTACAGAGATGGACTCCAACATGGAAAGGCTCCGTCTTCTGCGTGAGGAGCATACCTAGTTTATTCGAGGACATCTTGAGAAGGCGGCTCTGAATCCTACTCGCCGAGTTTGTGAGTCCGAGTCTCGACTCGGCAGGCCAGCCAGATGTGCTCTTGCCTCGCTGCGCTGTGGTCACTCTACACTGCTTATGTCTTACGTGAATAAAATCGACAGCAGTCGACCTGAAGCATGCCTAAACTGCGGTAGTCCCGGACACGACACGGCGCATCTCTTCAAGTGCCCTATGAGACCTTCTACTCTAACAAGACAATGGACCGTTGGACGAATCCTGTAATGGTAGCCATGTTCCTTAACCTGTGACAGAACCGCTTCGAGGCTGCAGAAGAAGAAAAAGTATAAGCGTTTTCGAAGATTTGCAAAAAGGTAAGGAAGGGCATCAGCCATTTTTTAAGGTGTTTGAGAAAATTCTTTCGGATTCGGCAAAACTTTCAACTGTGGGCTAATCAGGGCGCTGGACGCGAATCTGGGGTCTGTTTGTCGCTAGACTCAAGGTTATTGTAGGTTACGGAAGACATAATGCCTTTAAACTGGCGTCACCAACCTTAACGTTTCGAAAATCGAAAAAATGAACCTCAAATTCGAGTTCGGCGTCCTAAATAACACCCACAGAGAAATTTTGAGCCAAATCTGACTTTGACCAAGTCGACAAACGGATTACAGATTCGTGTTTAACGCTACAAATAGCTCCCAGAGCAACACTTTGAGCCATATCTATCGAAGCACTACGGAAATCGTCAAAAATCGCGATTAGCCATCGAATTCCCCCCCCCCCCAATGGAAATCTTTGAACGAATCAGGTCGAAAACTTCAGTAAATCAACAAACAAACCTCAGAATCGCCATCAGCGCCCCAAATAACCCACCTGTAAGGATTTTGAGTGAAATCCGGAACATTTTTTTACGCTCCCAGATAAATAAACGTCCAACCAAAAATCCGCGAAGTCCAAAACGCTATCAGTCTGTGCAAAGTTTGGAAAATGTGCCTTCACCCAAAACTTGCTCAGCGGGGTAATTTTTGGGCGCTGAACACAATTGTGAGGTCCGTTTATGGATTTCCCAAACACTAATGCGCGTTTTTGATAGAAAAAAGGTGCTTAACAAACATCCTGAGGCTTCTAGACTTTTCAAATCTGTAACTCATGGATCCCCGGCTCAGTCTATTGAAAATCAAGAAACCTACTCAGAATTCAAGCTCAGTACGTCAAATAACCCTTCATTGAACTTTTTAAACAAATTCTTCCAAGAACTAAAAACTTCACGTTCAACTCAGCTGTAGGAAATACGAACTTTGACAAGCTTTAACTTTTTTTGCAGATGTCCGTAGCAAAACCCGATTTCAAATTCGAAGAGAGCATGCCAAAGTTGACTAGAAAACATTCATCAGCTTTCTGATCCTGGGGAACACCATGCGAGGTTTCCTAGTGAGAACTGCCTCAAATATGAAAATTTACCACGCGAAGTAGCGCAGACATACCTTTCTGGCTTCGGGGGCTTAGTCTCTGCTGGACGACTACGAAGCATCCCGACAGGAGAAGCAACGCCAACAAGGACTGGTGATCGAATAAGGCCTTAACTAGCACGAATTCAGATCAAGATTTGAACAGTAACCATAGACAAAGAAAAAATAAATAAAAAAATAGCTCACTCGGACCCTTTGTGAAGATCTTGGCTAACTCATCATAAACATCCTGTACCTTTTGGCAAGACTCAGCCATTCTGAATATCAGTGACCGCTTTCTGAACAACGAATTCTCGGTTTTCTGATGGACCCCACCCTTTTCTAGAGTTTATTAATCTCAAAAGCAGGGTAAATTGGTTGCTTTTGTGACTTTTAAGCACAGCTTATGAGTCTGTGGTCGGCAATGGTCCTTCACTGATGAGATACATGCTTTATCATGAAGACTCTGAACCCTCTATAACAGTGTCAGGCAGACCCTTGTTCCGATCACGACGGAGCTATACTCTGTCCCAAACAAGATTACAAACGAACAGCCCAAAGAAGCAGCGCTCCCACCGCGTCTCTGACGTTCTTGGATTACGGTAAGATGTCGCGTACGCAAATCACGTACACGACGCCGCCAGCATCTGCATCATCGTAACCAGGGGTGTGCGGAAAATTCTTTTCGGTAAATTTTTTACCGAAACCTTTTCCCGAAATTATTTTTCGGTAAATACGGTAAAAACGGAAAATTCGGTAAAAATTCTGACTTCGACTTTCTGGTGCCTATCCCATTGGATAGCACAAAAAACCGATAATATTTATGTATTACTTTCAAAAGTGCATGAGGATAGTGCAAATAATGAGTGAGTATCAAATACTAAAATGGGCTCAACGGCTGAACCCAATCAGCGGGACGTTGATTTTGAGAAAAAGTAACATTTCAAAATTTTCTGTCGTCAAGGCCTTTCTGTAGTCACTCAAAATCAGGCCAGCTGAGAAAACATACTTCCCGCCCCAACTGTGCCAGGAGGTGCGCTAAAGTACTTATTGGTGGGTGAGGAAAGGTGCTGGTACGATGATTTCACAATGGAGTCGTTTCAGAACTGCAGTGGATTCAGTGTTGTGTCGGGGGCTTCGAAAATAATTTTTTACAGTTCCTGAAATATCTGCTTCAAGACTCTGCTGCCTTGAAACCCGTTGACATTTTCGAATAAAATATGTATTTCTCGGAGTAGTATCTCGATAAGAAAAACCACGTGACACAAAAGGTGAGGATTTAAAAAGTATGTATGAACATTTAAAAAGTAAGCATAAGGCTGAAAAAGAGTAACAAAAAGAAGGACGAAGAAGGATATCGCGCTAGGCAAAAAAAACCCAATTTTTTGGTAAAAATTTCGGTAAGTTTCGAGAAAAACTCGGTAAACCGGTAAACCAAAATTTACCGAAAAACACCGGTAAATCGTAACCTAAAACAAAATCCATTTCCTGTAACACCCTACCTGCCATGTAAGGCTCCTTCCATAGCAGACGTCCTAGCGTCAAGTGACCGTAAAGCGACGCTGGGGGTTTGCATCTTCAGCGTTTGTTATTGATCTGACTCCCCAGCGACCACTGCAGCCGGCCAGTCGCTGACGGTGGAGGCCTGATAACCGTAACGGCTGTCACCAATATTACCTATACCATCGTTAACCACGTGCCGTTCTCGGACACGTTGAATGCGCTAGCCGTGGTGCGTCATGCGCCAGCGTTTCAGCGCTCGCGCATAATGCTCCGACGCCTTGACGCTTTGCCGCTAGTGGTCTGCTATGGACGGAGCCTAAATAAGAAAATTTATCAAGAGCGAGTATTACGGGAGATCTCAGCAAAAATAACGCAAAAAAAAGATTAAGTACGCGGAAAAAAAGATATGAAAGTGTGGAAAACTTGATGAATACTGCTTTGGATTACTGCAAGACAAGTGCTCCGTCGCGTAAGTGATTTGCGTACGCGACGTCTTACAGTATTCCAAAAACGTCAGAGGGAGCGCTGCTTCTTTGACCTCTTTGCCTGCCATCTCGTTTGGGATGGAGTGTATGTCCCCCACCCACCCTTGCTGACCAGATTTTTTTCGATTATTTCACGCCCCTCAGTTAAAAACTTTCATCGATTCCGGAACTGGACATTTTCGAGTCACATTTGAATTTTTTGTTAAAAACGAGTGCATTACAAGCGGGGACGTAACGTTGGCGCGGATCCGGAAGAGACTTCGCCTTCACTGTTGAAGGTTAACGCAAACTCGGTGCCATATGCTATAATATAGGTGCACCGAGTTTGTGCCAACCTCCAATGGGGAACGCAAAGTCTCTCCATACGATGCCCCGTACACTGACTAGGGACTGCTTTAAACTTTCCGTGGCGATTTGGAAAACCATGCTTTCGCTACTGTAGGACTGTAACAGTACATAAATGACCCGTGCTTAAAACTCCCTAAATTGCTGCGTGGATTCCAAGAATGGCATTTTCACTGATTAAGAAAAAGGTAAGGGTACCCACCAGGCAATTTTCGGAGCGCTCAGAATTTTTTTTTCGGATGCGGCTGAAAACTTTCAGCTCTGGGTTATTAAGGGCGCTAAAACCCAAATCTGGAGTCTATTCTCTGTCGCCAGACTAACAAGGGAAGTATACAAAGCGTTTGTCGGATCTTAGAAAACGAATAGTATCGTTAGTATCTCTTATGATTCAATAGTAAAAGTGCGCAGTATCCCGCCCCGAGCTGCAGGTTCCAACGAGTTATGAGCATTTTTTTTCAAGCTTCGCGAAAAGGCAGGGGTAAATCGACCATTTTTGAGTTGCAAAAAATTTTCTCGTATTTCGCTGAAAACTTGTATGTAGGGGTAACCTAGGGTGCTGAAAACGAATCTGGGGTCTGTTTGTCGAAATTCTGAACTTTACTGTAGGATACGGTAGGTAATATGCCATTTAGAGGGCAAGCCTATCTTAAATATTCGAAAATCGGCAAATGGACATCAACTTCGTATTCTCCACCCCGAATAACCCCCGTATACAAATTTTGAGCAAAATCTGAGATTTTAACATAACTACCGTATTTGACTTACTTGAATCGCGCCTGAACTGTCTTTCAATGCCGAGTGACTTGAAATCCTCTTTAACCACATCCGTCCAGAACTTTCGCCTACGCCCAGGTGGCCGATTCCAGACAGGATTTGGAAGCATTCTTAAAGCGTGTTGTACGAGACGATCCAGCGTTCTTCTTAGTATATGCCCGAGCAGTCGAATTCGACTTTCCATTGCTGCTTGAGATGGCGTTAGGAGATGCTGGCACCTCCGTGTCAAGCGTTGATGTACTGCGTCGATTTCCTTGTAAAGATCTCCGTTATGGCATACACGCCGCCACAAATATCCAAGCAAACGCCTAAAAAGCTTCCTCTCCGTGCAATCCAACCTTTCCATCTGCGTCTTCGGTGCTGCCCACGTCTCCGATCCGTACATCATGATAGGGCGAATAGAGGATAAGTAGACGCGCAACTTGACTTCCTTCGTGATGGTGGTAGACCACAAACACTTGGTTAGAGAATTGAATGCAGACGTAGCTTTCGCATGTCGTTGTCGAATATCCACTGCATAAATACCATCGTTCTTCAGCAAACAGCCCAAATAGCAGAAATGATCCACCAGTTCGATACGTTGTCCGTCCACACAAACTCCCATTGAAGGCTTCTGAGAGATCTACATCTGCTTGCATTTGTCGGGACGAAGACGAAGGCCATGGGCTGCGGCATACTTCGAAACGAGGTTCACAATCCTTTGCAGTTTTGCGTTGTTTTCAGCGAATAACACAATGTCGTCCGCGTACTCCAGGTTGAGAAGGGAGCGTCCTGATGGTATTAGGATCACAAAAAAACTACGCTCTTATGGAGGATCGCCTACTCGTTTGGCAGGAGCGTACGCGGGAGAAGAAGTCGTCTACAATAGCCGCCATCCATCCGAAGTCAGAGATCCTCAACTATACCTCCCAGATTCACTTCTCACAAGTTCTGGAGCCAATTTTTCTCGGTTGCGGGTCAGCATAAACCGGCGCTGCTGATCCGTTGTCTACTCATCCGTGCCGGAATCGAAGCAAACCCTGGACCCCCTCGCCGGATTCGATGGCCCTGCACCCAGTGTGGTACCTCAGCCGCTGCAGGGAGCGTTCAATGTAGCAAATGCAGGAAATGGACTCATGTGAAGAAACGCTACGGTCTCAAGTCCTTCAAGGATGCGGACAGATCATACGTGTGCCCTAACTGCGTCTCTGTACCGACTAATCAACCTCAGCGTTCAAGTCCCGACTCTCTAAAGATGATCCAGTGGAACATAAATGGTTTCCCAACAAATCAGCGGAACTAGAAGCTCTCGCACACCGCATAGGAGCTGACCTTGTGGGACTTCAAGAGACTAAACTGGATCCCAATCAAGGATCACCGGTGGTTCGAGGCTACTCATGCCTGAGAAATGACCGAACGAGTTCCGGAGGAGGTGTGGCCTTTCTGGTCAGAAACAACTTACAGTGCAGTGTGATCACCCCAGGAACCAGAGATGGTACGACGGAATGCAGCTCCTTAGCTGTGGAAACAAAGGCTGGATCTGTGTACATTCACAATCTCTACTCTCCGCCTAGGTCCTCATGCCCACCCGCATACGAGCTGTCTATCGCCCAATTCCTGAAATGCGGGAAACCCACAATCGTCATGGGAGATGTCAACGCGCACAGTCCTCTATGGTCAGAGGGTGAAGAGGACCAACGTGGACAGGACCTCGAGGAGGAGATAGCGCAGTCGAATTTTGTGATTCTCAATGATGCCCATCACCCTACTAGGAAGCCGACGTATGGAAGACCCTCGTCACCGGACCTCTCGCTGTGCTCACAGGACCTAGCATGTTGTTGTTGTTGTTGCCCATGTTCCACCATATACACTGATCCTGGATCCAACTTCCGGCTCGTAGACGACATAATCGAAGCAGATTGGGATCCTCTTCTTTGGAGGATCCCGGGATGGGGCGTTATTCAACCCTCTTTTGTTTCTTTTTTTTTTCAATTTTTTTTTGTCTTTTTTTATTCATTTTTTTAGCTTTTATTTATTTATTTTTCAGCTTTTTTTTGTTTTTTTTTCTTTTTTTCATACTTATATGATCAAAGTGAACAGTCAATGAATTATCAAAGTGACAGGAAATTGACGACTTCCACTGGTTTGAGCCAGAGATCTTCGATTGTAAGGTGCGTTGGCTTTCCAGAGCATGAGAACATGTGAGGTACTGTGTGTTCCTCGAGCCCACAGTCAGGGCAAAGTGGGTTATCGGCTGCTCCTATCTTATGCAGATACCATTGCGACTTCGAGTAGAAACCACTCCGGAGCTGGGATAGCGCTGCCCGATTTGATCTTGGTAAAGTCTCCTCCTCCTTCGCAGTCTTCGGCGGCGGTCCACGTAGCAGGGGAGAGTTCTTAGTACCCAAGAACTCTTTTACAAACTCCTTGTGAACTTCTTTCCGAATTCTCTCTGTAGTTCCAGGTCTTACCGACATTGGCTTCACAGTTCTGACATGCTTCCTGATCTGTCTAGGCGGTTCCGGCTTCTTCATCATGTCGTGCGATGGGTGTTCAGGGTCCATTGTCGCAACCGTACGATATTGACGAGTCAGCATCTCATTATGAGCTTGAACTGGCATGATTCCCGTCTCGTTACTCAGGTGGGTGGTGCTCGCCATCGCCAGGCTTCCAGTCGCGGTCCTCAAGGCTGCATTTTGACACGCTTGTAACCGGTCCCAGTGAGACGGTGCAATGAGCGGGCTCCAGGCTGGAGCAGCGTAAGACATCACGGATTGTCCGGTGGCGCGGTAGGTCAGTGTGAGCAGCTCTTTCTTTTGTCCCCAGTTCCTTCCTGCCAACGCTTTCAAGAGGTTTGCTCGTTTAGCCGTCTTCTTACGAACAGCTTCCGCATGTAGTCGTCCCGTCATCATAGTATCGAAATGATAGCCGAGAATCGTCGGATTTCTTTCATGCGTGATTTGCGTCCCATTTATGAACACTTTCGGCACGTATATCGCTTGAGCAGGATGGTTGTAAGAAGAGAGACAGTGGTCTTCTGAAGCGACAGTTGAAGAAGTAGATCTTCCAGGGCCTTTGTTAGCATCGGAAGATAGTCGTTCAGGCGTTTTTCGCAGGTTCCCACATCTGGATGTGATGCAACCAAAGTTAGGTCATCCGCATATCCGACTAGGCGTGTTTCTGGTGGTGGTGCCGGGAGTTCTGCGATGTAGAAAGAAAACAGGAGCGGAGAGAGAACCGCACCTTGCGGTACCCCGGAGCGCACCAATCTTATGTTAGACATCTGGCCTCTAAACTCCGTTCGTATTGTTCTGCCCTTCAAGTAGCTGGAGATCCAGCGGGCTAAACCTCTCGGCAGGGACGACTCCGCAAGCTTTTGACAAAGCATGGAGATAACGACAGTGTCATAGGCTTTCTTCAAGTCGAGTGCAACCATAATTGAGCGGCTAGGCGGTCTCTACTCGTTTAGCCCATCTGTAATGAATCCGGTGAGTTCGACCAACGCTGAGGTGGTAGAGAAGCCTTTCCGGAAACCATTCTGCCATCCAGGGATTTGCAGGTGCGTCTCCAGTGTAGGAAGAATGGTTCTTTCAAAAGTGCGGGCCATAGATGAGATGATCGAAATAGGCCTGTAGCTGTTCATATCCTCAGCAGGTTTTCCGGGCTTCAGGAGTGGGAAGATTCTTGCCTCCTTCCAAGATGCCGGGATCAGTCCAGTTGACAGGGTTCTGTTGAAAAGGGTCTAAGGCATTCACGGAAAATTGGTCCTGAATGTTTGAGCGTGATGGGGGCCACACCACTTGTATCCAGCGCTCTAGACGGCTTGCACTTCTTCGAGGCGGCGTCAATAAGGGCGGTCGTAATGAGTGGGACGTCTTCTCTCGAAAAGTTTTTGATCCATCGGAAGGTCCTTCGTGAAGATTTCAGGCTTTGATGAGGGCATGGCGAACTGAACTGTTTGCATAGAGGGTTGGCCGTATTCTTGTTGTTCAACGGTTCGCCCTTATGCAGAATTTGGATGGGATTGGGTTTCACTGAACGGCCATCCAAAGCTTTCATGGTTGTCCATAGCTTGGAGGAGTTTGTACGATGATCTATGCCTTCCACGAACGCTCTCCAAGTCTGTTGTCGGTCCATCCTCACTTCGTCTGCGATTTCTCTGTTCAGCTCAGGGATTCTGGTGTTGGTGGGGTCCGTTTTACGAATCGAGTCTCTTTCCCTTATGAGGTCCTTAGCGTTATCCGAAAGTCCCGGCATAAAAGCCTTACGCCTCCCCTTAGGGATAGATTGTGACGTTGCTGTCCTTACGGCTGATGTCAGGAATCGATCCATCTCCAGTGGGTTTGCCCGGAAGTCAAAACCAGCAGATTGCTGTTCCAGCACAGACGAGAACTTGAACCAGTTCGCCTTTTTGAAGTTGACGAACGTGGTTCTCGGTGAGGAAGATATGAGGGCCTCGCTTTTGAACTCCATCAAGATCGGGAGGTGGTCACTCGCCCCTGTGTTCACGGTGTCCCAAGCTGCTGACGATGCTAAGTCCTGTGAGCCCAGCGAGAGGTCCGGTGAGGACGGTCTTCCAGATGTCGGCTTCCTAGTAGGGTGCGGTGCATAATTGAGAATCACGAAATTGGACTGCGCTATCTCCTCTTCGAGGTCCTGTCCACGCCGGTCCTCTTCACCCTCTGACCATAGAGGACTGTGCGCGTTGACATATCCCATAACGATTGTGGATTTCCCGCATGTTAGGAATTGGGCGATAGACAGCTCGATGAGGGTGGGCATGAGGATCTTGGTGGAGAGTAGAGGTTGTGAATGTGAACAGATCCAGCCTTCGTTTCCACAGCTATGGAGATGCATTCCGTGGTACCACCGCTAGTTGTTGGAGTGATCACACTGCACTGTAAGTCGTTTCTAATTAGAAAAGCCACACCTCCTCCAGAGCTTGTCCTGTCGTTTCTCAGGCAGGTGTAACCTCGAACAACCGGTGATCCGTGATTTGGGTCCAGTTTAGTCCCTTGGAGTCCCACAATTTCAGCTCCTATACGGTATGCGAGAGCTTCTAGTTCCGCTGATTTGTTGCGGAAACCATTGATATTCCATTGGATTATCTTCAGAGAATCGGGACTTGAACGTTGAGGTTGAGATGCCGGCACGGCTACGCAGTTCGGGCACACGTATGAGTTGTCCGCATCCTTGAAGGACTTGAGACCGGAACATTTCCTCACATGAGTCCATTTCCTGCACTTGATACATTGGACGCTCCCTGCAGGGCCATCGAATCCGATGAGGGGGTCCAGGGTTTGCTTCGATTCCGGCACGGATGAGTAGACAACGGGTCAGCAGCGCCGGTTTATGCTGACCCGCGACCGAAAAAATGGCTCCAGGACTCGTGAAAAGTGAATTCTGGGAGGTATAGTTGAGGACCTTTGACTTCGGAAGGATGACGGCAGTTGTAGACGACTTCTTCTTCCGCGTACGCTCTTGCCAACGAGTAGGCGATCCTCCATAAGAGCCAGGACCTAGCATCGTCAGCAGTTTGGGACACTGTTAACACAGGCGCAAGTGACCATCTTCCTATCCTGATGGAGTTCAGAAGCGAGGCCCTTATATCTTCGTCACCGAGGGACACTTTCGTGAACTTCAAAAAGGCGGATTGGCCCAAATTTCTGTCAGTGCTGGAACAACAATCGGCGGAGTTCGACTTCCGGGCCACTCCACTGGAAATGGATCGATTTCTCGCATCGGCCGTAAGGACAGCAACGTCACAATCTATCCCTAAGGGCAGACGTAAGGCTTTTATGCCGGGACTTTCGGACTCCGCTAAGGACCTTATATGTGAAAGAGGCTCGATTAAAAGAACGGACCCGACCAACACCAGAATCCCTGAGCTGAACAGAGAAATCGCTGATGAAGTGAGGAAGGACCGACAGCAGACATGGAGAACTTTCGTGGAAGGCATAGATCATCGTACAACTCTTCGGAGCTATGGACAACCATGAAGGCTCTGGATGGCCGTTCAGTGAAACCCAATCCCATCCAAATTTCGCATAAAGGCAAACCGTTGAAAAACAAGAATGCGGCCAACCTTCTATGCAAACAGTTCAGTTCGCCATGCCCTCATAAAAGCATGAAGTCGTCACGAAGGACCTTCCGATGGATCAAAAACTTTCCGAGAGAAGACGTTCCCATCATTTCGACAGCTCTCATCGACGCCGCCTTGAAGAAATGCAAGCCGTCTAGAGCGTTGGATACAAGTGGTGTGGCCCCTGTAATGCTCAAACATTCAGGACCAATTTTTCGGGAGTGCCTTAGAGCCCTTTTAAACCGGACCCTGTCAACTGGACTGATCCAGGCGTCTTGGAAGGAGGCGAGAATTTTCCCACTCCTGAAGCCTGAGAAACCTGCAGAAGATCTGAACAGCTACAGGCCTATTTCGATAATTTCATCTATGGCACGCACTTTTGAAAGAACCATTCTTCCTACACTGGAGACGCACCTGCAAATCCCTGGATGGCAGAACGATTTTCGGAAAGGTTTCTCCACAACCTCAGCGTTGGTCGAATTGACCGGATTCATCACGGATGGGTTAAATGAGAAGAGACCGCCTAGCCGCTCAATTATGGTTGCACTCGACTTTAAGAAAGCATATGACACTGTGGTTATCTCCATCCTTTGTCAAAAGCTTGCCGAGTCATCCCTACCGAGAGGTTTAGCCCGATGGATTTCTAGCTACCTGAAAGGCAGAACAATACGGACAGAGTTTAGAGGCCAGATGTCGAAAGTAAGATTGGTACGCTCCGGAGTACCGCAAGTTGCGGTTCTATCTCCGCTCCTGTTCTCATTCTACATAGCAGATCTCCCGGTACCCCCTCCAGAAACACGTGTAGTCGGATATGCGGATGACCTAACACTGGTGGCGCCAGATCCGGATATTGAAACTTACGAAAAGCGTCTGAAAGAATATCTCCCGAAGCTAACAAAGGCCCTGGAAGATCTACATCTTCATCTGTCGCTTCAGAAGACCACTGTCTCTCTTCTAACAACACATTCTGCTCAAGCCAGATACGTACCGGAAGTGTTCATAAATGGGATGCAAATCACACACGAAAGAAATCCGACAATTCTCGGCTCTTGAAAGCGTTGGCAGGAAGAAACTGGGGACAAAGCAATGAGCTGCTCACACTGACCTACCGCGCCACCGGACAATCCGTGATGTCCTACGCTGCTCCAGCCTGGAGCCTGCTCATTGCGTCGACTCACTGGGATCGGTTACAAGCGTGTCAAAATGCAGCCTTGAGGACCGCGACGGGAAGCCTGGCGATGGCTGGCACTACCCATCTCAGCAATGAGACGGTAATCATGCCAGTCAAAGCTCATAATGAGATGTTGACGCTTCAATATCGAACGGTTGCGGCACTAGATCCAGAACATCCCTCACAAGACACGATGAAGAAACCAGAACCACCAAGACAGATCAGAAAACATGTCAGAACGATCAAGCCAATATTGGTCAGGCCAGGAAACGCGGAAAACATTCGCAAAAAAGTGCACAAAGAGTTTTTTGAGGAGTTCCTGGTTACTATGAACTCCCCCTTGCTAAGTGGACTGCCGTCGAGGATTGCTAAGGAGGAGGAGACTTTGCCAAGACCAAGTCGGGCAGCGCTATCTCAGCTCCGGAGCGGTTTATATGCGAAGTCGCAATGGTATCTACATAAAATAGGAGCAGCCGATAATCCACTTTGCCCACACTGCGGGCTTGAGGAACACACAGTACCCCACATGTTCTCTTGCTTTGGAAAGCCAACGCACCTCACAATAGAAGATCTCTGGCTCAAACCAGTGGAAGTAGCCCATTTCCTGTCACTTTAATTATGCAATAATGAATTTGAAATGTAAAAAAAAAGAAAAACGAATAAAAAATATATAATCAAAAAAAAAGATGAAATAAAAAAAATCAAAAAAAGATGGTGGAAAAACGCCCCACTCAGGGATCCTCCAAAGAAGAGGATCCCAGCAATGTTGCTTCGATGACGTCGTCAATATGCCGGAAATTGGATCCAGGATCAGTGTGTATGGTGGATGATGGGCAACAGCAACAACAAAAAAAAACTACCGTATACCCACCGTAATCTACCACAATCCGCAAAAATCGACAAACGGACTCCATATTCGTGTTTAGCACTCCAAATAACCCTCAGAGAATGATTTTGAGACATATCTACGGTAGAAATCCGGAAATCTCAAAAGTGGCGTTTTTCCCTCGAATTTTCCCCGGTTGGGGAGCTTCGAGCGAATTAGGCCGAAAACTTTGGAAAATCGACAAACAAACGTTAGATTCGTGATCAGCGCCCCCGAAAACCCCAAGTCGAATCTGGAACATTTTTCCGAAGCGCTTTCAGAACCCCTAATTGATGTAAATCACCGCTCAACCGAAAATCGGTACAAGTCCAGAAGCTATCAGTCTGCGCAGATTGTAAAATGCCCCCCCCCCAAAAAAAAAACCTGCACAGGGGGTAGTTTTGGGCGCTGAACACAATTATGAGATCTGTTTCCGGATTTTTCAAAGACTAATGCGCGTTTTACAACGAACAAAAAACGCAAAAATCAACCGTTTTGGCCTTATAACTTCACGGAAACTGCGGCTCGGGACGGGATACTGCGCAGTTTTAGTACATATACCCAAGAGATATTAGAAATACTATTCGTTTCCGCAGATCCGACATACGCTTTGCACACTTCCCTAGTAAGCCTGATTGGCATGCCCTTACCTTTGCGCCCATTAGAGAAAATCTCCAAAACCTGGTTCAGGGAATCCTTCAACGGATACAAATATGGATTTGAAAACATCATTGGAGGCACATTGACTGGTAGGGATATCGTTGCGAGCGGCATTTCCGACAAAATATGACTCCCTAGAAGACCTGGTAAGGCTCTAACAAGATTACGTCGGAACTCGTCCGCGCGGCGATGTCCGATCTCGTCCGCGGCGAGCCGTCCGAACTCGTCCGCCGGGGTCCTCGATAAAATTGAGGCTACAATCGGTGGCTTTTCCAAGTAATCGACCGTGTTGTGAGGGTTACCGCCGTGAATACTTGAGAAATGATAAAAAAGGCTTGTACGACCACGTTTAAATTGAGCAACCCATCTTTCTACTGTTCTAATTGTAGGTGAACAATCATTATACACTTTTAACATTCGTTCTTGAAATTCTTTTGGTGCCACACCTTCCAAAAATAAGATTTTTTCACTACACCATATTCAATTTATTCCATTGCTGTGACGCGGCGACACTAAATGGCTTGTTAATAAAGAATGAATTGACAGATTGAAATGAAACTTCACATACGTTCATATGAAGAGTGTACCAACAAAACGAAAAAAAAATTGGCTATTAGCAACGCCCTCTCTTATCGAACGACAAAACTTATTGAACAACGTGGTAATGAAGTGATTTCGCTCCATTTTCTGATATTAGGTATACATGGGCTGCTTATACAACGATGCCGAGGTCTCTTTTTTATGGTGGTTCTTACAATAGATTCCTATCTTTCGTTTTTCTTTGTTTTCTGAAGGGTCATTGCCAGACAGCTCGCAGGTCCCGCACTCTTCCTTTTGAAAATATGTGTCATTCGATACTGAATTCAATTCATTTATACAACCGTTTGTATAGAATATCGAGGGGTTGACTGATTTTGAAGCGGTTTTGATTGAGTTGCTATTTTTTCCTTGAGTTGACTGTCATAGACATCGCATCTACTATTTAGGTCTGTATGTGTCCAGATAAGATTCCACTAGAAGTCCAGTATTGCAAACGCAAACATTCTGCCAGTTTCATGCACCGGTAGAGATTCATTAACTAAACCAGGTGCAATTACAAAAACATTCTATTTAGAAGGCCTCCTTAATTACTAATGCCTTTCCCAAAAGCTGGTATTTCCCCATACATGACCTACCACTGATAAGTCAGTGTTCATATCCTGTGCTCGAGCACCTTCCCTTGATGTCAATGTATTTCGGCGATTTGCGTGCCGGACGAGATCGGACACCAGCCGGACGAGTTCGGACATCGCGCCGCGGACGAGATGGGACGGCGCTCGCTGGACGAGTTCCGACGCAACCCTCTAACAAGGGACACCTTCGAACATAAAATGGACTTTTGAAAAACGGTCCTCTGAGAGTTGTAGAGGGCGTAAAAATAAACAATTTAAGATTTTAAAATTTCACTCAGTCCTCACGGAAAATGCCATTCAATGCACCCTAACCTGACGAAATCCGCTAAAAACAGGAAACGGACCCCATACTCGTGTTCAGCGTCCCAAATTACGCCCTGGAGCTGAGTTTGGGCGAAAAAAAATCGGCCTCTGAACCCCCAAAAATGGCCTTGAGCTTCTTACCTCATGAGGCTCCAAAGGTCGAGAAAAAATTTAGGACTCAAAGTTCGCTTTCGGAGGTTATTTAAAGTGCTCATAACGAATCTGAGGTTAGTTTATCGATTTTCGACAGATTACGGTAGATTACGGTGGGTATACGGTAGTTGGGTGAAAGTCTCAGAATTGACTCAAAATTTGTGAACAGGGGTTTCATCAGCACGAATACGAATTAGATGTTCACTTGTCAATTTTCAAATTATTAAGGTAGGTTTAGGCCCTCTATGTCATGACAACTACCGTAAACTACAGTAAACCTCAGAATTTCGGAACACGATCTCTAGATTCGTGTTCAGCACCCTAGATTACCCTTACATACAGGTTTTGAGCCGAATCCGAAAATTTTTTCCAAACCACCCTAAAAATTCCTTGATGGGTACCTTTGCCTTGTCGCAAGGCTTGGAAAAACGACTATAACTTCTTTTCATAAAAGCTTCTCTATTTTTCAGAGAAGCTGCGAAGAGCATACTCAGATTCTACGTCCAAAATGGCACCAGAAAACTACATTTGAACCAGAATGGCCAGGCGCTAAAGTATTAGGTTGCTTCAACGGATTTTGTAGTTTAGGTAAACCCACTTCTGTTTACAACAATTATTTCTGAAAAGATTGATCATTGATCAAGGAACAAGTCCGCGAAGTTTCATTTTGCCCGATTTTTTTCCAGTGTCATATATCAAAATACGTCCCCTAAAGTGTTTTTCCAAATTAAGGGCGGTTTTTCTGTAACATATGTGGGGGAGAAGGGTAAGGGTATTCCTGATATTCTGGCAATTGTCGAAACCTCGGAATTTCTATAGTTTCTCACATTGATGTGAACCGTTCTCCGTTTATATCACGTTACCTCTGCGATATAAGAAAAGAGGTATGAAAAACAAGAGACACTGTTAAAACTCAAAACAGGTAAGGTGAACACATAGAAATGCCATTACTACCAGCCATAATGCAGTAATGAACACAGAGTACTTGAACCTTCTTCCAATTGCTTCGTAATCCAACGCCTAAACGACTGAGCCACGGTGTGCCGCTAGCTCATCCCGACTATCACATTGCAGTGATCGGTGGTTTGAATGCAACGAGCATTGTTCAGAGGATCAATGAATAAGTCATAACTCGAGAACCTAGTTAGATTTCATCTTCAAACTTTTAGGAGAACCTTTTTAGATGATTTCAAGGCCACTGTATAGCTCACACTTGTGCTACGTCCTCCCAATCCGACGTTCTGGTTTCTTTTCTTTTTTGATCGTTTTTGATCTACCCGTGAGGACTGAGTGAAATTTTAAAATCTCAAATTGTTTCTTTTTAACTCCTCTACAACCCTCAAAAGACCGTTTTTCAAAACTCCATTGTATGTTCGAAGTGGTCCCTTGTAAGGCGGGAGCACGCATGGGTTACCCGAGTTGTCGCGGAGCGGCCGAAACCCGCCGCATGATGAGCTCAGCGGCGAAAGACTTATGTAGGTTCAGTTACGTATTTCTGCTAAATTCACAGATGCATCCCCATTAATACCCAAGAAACAGCATTTTTAATCAAACAGATCCTCGTCTCAGACAGGATGGCTGCGCCGCGAGCGGCCTGCGGTGACCGCAACGCAACCGCTCGCGGGTCACCGATGCTACGGAGCCAAACCTATAATAACCGCGACTCTTCTGGGACAAGCTGTACTCTGCGCTGACCGACTCTCAAAATTGAAAAAATATTCTTTTAACTTGGAATATCTCAAAACTTCAATTACTCGAGAAGTTCATATTTCTGAATAACTGATGAATTTCGAAGAGAAAAAAAACCAAAACCACTGAAAAAAAAACACTAACCTGACGTGAAATCTTGCTGGTGGTTGTTTCGTTATATCAAATTGTAGAGTCAACTGTTTTGCCGAAGTTTTGGTTAATTTTTCCAAACGAGTAAATTCGCTCGCGAAGAATTTCTCCTGAAATTAAAACAAAAACAATGTTTTACGATGGCAGCTGAGCAGGAAAGAGTCACCTCATGGTCAGGTTTAACTTTTATTCTGAAAGATTTGTCGCTGACGTCAACGAACAGCGACCCACTGAAGTGCTTCGAAACAGTGGAATCATAATGTTCCAGCTTACATCTGACATATAGAACATCCATCTGAATTCAATCTTTTCACATCTTATGCGAAGCCATTCAACTTTTACAACACATTGAGGAGAATTTCCAAACTATTAACATACCTATAGAGCAGAGAAAATGTTAAAAGAAGAAAAGATGTAACATGGATGAAGGTTTTCCAGTAAAATAATATCAGCGCGCGCAAATAAAAATGTCGGCGAAATTTAAAATGCATGCGAGTCGTAATGCACAACTTAGCTGTCACCGTACACCGAAATATCGCCGCAAGTGGCAATTTTGAGGCTGAATCCGTTTGGACGCACCTCTCCGACACTGGCAGCGGACTCCTACAGGAGTCGGCTGGGAGTCCTAGTCTCCCCTGCAACAGGAGTCCTGGTTTTCTCCTGTAGGAGTCCTGTGATACTCCTGTAGGAGACCGGAACTTGTACGGTAGCTTGGAGGGAATTTCAAAAAACGTTTGCTGGAATCAAGCCAAAACCGCCTTGTTTTCGTATTTTTTTTTCAAATCGAAGCATGATTTTCACACTTCTTCATTGACAAGTTTGTCAACGGCAAAAATTAGTGTAAGGCATTACGCCCCATTACATTCCTCCCTCACTTATCATCAAGGAGAAAATTCGGCTCCTAAGCACCCCAATCAATCAATGAAAGGGGCGCCTCTGTGAGCCTGCATGGGCGAATCAGCTCTTCACCCCATGCACACGCGTATCGTACACCGCGCGGGTTCGATCAATGGTTCAACGTGCGCGTTCCAGGACAACTACCGGAGCTGCTTTGTCCTGTAGGAGACCCAGAGGAAGCGATGCGGCAGCATGTCCTGTAGGAGACCGCTTCACTTTAGTTCGGTCTCCTACAGGACAAAACACCTCCTGTGGGAGACCGCGATCGTCGTGTTCTCCCGTAGGACTCCGCTGCCAGTGTCGGAGCTGTCATTGCAGTTAGGCGTCGGATAAATTGTGTGGTGTAGTCACACACAGTACGCGCACCGTTACGCGCAAATCCTCCAAAGCATCTCGATAGGTGTTTTACACGTTGTATGAGGGGTAAAAGGGTTTTACAGTGCATTTTGAAACGTTAGAGCACGCTTTTCAAGAGTTAACTTTGTTTTTGTGTTAGGCACATCATGTAAACATACATTTTCATCGCTATAACAGTTGCTTACAAGTGAACTACTACTAGCCACACCAACAATTTCACATGAGATGAACTTTTCTAGAACCAATTTTGGACGCAGAGTTCGAATATGCCCTCCGCAGATGCCTAAAAACACTCTGGAAAAAGTTACGCGCGTTTTTCAAATCCTGGCGGCAAAGTAAGGTCACCCCCCATGAAATTTTTAGCGTGTTTTGAAAAAAAATTCGGGTTCGGCTCAAAAGTTGTATGCAGGGTAATCTAGAGTGCTGCACATGAATCTGAAGTCTGCTTGTCGAAATTCTGAAGTTTACTGTAGGTTACATGCCAATAGGTACCATGCCATTTAGAGGGCAAAACGTACCTTAGAAATTCGAAAATCGACAATTGGACCTTAAATTCGTATTCACCAGCCCGAATAACCCCCGCATACAAAATTAGAGTCAAATCTGAAACTTTGACTAGACTACCGTATTCCCACCGTAATCTATCACAAGCTGTCAAAAATAGATAAACTGACCTCAGAATCGTGTTCAGTGCTCCAAATAACCCCAAGAACAAAAGTCGCGCTTTACCCTCAATTTTCCTCCCGATCGGAGGCTATTTCTCGGTCAAAACTCTCAGAGTACTCGGGGTGTTGAATACGAATTCGATGCCCATTTGTCAAGTTTCGAATTCCCAAGGTAGGTTTTGCCCCTAAATGGAATGGTACCTATCGTAACCTACAGTAAACCTCAGAATTTCGATAAACGGACCCCAGACTCGTGTTCGGCACCCTAGAAACTACATACATGTTTTGAGCAAAATTCGAAAAATTCTCCAAAACACCCTTGAAAATTGGCTGATGACCCAGTAGTAATATTCTAGTCAGTTTTTTTTGCGCTCATGATCCCTCTCAACATCCATTAGATTTTTCATCTAATCCAATAAAATAAAATTTCATAGTGCATGGCGTTTATGATACTGCTTGTTAAACTCTTTCGATTTCAGATTTTTTTCGAATATTCGACTTTTTGAATAATTCGGGAATCGGCTTCTTCCGGATATTCGGTTCCCCGAATAATTCGGAAGATGGCCGTTTTCGAATGCTCGAACGATTCGAAGTCGACTTTTCCAGTCGAATGATTTTTCGAATCATTCGATTCGGTCAAAGTTATAGTGCTTTTCACCGATTTTGTTGCCCAGGCCAATATTCTTTTGATGTTACGTATTTGATGTTACATTCCGCTCAGCTTAATGACCGTGTGACATTAAAATCTTTTTGTGATAAAAAGGGTTATAGTAAAATGGCGAATACCTTAAAATACACTTCGAAACCATTTTACCCCTCACATAACGTGCAAAACACCTATCAAGATGCTTTGAAGGAATTATGTGTATAGGATTTGGGCGTAATGGTGCACGTAGTATGTGTGACTACACCACACAATTTAGCCGACGCCTAACTGCAATGACAGGTGCGTCCAAACGGATTCAGCCCAATTTTGACTCGCATTCGGATTTCCCAGTTGGTTTTTTAGGGATTAAGGTCAAAGAAGGGATGCGCATAATGGAAATAGCGGCAAGAAATTCATTCCATGGCTACATCAGCTACAGGAGTTAGTTTTATCTCATGGTCTCGTGCAGCTAGTTGAAAGCCCCACTAGGGGCGAGAATTTACTTGATTTGGTTTTTTCCAGTAGTCGTACTCTAACGAATGACCTGCGTATTCTTCCCTCGGTGGGTAATAGTGACCATTGCAGTATTTCTTTCCAAATCTATTGCTCTGAAGCTCTGGCTACACCTGCATATCGTAGAGTGTTCTCGGGTTGTGACTACTCGGCGATTTGCGCAAGTTTGGCCCAAGTGAAGTGGGTAAATTTGCTTATAAACCGTGAGCAGTGTCGACGAAAAATATGAAATCTTTTTAGATGTGCTGAAAGAAGCCATTGAGCGATACGTTCCCTGGAGACTGGTTTCGTCTTTGAAATCAGCTCGTCTTCCAAATTATCTCAGAAATATGCTAAGTCACTGTGAGTGTTTGTTTTATGAAGCCAGGCGTACTAAATCTTGGGCCGAGTACAATCGTTACTCACAAAAGTTCCTAAAGCAGCTGAAGAAGTATAATGAATCAGTTGAGAAAAAATTCTTGAAGGAGGTAATACGCGAAGTTTTTATAAGTATTTAAAATCCAAACTTGATGATAGAGGTCAAATAGGCTGCTTGCTAAAAGATGGGCTCACTGCATCATCAGCATTTGACAAAGCCAATATGTTGGCTGGACATTTTGCTAATACGTTTGGGGAAGACAATGGAGTCGTACCGGAGGTTTCGTCTAGTCCTTGTGAACCCATGAAGCAGTTTCCTTGGTTCAATGCTGAGCAAATTTACAATTTGCTCAAAAAATGGCCAAGCTCTTCATCAGTTACTGCGGAATTTATCCCCTTCTTCCTCATCCAGAAAGTTGCTATTGCCATAAGTGGTCCTCTTGCTTACATCTTCAACTAATCATTGATGTACAGTCAGGTCCCTTCTCGGTGGAAGCACTCTATTGTGACCCCTATTTTGAAAAAGAAACCTGCTTCAGATCCAGTTAATTACCGCCCGGTTAGCATCACGTCCCTTTTTTGTAGAGTTTTCGAAAAAGTTCTCAAGGAGCATATTATTTCTCATCTCATTGCTAATAACATAATTCCTAAAAGTCAGCATGGAATCGTTCCGGGTCGCTCAGTTGACAATGGATAATAAGTATTCTTGCGATGTTATTTATTTTGATTTTGCAAAAGCTTTCGATCGTGTGTCTCACTCCAAACTTATAGCCAAAATACGAAGTTTAGGGTTTCATCCAATACTTGTTAGATGGATAGAGGAGTATCTCGCTCAACGGACATTTCAAGTAAGAGTGGGGCAATCTCTCTCCAATATCGCTAATGTCCTAAGTGGAGTTCCGCAAGGAGGTGTTCTATCTCCGGTCCTTTTTAACATCTTCACGGCCGAAATTCCCAACCTCATACACAACACTGGGGCGATATGTAAGATGTATGCTGATGACATAAAAGTTTACAAAGTTGTATACCAACCGGGTGACACAAGGGTAGTGCAGGAAGCTATAAATGTCATGGTGGACTGGTCTAACAAATGGCAATTGCCTCTATCCCCGCTCAAGACGGTCTGTATGAAGTTAGGTTCGCGATCGGCCAAGTCAAATCATACTTACATGATTGATGGGGTAGCTGTTTCGGAAGTCAAAGAAGTTAAGGATCTTGAATTTGTATATAACGACAGACTCGATTTCGCGGGTCACATTAGAGACAAATGTAAGCAAGCTCTAGTACGCTTTTTTCATATTTTTAGAGGACTGTCAAGTAGAAGCAAGGCAGTGCTCTTGCGCGCTTACAAAACGTATGTAAGGCCCTCGTACAAATGTTAGGACTGACCGCGCGCAACTTTTCCCCTTTAGTACTGACCGCGCGCAGGAACCGTTCCGATCGCGCGCAAGATAACGTTTTAGGACCGAACGCGCGCAACGCTCGCGGTCGGAACGATCACAAAAAGTTGCGCGCGTTCCGACCACGCTTGCGCGCTTTGCGGCCGCCATCACAAACCGTTCGGACCGACGGCAACACCGAAAAGCGGGCAGAAACCGCCACGATTTAGGACTGACCGCGCGCCAACAAATTCAGACGTGAATGAAAATGCATGGTGTGTAGCGGCCGAGAACGCATTTAACTCCACGCGTGAATTAATTTTTTTTTGCTGCGGTGCTCGTACTATCTTGCTTTTTTGATGTTTATCTTCGTTTCTCTCTCTTCCCATTCTGTGATTCTGTGTTCCCGTTGATTCTATACGTGTTCAAATCGTCTTATGATTGCATGCACAGTTTAAGCGAAGTTAACAATTGGTAATTCAATGATAAATATTGAGAACGGCTAAGGGCGTAGGGTTTTTTAGATATAAGCAGATCGTGAAAGGTGTGAAGGGATTCTGGTAAGTAAACAATTACCGTCGTGAAAAGAAGATAAGGGATATCAAGGCGTGAGTGGAAGTTGTGAAAAGTGGGCGGGGCTTTAGAAGGAGTGCGCACAACATCGGCTAAAGTGCGTAGGGATTCGAAAAAATGTGAGGCGTGAGGAAACAGTATTTTGGGAGGGGGCGCTTTATGGTTCTCAAAACAGTAGTGATATTTTGGAAAGTGGGCGGGGCTTCAGAAGGAGTGCGCACAACATCGGCTAAACTGCGGAGGGATTCGAAAAAATTGTGAGCAGACAGTTTTGGGGGGGGGGTTGCGTATAATGGTTCTCAAAACAATACTGATATGTTTTGGAAAGTGGGCGGGGCTTCAGAAGGAGTGCGCACAACAGCGGCTAAAGTGCGTAGGGAATCGAAGAAACGTGAGGGGTAAGTAGTTGGGGACGCAGTATGGTTTTCAAAGCAATATTGACCAGTTTAGGAAGGTGGGCGGAGCTTCAGAAGGAGTGCTCACCACATTCACTGAAGGGCGTAGGGATTCAAAAAAAAACAAGAGGTGATCGTTGGGGGGGTGTATTATGGTTCTCAAAACAATACTGATAAGCTTTTAAAAGTGGGCGGGACTTAAGAAGGAGTGCGCACAACAGCGGCTAAAGTGCGTAGGGAATCGAAAAAACGTGAGGGGTTAGTTGTTGGGGACGTATTATGGTTCTCAAAGCGATAAGATTCGGAAAGTGGCCGAAGCTTCAGAAGGAGTGCGCACTACACTCATTAAAGGGTGTGGAGATTCGAGAAATGGGGGTGTAAAACCCGGACGTTGAAGTTTCACAGAGTTTCGTAAAGTTTATCCCGGGATACGTCGAGAAATTTTTTTTGCCAAATTGCCAGCTTGATATCTTTCTGTCCCGTACTATATATAAGGCCAGTATTTTCAGAAATATAGCCTCGAACTTCAATGGATAGCTTGTTGATGCAATCTACGAGTATCCTCCTAGAGCTGGCCTAATCATCTGAACACGACATGAAATCTCTTGTTTTGAAGGATATTAATCATTGTGAGTTTTAATTTCTCTTAAAGGCAGTGGTCGCGATCAAATATGCTTGTCGTCTTTTTCTCTCTGAACCCTTTTCTGGGTCTCGAGTAGTAGGACCTATAAGAAAAAATCGCGAAAAAACCACTGTTTTGGGCCAAATTTGAAGCCTGAACTTTCTTGTCTTTTGATGGTGGACGAGCCCACTCCACATCATCGGCATCGATGACCTCTTATATCAAGAACATCAGCTGGCTTGAAATTGAATTTCAATCAATGAACCTTCGAATTTATGTACACATCTAGTCAAAAACATTGACTATAGTAATGCTTTCATTGTTCAACTGTTTTTACTCGTTAAATTTGCATTTATTTCGTCCTCTGAATGTTGATGATTTTTGACTGCTCGGCATGAGACTGCGATCATTTCGTCATCGCTGTGCACGTGTGCACGAAGTGGCTTCTGTAGGCCCTAGAAACTCTAATTCTAGCCCGTTTTTCACCGCGCTACCTTCCTAGTTTTTCAGCTGTTTTCGATCTAGGCTAATTTTTGTAGTTTTTGCGATGACGTTTTTCATCGTGGCCACTGCCTTTAAAGACAGCATACACGCTTGCAAACATAGTCGAGATAACAGCATAATTGGGCCCGCATTGTCCCTATCATGTTGTCATCGAAGTTTGAAGCACTGAAAACCATCGAGGATGACAACATTTCAGATTTTCTGTCTCAGAAGCCTGTGTTTTCCCATCTCTTCGAGTAACAGAATGAGAAGTGAAACTTAAGAAAACATGTGACAATTTAGAATGATAGCACTGTCAAATGGGAGCCTACGAGAGAAACAGCTCCACTGGCTAGAATATACTCTGCTGTCTGCTTACCGGCAAAATGCTTCATTCCAAAAGCCAGCCGGAGTAGAGCGGTTTTCCTGAAAATGGATGCAAATTAATCGGTATGTAGACATGCTGCATTTAGTTGAATCGAGCTGGTTCTCTCGTACAAATCCGAATGGTTTGCGAGCGTGCATGCTGTTCTTAATGTTGATTATTGTGGTAGTGCAATGTATTGTTCTTATTTAGCTCGGAATGAATCGCTGAAATCGTCCTACCATCATTTCATATTGTAAAGTCAGTTTCGCGTCTTTCATAGCTCTCACCGCAGGCGCAGCACGAGCGGGGTGAGCGTTGGACTAGAAACATCTTTCTCTCGTTGAGAGTTACTTAAAATTTCCGGCGGCACAGCTATGGTGGAGCACGGAATGAAGTTGGGCTTCAGCCGTGACATGCATTGTATTTCCTAGCTTGAATATACAGAGTACGATAATCCCGGAATTATTTATGTTGGAGTGAGCTTGAACTGACAAGCGGGTATTGATTCAGAGTGAAACCGCCTTAACGGTTTGGGCGGCGCCGTCATGGTAGCTACTGGATGGGCTGAACGCGCGTGCCGCGCAGAGATAGGTTTCACAGTCCATCGCACGTCCCGCGCGTGCCGGGCTTGAGGTGAGGATTATGAAATATGCTTTTTGCTTCGTTGCATTCTTTGCTGTAATGCATCTCTTCCTAATGCATGCCTTAGCTTTGACTTCTTTCTTCTCTCCGAAAATGGAAGCCTGCGTTCCAATCAGGGTTCGGCATGGGTGTGGGCCCCCACAGGGGTGGGGTCTGAGCTCCGGAGGGGTGGAAGCGGGGGGTCTGAGCTTTGGACGAAGACTAATTGAACCAACGTGTTTGTGAGTAAAAACCGTCAGTAGCAGTTTTCACGTAGATTTCAAACATAGATTACGACTTCTAAAAGTTTAGCTTCCTGGCAAAAGTAATGATTTGGCAATGCTATAATCACAATGTTGAAAAAATAAAAAACGTCTTGAAATACCTTTTAAAATGATTTGGCGCAAAATGACCAGAAGTAATGAAAAAACTTCGAAATGTAGTGAGATGACCAAAATAGGAATTGGCGGTCAATCATAGACCAAGTTTTGATGAGTAGTGACAGACGAGGGATAGGATTTTAGAAGCTTTCCCGTTAAACTTATCAAAGCTAAATCAAGCGCGCATCGGATTTGAGTGTTACGTTCACATAGCTTGACCCATGCTGATTTCCGTATTACGGCTTCAATAAAATGTTTTACGGTTTCTGTTGCGCGCTTGAGTTAACTTTGATAAGTTTAACGGGAAAGTTTCTCAAAACCCTATCCCTCTTCTGTCACTACTCATCAAAGCTTGGTCTATGATTGACCGCCAATTCCTATTTTGGTCATCTCACTACATGTCGAAGTTTTTTCATTACTTCTGGTCATTTTGCGCCAAATCATTTTAAAAGATATTTCAAGACGTTTTTTTTATTTTTTCAACATTGTGATTATAGCATTGCCAAATCATTACTTTTGCCAGGAAGCTAAACTTTTAGAAATTTCATACATTTTTCCCAAAGGTTTCCTTTTTGGCCTGATTTTTGCTTAGCGATTCCCATTTCGGAAGGGCAAAACCTATGACTACAGTTTTTGCCTTCGTTGAATAATGAAATAGGTACCGACCGGTGTTGTCGGACAACTATAACTCCTAAAAATTGTGACCCAAAACCATAAAAAAAATGACCCTTGCTTTTCCACTGGGGTCCCAAACATTTTCTACGGCGTCCTGCGCACTTCCACTATGGTCCCGCACACTTTCTACGGCATCCTGCGTATCCCCATTGGGGACCCGCACACTTCCTGCGGCGTCCTGCGCATTCCCACTGAGGGCCACACTCTTTCTGCGGCGTCCTGCGCACTCTCACTGGGGTCCCGTACACTTTCTATGGCGTCCTTCGCATTCCCACCGAGGGTTCAATTAGGAAGTTTAAGGTGAAGTTAAGGTCTGCTCAGAATAATATTCAAGACATATGAATTCAGCATGTGAAAAGTTCAAAGCAGTTTGACGACTAAATGTTGAATGATTTCTGCAAATGATTTCCATGAGTCACGAGAGTTGATATTTGAGTTGAGCGGGGTCGACTCACTCAATATACTCACTTTCACCATCTCAGATGAACGCTGAAGACCGCTACAGTATGCCTTTCTCAGGTGTGGTCTCGCCGAAAGTCGTCAAGTTTGAGAACTAGGAGTTATGAGAGTAGGATATTTGAGTCCAGTGTGGTCGATTCACCCTGTTTACAAACCTTCATCATGTCAGAGTAACGCCGAAGACCGCTTCATGTAGAGCGGGAGACGAGGAAAAAATCGGCTAAGTCCATGAACATGAATTCGGTTCTAGAACTGCAGTAACTTAAAGGCAGCATACACGCTCAAAAATGATATCAATTTTATGGAATGAATCGAAGGTCTGAAGCTGTTAATATTCAGAGATAACGAAAAAACCGGAAAAAAATCAACTGAAATGAAGATATAACGGTTCGTTCTACATTGGCCCAGAAGTGGACGAGTTTTACTGCAGTGGCTGAAATAGCGGAGCTAGCGACAAATTTGTTGGGATAACGACGCTAATATATTCGTTCGACCCTTTCTGGTACGCTTACGACGTTAGAAGCGTAAAAAATGAGCCAAAATGACCGTAATCGAGCATTGAACATTTTTATTGAGGGGCGGAGCCCGTATCGGTGGGCGGAGAAAGGATGATTTTGTGACTCAATGCGGCTCAAATACGGTCATTTTAAATCGTTTTCAACACTTCAGACTTCGTGACGGTTCTTCTAGGGCCCGTACAACCCCACTAATGTAGTTATCTCATCAACTTTTGCGAGCGCGTATGCTGCCTTTAAGTTCTAAATAAGGTAACCGGAATAATCCTAGCTTTAAGAAACCACGCTCTGAACCCTACCGTTTAAAACCACCCGCATCCCCTGAGAAGGCCTTTGAAGAAAATTTTCCTGGTGTGTTCTGCAACATTTTCTGCGTTTTCTCAGTACTTAGGTGGGGGCCCAGCTGTGGGCCCTCAGAGCATTTTAAACAAGAACCCACACCTACTGAATTTTCTTCAAAGGCTTTCTCCGGGAGTGAGGAGAGTTTCAAACGATAGAGTATAAAATCTAATTTCTTAAAGCCAGGATTTTTCCAAACAACTCGTTCAGCACTTAACTTTTACAATGTTCCAAAAACCCTACTTTTTTAAGGACCGCCGATTTTTTCGTCTCCCGCTATTTATGTAGCGGTCTTTGGCGTTCATCTGAGATGGTCAAAACAAGTCTTGATAGTAAATTGACCACGCTGGACTCAAATATCCCACTCTCGGGACACCTAAGTTTCAAAAATGCCTCTTTTCGGCGGGACAACACCTGAGAAAAGTGTGCGGCCTCATACTGTAGCGGTGTTCAGCATCCATGTTGGACGCTGAAAGGGAGTATACCGAGTAAATCAACTACGCTGGACTCAAATATCCTACTCTCGTGACTCGTAAAAGAATATGGACTTCTGGCGCGATCCAACCGTCCCTCAAAAATTCGCATTTTATTACACAGCACAAGCTGTTACCAGTTACATATACTTTTGCCCTATCAGCTCCTCTCTACATAAATGCAATAAGCGCAGTTCTGGCCTTTCTTCCTCTCAAACATCCGAATTTAGTGGCAAAGCACCGGCTTCGAGTTGTCAATTTTGGTTTTTATACCATTTCACATTTTTATACTTACCATTTAAATACGACAAGAGAAATTTTACCGCAGTGAAGCGTTAGAGGTATGTAAACCTGCTGGATAAACTGCTTGAACACATCAGCTCTTGGTGGGGGTGGGAGAAAACGGTCGAAGATTGACCGACTAACGTTCATGGGGGGTCTGAGCAAAACTGGCCGGCCCACACCTCGTGCAGTACCCTGGTTCCAATACCTCTGAAAAGTACTGCTCCGTTGTCAATTTCCAGTTTGTATTATACAATATATTTTCCACATTTTTTCAAAGCATGATTGACAATATTTGAGGTCAAAACCTATTAAAAATGTGAAAAGTCCTTTCAAGGTCATAACATGAAAATACAGTTCGGGAAAAGGCCGTGGTGCGATTGCGATCAACACACTAGGATCCATATTATATCCCACGACAGAAAATCTTGGAGGAATCCAGAGCTTGAACTTGGCAGGTTATGGGGTGGGTCTACTTCCCTTTTACGTGGAAATCTCGGATTTCGCTCCTGAGCTAAGTACTTTAAAGGCACAGTCCAACCTCGGAATCATTTTTCTGTTTTCCTGCCTATCTCAAAACCGGTCCCGCGCTGATTCCAATGATGCCTCTGGAATCGTATAAGACCCGCTGTAAACGGAGTTATGGCCCCTCAAAAACTGAGCTAGGGAAGCATGTGGACGAGTAGTCCGAGGCTTGTAACTTCCTTCATCTGCAACCGATGCATGCGAGCTGACCTGAATCGAGAGGGAGGCTGAGAATGAAGGGAAGAACGGGGCTATTAGTTGGAAACCATCGCTCATCTCGCCACTGTTGAGCTCTAAATATCGTAAAAGGGGCGTGCCAAAGTGGCTTTCCGACGGGGGCGCCCCAGGGTGGCTCCCTCCTAATCTCACCTATTCAGGAGAATCGAGAGCTCGCACGTGGCAGGTGTTGTATGGGGAGGGTCTACTTCACAATTATTTGGAAATCTCAAATTTCGCCCCTGAGCTTCGACTGTGCCTTCAAGCCCCTTTCTCAGCTATTTTGCCGTCGTCCGACATCGGGCAGTGCTATCTGACGTCGCGCGCGGCGCATGCAGGCCTGTGATGAAGCAACCGATAATATCGCCGTCTTTTCCCATTTGTGGTGTACTGTATTTGATATCAGATGAAAATATAGTTTTCTGATGTTCAAATATATGAATCAGAGGGTTGATTTGACTATATGAAAAATAACATTCTTTGTTTGAGCGCAACCTTTTTTAGATAGCTAAGTTTCTATACATGCACTTTCACGTATGAAAAATGAAATATTCTCGACATGAACTATTTTAATGTTATGGCATAGGAAATATGTACTTCATCTTTCTCATAGGTAATTTTTGCAAGTTTCCTTCATATTTCGGAAAATACGAAGTCGTAAATTCACTGCAACAGTTGTTGCATAATTCTGTATGTAGCTGTTCCTGTGTGAGGAAGAATTTGTTGTACTATTATCGTTTCAGTACTTGCTCATGTATTATCAAGTGATTACTTTATCAATAAATTTGCGAGTCTGAACTGTGCATTATCTTCTGCAACACGTCAGCAAGGTATGCCCAAATTAAGATCTCCACTGCTGGCTGTTAGAGAGTATAACAGCCAGTAGTGGGGGTCACGACTGGAGGGCTCCCTGCTAGCGTATTGCGCTGTTCTAAGCTCCGCCCACTGGGCAGGGCCCGTGGTTTCATACTTGCCCGCGTTCCGAACGCAAAGTGCCGTGATGCAGAGTTGCGTTTGGAACGCGCACACTTCCGTACTGACCGCGCCGGTATACCGGTTGGAACGCGCGCAATGATGCGGTCGGAACGTCGCCAATTCCGGTCCGACCGCGCTAACTACCGGTCGGAACGCGCGCAGTGGTGCGGTCGGAACGTCGCCAATCCCGAATTCGGGCCTATTGTTGCGCGCGGTCGGTCCTCATATTCGTCTGAACCCAAAAACCACAATTCGGGCAAAATCGTTTACTTTTAGTGCAGGGAGTGCCTTTCTAAAAGCTACAAAAAATACTCCAGCTACAAATATGACTTCTGCTCAGTTTAAGCTGAGAATATCAAACCTTTTTCATAGCTACGAGTTATCCTAGTTTGATTGGTATCGACAGCACTAGTGCTCATAATTATATTTTTCTTTTGTTGCACTGTGTTTGTGCAGTTACTTGTTTTTTCTCGCCGTTAGATGTTTTTTTTCCAACGGTTGCCTTATGTAATCGTAATAAAACTAAACTAAACTAAACTAGAAATTTTACATACAGCCTAAACAGGACAGGACTGCTTTAGATTCCTGACCTGCCTATATTCTTCAAAATATTGATAATTTAAAGCCTAATATCAGACGAATACTAAAAATAACAATTTTCGTGGGGGGCTAGCACAGAATTGTACTCGAATCTCTTTTAACAAATTCGGCTAAAAGGCTATCCCCGGGGGATGGTGTGTCGGCACTGGTTTAGGGAGACTACCACGATCTCAGATAACCGCCGCATTCAATGCGTGTCGAATATGCATTCAACTCGAGTGACCACACCCATCGAAAGGCTCTATCACCGGGGCACGCGCTCCAAACAGCAGCACGTGCTGCAAAATTTCAAAGCAGGAGAATGCGCCGCAAATTTCAATCGCAGAAGTACGTTTTGCAAGGTAGTCCAGCGCTATCGTAGCAGCACCACCGACGTGCGACGCGGCCAGCTCGCCGAGCACCATCTGGGACGGCCATCAGCGATTGGACGAGGCCTCCAGCGGCCGGGCGGGTAAAGAACAGCAACCTTGGGTAATTGAACCGGCAAAGCTGCCGACCTCTCACTTCCGTCTCAGGAGTGCATTGTATACTTTCCTTTTTTGGATCATCGTTTTGTCATCAAGTTGAATGTGTAACATGCCGGCATTGGACGGCTTATTTGTTAGAGCACGTGCTGTAATTTAAAACACAGTAGGAGCACGTGCTCCCCTAGCAGCACGTTCCCTGACTGTGCTCGAAACCACCTTGTCTTCGAGTTGAATGGATATTCGACACGCATTGAATGCGGCGATTGTCTGAGATGTTGCGCGGCAGACACAACGTCACTAGCGAGGTTACATACCATCGATCTTGAGGAATAGGACGCGGTTTTGATGACTATTGTTTCTTTTTGGTCGAAATTCTAAATTTCAATCAACAGACTTGGTTTGCAATAAAGAAGAAGGCGGACATAAATGTAAACCCAACTCAGTTCTGCGATATCGCGGAGTTTTAATACCTAGCATTTGAAGCCTGGCCACATAATCTGGCCATTCTCGCGTAAGGAATAGTTTGACAAAGCGCGCCTGGTCTAGCGCCTCTGCACCTTTTCAATGAGTTCATCATCCTCAGCTAGAAGGCACAGGACACTCAAAAAATCCATTTCCAGATTTCATGCTTATCTTGGAGAGAGTCACACGCCGATCACAGTGGTATCTCTGAAATCGTCCAAGACCCCCTTTAAACAGAGTTATGGCTCTTCAAACATGCCAATATTTTGAGGGTGAAAAATTGGTGGACGAGTTGTCTCAGACCTGTTTTTCTCTTCATTCGCAACCGTTGCGCGTGAGCGAGCTGGGATAAGCAGACAGCCCGGCAGTGGGTTGAAAAACGACGACTCGTCAGAATTCATCCATCCATCGAGCCGCTATCGAGTTCGAAAATCTGTTAGGGGTCGGGCCTGTGGTGGTGAGCAGGGGTGTGCATTTTCCGCTTACCGATTTACCGATTTTCCGGATTCACCGATGTTTTTCGGTAAATTTTGATTTACCGAGTTTTTCTCGAAATTTACCGATTTTTTTTTCTCAAAAATTTGGGTGTTTTTTGCCTGATCGGCCTACTTCTTACTCGTATTTCACGGGTTCGCTACTGCTAAGGCATGCATTTGGCGCGATATCCTTCTTCATCCTTCTTTTTGTTACTCTTTTTTAACCCTTTGGCTTACTTTTTGAATGCTCAAACGATCTCTTCACCTTTATTGTCCACCCAGAAAATTATTATTTAGGTTTAATCCTTATCTTGGAGAGGGGCGAAATTGGCAAAATTTTGAGGGCAAAATTGGGTGGACGAGTTGTCTCAGGCCTGTAATTCTCTTCATTCTAAATCGCTGCACGAGAGCAAAACAGGATGAGGAGATAGACCGGCAATGGACTGAAGAACGACGACATGTTGAGAATTCATCCATCCATACGAGTTCGTAAATCTGGTAGGGGGCCGGGCCTGTGATGGTCGCTTATATCTCGCTTATTTGGAGGAACTGAGATCTCGCATTTGGCACGTGTTATACAGGAGGGGTCTTCTACACAATTACATGGAAATCTCAAAATTCATATCTGAGGGTGTACTGTGCCTTTAAGATGGTGACCACTAGGGCTGTGCGTTATAACGCTAACGTGTTAACGCACTAACGGGCTAACGCGAATTTTTTTTGGAAAATTACAATTAACACTTAACGAAAAAGTCATAAAATCACGTTCATTTGGGTTCGTTAATTGCGAAAAAAATACTGCACTAATTGATCTGCTTCAATGGCAAATTTCAAAATTTTGGCCGTGCACGTCGCTTCGGCCAGCGGAGCGGTCAATCTTCATTTTTTGTGGAATCTATCGCTGACCTCAATGTTTCTCACTCCATTGTTTATCTGTTCCAATTATTTCTTCTGAATATCGAAAAATTTGAATCCGTGTTCCGAAAACGGGAACGTGAGGTGTACCTCTCTGCGGTCGAGTAAGGTACCCAACGAGTGTTGGGAGCGGGGACTGAAGGCCGGTCTTCTTTCTCACCTTACTACATTCTCTCATAGGCATAAAGACTGTCTGCCGCGTTTCTGTACACGTGAAGACATATAGTGCAGTACTTCAAAAGTTGCACATCTACTTACCAATGAGAAACGGTTGGTCGGTAATCAATGTGCATGAAAGTCATTGCAACGCAACCGCTCCCACTCAACCAGTGGCGAGCGTGTTGCCTAAGAGTTCATGCAATTTGATCTTCAGCCGACCGCTTCTCATTGATGCGGAAATGTACAAAATTTGGTGGACCGCACTAAGGCCCCTAACAGTTGATCGAGAAAATCAGCCCAGCCCGATCGATACGTATGAGAAACATGGATGATGGAGGTTGCAAAAAACACCCAGGGCCGTATGCAAGAATGCGCCTGCTGGGGCAGGGGCATTGCAGCCGGCGCCTTCGAAGACCGCCGTTGCTCACAAGACAGGACATGTCTATCGTGGTTGGTCACAAGTCTATACACGTGTGTCGTGCCCCATCGCTGTGCCCTAGCCGCCCCAGCTAGGAGATCGGAGCTGCTGGGGGCAGCGAGAAAGTCTGCTGGGGCGCGATATACGTGTCTTGTGGCCAACCACTATAGACGTGTCCTGTCTTGTGAGCAACGGCGATCTTCGAAGGCGCCGGCTGCAGTGCCCCTGCCCCAACCTGCGCTTTCTTGCATACGGCCCCCGCCGTTGTATCCACGTGTGTCAGACGCGGTCTGTATGTATGAAATATTTGGAACGATCATGGATGTCATTCATTTCTTACCGTATATCATGTGAACATCGGTCAGGTCAGCCACATCGGGTGTTTTTTGCATTCCACCTCATGCATGCCATTCATGATTATCGACCGAGCTGGCTACACCGATCATCAAACGGTGACCGAAGCCTAAAAAGCACAGTTCAGCCTCGAAATCGTTTCCCTGTTTATCTGCCCTTATTGAAAACGGCCCCACGCTCATTCCAATAATGTCTCTGAAATTGTACAAGACCCTCTAGGAACGAAATTACGGCCCCTCAAAAATTGAGCTAAGGAAGCTTAGTGGACGAGTTGTCCGTGGCTTGTATCTTCCGTCATTTGCAACCAATGTATGCGAGCCGACCTGAATGGATAGAGAGGCTGAGAATGAAGGGAAGAGCGGAGCTATTGATCGGAAATCATCGCTCATCTCGCCACTGTTGAGCTCGAAAGATCGTAAAAGGGGCGTGTCAAAGAGGCTTCCGGATGTGGGAGCCCAGGGTGCCTTCCTCCTATATCTCGCTTATTCGGAGGAATTGAGAGCTCGCACTTGGCCGGTGGTACATGGGGTGGTTCTACTTCACAATTATGTGGAAATCTCAGATTTCGCCCCTGAGCTTGGATTGTACCTTAAAGGCAGTGGTCGCGCTCAAATATGCTCGTCTTCTTTTCCTCTCTAAACCCTTTTCTGGGTATAGAGTAGTAGATCCTATCAGAAAAAATCGCGAAAAAAACGCTGTTCTGGGCCGAATTCGAAGCCTGGACTTTCTTGTCTTTTGATGGTGGACGAGTCCACCCCAAACCATCGGCATCAATGATCTCTAATATCAAGAACATCAGCTGGCTTGAACTTGGATTTGAATCAATGAACTTTCGAATTTATGTACACATCTAGCCAAAAACATTGGTTGAAGTGCTTGCTTTCATTGTTCAACTTTTTTATTAGGTAAATTTGCATTTATTTCTTCCTCTGAGTGTCGATGATTTCTGAAGGCTTGGCATGAGACTGTGATCTTTCTGTGCACGTGTGCACGAACTGGAAATTTAGGGTCTTAATAACTCTAATTCTAGCCCGTTTTTCACCACGCTACCTTCATAGATTTTGAGCTGTTTTATATCTAAGCTGATTTTTGTAGTTTTTTCGATAACGTTTTTCATCGCGACCACTGCCTTTAAAGACTAAACCGAGGAATGGAATAAAATCTGCGTCAAGTATGCACACATACCAAACCAATCCGAAGTGCGACAAATGCCGTAGAATATAGAGTTTTCGGGCCGTTTTAAGGATATCGTTCTGCGTATGTTCACGTATGTACTCTGTGTAAGACAGTGTAGCGCACCACTTGCCAAGACGGTCCAGACAACCATTCTGAAGTCCCATCAATTTTACACGGGGCACCCTGTTAAACAATTTTCCAGGATGCAGTGCATGCTCCACATAAAGTGCTTATCACTCTTTACACGGTGCACGCTGTACATGGAGCGCTACTCAGTTTCTACGACGCGTCCCACGTTCTAAATACATCCAGCGCTACTGCCCGCTACGGCCATTGTTATACCCTTCTTCGGCCCTGTCGCGGTCGCAGACTAGAGCGACGTCGCAATCGCTGAGGGCCAGCTGTGCTATGCCACACACCACGCCAACTTACGTCTGACACGCGCTATAGCGCGCGCTATCGCGGACAAATGAAAAACCTGGAATCAACAGCAAATCACTTTAGTTCCAGCTCTATAAAGAGGCAGGCTTTTAGGATAAGGTGAAGATTCCAGGAGAGAAAAGGAAGAAGGAACTACAAAAAAAAGAAAAACGGAGGAAACCCGCTCTCAATCAAATACTCCGTCGCTGTCGCGGGCATCGGTCGCAGTGCGCCACTCTGCGACCGATGCCCGCGACACCGACCGACTGCGGCACGGTTTCAACATTTGAATGTATAACACCCATCTGCGACCCTGAGACGCGACCGGCGCATGCGAAGTGTTCCTGCGACAGCTTTTTCATGGTGAAAGTGTGGGTCCTGGCACGATTCGTAACAGATGAGCGAACCTGTCGCGGTCGCAGACTGGAGGTATAACAATGGCCTAAGACGCGGCGCACGCCCTCATGAAGCGCTAACCATTGCTCACGACGTTCTGCCGACGTCATCTGAACGCCCACCCACTTTCCACGACGTCTTCATCTGCAGCCCTACCTGCTTACCATGGCGTCCTGCTGAGGTCATCTGAAGCCCTACCTACTTTCTATGACACCATCTGTAGACCTATTCCTTTTCCATGAAGTCCTGGGGTGCGTTCCAAGAACGTTCCCACGACGCCGTGGGAGGAAAAACAACCCTCCTATGGACAAATTTGCTCGCCATGGACGCGAATTATAACTGAAAATTGCTCCCACGTGGCCGTGACTACGTTTCCATGGACGCGTTTTGCCATGGGAATATTCTTGAATCGCACCCCTGGCCAAGTCATCGCAAGACCCACCCACTTTCCACGACGTCCTGCCGACGTCATTTGAAGGTCTATGTTATTGTTTCTGGGACTACTGATGGTTTATCGATTTTTGCTGTGATCAGGTTATGTTTTTCATTTTTCAACGAAACCCAGAATTAACGCATTAGCGCATTACGGTTCAACGCGTTTTTTTTTTCAAAAATTAACGATTAGCGCTTAACGAAAAAACAAATTTCCTTCATCGCACACCCCTGGGGCCGAATGCATTATTGGGCCGGGTCGGGGCAGGGCAGTCCGCGCCCTTGAAGAACTCTGTAAATCAACCAATCAATCGTGCCCCAGCTGCCCCAGCTCGGAGGCTGGGGCAGATAGAGCAGCGAAAAACACAGCTGGGGCACGATTGATTAGATGATCTACTGCCCTCGCACTGCGATCTTCAATGATGCTGACTGCCCTACCTCTACCCCAACACGGCGCGTTGATGCATCCGCCCCCTGGTGACCACAACTGCGTGCAGTACTCCACAAGCGGTTGACAGTAGACAATATACTTTTACGTTTTCAGATTTTTTTCAAATATTCGACTTTTCGATTAATTTGGAAATCTGAACTTTTCCACTATTCGAATAATCCGGAAATTGACTTTTTCGAATGTTGATTTTCGAATTATTCGGAAATTGGCGCCTTTCGAATTGCCGTTTTTTCGAATAATTCGAAAAATGACACTTTGGAATAAATAGTCTACTTTTTCAATCGACTGTCGAGTAAATAGTCGAACTTCTTCCCTTGTGCCTTTCCCTCTTTTTTTCCAGAAAAAAGCTCCTCTGAGAAAAATTGCCGCGTCAGTTCCAGGAAAGTACCGCGACCCTCGAATGTGCCGCGATAGTCCGCGATAGTACTGCAGCGGCTCCGCGAGAATACAGTAGTGTACAGGCGTGGAGTACGATGTACTAGCCTGTGTGGGTAAACGAAATTGTCGCCGGTTCAATTACCCGAGTTTGAGGTACATTTCGTATTTTCGTGGGCGCAGAAGCGGCGGTAACCTCTGTTCCTATTAGACATAGAAGGTAATGACTGCAGGTGCGTATTTTTGTTCTTAGGCCCCCCTAGTTGTATTGTCATTTTCAAATAACTTCGTATCAGATACTCTCCCGGAGCCGGTGCGGCACTATCGCGGAGCCGACGCAGCACGCACTGCCGCATCGCCGCTACGGCTCCGCGACAGTTCCGCCGCGGCTCCGCGATAGTGCCGGCGCTGCTCCGCGAAGGTGCCGCTCCGACGCCTGTAGGCTCCGAAGCGGCATTATCGCGGAGCCGCAGCGGCAATTTCTCTCAGAGTCGATGATTATAGTCAGCCTCTTCGTTTCTTACTTTTGGGATTATACGAAGCTGCTGAATAGGCTAGCAAACAAACTGTATTCACGATTAGGTTAAGTACATCAAGAATATTTTTTTCCAAGTTGATACGTGGATGCGACAGATAATGCACATTATTGCTGCTTACTCTACTAAATTTCGCAGAAATGACACTTTTTAAAAACCCTCTTCTCTTGAAAAGGGTGCAACGGTACCATGAAGAAAATATCTGTCTCACTATCCTCGCGACAGTCATCATTTTGAAGGAACTACTTTTAATACTCATAAAGCTGAATACTCAAAGCGCTTGTGGTGACTATAGTACGTTGGAGGGCGAGCGGTGAAGACGAGGGCTCGGTGGGACAAACCGCGCTCCAAATGCGAAGCCGCAACATGACCGCATCGTTTCGGGCAATCTTCTGGATGGCCTTTCTGTTCTTTCAGAATTGAGAGGATAAAAACATACGACAAGATACTGTCCATGATGTCTAAGGTGCGTTCGAATGAGAATGGCGGCCAATGCGGCTGGCGTGCTTGGCAGGCGACCGTCGCGTTCGCCGCTCCCGGACGAGCATGCGAAAAGTCCTCATCGCCATCGACTACGAACGGGGTGGCACCGGCTGGCAGCAAGCACTGCGCCGATCAATCTCTGCAGACAGACGGTGGGAGAGGGGACGGCCCTTCGTTGAAATCCAACACTCGTCCGAGGGCGGCACATGCGACGGCCACCTGCCAAGTACGCCGGCCGCGTGGGCCGCCATTCTCATTCGGGCACACTTTAACTGTCATGTTGGACAGTTGAAGATGGCAGAGCAGAACTGGATTTAGGCCGGGATCATACTTCGGGCGACCAGCGGCGCGACGCAATGTTTGCCATCAATATCGACGGAAAATCGATAAACCTCTTTTTCGCTATGGCTGTCGCGCGTCGCGGGAAGTATGAACCCGTCCTTAATCCTCCAGCGACCGATGGGCAACGTTTCAGAGGTATGGTATAGTTTGACGCTGTCATGAGCGACCAGTTTGCAATCTAGCACACATCGTGGCGGGACCCGCATCGGAGCAACGGCATCGGTTGTTGTAGGAACAGTTATCGCGCGTCTGCCGCAGCGACGTGACGCGAAGGGCTGACATACTGCGAATGTGCCAAAGTCTGTCGCTGTGCAGAGCGACGCGACTGTGTGTCGCGAAAGTATTCCATACCCCTTAGACCAATGGTATACTTTTGCGACACGCGGTCGCGTCGCTCTGCACAGCGACAGTGGCAACGACAGGAATCTGCACATTTGCAGTATGTCAGCCCTCCGCGACACGTCGCTGCGACGGACACGCGAGAACTGTTCCCACGGCGGCCAATGCCATTGCTCCGATGCTGGTCCCACCACGATTTGTGCTAAATGTCATGACTGTCGCTCATGACAGCGACAATGTAGCGACAATGTGTGCCTTAGGGAGTGGAGAAACCTCCACCAATTGGTCGACGGAGGAATAAACATCTCCCGTACTCACATATCCCCTTGTACCATGAGACAATAGAGAAATTCTGCAGACCTTTTTCAGGACTACACTGTAGATATTATAAATTACTGAACCGTTCTATAAAATGAAACGGCCCTGGTCCTTAGGAAGAAGAGAACGAGGAAAAACTAGTGTTGCGTACTCATGAATTTTCGTAGTCTTTTAATTCGATAAAGTGGAGACTATCGAATTCATTCGACTGTTTGTGTAAATTTTCGAATATTCGAGTTTCCGAATAACTTGGAATCTTGAGCTTTTTTCTAATATTCTGTTGTTCGAATAATTCAGAATCTCACATTTTTCGAATATTCGACTTTTCGAATTACTCGACGTCGACTTTTTCAATCGAATGTATATTCGAATCATTCGATTCGGTCAAAGTATAACACGCAATGATTTCTCTCTTATATTGTTCAAGACAGGGGTGTTGAAGCGATCTCTTAAAGGCAGTGTTCACGATAATCTTTAGTTTTGAGATTATTCGCTATATTGATCAAGTGGCCCTCGGGTAGAACTAAAAGACGTAGAAATTGAAAAAAAACGCACCAGAAGTACACGAAATCCCCAAATGTCACCACGCCTCTTAAGTATCACAGGAAGTGTTTGTTATGACAATGAAATCTTTTGTGGACCCGTCCGTTGCGATTCTCTACTATCTATTGCTCCGTTCTTTTCTTGGGGCACCAACTAATCCTGCTTTGCTTAAAATATTCTTATATTTTCGATTGACCCAATTTCCAACGGTGACAAACACCATGAACATGTTTATCCAACCGGACAACTAGTCGATGCTAAAGAATAATGTCACGGAAATACAACGTTTTAATGCGTTTCTCGCCGTTTCTTCGTAATTTTGGTTACACTTGGAGGCCAACGCATTGTCCGATGGGAAAAACTCGGGGACGATAATCATCGTAAACACTGCCTTTAATACTGTGCTTATCTGGGCCAAATTCCGGTCCGCAATTGCGTCCCGACACGTTTTGCGACCGCACGCTCCCGAATCAGAAGAGCTTCCAGCGCCGCAGCCGCCGATCTGCTGACTATAGGTGGGTTTTGGAAACTGGAAACTAAGAAAAATTGGAGAAAGTTGTATAAAAATGCCACATCGAGTCGGCTTTGGCGCTGGAAACCCGACTGACTCGAGCGCGTGCGGCTGCAAAGCGTGTCGAGATGCAATTGCGGACCGGAATTCGGCCCAGATAAGCACAGTACAGTTTGCCACAGGAGTAGCTTTCTTAGGATCCCGTCATAGTCGGTGGATCTACTGAGTTCCACCGGGTCGATACGCACCGAATTCGTAGAAAACGGGTGCAAAAAAATCAACCCACTGAGTCCGACTGCGACCGTCTGATGCCCACAGCAATCCCCCCGGTCGATACTGATGGTTCTCATGCGTACAAGGGCGGGGCCAATGCGCCGACTGAGTCCGACTGAGTCCCACCGAACTCATCCTCACCCCACCCGGTCGATACGGGTGTTTCTCACGTAATTTGGGTGCGACTGCGACCTGCCGAGTCCCGCCATCTCGACTCTCGTCGTCTGCGCTCTGCCCCACCTACTGCTGCCGCTGACTATCGATTGCGTGTTTTGCAGAGAAACTGGTTGGCGCTGGGGGCAACCGGACTCAGCAGGTTTTTCCACCCCGGACTCATTCGGACTCAGCAGGTTTTTCGACGAAGTCTGACGGGCGCCTTAGAGGCTTCATCGCAGTGTGATTTCCACCTGCATTAGGAGTTAATGAGCACACCCAAGTCCTTTATACTCTCGTGCACGGTAAGCACCACGTCGTTTAGACGTAAGGGGAACTCGTGCTGGAAGGTCAGATCGAGTAGGCTTCACTATTTCCAGATAGGTGTAGCTGCCATAGCTTGCACCAGTCAGCAAGACGGGTCAGGTCACACTGAAGCTCGTGAAAATCGATAGCAGAATTGTGAGGAAGGCGATATATCTTCAGATCATCCACAAAAAGTTTACATGTGCTCGACAACCCCTCTGACAATGAGATATCATTTACGTAAATATGAAAAAGCAAGGGACCAAGAACATTACCCTGAGGCACACCGCTGGCAACTTGGCATGGATGAGAACAAGAGTCGCCGATCAGGACTATGAAATCGCGAGGAGTAAGGTAGGATTTCCACCACTCTCAAATGTCACCGCAAATATCATAGCCTTCAAGTTTCACAAGCAAATTTTAATGACAAACGGTGTCGAAAGAATTAGTGTAGTCGATGTATTCTCTGGTTCGGGATTAAATTCAGTGTGTGCCATTGCGGGCTCGCGCTGCAGACACGCGAGGCATCGGTTTCGTACGAGCGTCCGCGTCAGGGTACTGCACGAGGTGTGGGTCGGCCAGTTTTGCCCAGACCCCCCCCCCAGGAACGATAGTTGGTCATTGATTCAGGCCAAAAACAGTTTCTATCGGTTTGTGAATAGCAAGCTTAAATGTAAAACTTTCGTTGGTGCTCTTAAGAAAGGAGATCGGAGAGCTCTGACTAATCTTGACAAAGCAAATCTACTTGCAGACGAATTTCAGTCAGTTTACTCCTGCGATGACGGAAGGCTACCTGCCTTTGAGGTTCATGTGGAAAATCCTATGATTTCGTGTCCCTGGTTTTATGAGAAGGATGTTTTCGATGTCATTATCAATTGGAAAGCTTCTTACGCAGTAACTCCTGACCACATTCCCTTGATTTTCCTAAGAAATGTTCCTCATGTGATTGCCAAGCCATTTACTTATACAATACCGCTCGTAGGATTTGGTCAGAAGGCGCGCGAGGTCGGGTTTTAGCGTCTTTTTCGTCTTTTCCTTGTAACTCACCTAAAAATCATGTCTGAACGAAACTATGGTGATATTCGTGATCCTGGTGTCAAGGGCTACCAAATGGTGTAGCCCTTGTTGGGGTTTCGTTTTGATTTAACGAAGTTTGACAGGCAGGGTATACTGTATATTACCATTTGATGGAAGAGGGGGCTCGGCGTCCTGTGTCTGCGTCCTCGTGGCTCCCATCACACCGTCTGCAACACGCTGGCCGTCTGTGGCCTCGCCGACTCGCGTGCTGCCTTTCCCCTGCACACGTTCGACCTTGCACACTCCCCTATTCATGCTTTCTCTCCCACCAAGGTCAGCAGCGCTGATTTTCGCCGGTCCCTCAACCAGCAACTCAATCGGCGTGGGTGCGTTCACTATCCAATGCGCCCGGCACTAATCGGCCTATGTTACGTAAACATACATCGCCTCCGTCGGTGGCGCGCGCGCTCGCGTCGCGGCTTCGCGATTGAGCGCTCTTTCTCACAACACAGTGTAGTGCCACACTCCATACACTATGCAAGCTAGGTGACTTGCGATATTTAGTGTATGTGAGGAGTCTAAAGGCCTCTGTACAGCGTTGATAACTATTGGTAACTACAGTATGGAGGATATGTCGCTCAAAAACGCGATTTTCGCGAAAATACTAACCTGAGTTCACAATTGCTGAGAAACCCTGCAGAGAGTCAGTCGTGCAGTAACTGTATCGTGCGAGCTAGAAACTTTGAGCAGGAGCTGTGAAATTCAAGCAGGACCCACTTCCTTTCGGCTTCCATGTTTTTAAATCTACATATTGTCCTTATAGGGTTGAATACATATTGGGCTAGATAAATGTAAACAATACACGCATTTTACGGTACCTTAAAGGCACAGCCCAACCTCAAAATCGTTTTCCGTCTTTCTTGCTTCAGCTTTGTGAGGATTTCGGGCTGATCACAATGGTGTCTCCAGAATCGCTCAGAAGCCACCACGGACACAGCCATTATCTATCGTGACCACTGCCTTCAGTTGTGTAGAAAGCGGGATCAATTCACATAGTCGCTGTTTCAGCAGGGAATCATAGACCTGCTTTTGAGATTCAATGATCATGCACAATGCGGAAATCTGCGGTTCTACGCTGACTCACGCCATGGATCACCTATCATTTCCTAGCAGATGGTGAAATTTCTCCGAAAAAAGCATCATCTAATAGTCATCGATGCTGTACACTTGAAGCATGTGAGGTGGATTGGCCATCTTTATTTTCTCTTTTATATTTTGACTGCCAAATATCTCGATGTTGTCATTTATTGTGGTATTTAGCATTTGAAGCACAATACCGCCGCTATCCAAGGAAAAAAATGGGCGAAATGGGCAAAGTGGGCAACTAAAGCGTCTTACGTCCACAACTCGCCTCAAAGTGCTCCGTTTTCAAATTCAAGAACGCTGAAATATACAGCATGTCGTGGCCTTGTCGATCGTGTGAAAGTATTTTGCGAAATTTGAGAGCAACTTTATTTTTCAAGGCGGAATACATTTCCATTTTGACCATGCTAGAGATCGCGTACGATTGTCTTTGCCTGAATGCGCTCGTTATCTTGTGATAACATTACCTTTCGAGTGAAAACGGAGCAGTCTGAGGCATGTTGTGGTCGAAAGACGCTTTAGTTGCCCACTTTGCCCATTTTTCCCTTGTATAGCGGCGGTATTGTAGTTTGTATGGGTTTATAACAATTCGACGTCGCTTAGGCATTTGTCCTTCTACTGTCTTTATAATGCAGAAAAAAAGATGAATACAGCAAGTAAAACAACTGCAGTCAGCTGCTTTTCGCCTTGTGAGAATATTTAAACTTAAGAGCGCATTCATGGTCTCATAGAGGACCAGTTCGAGCGAATGAATCCGAAGAAAATTTAAATGAGGTTTTCTTCAATAAATACCTATAATTAAGCACAGAATCTCCAAATAAAAGCAAAAATGCTCGAGCGACATAAAACTGTTATAAACTTACAAGAAATAATTCTAATTATCGAAGCCTAAATAGATGGAACATCAGATGATTAAACAGTCAAAATATAGCATCAGTTTCAACAGAAAACGAGTCTTCTCCTCACATTTTTGGAGAATAGGGGTGGTGATGCTGAAGGATTTGCATGGGAACTTGAACAATTTGGCCCAATGCTATGTATCATATTGTTACCACAATCACAGCTGATAATTTTGTGAGGGGGGAACGTCGAACTGTTCCTTCGCCGCGCGCGGCACCATCCCCGCCGCTTACCCTCAAGATTTCCCAACGGTTCACACCAAATGGAATGATGGTGGGGGAACCGCCGAAAATCTCGACGCGGAGAGGCAGCACGCGAGTCGGCGAAGCCACAGACGGCCAGCGCGTTGCAGACGGTGTGATGGGAGTCACGAGGACGCAGACACAGGACGCCGAGCCCCCCTCTTCCATCAAATGGTAATATACAGTATACCCTGCCTGTCAAACTTCGTTAGTTCAAAACGAAACCCCAACAAGGGCTATACCATTTGGTAGCCCTTGACACCAGGATCACGAATATCACCATAGTTTTGCTCAGGGTTGATTTTGAAGTGAGTTATAAGAAAAAGACGAAAAAGACGCTAAAACCCGACCTCGCGCGCCTTCTGACCAAATCCTACGAGCGGTATTGTATCTGTAACCAGTCATTGATGTTTTCCCAAGTTCCTGCAAGATGGAAGCATTCTTACGTCACACCTCTCCTGAAAAAGGAACCAGCAAGTGACCCAAATAATTATAGACCTGTCAGCGTGACGTCATTCTTTTGCAGAGTTTTTGAGAAAATGATGAAGAAAATCATAATCGAGCATTTCGAAGTAAACTGCATCATTCCTAGTGCACAACATGGTTTCATGGCGGGGAAATCAGTGGAGACAAACTTAATTGAGTGCTTAAATGACTGGACAGAGTTACTAGATGAACAGAAAAGTTGCGATGTCATCTACTTCGATTTTTCGAAAGCATTCGATAGGGTAAGTCATCAGAAACTCTTATACAAGATTAGCAAAATCGGTCTTCATTCACTTCTGCAAAGTTGGTTGATCGACTATCTTTCGAACAGAACGTTCCAGGTGAAGGTGAATAATGAGCTGTCTACTGTTAGGTCAGTTACGAGTGGTGTTCCTCAGGGAGGTGTACTTTCTCCGTTGCTTTTTAATCTCTATACAGCTGATCTTCCGACCATTTTCGATAATTCACCAGTGGTATGTAAGCAGTTTGCTGATGATCTCAAGATCTATTGCGAACTCAGCGATGAAAATCGACCTAGAATTCAACAGGGTATCAATTTCGTTCACGATTGGTCCATTACGTGGCAACTACCCTTAGGTCCAGAAAAGACTAAATTTATGAGGATCGGAAAATCGAGTATCTCTTCTGATTATACGTTGAACGGGATTCCAATTGAGAAAGTGAGTAAGGTCACAGATTTAGGCTTTAGCTATGATAGGAAATTGGACTTTACGGATCATTATAGACAAATATGTAGAAAGGGGATTACGAAAACGTACCAGATATTCAAAGGACTTTCTACCAAGAATAAGGAAGTGCTACTCAGGGCTTACAAAACCTATGTTAGGCCAATAGTAGAAAGTGGCACAGCAGTATTTTCCCCTCACAAGAAAAAGATATACTGATGATTGAAAGAGTGCAGAATAATTATACTAGAAAGCTAATTTTGCGGTACAATGGCTTTTTTTTACACCGGCGTACCAGGGTCTAAAATCAGGAACAGATTTCTTGGTTTGAGTTCTCTGTCCTCACGTAGGGCGGTAACAGATGTTTGTTATGTTTTCAAAATGTTGTCTGGTAAAATCAAAATCAACACTTCAAAGTTCTATAAGCTCGTACCCTCAAGAACAAGAGGAATTCAGTTCAAGATATGGTATCCTAGACCGAAATCCAATACGAGAGCTCATTCTTTCACTGTCAGGGCTGGTTCGAAATATGTAGCATTGAAAAGTTCTATCATTCATTCTCTCATCAATTTTGGATCATTCAAGAGGTTTGCTAGGAACGTTTTTTTGGATTAAGTGTTGTTGCTTGATTTAGTGTGTAATCGCGTTGTGTTTTTTTTTTGGTTTTCTTTTTTCTCACGACTGTCTTCTATGGTCGTAATGAATTATTATTATTATTATAATTTTTGACCGTTTTCTCCTTAAAGGCAGAGTCCACGATAAAAATCGTTTTCGAGTTTCCACCAGAGAACGAAGGTGTAGAGTGACTGTTTCATCAGTGAAGAAAGAATCATGAAAAACGCTGCGAAAGATCGAAAATCAGCTCTTTTTCCTGAAAGCCACATTTCAACAGTGGATGAGTTGCGCGGGTATGGGCCTGAAGTAGACAGTGTGCGCAAATCCGCCCCAATGCTAAAACTCAGCCGCGCTCGCGCTCCAATGCTAATGTAGAAGCGGAGCAAACTGTTCCTGGGAAAACTCGACCGCGAGCGGAAAGGATAGCGCGAGCGGACTTCGGAGCCGTATAGAGCTCTTTGTGCTCGTTTTCGTCCGTTCTTTCGACCCCAGTGCTCCAACGAGACCCTGAACTTTCGACTTCCGGCCAAAAACCGAGGACGAAATTCATCGTGGGCGCTGCCTTTAATGTACCAGGTTGTTCAATAAGTTTTGTCGTTCGTTAAGAAAAACACAATTTTATGGTTCAAAATACACTTTATTATTCAGTATAACCTCCCTGAACATTAATACACTTGTTCCAACGATCCTCCAATCTGTGGATCCCATCCCTGAAGTGAGAATCCGGAAGGTCTGCAAAATACGCTTCAACAGCCTTTATGAACTCTACAATTGATGAAAAACGCTTGCCATGCATCAATTTTTTGAGATCTGGAAACAAATGGAAGTCGCTGGGGGCGAATCTGGTGAATACGGTGGATGCTCCAACAATTCGAACTTTAATTCATGGATGTAAGCAATTGTCAAAATGCTCTTGTGACACGGTGCATTGTCCTGGTGAAAAAGGATTTTTTCTTCGGTAAACCGAGTCTTTTTTTCACGAATTTTTGCTTCAACTGGTACAAAAGGTTGCAATAATAATCAGAATTAATTGTTTCACCAGTTTGCACGTAATCCACAAACAAAATTCGTTTCGCATCTCAAAAAATGATGCCATAACCTTCTTGGCCGATTTCCGGACACGAACTCGTTTCGAAGCCGAACAATCAGATCCACACCGCTCTTTAGCCTTTTGTTTCAATTCAGGATCATGGTGATAGACCCAAATCTCATCCATAGTGATGAATCGACACACAAAATCCACTTTATCCTTTTTGAAACTCTCCAAATGTTGCTGAGAAATACGCATTTAAATGTGTTTTTGTTCCCTTGTTAACGAATGCGGCACACATTGTGCACACAGCTTTCTAAAACCCAAAATTTCAATTGAAATATGGCTCACACTGCCTAATGAGATGTGTAGAGCCTCAACTAAATCGCTCTCAATCGATCGACGATCTTCCAAAACCATATCATGTGCTTTGGCTATGATTTCTGGTGTTGATGCGCTTTTTGGACATCCTTCACGTGGATCGTCTTCAAGGCTTGTACGACCACGTTTAAATTCAGCAACCCGTCTTTCTACTCTTCTAATTGTAGGTGAACAATCATTATACACTTTCAACATTCGTTCGTGAATTTCTTTTGGTGCTACACCTTCCAAAAGTAAGAATTTCATCACTGCACGATATTCAATTTTTTCATTGCTGTGACACGGCGACACTAAAAGGCTTGTAAAAAAGAATTAATTGACAGACTGAAATGAAACTTCACATACGTTCATATGAAGAGTGTACCAACAAAACAAAAAAAACATTTTGGGCTAGTAGCAGCTCCCTCTCTTATTGAACAACAAAACTTATTGAACAACCTGGTCAAGTAGAGCTGGGCGTGCAAAAGTATATGTGCCTGGTAACAGCTTGTGCTGTGTAATAAAATGCGGATGTTTGAAAGAGGGTTCGACCCCGTCGGTAGTCCATATTCTTTCACGAGTCACGATAGTAGTATTCGAGCTAAGCGTGATTGTTTTACAAAGTATACCAACTTTGACCATCTCAGATGAACGCCGAAGACCGCTACATAGATAGCGGGAGACGATGAAAAAAATCGGCCTAGTCCTCAGGAAAGTAGGTTTTTTGGAACGTTATAAGTGAAGTGCTGAACGATTTATTTGGAATCTACCATGTTGTCCAATAATTCTTGTCCGAAAATTTCACCATTTTTAATTTTTTTCAACTTTATTGAAAAACAAGTCTAATCAACAATATAATCACCACAGTTATCCACAACAGTGGCCCATCGATTGGGCAGGTCGCCGATGCCCTTCGCCCAGAACTCCGGGGGCTGCGACTCGAAGAAGTCCGCGGTGTCGGATTTGAGGTTGTCGTAGCTGGTGAATTTTCTTCCGGCCAAATGGTGCTTCATCGGGCGGAACAAGTGGTAGTCGGAGGGGGCGAGGTCCGGGGAATACGGCGGATGGGCAACCGTCTCCCAGCCGAGCGTCGCCAACTTCTGCTGGTTCTCCTTCGCCACGTGGGATCGCGCGTTGTCGTGCAGCAGGTGGACCGAGGTCCGTCGGGGACGCCTTTCTCGGATGGCGGCGGCTAGTTTCTCAAGCTGATCGGTGTAGATGGAGGCGGTGACCGTCTTGCCTTGCGGGAGCAGCTCGAAGTACAGCATGCCATTGGTGTCCCACCAGCAGCAGAGCATGATCTTCAGCGGGTGCAGGTCGGCTTTCGGCGTCGTCGGCGGCGATCCAGACGGCACGGCGGGCGAAGTTGTCGTAGAGGACCCAGCTCTCATCCCCAGTGACCAGGTTCTCGAGAAACTCCTTGCGATGCGGACGAAGGAGGAGGAACTGGCGTGTGACTGTGCGTTGGGACACTGCAGCCTCCTTGCACGCTCTGCAGATGTTGGCGACCGCGGTGCCCGTGTCGTTGCCCAGCAGCCACTCGTAGTACACGAACGTACGAATTCGACCTTGGTCCATTTTAGCCTGTACTGGTAGCTAGACGCGGCGCCTGCGCCTTATATACCCCTAGCGTAGAACTTTGGAGAACCTTCTAGAAGGTTCTTACTCTTCTCTGATATTATGACACTTCTAAGGAAAATTATAGAATTTTGAAAATTTTAGGACAGGAATTATTGGACGGCCTGGTATATCGTCTGAAACTTTCCGCACCCGTGAAGAAAATCTCTGAAGAAAATTTACTCGGTGTGGGTTCTTCCTCAAAATGCACTGAGGACCCACGGCGGGGCCACACCTGTACTGAAAAAAAAACGCGAAAATGTTGCAGAACCCACACCAGGATAAGTTTCTTCAAAGATCTTGTCCAGGGGTGCGGGTGGTCTTAAACGGTAGGAATCACAGCGTGGTTTCCTAAAGCTAGGATTTTTCCGGGTACCTTATTTAGAACTTAAGTTACTGCAGTTTTAAAACCCAAATTTATGTTCGTGCACTTAGCCGTTTTTTTATTGTCTCCCGCTATCTATGTAGCGGTCTTCAGCGTTCATCTGAGATGGTGAAAGTGGGTATATAGGGTGAATCGACCCCAACTCAAACATCAACTCTCGTGACTCATAGAAATCATTGGCAGAAATCATTTTGCATTTATTAGTCAAACTGCTTTGGAATTTTCACATGGTGGATTCATCTGTATTGAATATTATTCTGAGAAAACCTTTACTTCACCCTAAACTTCCTAATTGAACTCCGCGACTCCTGAAAAGAGAAATCATCCTTTCAGTTAAACCGCTATCTTTATTTGACATCTACGTGAAAAACTGTTCCTGACGGTTTTTACTCACAAACGCGTTGGTTCAATTGGTCTTCGTCCAAAGATAAGCCCCTCCGCTTCCACCCCTCCGGAGCTCAGACCCCCACTGTGGGGGTCCACACTATACTTGTTACCAAAAGACAATTTTCCGGATAATGGATCGATTCAGATCATGCCGATTTTAAAATTTTTTCGTATGTCGGTTCGATTAGGATAATGCGCTTTCTCAAATTTACGGACTATGGATCGATTCGGATAATGCCATTTTCCAATGATTCGGATACGGATATTCGGTCGAATAATTTCGGATAACTTCGGATACTTTCGGAACAAAGTTGAGGCAAAACGGTAAAAAATAGACCAGGTTCTCAATGCAAGCCTTCGAAAACATCCATAATTGAGCGAACAGTAGTCCTTCATTGGATTCGCAGCATGTTCACATGCAAACTTCAATCTTCATATATGCATATTAATAAAAATATGAAATCAAATCTTCAATTACTCTATCGCCGTTGGGAGGCACAGTATTATCCATACACAGGTTTCATTCAGGACAACTAGCAAGTAAAAATATGCAAAAAGACTATACAAAAAAAACTTCTACACTGTATAACTAACCATCCGGTCATCTCACTTGACCACGCCCATTTTTCAGCGCCGCAACGACTCTTCCGAATTTGCATGGAGAAGGAAAATCCTGGGTTTACGTACTAAATAGAAGGAGGTACGGAAAATGGACGTGGCCTAGTGCAATTTTATCCGATTTCATCCAAAAATTATCCGATTTAATCCGAAAATTATCTTATTTTTTACTGTGCTTATCAGAGCCGAATTCCGGTCCGCAATAGCGTCTCGACACGCTTTGCGGCCGCACGCTCCCGAGTCAGAAGAGCTGCCAGCGCCGCAGCCGCCGATCTGCTGACTCTAGGTGGGTTTTGAAAACTGGAAACTAAAAAAAATTAGAGAAAGTTGTATAAAAAAGCCACATCGAGTCAACTTTAGCGCTGGAAACCCGACTGACTCGAGCGCGTGCGGCCGCAAAGGATGTCGAGACGCAATTGCGGACCCGAATTTGGCCAAAATAAGCACAGCATCCAAAATTTCACCCGAAATTTATCCTATTTTGACGGAAATTTATCCGAATTTTATCCGATTTTATCCGAATTTTGGACCCTTTGGATAATGGTTCGATTCAGATAATGCGTTTTTTCGAATTTTCGGATATCGGATTATCCGGTCGGATATCCGAAAAGGAGTGATTCGGATACTAAGTATAGTCCACACCCGCGCCGAACACTGAGTGAGCCTACAATGAAGTCGCATGAGTGACACGAAGTTACATAAATGTTGCGCCTAACCTTGCCCCACGTTCGGTTGGGGCCTTAATGTGGGGGTTCCAGAAGTGAGAAGCAGTGTCACCAGAAATAATAAATGCTGAAGGCCATGGTTATTTTGTACTATCCACCTCGAACAACCCACAGGAAACTACAGTGCTTCTCTGAGCCAAATTCCGGTCCGCAATTGCGTCTCCACACGCTTTGCGGCCGCACGCGCTCGGGTCAGTCGAGTTTCCAGCGCCAAAGCCGACTCGATGGACCTTTTTTATACAATTTTCTCCTATTTGTTTTAGTTTCCAGTTTCCAGAACCCACCTAGAGTCAACAGATCGACGGCTGCGGCGCTGGAAGCTCTTCCGACTCGGGAGCGTGCGGCCGCAAAGCGTGTCGAGACGCCATTGCGGACCGGAATTCGGCCAAAGAAGCACAGTATGTGTCATTCCTGACGTGATCGTTGGGTTGAAGTGCGATGTGAATCAGTATTGATTTTCTGACGGATTCTGCGATTGCTTACAAAGATATTTCTTCCATTCTGTAGTCGATAGTCGGTAGCCGTAACACCCAAAATGCCCGTTAGTCTTCCAATTCCTTAGTCGTTAGTCGTAATTATGCACAGCGCCATGGTGTTGCATCACCCCGCCTTGACGGCATCACGCCCGCTGTTCCTGAACGCTCTTGAAACACAAGATGGTATACAATTTGAACAAAAAATGTCAAAATATATATAGTACGGAAGGGAAAGTTTGCTCGGACCGTGACTACTATGTACCGGTTTCCTTCTGTGATCCATTGAATTTCTGAACATTCTGCAAGCAATTTCATGTGCATAGGAGTTTGTTATCAATTTCGTGTCTTACAAGGGAACTACTATAAGTCATACTAACCCTTCCAAATGAAATGTTTTTTCTAAAATCATTGTTGGACGTAAAGTCCGAGTATGCCCATCGCAGCTGCCTACACTCACTCTGAAAGACCCCAAATCACCTCCACAGAAAAGCTTCGAGACAAATCTGAGTTTTTGACCAAACTACCATATACCTACCGTAAGGTTCGTGTTGAGATTTCCAAACAACCCCGAGAGGATCGATTTCAGCCACATCTGTCCTCACACTCCGGAAATCGAGGGACGTCGGTTTTGCCCTCAAATTTTCCAGCTGGTGGGGATCAGCACCCTCAAATAACCCCTCAGGATGGATTTTAAGTCAAATCTCGAATATTTTTCTTCAACGCTTTTTTGTACCCCGTGATTGATATAACAGAACGCTGAACTGAGAATCCGTACAAGTCCGAAGCGCAATCAGTCTGCAGAAAGTTCGGAAAATGTTCTTTATCCCAAACTTTGCCTGGGGGTTTTGTTTGGGGCCCTGAACACAATAATGAGGTCCGTTTTCGAATTTTCGAAAATTACTGCATTTTTTGGAGGGTACAATAGATATGAAAACTAGCGAAAAAGAAACGCCTATAACTTTTTTTCAGAGTGATTCTAGGCAGCTGTTTCCAAAAGCATATTCGAACTCTACGTCCAGAAGTGATTCTAGAAAAGTGCATTGCGATCGGAATGGCCAGTTTGGGAAATAGTAATTTCCTTGTTAGTGCTCCAAAACGCTGGTTCGTCGTAGCTCAGAAAGCGGTGTTCGCCGCGGCGGCCCCAAAATGCTCCAGTTTCTCAATGTTGAATCGAGAAGGCTTCCCAGTTCTAGACTCTGCAGGGAACATATACATGAGTGAAGACAAGAGGAGTCAGAATAGGATAGATTGATGCACTCAATTAATCGTGAAGTCGTATCGGTATTTTTTTTTTCTGGCTTCGGAGAGCTCTTATACGATTTTCCGACTTTCTGACAAATTAGATTCGGATCCCGCGGTTTCTAATTTACTGGATGCTGGACGATTGAAAACGGCATCTTCACGTCGTATCAGATATCTTGTCAACACCACTTTCCCAATTTCAGCTCGGACCACGTTTCCGATAAATATCCTGCTTGATAATCAAGGCGGATATGTCGAAGCGATTCGGATGGATGGATGTTGTAGGCAGTGTTCACCATAAAAAAAGTTATTTGTTTTCTGCAGAAACTCAAGCTCTTGGTCTCTCTAAGAAGACTAAGGACGGAAGTACGACGAAAAACGGTCAGAAATTAGGTGAAATTCTCGTGGATCGGCAGCCGACCCATTGGATCACTCCGCACTCGCCATGAAGCAGCTGCCCACCGTTCGTTTCATCTGAGGAACAGTTGCCGAATTTTTAGAATACTCTTCCTCCTAAAAGATCCTAACTAGCATTTACATTGAACCATCTTGTTTTTGAAAGAAACAGAAATCAATGTTTTTTTGCCTAAGAATTTTGAAGTGCAGACCCATTCCCTGCGTAGTCCCGTTTGATGGTTTCGGACGGAACCCTTCTAAAACACAAAAGCGTGCAATTGCAGAATGCACACCTTAAGAATCATGCGAACGTGCGGACGACTCTCTATTCCATTACTGTGCTTATCTGGGCCAAATTCCGGTCCGCAATTGCGTCTCGACACGCTTTGCGGCCGCGCGCTTCCGAGTCGAAAGAGTTTCCAGCTCCGCAGCCGCCAATCTGTTGACTCTAGGTGGATTTTAGAAGCTGGAAACTGAACAAAATTGGAGAAAACTTCATAAAAAAGCCATATCGAGTCGGCTTTGGCGCTGGAAACTCGACTGACTCGAAAGCGTGCGGCCGCAGCGCGTATCGAGACGCAATTGCGGACCGGAATTTGGCCCAGAGAAGCACAGTACATTAGAAAGATGCTTGATCATTCGTTTGGTCATCATTTATTCACTTGTTCAGTTAAACATTTCTTTAATTGCTTGTTTATTGATTTACTTATTTACATGTACATTTGGTAAATTACTTATTTATTGAAATATTTTGTCATTTAACGATTCAATTACTCAATTACTCGCTCGTTTTTTTATTTCTCCATGAATCCTATAGTTAATCAATTATTTAATCATCTATTTTATTTATTTAATTATTTATGGAATTCGTGAAAAAATTCCCACACAGAAAAAGTCTGGTTCAGACTAAAAAAATTCCCGTTCACTGCCCCTACATAAGAGCACAGTGACAATAGCAGATCGGTGGTTCGATCGTATCACGCTAAGGCCAGGATCATATGGTTTCCGTTTTCGATCTAGTCTGACGCATGAACAAGACGGCTGGCGGTGCGGGCTCGGCGGCCTCACTAGGGAATGGGGTTTCGATTCGCGCGGATTGATCTACCCTCGCAGCCCCGTCCATTCATCAGACTAAAATTGTCACGCGAACTCTACTTCCAGCGACGAGCGACGCGACGCAATGCTTACCATCCGTATCGACCGAAAATCGATATGCCTGATGTGCACTGTCGCTATGGCTGCTCGCGGTAAGTATGATCCCGACCTAAATCTCGCAATGATCGCGAATGCGGTTTGGTTTCCACAGTGTATCGGTAAATTTGACTATGTCATCAGTCTGCTGGCCAAGTACGCGAAAAACGACGAATCTCCTGTGTCTGATTTGTAGCTAGAGCATGTTTACCAAAGGCCGTCGCGCGTACCGTATTGGGGCGGTCAAACACATTCGCTGCTCATTTTTCGTGTAGAGGGTCAACAAGTCTCTTGAAAAGTGCGATGAAGAAAGAGAGGAACGCTCGACCTGCACTAATTCTGCGTTCAAGAGCGTGCGCTGTTGGCCCCAAGCTCAAAAAGGCGAGAAGACTGGAGTTGGGGACGAGTAATTGAGCTTACCTTACTCGCTACCCCCTCGCGAATGCCTCCTTGTGCGACGATGGCGTCAACTGAATCACTAAAATGCGCCTGCGCGAGCGAGTAACCACTGAAAGAGCTGCAGCAAAAAAAGGCCCAGATCTCACTGTGTGCTTGATATTGGCAGTAGTTTTATGCAGCTTAGAACCGAGTATGGTACAGACTTATTCGGCTGACGTTTCGGCGTTTCGCAAAGAAGAGGTCATCGGTGAGACGGGCAGAACACCCTGTCTCACGATAAAAGAGCACCTTATCGGTCTCACTAAATCCAAAACTCATACCCCTTTAGAAGACAACCGCGTCCGCGATCATGGTGATGCGTTATTTGAAATCGCGGTAACTATTTTGGCGCGCGAGGCTGGCATTTCTGTCCCAAAACGCTTGAGGCATTCTGGATCGCTGCAAGGAATCCAAAAATCAATCGCAGGGAGGACTGCGTCGCAATTAGTCAAGATTTGGCGCCTTACATGGACCTCTGCGGGCTATGTCACCTAAATCAGTCGCCCTAGGTAGTTTTTTAAGGCAGGTCGCTACCATATATGAGGGGGGCCGAGGCGCGAGTTTCATCCCCAAGGGTTTTCTCATCTGAGGGTGACTTGTTGAGCTCATCGGCTCACAGTCTAGAGTTGGTTTGTTTTTCTTTACCCCTTAGCGTCGTGGGTGGTCCTGCTTCCCACTGAAAGCGATTCTGTTCAATGAAATGACGCTTGACCGGATAGTTTTTCCAAATACTCTCTACTTTCCAGGCTCCGAAGAAGGCGAATACGCCGAAATTTTAGCCGAATAAATCTGTACCATACTTGGTTTTAAGCTGCATAAAACTACTGCCAATATCAACCTTGTCAATGCCGAAAATAATTGAAAGTCGTACATGGACAGTGATCACTTTCGGCGTTAATTCTAGTAAGAAACCAACGTTTTCCAACTCCCTTCTCATACTCTTGTCGCGGCGGCGAAGGCCTCTTCTCGAGTTGAGGCGAAACCAGTGTTTTAAAATACTGGGAAATCGGGTGAGAATTGATAATTAAATTCTCAGCACATGATAGGCGGTAAAACACTTAGAATGGCAGTAGTTTCCCGACCGAAACTGGCACCGATATGATAAACCGCGGCAAACGCCGCTATTGCGGCAAGGATGATCCATTTACGCCGCTACCGCTGCGTTTGCCGCGTTCGATAAGATGCATATGTATCGGTTTCGTTCTGTGATTTATTGCCTTTCTGAACATTTTGCAAGCATGTTCATGTGCATAAAAGTTAGTTATCAAATTGTTTGCCGTGTCTTAGCGCTCCAAAACACTGGTTCCGTCGTAGCTCAGAAAGCGGCATTCGCGGCGGCGGCAAGGGTATGAAAGGTGTGTTAAATGCCAGCTCTGGCAAACTGGGGCGTCGACAACAGGTCGATCCGCCCACCATGAGTCACCACTAGCCAGCGCGCCGATATTCGGCGGGGCCGTGGCCGCGAGTTATGCTCTGGTCGCTGTCGAGCTGTTGCACAGCAATTACGGTCGCGAGTTATGATCTCGTCGATGTCGTGCTGTTGCACGGCTAGCGCTCTAGATAAAAGGGAAGTATACGACGCATTTTTCAGCCATGCTGTGAATGATGATGGCGCAGCTGGTTCAATTACCCAAGTTTGCGGTACATTGGCCCCGCCCAGCATCTGGAGGTACTGCCTATCCGGTGATGATCCCAGTGGAGGCTGGGCGACCAGCCGCGGCGCGCGTCGGTGCGCCGGCCGCGACGCGTGTCGGTGTAAAGTAGTTCCTCAGCTAGATTGAACCGTCTTGAGGATATGGACCGCTGTTAAATAGGCCGCTAAACGCGACACATTAGGTTGTCAACAGCCCGACAACGGGCGGACGTCGCTGGGCAACGAGCAGGTCTCAGGCTGACAATACGCGAGATTTGACTTGTCAACAGGGAGCGGTTTATGAGATGTCAACTTATCAACCTGTTGTCGACGCCCCAGTTTGCCTGAGAGTCGCAACCTCTTGCGGATGCTTGTACTCGGAAAAACTCCCACTTCTCAGGCGAAAGCCTATTTCGTATCCCACGAGTCGTAAATACGGAAATTCCAGAATGCTCCAGTTTCTCAATCACGGAAATCCCATGATTTCTTTGATTTCATACTTTTGGACCACGAAGGCTCTCCAAAATTGAATCCTGAAGAGCTTATGTATGTGCTCTTTAAACACACATGAGCTTTATTTTCAGGGTAAATGACGGTCAGAGGAATATTTCTCATCTCTTTGCGCTTATAATCTGCACTTCTGGGACGTCTATGCTTCTTGGCCAGCAATCTGTTAGGCTTTGGAAATCGTGCAAAAGAAGCACTTCTTTTTTGAAGATGTATGAGAAAAATTTAATGCACTGAAAATTCTCTTTTAGTGTACACTGAACACCCTTTATTGATTTTTCAAATTTTTTATTTGAACAGGCATATTTCCAATGCAGATAATCTGCTGGGGAACAGACTCAGTAATGATGGTATGGCTTTACATTATCTACTTACTTTTGCAATTTCGCTTCTGTTCTTTGTATGTATTCTGTTAAATGCTTGATGCACATTTATCGGGTCATATGTATCTATGAAAAAAAAAACTATAAAACGTGGAATTCTGCTATGACAGACCAGCTCCACGATAGCGGGTACGAAAGCTAGGTATGTTATGATAAATCAACCATATGATAGCGGAATGGAACCATCGATGGTATATGAACATATGGAACAACACACAACAACAGGATATCGTCTCTATCCTCCCGGCGGCAAATACGTCGTCGTTGACCCGTTCGGTTCATCATTGTTACCCTTGTCCTTTCCTATGAGCTGCTCGACGACGTCATGGAATAGTGTCACCTTTAACGCTACGAGGTTGTTTATGTTAGTGCTAAAGTGTTTCACTAAAGTTTATTGTAAAACTACAACAATGGTAAAAACACAAGATTACCTTCAAACAGATGAACGGCCACTGCCAGGAATCACTGCTTACAACAATAGAAGAATATAGCCGAGTAGAAGAGGTGAGCGGGGAAAAAATGGTCTGCGGCGCTGCCCAGGGTGATTGTGAAGCGTAAAGTGATTCCGTCGAAAAATGAAGGAAGAGCGGGAGTCGTACTGGAATAAGGTAGCAGACGAAGTGGAGGAGGCAGTTAGAAAGAACGACTATCGCACATTATACAGTACACTCAACCGTCTCAGAAAGAAGACCAAACCCATGAGCGATTCCATCAGGAATACGGATGGGTCTTTTGTGCGATCAGCAGATGAGCGTCTGTTGCGATGGAGGCAGTTCTTCAGTGAACTCTATACTCACGATGCGCCACAAGGTCCACTGGCCCAACCGATACTAGTTGAGGTACCAGAGGAGACAGCGCTTGACTCAGAACCCACTGCGGAAGAAGTGAAGGCGGCAATCAAGTCGCTAAAGAATGGAAAGGCGTCCGGTGTTGACAATGTCACTGCTGAGGTCATCAAGGCAGGAGGAGATGTTCTACTGCGTCAGTTGCATCAGTTAATCACGCGCATATGGCGGACAGAGAGCGTGCCATCTACCTGGAAAAAGGCTATTGTCGTGCCTATCCATAAGAAGGGCGATGCCAGAGACTGTAAAAACTATCGCGGGATCAGCCTGTTGTCCATTGTTGGTAAAGTCTTCACGAGAACTATCCAGTCCAGACTTCAACGCCATCGGGAGAGTACCTGTCGCGAAGAACAAGCAGGTTTTCGTCCGGATCGAGGATGCAGCGATCAAATTTTCGCACTTCGTCACGTTATGGATGAAAGGATCCGCTGTGGAAAGCGCGTCGTTATCACCTTCATAGACTTCAAGTCGGCATTCGACTGCGTGCACTGGCCCGCCTTATGGAGATCGATGGAATGCGAACACATGCCAGGAAAAATGGTGAAGCTTCTGCAGGAAATTTATAGAGGCTCGACTAGCTGTGTCCGCGTCGGAGACAAGCTATCTGAAGAATTCAGGGTCGATGCAGGCGTCCGGCAGGGAGATGTGATTTCGCCGCTCCTCTTTAATACCGTGGTCGATGCTATTATGAGAAAGACCTTCAAAAATAGAAGAGGGGTCCAATTTGGCGATAACGATTTTGTCACGGATTTGATGTTTGCGGACGACAGCGCAGCGTTCACCGATACTGACATGGAAGCCACGCTTTTGTTGAATGATATGGCACAAATCGCGGAATCGTATGGGCTGCGGATTTATATGGAGAAGACTAAAGTCATGACGTCGGACGGTTCACGTGCTTCTGTGTTCTTCGAGAGGCTGTGCTTCAGCAAGTCAAGGAGTTCAAGTACCTCGGATCGGTGGTGCAAGAGCGAAAGGTAGTGGCTACATCGGAGATACTGTGCAGGACCGGGCAGGCGTCGGCTGCTTTCGCTTCGCTGGGCTGGTGTTTATGGAAGAAGGGTAATGTGTCAATCAAGACAAAGATCCGTATGTTTCGCGCGCTCATAGTGCCAATCCTACTGTACGGGTCAGAGTCGTGGACGTTGCTGAAGTCGGATCACAGCAGGCTGGAGGTCTTCCAAACGCGGTGTTTGCGGCAAATCCTCGGGATAACTTTAAGAACGGAACGACGTTATCCGAGATACTTGCGACCATCAGCCCACGATCGAAGAACAAATTCGAACGAGAAGGCTGCGATGGTTCGGACACGTATGCAGAATGGAAACAAACCGACTTCCGCGCAGATTGTTATGGAGAGAGCGCCCTGCACTGTGGAAGGTTGACAGAGCAGCCCCGAAAAAGACGTGGTTGAAGCAAGTCGAGGCGGATCTGAAGTCCCAACGGTGCAGTGTCCTTAATGCTAGATTAATTGCTGCGAACCGTACTGAATGGAAGCGTATCGTTCAGGCCACAAGAGCTTCTATGGAACCTACAGGCCATAAAACGGCCAATGTCTCACCGTCGACTGCGTACCAAGCGCTGCGCGATCGCACGTGCGTCGGAAGCAGACGAGTTTTGGCCGCCGCGCGACGAGTTTCGGCCGCCGCGCGGCGCCCGAAACGTCGCGCGGCGGCCAAAACTCGTCGCGCGGCGGCCAAAACCCGTTTGCTTCCGACGCGCGTGCGGTCGCGCAGCGCGTGGTACGCAGTCGACGGTGAGACATTGGCCGTTTTATGGCCTGTACAGCAGTGTACTGGTTGAGAGGTCATCCTGCTCCGCCAGCCGCCAGCTAACGGGATGAGTGAGTGAGTGAAAGTGATTCCACTGCGTCCTCAGAGAGGAAGAGTCAGAGTTACAGGCGCGAGAAATAGAGAACAAAAACTATTTGAGAGACGCCAGACGAAATATAGTCGCGGGCGCTCTCACAATTTAAAGGACGGACAAGGACATGCGCACTTTCACGGGTGCAGACGTGTCCTGGGTCTGGAGCTGAATGCACCTCACCGTGAGTGGAGATGTTTCCTATGCCACGCGGGACTTGTAGATCTCGAAATACTTGGTCTTAACAGTCCCGTCGACCACAGAACAAACTTACCACAAATCGCCACAGTCAACCAAATATCAACGGCCGTTACCGTCGCTCGCCGCACCTCAAACTTGGGCAATCAAACATTAAATTAAACAACAATTAACACAACGAATTTAACGAGAAACAAAAACACACTAAAATCATGTGAGTCTAAGGCAAATTAGTGAGATTCCATTATTCAACCTGTGAGGCAAATTATTAAAACTAACAACGATAAAACCCTCTTGAAAATCTACTACGAGTACTGAAACTGGAGCTAAATGAGCATACCAAGGCTGATATCTACCCAGCCATGATCTACGACCAATGAAATCTCCAGATAGCGGAATGATGAGGACCTAGTAATCACCATGATCGATGGATGACAGGAGTGCAATTTGTACACCAGAAACTATGGCCCATCAGACCACTTACACCATGATGATCTCAATTGACCAGAACTAACAGAAACATAACACCAAATAAATGGGTCCTAGTGGTCAGGCAAACAAGGAATGACCCTGTCGGGTCAGGAAACAAATATGTATACCCCTAATGGGCGAGGAGCAGAATCGAAGAAATGGGCCCCTCGTGGGCCAGGCAGCAGGATCGAATAATGAAGAGGTTCAAATCGAATATGGCAAAGGGGCGGGTTGGCGGGAGATTCCGAGATTTAGAATCAGACCCGACGGCGGTTGCGTCGGCGGCGGCGGCGAGGATGACGATTATTGCCTGCCGCCGCGCAACCGCCCGCGCCCGACTCTCGACGGGGCGCGGAATCTACCCTCTCCTCGCCTACATCTACTCATTGTTATCCTGAGAGGTGTCGATTCCAGCGGAATCGACACACTGGGCCGCCGGGCCAAACCGGTCCCAACTTCCTATGACGTCTCTGCACTGCTGCTTCTCCTCCGGAATCGGGCAGAGCGAGTTGTGATGATCCTCTTTGCCGCAGTACTTGCATCTTCTTAACTTCAGGCAGGGATTGGGACAGATCCTGAAGCACTCGCGACACATAGCTGCGTTTGTCACGCATCTTTCCCGTTCTCTGATCGTCCGTGTCTTGTGGCATTCATTCGAACAGTGTTCGCCTTGTGGTGGACAATACTTGCATGCCATCTGTTTGAGCTGTTCTGGTTGTGTGAGCGTTTTACGCCTGTGAAAGATTCGGGCCTGTACAGTGTCCAGTTCTCTCAGACGCATCCTCACTCTCACCACATTACTCGGCTCTTGGTTGATGTTCTCCGCCTGTGGCTGCGGCGGCCCTTGCGCCTGTGGCTTCGGCTGTGCGTACGACCATTCGACAATTGAATCTTCCGTGGGGTTCTTGACCGACTCAATTCCATTCCTCACAAGTACCATAGTTTGAACTTGCGCTTAGAACAGCTTGTCGAAGTCGCGTCTCCACGCCTCGGCCATGCCATCAAGGTTGGCTTTGATGGATTTCATGAACTTCTGGAGTTTCGCTTGCAACGCTTGAACTTCTCTGAGTTTCCCGTCCATCTCCTCTAGCACATTGTGTGGCTTGGGTCTCTTTGGTTGCCAATTCTCCATTCTGAAATCGGCTGTTTGATCACTTGGCCGACCTTATTATCTCGTGTTAATGTCATACACTCTCTCATCGTACGGACAGTATGGCTCTTCGGGTTTTGTCCGTAATGGGTACATCTGTGCTGTTGCTTGTGTGCTGTTGAGGTGTACGTAATGTGTATGGTTCATTGACAGTGGTGTACTGCTTGCTGTGTCTTGTGTGCTCTCTGTTCCTATGCATCCACCTAAGTGTCGGCAACCTTGTGTGCAGTATCTGACCTATGCCTAGACGTTAGTGTCGGCGAGGCTGTGTATGAAAAAAAGGAACAAACAAAAAAAGTCCTAAGATCGAAATGGCCGATGCACCACTATTTTTGTCCTGGGTCTGAAGCTGAATGCACCTCACCGTGAGTGGAGATGTTTCCTATGCCACGCGGGAATTGTCGGTCTCGAAATACGTGGTCTAAACAGTCACGTCGACCACAGAACAAAGTTACCATAAATCGCCACAGTCAACTATCAACGGTCGTTACCGTCGCTCGTCACACCTCAAACTTGGGTAATTAAACTTTATATTGAACAACAATTAACACAAAGAATTTAACGAGAAACAAAAACATTAAAATCATGAGAGTCTAAGGCAAATTAGTGAGATTCCAATATTCAACCTGTGAGGCAAATTACTAAAACTAACAACGATAAAACTCTCTTCAAAATCTACTACGAGTACTGAAACGTGAGCTAAATGAGCATACCAAGGCTAATATTTACCCAGCCATGATCTACGACCAATGAAATGCCCAACTAGCGGAATGATGAGGACCTAGTAATGACCATGATCGATGGATGACAGGAGTGCAATTTGTACACTAGAAACTATGGCCTATCAGACCACTTACACCATGATGGTCTCAATCGACCAGAACTAACAGAAACATAACACCAAATAAATGGGCTCTAGTGGGCAGGCAAACAAGGAATGACCCTGTCGGGTCAGGAAACAAATATGCATGCCCCCAACGGGCCAGGAGCAGAATCGAAAAAAATGGGCCCCTTGTGCAGCCGGAGAGAGAGCTAGTTTGAGTGTGATGCTTTAAGAAAAGTAAAGGGGTGGTTCAGCGAAGTTCAAATTTAAAAATTCTGAAAATGTAGTGGAATTTATTATTTCTTTCCTCCGGGCGCTTCTTGTGGTACAGTCAGATAGATGACAGCTTCCACGAGTGTCACCACTAGTAATGAGCTTCTTCTAGACTCCCTCGAAATCTCCACGAATCGTGACGGCTGCTGAACAATTTGAACAGGCTGCTGAATGCTGAACAATTGTCATTGGAGCGCGCTAACTATACGATTTGTCATTGGGGCGCGTTAGCCTTCCAGATAATCCCGATTTCGACGGGACACTCCCCCCACAGGATAAGGTTTAGGCGGGGTATCTACGAGAATGAGCCAAAGGGGTGATACATGTTTCCACCTACCTCACTATCGTGTCAATGATCGTGGTCTTCTTCCCTTGACATCAATGACATAAATTGCATAAAATTTCTTCTTCAAATAGGAATACCAACCATGTTGTATATTAGTAACGAACAGGAACTAAACTATTAGAAACAAGGAATAAATGTAAGTACATCGGAGGTCATCCTGACCTCCGATGTGCTGCTCCGGGGCCAGCTCCTCAGCTTCACGGATGAAGCCTTCAAGCTTGGCTCGCTTTTCAAGGAGCCCGCATACTGCGGTTTGGTGCGATACACCTCCACAATACCGGCACTTCTTGGCGAGGTAAAATTCCTCGCCCTCGTCGTGACAGAAGCTTTTTACACATAGTCGGCGCCTCCTGAGAAAGGCTCTTCTATTTCCTACCTTGTGATTGGTGAGGAGGAGGTTACCCAGTGCCCTTGGGTGGTTCAGTGGATCAATAATTTTATGAATAACAAGGAGGGGGCAACTGGGTGAAAATCTTACCTCAACTCCTTTGACGTCCACCAGCAAAAATATAGCGTTGACCACGGAGGGGCTGCCACTGCATGGTCAGCCAAAACACACACCAGCGGGGCTATTCGGCACCCAAATACCAATAGATAGCTCGAGCAGGAATCAACGTTAACCCCAAGGGGGCAGGAAAGAATAAACTACGTCGGTGCGGAGAGACGCACACGACGCGACCGGAGGAAGAACCAGGAATGGAGGGTTCGTCGATAAGGAATTCCTTTCATCCCCTCTCTTTCTCTCCAGAAAATTCGGCGCGGTTGCGACCGCGCGCGACAGAATGGCAAAGGGGCGCGCTTCCTTCCATCTATTTTCCTACCCGCCCCTCCATTCTCATTTCTGTATTTTGGTTTGAGTCACGGTTCGCCGTGACAACCCTCGTGGGCCAGGCATCAGGATCGAGTAATGAACAGATTCAAATCGAATATGGCAAAGGGGCGGGTCGGCGGGAGATTCCGAGCCTGAAAATCAGGCGCGACGGCGGTTGCGGCGGCGGCGGCAAGGCTGATGGTTATTGCCTGCCGCCGCGCAACCGCCCGCTCCCGACTCTCGACGGGGCGCGGAATCTACCCTCTCCTCGCCTACATCTACTCATTGTTATCCTGAGAGGTGTCGAATCCAGCGGAATCGACACAAGATGTGTTGATTCCGAAACATGCTCAAGGGATACGGTATGCTGATGAGTCATCAAATAAATCGACAGTAGAATATATGAGGGTGAATGATGTATTACGATAACAGTAAATGATTGCGATCACCATTATCTACACACCTTGCTTCGCTCCTTTCTCAAATACAGCGCTCAGACCCTGCTCTTCATCAAGTCGGTGGCTAGATTCTCATCTTTCCTCACGTTGATGAGATCGTCCTCGTTCTTCCTCCCCCGATACCCGATCCCTTCCTTCGCCTTGCTCGCTCGAACTTCTGCCTTTGCTTGGTTCTCGTCTACCACGGCGATAGTCTTCTGGGCAGCCACGTCTTCTCGTACCACCATCTTCGTTCCTGTGGTGAAGGTTTAGAGCAGTTCCTTTCCTCAGCCATTCTTCCTTTCCTCGCTGAATTTTTGTTTGAGTCCGAACTCTTTTGCCTGGTAACGTTCCCTCCTTCCTCTCAGCTCTTCAAGAGATTTAGACGGATTCTATAGTGTACTCGACGGTATTGAACCGGTTTCGACTGTCACGCGAAGGCAGAGATGCAAAGATTTTAAGCGGGAATCCAGTAGACAGGAATATGAATGACCAAAGAGGAAGAAAACCTGGTTTTCATGAGCGAGAGGAAAGAAGCGGGGCAGTCTCGCCGAGAGGCAGGCCATGCTGGCCGGCCCAAAATCAATACATCTTCGTGGTGGAGAGAAAAGCGCTGGACACATTATTGCAACCAATTCCAACAAATCAGTAGGACACTCATATGCGAGACCACAGCAGGACCCTTATGCACGAGATAACATCCCCCCACCCTTCTGCTAGCTAGCGTCCACGTCAGTAGCGCCCTCTATCACGACAAAACCCTCGACCACGAATCGGCACACGCTCCTTGCGGTCGTACACTGCGCGGCTTCTGATCGTCCGTACTAAGGTCGACTTCTTGGTGCGCTGCTATACCTGAACAAATGACATCTGAAAGAAGAAAGATTATCATGACCCACCTATAAGCGAATGAAGGCACATAAAACAGTCGTCCGTGAGCTTGTTACATAGGATTCTTTAAACATGGGCGTAGGGAAAAATTCACAGCAAACAAAAGTAAGAAAACGCACAAAACACACGAAAGCACGAAAAAAAGAGAAAAAGGAAAGACTCAAACCATTCCTACATTAAGTCGGCACGCTGAAACCCCTGTGGTTGGCGACGTGCGTGCAGGACTATGGAACTCAATAGCTTTGTGAAGAAAGTCGTGTTTGCCATGATGGGGTAGGATGCTGGCTAGATCGGCATCGTGGAGCCTTCCATGTTCAAAAAGGGCTCGGTGGCACCTGGCTGATTAGTACCAAAATATTAGCGCGAGCCGACATCCTTTATTGCAGAACACATGTCGATCGAATTCTGTCGATTCAGCTCCCACCTCAGATCGCCTCGTGGTCCACTGAGTGCGATTATTTTAGCTCCGTCCCTTTCGAGAGTCTAAGCTAATTTCGTTGGTAGTCCCATCCAGCTCTGGGGGCTCAATGGTTTATCACTTGCGTGGGACACGAAGACACAGAGCTGAATGTTGTCGCGACAGCGTATGCCGGACTTTGTCACCGATGGTGCCGTACAGCACCTCGTCTACGTCATCGGCAATGACGACCGATCTTTCGTAGGTAAGGAATCGCTACGTAGTATAAAGAGCGATCGTGCGGCGATTTTCGATCCGACCACGTCCTCCCATCCGTGAGCTATGGCGTATTGAATCCCAGCGTTTGCCAAGTGATTCAGCTGATTGATGTCAATTTCGCGTCAACCAGCCTCAGGCAAAACAACTGTGCTTCCATTGTGCGCCATTAGAGCCTTCTTCACATCTTCGCAATGCTTTTTGGAAATCACGTATGCCTTCTGAACTCCATTGCTGGTGAGAAACATGTGGACTCCTAAATTGAGATCAGGAGCGCCAATTAAAATTGACGTGACACGGATGAAGCCTATTCGGGTGCTGCTCACAGAAAACACGGAACCAAGGTACGGCTATCCATCAAACAGCAAAAATCGTCCTCTCAGCTCCCGTGGTAAAGACGATGCCCAGGGTACGTGAAAAAAACTCAGCGCTCGATTGTTCAATCTTTCAGCATTCGTCGTGATTCTGAAAACATTATGCTCACTGTCTTCTTTAACACTCGTGACTAGATGCCGTCTTTTGACCCGTTTGGTTTTCGGCAACATGGGGGTGTCATCGATTTGGGGAGAATTTTAATGAGCATGTCAAATTTGACTCTGACAGGTTCCTTGTCTGTTGTTAAATTTGCGGCTAATGTCGAATTGCGTCTTCAATGAAACGCCACGATCGATGGCTGTCCGCAAAATAGTATGCCACTCAAGTCCGAGTGCTCCATGTAGGAAAGGAGTATATGAGCAATTTTTATTAAAACGTGAGAATAGGAAATTACAATAAAATAGGCAAAGGGAGACCTGCGGTCGATCACCGTCCACTGCGTACAGAGAGGATAAGAATGACTTGGCTGTCTAGCGAGGGGACGTGGCCCGGCGCTGCGTGGTCGGTCACTCGGCGGTGGGTGGAGTCGATCGACCCGTGCCAGGCCGAGACAGGCACCGGCTAGCACGGACGGCACGGATTAAAATGGACACTTAAACGCAAAATTCACGATGAAACGTGATTGTTCAATTTTTCTTGGTTAATATTTCTCACCTTGTCGCAAACTTTTCACAAATAGCATGTACGAGCTGGTCTACATCAGCTGTTTTTGCTGCGTGTCTATCATTTTCTCTATATGGGTGGCTTGGAAATCTAAAGAATTCATTTTCGTCAGGCGTAAGTTCAGTTTTGCGCGATTGATGTGTCTTAACATTTTGCTTCTGTTGATTTTTCTTCAGCTGCTCCAAGCGTTGAAGACAGTCGATGGCTTCTACAGACGAAGCTGAGTGGATCAGAGCTATGGAGTGCTCTACTGTAAAAGATCAGCAACACGATAATGAGCTACGAATGCTATGTTATGATGAACATGCTACGTGGTGTCAAAATGAAGCAACCAATGATATGTGAATACATGGAACAGCACGCAACAGTTTATGTTTATGTTTATGTTCATTACATTTACATAAGGCAAATGCGCGAAAAAAAATCACAAATACAAAGCAAGCAATAAGAAAACACACAAACACAGAGAAAAAATGGCCGTTAAATGAGAGAAAAAAAACACCACTAAAGCCAAACCGATCCCTCCCGAAAAAAAGGGGAAAATTATTATGCTAAATTTCAGAAGAGAGTAAAATCCTCGAGACCTGCCTTCTGAACTGACCCAAAGGGTGAGTACCAGAGACCCTTCTCGTTATTTTTAAATATGAACTAGCAGCCCGATGTGGAAATGATCTCACCCTCACACTGGTAAAAAGACGGCTGAGGAATATCTTCGTTCTCTCACCCCTAGTGTTCGATTCGACCAAGTTAAAATAGGGTTTAAGACTGAAAATGCCCTATTCCCGAGAAGCTTGTGGAGCATGCAAATGTCAAACACTTTCCGTCTAGAATCTAGCGTAGTTAGCCCAAAATACTTGTTTCTTATATGCGCCCTGGGTATTTTGGCATTCAAGAAGCCACCAATACGGAATACTAGTTTACGAGTAAAACTATTCTGGACTTTTTCTAGCGCTCCAATATTCTTTTTCGTGTACGGAGAGAAAACTACTGATCCAGATTCCACAATAGGCCTTATATAGGTCTTGTACGCTCGGAGCAAAACCTGCTTGTTTTTTGTGGATATTCCCTTGAAAATCTGGAAAATACGCCTGTGAGCCGACTGACATTTTATTCTGATATGCTCAGAGAAATCCAATTTACTGTTATAGTGGAAGCCAAGATCTCGAACAGATTCAACCGCTGGTAGCGCAAGGCCATCGCACGTATAGAAATGTGTCGTGGGTTCTGAATTTACTTGAACTAGCATGAATACAGTCTTTTGTGGCGCGAGGGGCAGCTGCCATTCCTTCGCCCAGCCAACCATCAAGTCAATAGCCTCCTGTAGCACTTGGGTGTCGAGTGGTTCAGAAATCACCTTGTAAAGTTTTATGTCGTCCGCATAGAACTTCATCGTAACAGCTTTGTCCCGAAAAATGATAGGAATGTCCGCTGTGAAAATACTAAACAATATTGGTGATAATACACCCCCTTGCGGCACCCCGCTCTCTATGTTTTTCACCTCAGAATAGCAATCCTCGACTCTCACCTGAAACGTTCTTCCAGATAAGAATTGGGCGAGCCATTCTATCAATATCGGATGAAACCTCAGATCTCGTAGTTTTGACAGCAGTTTCGAGTGCGAGACACGATCAAATGCCTTTGCAAAGTCAAAGTAAATGACATCGCAACTGCACCGCTTGTCAAGGGCCTCCGTCCAATCATTTATGCATTCCAGAAGGTTCGTTTCTACAGACCTTCCCGGGACAAACCATGCTGGTTCCTAGGAACGATATTTTGCGAAAAGAGGTGTAAGACTATGTGATCCTTCAGCACCTTCTCGAACAGCCTGCAGAACAGTGAGGTGATACTAACTGGCCTATAATTCCCTGGATCAGCAGCCGGCTCTTTCTTCAATAAAGGTGTAACAAAGGAGTGCTTCCAGCGAGCTGGAACCTCACCATACATAAGAGACTGGTTGTAGATATAGGCCAAGGGACCACAAATAACTGGTGCAACTTTTTGAATGAAAAAAAGAGGAACGAAATCAGGGGTGACCGAGGAAGACTTAGGCCACTTTTTCAACAATTCCTGCAATTTCGTTGAATGAAACCAAGGAAAATCCGCCATAGGCTGAGTACCCAAGAATGACGAAGATGGACTGTTCCCGTCGTCTGATTGGAATTGTTCCGCGAATTGGTCAGCTAACATGTTTGCCTTATCATACGCCGATGTCGCCAGGAATGCACCCTTTCTAAGGCAACCGATATGACTCTTTTCTTGCAACTTTGAATTTAGATACCTATAAAAGTTCCTATCTCCCGACTCGATCTTTTTCTTCTCAAGGTAACTATTGTACTTATCCAACTGAGCATGGAACCTTTTCGCAAAATCATTATACGCCTCCCGAATTCCAGTTCTCCTTGCCTCATGGAAAAGACACTCACGGTGTTCAGCCATTTTTTGCAAGTGAGCAGGTAGGCGGATTGACTTAATGGAAGACACAAGCTTCCACGGAACATGCAAATCAATAACTGCATGGATAACAGATAAGAAAAGCTCATATTTCTCATTTACACCGCTAGCCGATTCTAACAGACTAATCCAGTGAATTTGGCTCAAGTGGTCACAAACGGCAGTATAATCGCAATTAGCATATACCCTTCGATAAACCGGAGTACTAAGTGTTTCACAACATTGAATGTCGAATGAAATGCTATTGTGATCGCTCAATCCTACAGGCGGCAGAATTTCTAGGTTTCCCAGTAAGGATTCATGGCTGGAGAAAACTAAATCCAACACATTTTGACCTCTAGTAGGCTCCCGCACAAATTGGAAAAGGTCGTAACTATAAACTAGTTCCTCCAAGCAAGCCAAATTCGATGCCAACACATCACCTTCATTGCTCCGAGCGAAGTCGGGTAAGTTGAAATCCCCCACAATGATTGTGTGCAGTTCACACGCTATTAAATCACTCAAAACCTTGACTAGCATTTCCGTTTTCACGGAATCACAAGACGGAGCCCTATACACAACTATGACCCGGAAGCTCGAGCTTTCATGGTAAAGATCGACACAAAGCATCTCATAAGCATGTTCCACCGACTCCGAGTAAATCACAGACATTGACAGCCTCCGATGAACCAATAACATAACCCCACCTCCAGACTTCTTACTACGATCGCACCTCTTGGCTTCGTAATCCAGAGCTAAATTACCCAATAAAGTTGAAACCATTAGACTAGGCTTGAGCCACGTCTCTGTAAAGGCGTAAATATCATACTTGTGAGAAAGAACTAGATCAATATGCCCCCTATTTTTCGAAACGGATCTTACATTAGCGTAGAAACACCTCAAAACACTACAAGGATACCTGAGAGGAATAGTCAGTTTTCCTGATTGGGAGGCGACAATACATTAACAATGCTAGGCACAACGGCTACCGGCGATCTCGGTGTGGTAGAAGAACTTAACGCTATTGAGGAATCAACGTGAGCAATGGGTACAGCAATGGGTACAGCAGCCACTGGTGATCCCGAAGTTCTAGGAGCACCTACATCATCATCGATCGTACCGACACTCTGCCGGCGAATCACCAACAGTGGAGTATACGAATATTTAGATTCCAGTGCATCTCCTGAATGGCCTCTCCATCTTTTACTCACCATAGAAGAAGCTACTCCTTCGACACAGTAGACGAAGTCAGGGTTGTATTCTGCTTCGAAATCGCTGTATGCATAAAGGGCGTTGGGTCAAAACCTGTGCATAATGCCAGACTGTATCAATAAACATATAGGTGGAAACAATCGGAATTTCTCCCCCAATCTCCGTGGTGAAGAAGCATACCTTAGTGGATTCCATATAGGGTAATTCGATCCAAGGCTTCAGGTTTATTATCATCTGGCAATAATCCCTTTAGATCACTTGCCTCCCGGCATCGAATTAATCGCTCGTCTGCAATTATATTAACGGCCTCACTTGTGGGTAATTAACCCATCTTTTGACAGACAGATTACGCTAATTGCAGTCAGTGAAATACATCCTCATTTTGCGACTGATTGAATCCGTTGCCTATCTTGTGTAATTAAGCCCACATCTGGCATTCAGGTATTGGAAAATAAATCAACATCCGGCATTTGATTGTCCTCCTGCAATTTAACATTTGACCTGACTTGTGGGTAATTAAACCTTAATTTGGCATATTATCTAAATTGCGGACTTTAGATACATCCTCCTTTTGCATTTAAATCCGGGGAGCGTCCTGTGTAATTAAACCTACATTTGGCATGCGGTTCATAGAAGTTGCATGAACTTTCGGCACTGAATTAATCGCTCGCCTGCAATTATATTTTTACCTGAGTAATTAACCCATCCTTTGGCTGGTAGGTTACGCTAATTGGAGTCAAGGAAATACATCCTCATTTTGCGATTGATTGAATCCGTCGTCTATCTTAAGTAATTAAGCCCACATTTGGCGTGCAGCTATTGGAAAAAATATCAACATCCGGCATTTGATTGCCCTCCTGCAGTTAAACATTTGACCTGACTTGTGGGTAATTAAACCTTAATTTGGCATATTATCTTAATTGCGGACTTGGGATACATCCTCCTTTTGCATTTGAATCCGGGGAGCGTCCTGTGTAATTAAACCTACATTTGGCATGCAGTTCATGAAAGTTGTTTTAACTTCCGGCATTTAACTCCCGGCCCGTCTGCAATTATATTAGTGACCTGACTTGTGAGTAATTAACCCATCCTTTGGCAGGCAGATTACGCCAATTGCAGTCAACGAAATACATCCTCATTTTGCGACTGATTGAATCCGTTGCCCATCTTGTGTAATTAAGCCCACATTTGGCATGCAGGTATTGGAAAATAAATCAACATCCGGCATTTGATTGCCCTCCTGCAGTTAAACATTTGACCTGACGTGTGGGTAATTAAACCTTAATTTGGCATATTATCTTAATTGCGGACTTGGGATACATCCTCCTTTTGCATTTGAATCCGGGGAGATACTTGTGTAATTAAACCTACATTTGGCATGCAGTTCATGAAAGTTGTTTTAACTTCCGGCATTTAACTCCCGGCCCGTCTGCAATTATATTAGTGACCTGACTTGTGGGTAATTAACCCATCCTTTAGCAGGCAGATTACGCTAATTGCAGTCAACGAAATACATCCTCATTTTGCGACTGATTGAATCCGTTGCCCATCTTGTGTAATTAAGCCCACATTTGGCATGCAGGTATTGGAAAATATATAAACATCCAGCATTTGATTGCCCTCCTGCAGTTAAACATTTGACCTGACGTGTGGGTAATTAAACCTTAATTTGGCATAATATCTTAATTGCGGACTTGGGATACATCCTCCTTTTGCATTTGAATCCGGGGAGATACTTGTGTAATTAAACCTACATTTGGCATGCAGTTCATGAAAGTTGTTTTAACTTCCGGCATTTAACTCCCGGCCCGTCTGCAATTATATTAGTGACCTGACTTGTGGGTAATTAACCCATCCTTTAGCAGGCAGATTACGCTAATTGCAGTCAACGAAATACATCCTCATTTTGCGACTGATTGAATCCGTTGCCCATCTTGTGTAATTAAGCCCACATTTGGCATGCAGGTATTGGAAAATAAATCAACATCCGGCATTTGATTGCCCTCCTGCAGTTAAACATTTGACCTGACGTGACCTTAATTTGGCATATTATCTTAATTGCGGACTTGGGATACATCCTCCTTTTGCATTTGAATCCGGGGAGATACTTGTGTAATTAAACCTACATTTGGCATGCAGTTCATGAAAGTTGTTTTAACTTCCGGCATTTAACTCCCGGCCCGTCTGCAATTATATTAGTGACCTGACTTGTGGGTAATTAACCCATCCTTTAGCAGGCAGATTACGCTAATTGCAGTCAACGAAATACATCCTCATTTTGCGACTGATTGAATCCGTTGCCCATCTTGTGTAATTAAGCCCACATTTGGCATGCAGGTATTGGAAAATAAATCAACATCCGGCATTTGATTGCCCTCCTGCAGTTAAACATTTGACCTGACGTGACCTTAATTTGGCATATTATCTTAATTGCGGACTTGGGATACATCCTCCTTTTGCATTTGAATCCGGGGAGATACTTGTGTAATTAAACCTACATTTGGCATGCAGTTCATGAAAGTTGTTTTAACTTCCGGCATTTAACTCCCGGCCCGTCTGCAATTATATTAGTGACCTGACTTGTGGGTAATTAACCCATCCTTTAGCAGGCAGATTACGCTAATTGCAGTCAACGAAATACATCCTCATTTTGCGACTGATTGAATCCGTTGCCCATCTTGTGTAATTAAGCCCACATTTGGCATGCAGGTATTGGAAAATAAATCAACATCCGGCATTTGATTGCCCTCCTGCAGTTAAACATTTGACCTGACGTGTGGGTAATTAAACCTTAATTTGGCATATTATCTTAATTGCGGACTTGGGATACATCCTCCTTTTGCATTTGAATCCGGGGAGATACTTGTGTAATTAAACCTACATTTGGCATGCAGTTCATGAAAGTTGTTTTAACTTCCGGCATTTAACTCCCGGCCCGTCTGCAATTATATTAGTGACCTGACTTGTGGGTAATTAACCCATCCTTTAGCAGGCAGATTACGCTAATTGCAGTCAACGAAATACATCCTCATTTTGCGACTGATTGAATCCGTTGCCCATCTTGTGTAATTAAGCCCACATTTGGCATGCAGGTATTGGAAAATAAATCAACATCCGGCATTTGATTGCCCTCCTGCAGTTAAACATTTGACCTGACGTGTGGGTAATTAAACCTTAATTTGGCATATTATCTTAATTGCGGACTTGGGATACATCCTCCTTTTGCATTTGAATCCGGGGAGATACTTGTGTAATTAAACCTACATTTGGCATGCAGTTCATGAAAGTTGTTTTAACTTCCGGCATTTAACTCCCGGCCCGTCTGCAATTATATTAGTGACCTGACTTGTGGGTAATTAACCCATCCTTTAGCAGGCAGATTACGCTAATTGCAGTCAACGAAATACATCCTCATTTTGCGACTGATTGAATCCGTTGTCCATCTTGTGTAATTAAGCCCACATTTGGCATGCAGGTATTGGAAAATAAATCAACATCCGGCATTTGATTGCCCTCCTGCAGTTAAACATTTGACCTGACTTTTGGGTAATTAAACCTTAATTTGGCATATTATCTTAATTGCGGACTTGGGATACATCCTCCTTTTGCATTTGAATCCGGGGAGATACTTGTGTAATTAAACCTACATTTGGCATGCAGTTCATGAAAGTTGTTTTAACTTCCGGCATTTAACTCCCGGCCCGTCTGCAATTATATTAGTGACCTGACTTGTGGGTAATTAACCCATCCTTTGGCAGGCAGATTACGCTAATTGCAGTCAATGAAATACATCCTCATTTTCCGACTGATTGAATCCGTTGTCCATCTTGTGTAATTAAGCCCACATTTGGCATGCAGGTATTGGAAAATAAATCAACATCCGGCATTTGATTGCCCTCCTGCAGTTAAACATTTGACCTGACGTGTGGGTAATTAAACCTTAATTTGGCATATTATCTTAATTGCGGACTTGGGATACATCCTCCTTTTGCATTTGAATCCGGGGAGATACTTGTGTAATTAAACCTACATTTGGCATGCAGTTCATGAAAGTTGTTTTAACTTCCGGCATTTAACTCCCGGCCCGTCTGCAATTATATTAGTGACCTGACTTGTGAGTAATTAACCCATCCTTTGGCAGGCAGATTACGCTAATTGCAGTCAACGAAATACATCCTCATTTTGCGACTGATTGAATCCGTTGTCCATCTTGTGTAATTAAGCCCACATTTGGCATGCAGGTATTGGAAAATAAATCAACATCCGGCATTTGATTGCCCTCCTGCAGTTAAACATTTGACCTGACGTGTGGGTAATTAAACCTTAATTTGGCATATTATCTTAATTGCGGACTTGGGATACATCCTCCTTTTGCATTTGAATCCGGGGAGATACTTGTGTAATTAAACCTACATTTGGCATGCAGTTCATGAAAGTTGTTTTAACTTCCGGCATTTAACTCCCGGCCCGTCTGCAATTATATTAGTGACCTGACTTGTGGGTAATTAACCCATCCTTTGGCAGGCAGATTACGCTAATTGCAGTCAATGAAATACATCCTCATTTTGCGACTGATTGAATCCGTTGTCCATCTTGTGTAATTAAGCCCACATCTGGCATGCAGGTATTGGAAAATAAATCAACATCCGGCATTTGATTGCCCTCCTGCAGTTAAACATTTGACCTGACGTGTGGGTAATTAAACCTTAATTTGGCATATTATCTTAATTGCGGACTTGGGATACATCCTCCTTTTGCATTTGAATCCGGGGAGATACTTGTGTAATTAAACCTACATTTGGCATGCAGTTCATGAAAGTTGTTTTAACTTCCGGCATTTAACTCCCGGCCCGTCTGCAATTATATTAGTGACCTGACTTGTGGGTAATTAACCCATCCTTTGGCAGGCAGATTACGCTAATTGCAGTCAGTGAAATACATCCTCATTTTGCGACTGATTGAATCCGTTGTCCATCTTGTGTAATTAAGCCCACATCTGGCATGCAGGTATTGGAAAATAAATCAACATCCGGCACTTGATTGTCCTCCTGCAGTTAAACATTTGACCTGACTTTTGGGTAATTAAACCTTAATTTGGCATATTATCTTAATTGCGGACTTGGGATACATCCTCCTTTTGCATTTGAATCCGGGGAGATACTTGTGTAATTAAACCTACATTTGGCATGCAGTTCATGAAAGTTGTTTTAACTTCCGGCATTTAACTCCCGGCCCGTCTGCAATTATATTAGTGACCTGACTTGTGGGTAATTAACCCATCCTTTGGCAGGCAGATTACGCTAATTGCAGTCAATGAAATACATCCTCATTTTGCGACTGATTGAATCCGTTGTCCATCTTGTGTAATTAAGCCCACATTTGGCATGCAGGTATTGGAAAATAAATCAACATCCGGCACTTGATTGTCCTCCTGCAGTTAAACATTTGACCTGACTTTTGGGTAATTAAACCTTAATTTGGCATATTATCTTAATTGCGGACTTGGGATACATCCTCCTTTTGCATTTGAATCCGGGGAGATACTTGTGTAATTAAACCTACATTTGGCATGCAGTTCATGAAAGTTGTTTTAACTTCCGGCATTTAACTCCCGGCCCGTCTGCAATTATATTAGTGACCTGACTTGTGGGTAATTAACCCATCCTTTGGCAGGCAGATTACGCTAATTGCAGTCAACGAAATACATCCTCATTTTGCGACTGATTGAATCCGTTGTCCATCTTGTGTAATTAAGCCCACATTTGGCATGCAGGTATTGGAAAATAAATCAACATCCGGCATTTGATTGCCCTCCTGCAGTTAAACATTTGACCTGACGTGTGGGTAATTAAACCTTAATTTGGCATATTATCTTAATTGCGGACTTGGGATACATCCTCCTTTTGCATTTGAATCCGGGGAGATACTTGTGTAATTAAACCTACATTTGGCATGCAGTTCATGAAAGTTGTTTTAACTTCCGGCATTTAACTCCCGGCCCGTCTGCAATTATATTAGTGACCTGACTTGTGGGTAATTAACCCATCCTTTGGCAGGCAGATTACGCTAATTGCAGTCAATGAAATACATCCTCATTTTGCGACTGATTGAATCCGTTGTCCATCTTGTGTAATTAAGCCCACATCTGGCATGCAGGTATTGGAAAATATATAAACATCCAGCATTTGATTGTCCTCTTGCAGTTAAATATTTGACCTGACTTGTGGGTAATTAAATCTTAATTTGGCATATATTCTTAATTGCGGACTTGAGATACATCCTCCTTTCGCATTTAAATCCGGAGAGGTACTTGTGTAATTAAACCTACATTTGGCATGCAGTTCGTGAAAGTTGTTTTAACTCCCGGCCCGTCTGCAATTATATTAGTGACCTGACTTGTGGGTAATTAACCCATCCTTTGGCAGGCAGATTACGTTAATTGCAGTCAATGTAATACATCCTCATTTTGCGTTTGATTGAATCCGTCGTCTATCTTGTGTAATTAAATCCACATTTGGCATGTAGGTATTGGAAGTTATATCAACATCCGACATTGGATTGTCCTCTTGCGCTTATGTTTTGATACACCGGTGGTTTTTCATAGAGCAGAAGTAGACATATAAGAAACTAATATATTCATTACGACAACTTATAGTCAAAGATAGAGTAATAGTCAGTCGAAGGCACGAAGGCCGCTCAAAGGCGATCTGACCAAGCTAGCCCGCCGGGGGCGGTTTATATACCGATCCGGAATACCGTGAGTCATTCACGTCAAGCTGAGCATTTGGCCTGACCTGTGGGTAATTAATTCTTTATACATATGAGATATGTACACGTTACGCTAATCAAGATTTCCGAATATATTCCCACTCTCTCATTGAATTCGTCGTCCTTCTTGTTCACTTTACACGCAGGTTAATGGAAATCACATATACGGACTTCTCTCATTGCTTTAATTGCCGTCCTTCAGTTATCTCTTCTCTCCTACTTGTGGGTGATTAAGCCTCCTCTCGGCATGCAGGCTTTGGGGTTTGTGAACGCCCCAGACTGAAGGCCCAGCGTAATTGTACATTAAAACCCGTAGGGTTCCCTTGGGTAATTGAACCTACATTTTAAATGCGGTTTATGCATCCAACTTTAACCACAATTATGAAGTTCCTCGACATTTTGCAACTGAAAAACTCTGACTTGATCAATTATTCAATTATAATAAAACTTTACGGGTGCGAAACAGAGTCATACAGTTTGGAATAATAATTTGACCGATCCGGATCCTTATATAGCTATTGTTGACCCCGGTTCAGGAGTCTCTATCAGGGTTGGGCACGCGTCCCGGCTAACCTTAGGGGGGTGCATATTGGACGTTGCAGTGAGGGCAAAGGGGGGTGCGTAAACCGGACACCAGAAAAAAAAACGAAGTGCATGTTCTGTCGAATTTCAGGAGCAAAATAATACACGATTCTCTTCTGGTTTGTCATATCTTCCTCTTCGCTTTTTAAGACAAACACTTACAGAATTAAAATTATTGATAGATATGCAGTTTGTGTTCGCAATAATTCATAGTTGCTGTCGAAGCTTCTCATGAAGAACTCTATGAATAAAAGATCATATATAATGTGTTTGGTTGTTTTGATGAAGGAATAAACACTACTCTGTTATCTTGTAGCAAGTAAGGATTGATGTGGTGTCATGTTTCTTTGGTGCAACGTTCAGTGATTACGCTTGTGGTCACCGATTAGAAGCGAGGATACAAAGACAGCGCTCAGACGCGCTATCGTTCACGTTCAGAAAAGGATTAGCGAACTACTGTATCATGGCAGACTAAAAATACAGATATCACGGTCAGTATAAAAACAAGCCAACGGAATTTCGTCTATGAGAATGACTTATGAAGAGAGCCGACTGTATAAATTGAAGACTGCAAGTTTCAGTGAAAGAAGCAAATAATCGTATCTTTTTACTTGAGAAGTACCCTGTACATGAAAACCCGAATTTTATCCAACTTGAAATCCCTTAGAGACTGGGCTCGCCGTGCGGTTTGGTGTTTGTCCGCAGCTACACAGCGCACACTGGAGTGGACGCGCGCACGATATTAATTAAAAATGTGTTTTATTACAGAACGGGGAGGAGAAAAGAATCGAAAGTGGAGTAAATGAAAGAAGGCAGAAATAGGATGCTTTCAATGTAACCATTTCAGAAATTTGATGTAAATAAACTAATTTGGAGCAGGGTGAATTTTTCGGACTTGACAAGGTTCATTCAAATGAACTTTGTTGATTAAAAACAGCATTAACCATGAAAACTAAGAGCATTGGGCGAAAGAGGAGAATCTGGCAAACATTTTAGTAACGGAAGCTTTGATATTCGATGTGATTTAAGGACCTTAAATCTCGTCCCGGTTTTGTCCCGGTTTTCGGGGTAAAACCGGGACGAGATTTAAGGTCCTTAAATCACATCAAAAAACGATCTTGTTGAGGCTAAACTGTTTGCCAGATTCTCCTCTTTCCCACAAGATCCTTTGCTCGCATGTTTAATGCTACTTTTGATCAACTAGGTTCGTTTGAATTAAACTTGTCACGGCTAAATACTTACCCCTGCTTCAACTTTGTTTGTTTACATTACATTTCTAAAATGGGTACATTCAAAATTGACAATTTTCATCATCTTCCATTTCCTTCGGTTTCAATCGTTTTCTCTTCACCGTTATGTAATAAAATACATTATTTTATTAATATTGTGGGCGCGTCCACTCCCGTGTGCGCTGTGTAGCTGCGTACACACACCATATCGCACGGCGAGCCGAGTCTTTAAGGAATTGCGGCATTCTACGTGGGTAAAAATCGGGTTCTCCACTCCCTACGCATTTCATCAATCCCTGAATGGTTCCACAACACAAAATAATTCTGAAAATTTCTTCATCAAAACGATCAAACACGGATTAATCCTTCATACATAGGTTCAGGAAAACATTGGATAGAAAACATTGATTACTGCAATAAAAGTAGCTCTGTTGTTGTTTGTAATTGCTGAATTGTAATGAATAAAAAATGTTTTATATTTTGTCACAACCTACCTTCTTATCAAAAAATTTCTTCATAAGATTGTTTGGAAGTGCAAAAATTACACTACCTTTTTTGTTGAAATTTTCGGAATTTTCTTTATTCAGTGCTTTTTTTATATTCTTGTTTATCAAAATCAGGAAGTCAAAATCATGGCGGTTGTGCTCGACTTCTCGGAAAACAGCCGATTTCGATTTCCCATAGGGGGGTGCCTGAAAATAACAGAGCTAAGGGGGGTGCATATTCAAAATCGCTATGCCGGGACGTGTGCCCAGCCCTGGTCTCTATGTAGACGCCTCTAGGATTTGATTATAAGAACATTCAATTTATGTGTATTCAAAAATCAGTATTTCCTTAACCTCACACTAATTAACCACTACCTATTGAGTCTGGTTGCATGAAGGCTTACTAAGCAATGCATTAAGGGTTTAATGTCTGCTCGTCACGAGAACAAAAATTAAAAACCTCGAATAATTAATCATGAAATAAACTCTTAGGCGAATAAAACTATCAATTTTTTCTGCTTTCTCATGTTTCTGCTATTGTTTTTTTGTTTTGACTTTTTAAACTCCTATTTTTGATTTTTTTTGTTTTTGTTTCTTTTTTCGTTTTTTACTCTTGTTTTTTGAACTTAACTTTGTTTTGTTTTCGGTTTGCTTTGATTTTTTCGCTTCGTCTTTATTATGTTTTTATTTTGCTTTTGTTTTTATTTGATTTTATATCTGTTTTCATTTTTATTTTCTGTTTTCGTTTTTGTCTCTGGAATTCTTTTCTTGTTTCTGTGTCCATTTTCGTATATATTTTTGAATTATTTCTTGTTTTTGCTTTGGCTCCTTTTTGTTTTGTTTCATTCTTGCTTTTGCTTTCGGCTTTCTGTTCTGTTTTTGTTAATGCTTCCGTTTTTGCACGTTCTTTTCTTTTGTTTTTCGTTTTCTTAATAAATTTGTTCTCTTGTTTGTTCTTGTTTGGTGTTTGGTTTTTTGTCTTTGCCTTATCGCTTCTACTTTTATTTCCGCCTTGTTCTTGAATTTTATTTTGAATTTTGTTTTGTTTCTGAATCTTTTGCCTTTCCGTTTTTAATTGTTTTTTCTTGTTTCCGTTTTATTTTTGTTTGTTTGTTTTTGTTTTTCCTTCATGTTTTGCTTTTGTTTTGCTTTGTTTTCGTTTTCTCTTGCCTTTATTTTTATTTTGTTTCTGTTTTGATTACTTTCTGTTTGTTCAAATCTGTTGTTTTATTTATTATTGCTTTGATTCTGGTGTTTTATTTTGGTTCGCTTTTTGTTCCTTTTTCGGTTTTTTGTCTTCTGGGTTCTGATTTTTTGTTCTGTGTTCAAGTTGCTATTCGTTTTTGTTTTGTTTTTTACTTTATTTTTGTTCTCCGGTTTTTGTTCGCTGATTTCTGTTTTGTTTTCTGTTTTGCTTTCCTTTTGTAGGTTCATTGGTTTTGTTTCCACCTTGTTTTTTTTTCTTTTTATATTTCCTTCTTTCTTTTGTTCTGTTTTTGTTTCGTGTTTTCACTTCTTTGATTTCTGTTTTTCGTCTTGTTGTGCTTTTATGTTGCTATGTTTTTTTTTGGCTTTTTTTGTTTTATTTGAATTTTCTTTTTTTGAAGGATTTTCGATACAGTTGGCAAATATCGCATTGGTAAGACAATTGATTTTTGCGCTTTTTCAGTGCCATTGCTGAATTTCGACCAGTTATGTATAATTTGGAATTTCTAGGCATGCTCAAAGAATATAGCACAGCTTAAACAGTAGTTAGTAGAGTATCAGAAGAAAGAAATATAGGAATATAGTGGGAATACGCACTAGGAATAAATACAGCAGCGGAATAATCAATAATTCAGAAATGAAAAATATGCACTTGAAATTGATCAGGCAGCCTTTATTCACAGTCGGGTGCGGAGCGATGACACACTGAATCACCCTCACCAGGGCAGGGCTGGCAATCTCACAGACCGAAAAAACAGCTGATTTCTGCAGTAGTGGTTCTCCTCCGGGGGCTAACACAGTTTTCTGCCGGTGGCGTAGTAGACTACATAGTTCTTCTTGTGTAGTCCCTACAGCTGGAACTTCTCGAATTTCACTCTTTAAATCGAGTATTTTTTGAAAACGCACAATTTTCCCTTCTATTTATCAAGTGTAATGCTTGGTGGCAAAAGTGCAGGTCGGCGGTGCGGCAGGATTCGCCGCGCGCGATGTCTATCAGGCGGCGAAAAACTAGGTGGATTGATGAGTGGGTTGCTATATACTTCAAAAATCTGTGAGCGGTTCATTGAACAAACACAATCACACCTGAATAAAGAAAAGCGCGAGTATTTGAAATATATTATTCGTATGTATCATTAACAAGTGGTTAAATTTTTATTAAGGTGTAAAATAGTAACAGTTGAGTATAGAGAACGCAAACTTCGGCAAAAATTCCCAAAATCAAGAGTCTATGGATAGATTTGAGAAGCAGTTTTCCTCAAATCGCTAAAGAAACATTTCGAATTTCGTTAGGGAACCCACCCAAATTCGCAGTACTGTGCTTATCTGGGTCAAATTCCGGTCCGCAATTGCGTCTCGACACGCTTTGCGGCCGCGCGCTTCCGAGTCGGAAGAGTTTCCAGCGCCGCAGCTGCCGATCTGTTGACTCTAGGTGGGTTTTATAAGCTGGAAACTTAACAAAATTGAAGAAAACTGTATAAAAAAGCCATATCGTGTCGGCTTTGGAGCTGGAAACTCGATCGACTCGAGCGCGTGCGGCCGCAAAGCGTGTCGAGACGCGATTGCGGACCGGAATTTGACGCAGATAAGCACAGTACCTCTTCACGGAGGAATCAAACGGACTTCTGTTCAAAGTTATAGTGTGCCCAAAAATATTCTGGATAATTCTATGTAGGATTTCATTTCAACTTGATTTCAGAAAAAACATTCGCCAGTCAGATTTCAAAAATGAGTACTAATTCAACATTTTCCTCAATTTTCCAATTCATATAATACTTGATTCTCGACTTGGTCGATTTTCCATTTACATATACTGTGCTTATCTGGGCCAAATTCCGGTCCGCAATCGCGTTTCGACACGCTTTGTGGCCGCACGCGCTCGAGTCAGTCGACTTTCCAGCGCCAGAACCGACTCGATATGTCTTTTTTAAACAATTTTCTTCAACTTTGTTTAGTTTCCAGCTTCTAAACCCACCTAGAGTCAACAGATCGGCAGCTGCAGCGCTGTAAACTCTTCCGACTTGAAAGCGCGCGGTCACAAAGTGTGTCGAGACGCAATTGCGGACCGGAATTTGACCCAGATAAGCACAGTAGGATTTCATTTCAACTTGATTTCAAAAAAATTCGCAAGCCAGATTCAAAAATTGAGTAATTCAACATTTTCCTCAATTTTCCAATTCATATAATACTTGATTCTCGACTTGGTCGATTTTCCAATAACATATACTCTGCTTATCTGGGCCGAATTCCGGTCCGCAATTGCGTTTCGACACGCTTTGCGGCCGCACGCGCTCAAGTCAATCGACTTTCCAGCGCCAAAGCCGACTCGATATGCCTTTTTTATACACTTTTCTCCAATTTTGTTTACTTTCCAGTTTCTAAAATCCACGTAGAGTCAACATATCGGCGGCTGCGCCGCTGGAAACTCTTCCGACTCGAATGCGCGCGGCCGCAAAGCGTGTTGAGACGCAATAGCGGACCGAAACTTGGCCCAGAGAAGCACAGTACTAACATTCCATTTGAGACAATGGTAGAAATTCCGATATTCCGACTTTTCAATTTTGGATCGTATTCAATTTTTCATATTTTAACTTTCCGATTTTTGACTGTTTCCAAATAGAATGTCGTCGAAAAGTCGATCGTGAATATTCGAGTCGCAGCCATGCATAACTGCAATGTGTCCTACTGCTGATGAATTCGCTGCTAACTTCCTAGAGGTCGTTTATACTTCCGCCGCCGAGCAACGCGGCGAAGTGTAATTATATAATATTGATCGTGCGGCGCCGCACGATCAATATTCTATTATTGCACTTCGCCGCGCCGCTCGGCGGCGGAAGTATAAACGAACCCTTAGCAAAATATTGCCTTTTATAAGTTTGAGGCCGTAGTTATTAGACTATGTCAACGAATATTCGGAAAACGAATATTCGGCCGAATAAACGAATAATCGAATATTCGAATAATTCGATTATTCGGAAAAGTCGATTTTTCGAATAATTCGTTTATTCGAATATTCGGAAAAGTCAATTTTTCGAATAATTCGTTTATCCGAATATTCGGAAAAGTCAATTTTTCGAATAATTCGTTTATTCGAATATTCGAGCGGCCCAATATTCGAATATACGGCCGAACAAACGAATAATTTCAGAAAAATAAGAAGCAGAGTCTCCGGCACATGTCCATTTTTGCGGTCCAGAGGTGAAATGTCCCCGATCAAACTGGTAGAAAGTTTGAATATAATCGGAATACTCCAATATTAAACATGAGATAGTCAGAAACCTTATGGTGGAGTATCTCGCTCAGCACCGAATTCGTGAGCAGACGTAACAGATACTGTTTTTCATCTAATGGAGTATGTCCCAAACAGATTCGAGCGATGTTCCAGAAACGGCTACCTTACGCCTCTTGAGTATTACGTAGTACTTAATTTGCCATGAATTTAGGTCAATCGCTGCAGCTTTGAGCCAGTTCTTACTAAACATTCACCTTATATTTTTGCAGAGGTAAAATGTCTCCAACCAAACTGGGTGCTATCTTAGCGGTGGGGGGCCACTATGTCTGGGCGCACCTGGCCCCGGCCATTTTATCGTGCCGCACTAAATTTGAGCACCTACTCGGGTTTTCCCTCCCCGCACAAATCAGGAGTGATTGCTGCATGGAAAATGTGCGTGGTCATGTGCGATACAACAGTGCCCCCCCCCCCGCTCAGACAGCACCCTAAACTGATAGGAAATTCGGATACTGTTGGTAGATATTGTTTAGAAAATCCAGAGAATTTGATCGTATCGTTTAACAACTACTCATAGACAGTGGTAAATGTTAGTTTGAATACTCTTATGATATAATGTGGAATGTCTTTTTCGTGGAAGTACATCGGCATAGCTTTGATCTATATAATACTATACAAAAAAAGGTCAAGAAAGTTGGAAGTGCCGCGAACGGTGGTTGGATTATGCGTACTCGGTCAGTACTTCTTCCTCGAATACTCGCGATTTTGGCCGAATTTTCGAATTATTCGTATTCGAATCATTCGAATAATTCGATTATTCGGAAGAGTCAAATTTTCGAATAATTCGTTTATTCGAATATTCGGAGCAGTCAATTTTTCGAATAATTCGTTTATTCGAATATTCGACAGAGTCGATTTTCCGAATATTTCGTTTATTCGAATATTCGAAAATTTTTATTCGTTTGATATACTCTAGTAGTTATACACCAGCGGAATGAAAACGTCCCGCGATCACATTGCCGCCGCTTGCGGCGTGCATCAGGAACTCGTCTGCAATGTTGCGTCTTTGGCGTCCTTGACGCAATAATGCGGACCGCAGATTCCTGGGCGTTACAATGGTATTTTTTCGATATATCAAGCTTCTATCACTTGTTTATTGCAGAAAGTCACTATAAATCTATCGCTCCTGTCATAGCAGCGCTCGTTATGTCGTTTTGGTGGTGCTTTAAGGAGTTAAGATCTGAAAAATAATCAGCTGATGGAAATTGGCAAATCTCCAATGGGGTGGGTCCCGCGAGGATACAGTATGCAAAGCCGAGGCGTGTATAAGGCCTCTTTCAGAGTTCGATCGCGCTGCGACGCGATCGTGGGCACGGCGATGCGACCGTCGCGTCGCCGTGGAAATCGTAGATTTTGGAAGTGTGAAGGCCCAATCGCGGAAGTTGGCGGCCGCGCACTTTTACGTACACATTCTAATCGACGCCTATTTCATGTTCGCGCTCCGGCACTGGGAGAGGAGATCTACGGGAGAAATTGACGCTTTGGAGGAACTACAGGAGGTATATTGTACTACAGATGAACGAATGAAAATGATGAGGTGAACTAATGGAGTAATCGCCGCTCTGCAGCCACGACGCAAATGTTTTGCCGTCATTTCAAACGTACTGAACGCAATAAACCCCTACAAACCTCAAATATGACGCCAGACATTCGTCAGGGTCACTAACATGTTTAGACAAAGGTATTGACAATGTTGCTGGTATAAAAGGCTTCTCATCTCACGGTGTGCCTCAGTCGGCTCTCCGGAGCCGAACCTGGGAGGTGGCCTCGAGTCACTCACCTGGGGTGCGTTCCAAGAACGTTCCCACGACGCTGTGGGAGGAAAAGCAACCTCACAATAGACAAATTTGCTTCCCATGGATGCGAATTATAAGTGAGAATTGCTCCCACGTGGCCGTGGCTACGTTTCCATGGACGCGTTTTGCCATGAGAATGTTCTTGGAACGCACCCCTGAAGATCCACCGGATACGGAAGGATAATTCTTGTCGCCGAGAGGAGGGGGCTCCCCACGGCTCGAAGGGTAGAGTATATCAAACGAATAAAAATTTTCGAATATTCGAATAAGGAAATAATTCGAAAAATCGACTCCTTCGAATATTCGAATAAACGAATTATTCGAAAAATAAACTTCTCCGAACATTCGAATAAACGAATTATTCGGAAAATAGACTTCTCCGAATAATCGAATTATTCGAATATTCGTTTATTCGGCCGAATACTCGTTTTCCGAATATTCGTTGACATTGTCTATCGGAAGGGGGGGGGGTGGTACCCAACTGTGGGGCCATCTCCCCACGGTCCACGGTGGGGTGCATCCCACTGCGGACCGTGGCGGTGGGGTCACCCCCCACCGTGGGGACACCAAAGGGGATCACCCCAGTGGCATGTCCCCGGGGTCCCCTGTGTGAACCCGGAAACAGTGTATCCCTGTAAAAACAGGTTAGGTTACCGCCTACACCGGAAAATGAAATTCTCTCCAAAATCGAGTTCTGTTCAACTGCAGTGCTAGTATACCTGTTATAAACATGTTAGATTTCGGTCATCTACAGGAGAATTCCGTTCATCTACAGCTGATACCAGTAGATCCTCCGGTTAACTCCAGTGGATGAGCCCTCCCGGTGTCGGAGCGGTGTCGCGCAATTGGTTTGTCATTTATGATAAGAAGGTGTATTGTGATTTGTCATTTTATGATAATAATTGTTTTGTATTATGATTGTTTTGCCTACTTATACTTATTTTCCCTGAATCAACGTGAAAAAAGAGGAATTTGTACGAGGACATATAAAGCGGTCGCCGCGATCTGGCCATCTCAGTCGCCCAATCACGCGATTGGGCGACTTTCCCCGCGATCTTGTCTGAAAGGCCGGCGACCTGATCGCGCGACGCGACCAGATCGATACACAGTGTTTTCATTCGGTCGCGTCGCAGAGCGATCGAACTCTAAAAGAGGCCTAACTGCTTGGTGCGGGCTTCCATTGCGTTTTCCTGGGACAACTCATCCTTTTGGCATGCCTCAGCACACTTAGAACGGACCAAGTGGTAGTTGTCTTGCTAATTCCGCAGTGTCCCGCTGGTGTATACTAACTACGGCCTGACGCTCGACGACCTCACGTCGGTCGCTGCAACTCTGTCCTGAAAGCAGGGCTGTGCGAAAATGTTTTTCAAGATTTTCGGAAACGGAAACGCAAGAAAAACGGCCAAAAAACGCCGGAAACGGAAGAGACCAAAACATTATGGGCTGTCTTATTCTCGCGCTTCGTCGCTACTCGCTGCTTGCAGCTCTCATTCGGTAACCTATGGTTTCAGTCAGTGGATAAAAATTATTCAAAATATCAAAAATCACTACGAGGCAGTTCACGATATCGAATCCTCGCTTCTGAAAAAATCGAAAAGGCAGTTTCAAAAACTATTCAGTAATTGTTACTGCCCCCTCCGAAGCAGTGTACAGCCTGTCCACCAAAGAAGATTCCAGCCTCTACCATGTGCATGTAGATGAATGCGGGCGGCCGCGTTTCGAGTTCAAAGGCACAGTCCAACCTTGAAATCGGTTTTCTGTTTTTCTGCCTATATTAAAAACGGCCCCACACTGATTCCAATAATGTCTCTGGAATCGTACAAGACCCTCTAGAAACGAAGTTATGGCCCCTCAATAATCGAGCTACGGAAGCATGGTGAACGAGTTGTCCGTGGCTTGTAACTTCCGCCATTTACAACCGTCCCGAATGGATAGAGGGGCTAAGAATGAAGGGAAGAACGAGGCAATTGATCGGAAATCATCGCTCATACCGTCACTGTTAAGCTCAAAGATCATAAAAGGGGCGTGCCAAAGTGGCTTCCGGACGTGGGAGCCCCAAGGTGGCTTCCTCCTATATCTCGCTTTTTCGGAGGAATTGAGAGCTCGCACTTGGAAGGTGCTGTATGGGGTGGGTCTACTTCACAACTATGTGGAAATCTCTGATTTCGCCCCTGAGCTTGGACTGTGCCTTCAAGGCCGATCAGAAAGCAGTCTCCAGATTCTCACCAACTTTTTAGATCTATTCTGATTCTCAATTGTCTACCGGAGCGAATACCACAGGATCAAATTCAAAAAATAAAAGAAAACTCCTAGGCGAGAGTACGAAAATCCACTTGTGATCTTCCTCTAAAGCATATTTCCGAGTTCAATCGCCGTGTGATGCAATAGCATTGTTATTATGAGTATAGATCGTCGCATGTCGATCTTCATTCGATGCATGCTGTCGCCGTGATCGGCGACGGAGCTGTAACTCTGAAAAAATTTGCCGCGTCATTGTCGGTAAAGTACCGCGACCCTCGACTATACCGCGTTAGTTCCGCTATAGTAGCGCAGCGGCTCCGTGATCAGGCGATAATGTTGCCGTGTCTTGAGCCTCGACGTAACCGCGATAGTACCGCGCCGGCTCCGAGAGGATGCAACAGCGAACCCGCGTGGAGTACGATGTACTGCCCGTAAGGTAAAACGAAATTGTTGCCCGTTCAACTACCCAAGTTTGAGGTACATTCCATACTTCCTTGGGCGCAAAAACAACAGTAACCTCTGTCTTCACCAGGCAGAGGACTTAACAACCGCAAATGCGTATTTTTGTTCTTTTGCCCCCCTAGTTTTACCACATTTCATAATTAACTTCGTATGAGATAGTCTCTTGGAGCCGCGGCGGCACTATCGCGGACCCGCAGCTGCACTGCCGCGTTGCCGCTACGGCTCCGCGGTAGGGGCGCCGCGGCTTCGCTATAGTGCCTCTTCGGTGCCTTTAGGCTCCGAAGCGGCACTATCGCGGAGCCGCAGCGGCAAATTCTCTCAGAGAAAAGAGACCTAACTCGCAGTGATGCTGCCCCTGGCCACCTCCACCTGCCTCCAGCCAGACTCCTTCTTATAGTTAGAGGACAGACCGTACTGCAAAAAGGAGTCGATTCCTATTGCTGTTGTGGAGGTAGACAAACGAATAAGAGGATTTTAGCGGGAAGCCCCATAAAAATAATTGACTCTCGGAGAAAACAACTGTTTAAAAAATCCTCAAAAAGCGGTCGGATTGCCGCTACGCCTATTTTGTGTCACAATTCTAGGAACCTCATTTCAAGAACCCAGAACTTCGCCGAGGGTCTCAGTCAGTCTCAGATATTCGATTGAGCACGCGGTCGAAAGTAATGCGTACAAACACTTGCCTGGACCCACTACCATTACCCATGTAGCACTACTTTCTTCCGTTTCCGAGCCTAAAAAGTCGGGAACGGAAAGGAACAGCCTAAAAACACCGAAAATGCGGAAACGGAACAGTTGCGCACAGCCCTGCCTATAAGAGAAAAGAAGAAGAAGGATGTAGAGGAGTAAGAAGTTGATAAAGTCCGTTTCGCCTCTGCCCGCAGACGAACCTTACCAAACGATTCTGCCGAGGCTCCTCAGTGAGGAACAGAATTGTTGATGAGAAATAAATGAGAAAGCTGAGCCACAAGCGGAAATTGTTAGCAAGAAAAATGAAAGGAAACTGAGTGAGAAAGAAGAGGCGCGGAAAAGTGGTAGAACAATGAAAGTCCAAAATGGGGAAAGGTCAGGTCCAAAATCAATGTGGAATCAATAAAGTCGTATGGTGTAGGTCGTTCAACAATAGCAGTAGCTGGAATAGAACAGGATTTTAGACTTTAGTGTAGCTAATATTCGAATTTATAGAATAGCAACGACAAGTTTTTTAACATGATTGTAATCATCTGGCGAAAGGAACTTATATGAAATTTTTTTGTTGCGATAGATGCATTTGACTATGTTAACGACAAAAAATTCTGAAGAGTATCCATTGTTTAATAGTGAGTTTTTCAATTCTTTCAATTTATCTATGAAAAACTTCACCTCAGAGCAGACATTGGCTATCCTCAAGGCCTCTGTGTAAATTGTTGAGACCTTGATGATAACAGAAACTGCAGAATCTGATTGTGGGAACTTCTTCACTATGAAATCAAAGTCATCTGTTTTATTGTATAAATTGGTCAAAATTGCATTATTATCTATTCTTATATTGATATCTAAGTAATTGGTATGAAATTCATTCATGTGAGTTCTTTTAATCTCTAATACATTATTATAAAGAGCTGCTAACAAATCTTCAACATATTGATCATTTTTGTTGTGAATAACCAATAAGTCGTCCATATATCTAAATGGCTCCAATAGAACATTCTGATTGAGAGAAAAAGTTTTGGAAAATTGAAACTCCATCACAGATAAGACCAGGTCTGCTAAAATTGGACTAAAATTACCGCCTTGCTAATAATAGTGGTATGAGGTAGGTTGGTAAACATATCCGTAAAATCTGCAGAATACAACTTCGCATTTGTATTTTTAAATGCGTTCAATTGCTCTCCAATATTTGTGTTTGTTATTGCCCAGTATGTTTTGATTGTTTTATGACGAGAACGCACTATATTAGTGTAATTTACAAAATGTTTCTTGAGCGTCGTGGATATCACGCATAACTCTTGAGCTAGTGGTTTCAAACTGCTATTATGCGCACCAGTAATACATCTGAATTTAATAGGAGTTTTATGCAATTTCGGTATGGCATAAATCAATGGAAGTGTGCAATCCACTTCGAACTTCAAATTGTTTTTCAAGTTAAAAAACTCATGTTTTAGGATTATCGAAATTTCATTTGCATTTGGTACAGCTTCATAAACTTGGTTATAATCTTCATATATTATTGTATTGTTAATTTCATCAAAACCAATTCCCATTAGGACCTATACGTAGGCTGGCGGCAAAAGTCACGCCGCATTAATGCTCAGAACTTTTGAAACAAGCTGTTAACACGCAATGCGTTCGTAACGGATTGTCCTCGTTTCAAACGCGAAGCAAGCGGAAGTTAACACTCAAAGAAAGCAGAAGCTAACGACAAGCAAGCAGTATCTTACGTTAGGCAGGAGGGAACTAGTGGAAACATGCGCCAAAGCGAGCGGAAGCTAACGCGAAGCAAGCAGAAGCTAACCCAAGGCGAGCAGGACCTTACGCGAAGCGAGCGGAATCTAACATGTAGGGGAGGCAAGTGTAACCCCATAGTGCGGATCATCGAAACGAGGACAGTCGAAATATCTCGTGCCGTCCTATTGAGGTTCGCGATTTTCTCCTTCTTCGCTTCCTCGTTCGATTCGTCCTGAGTGTCCTCTAGCTCCCGAATCCATATGACCAACAGTTCCATCTGGGCCTTCAATCCAAAACGTGACAGTGACGAGCATTGTATCTTTGAGGCTCGCTGAGGCATTGTACTGACTGCACCGGCTGCTTCTCCTTGAAATTTTTCTCTACCAGATGCGAATTCAATGGCCCAGTTCCTTCCGCCACTTGAGACGTGATCAGAGCCAAAGGTTCAGTCCTCACTGCCTCCAATGGATCGCTCGTGTCGTTTTTCGAACCAAAATAGTTTTACTGTACCAGTAAATAATTGATGTTGTATGATCTAGCTCCGCAATCGCGTTATACTCTGCCCTAAACGAGTTGGCAAGCGAAGATTCCAAAGAAGCAGTGCTCCCTCTGCGTCTCTGACGTGTCGCAACGCAGAATCTGTCTTAGCGTAATTCAAAAAACGTCGGAGACGCAGAGGACGCTCTGCTTCTTTGGACTCTCCGCTTGCCAACTCGTTTGGAACAGAGCATAACTACCACAATCGTAGAAGCGAAGCGGTTGTTTTGAGAATGATTCTAGTTGAATTTTTTTAAAACAACCGCTTCGCTCCTACGATTGTGATAATGAGGACTGAACGCGATTGCGGAACTGAACGTATATGTATACTGGCCACTAGTGCCTTGGTCTCTCGCATTGTACTTTTTCATTCATGTAGCCTCATCAATGGAAACTCACTAATCGATAATCATACATCAACTAAATTACAGCTTCACCAGGGGTCCGTTCCAAGAATGTTCCCACGACGCCGTGGGAGAACAAATAGTCTTTCCATGGACAAATTTGCTTCCCATGGCTACCAATTTGAACTGTAAATGCTTCCACGCGGCCGCGGCTACGTTTCCATGGAAGCCTTTTGCCATGGGAATGTTCTTGGAGCGCACTCTAGGACTGCAAGACCAAAATGGAAACCACGAGCAAGGAAGGAACCCTACTGAGCCACGACTAGAGTGCTTGCACGGAATGAAGTGTCTAATAAGCTGGTTAACACCAAACGAAAAAGTCTAAGGCTGCTGGAACGCTTCGGCGACTCCCATAAGTTGCTTGCACGGTGCTTCACATTGTTAAAGCTGATTGCACGGAACCGAAGCTGGTTCGCACCTTACCGAGCCATGATTAGGGCGCCTGCGTGGAACGAAGTGCCCAGTAAGCTGGCTAACACCATACAAGAAGCTGCTGGAACGCTACGAAGACCCCAAGTGAGGCTGCTTGCTCGGTACTCCCTGGGTCGACTACACTGAAAAAAGCTCGCTTGCACCATACCAAGACGCGAATAAGTGGTTTGCACCGAACGGAGTGGATTTTAGCGTGCTAACAGCCTGTTTTAAAAGTTCTGAGTGGAGAATAAAGAGCAGTCCTTCATTGTGGCGGCGCGACTTTCGCCTCTCATCTATGCAGAGGCCTTAAGCCTCTTTCAGAGTTCGATCGCCGCCCGACGCGATGGGATGATAATCATGAGCATCGATCGAGATCGCGTCGCACGTCAATCTGCATTCAAAACAAGTGATCGCGGCGACCAGCGATCGCACTCTGAAAGAGACCTTATAGTCGAATTTTTGCGACGAACGCGACCGGTGCTTGGCTGCTAGCTATAAGCGTTCACAACGAGATCTGCGGCAGTGAGAGGCAGTGTATGCGCCAGGGAAATTCAATATTCACTGAAACTCGTCTTTTCATGAACCCTAATTTCAATCATTGTTATAAATCTGGTAAACTTGAATCACCCAAAAAATCTGAATAACTATTCTTTGCGACAATTAGTCGGTAGTTGGCATGAAACTCTGGCCCGAATCGGACATTTCGATTATTCCAGCTGTTCGAAATTCTCGCGTGAGAACAGGGGTGGTGACTCGGTCAGTTGGCTCGATGAATTCGAGGTGTAATTGCCATATTCGAATGAATGCATGTTATCACCCAGCCCTTAGGCAACTGCCGCATCATCGCCAACGGTCAGGCGCCGGCAGTACCTGAGATGACGTGTGTAGGTATGCCGAACGTCGGCCACGTAATTGCCATTGGCCAGCTAAACGCCTATTGTCACCCAGCTGCTGAGCAACAGGCGCTCTTCTACAAGACACGAACTTTTTTTGCATAGAACCATCGAAAATAATCAACTCTGTTCGTGACATAGACTTTATTGGATCACCGTTGTCTATCAACAGGACATTAATACCCGAACATATGAAGAGAACATGCAAACAATCTAAGTTCTAACAAAAACAACAAAACAACCATATGTAAGTAGATGACACAATCAATCGTCAAACCGTCTTCGTTTCATCATCTTTCAATTGCATTCGTCGTATGAAGTCGGATAGGGACGACTCGAAATTCTCAAATCGTGGATAAACAACTAATTGCTTTTGAATCCACTTTGACACCCGCGCTGAAGATACCACACCTGGAACAACTCATTACCACTACAGTTTAATCCCACTATGAGTCACCATGAACTCACTACTATGATTCGTCGAAGCCTGTCCAACCAAACGCTCATCCACAAGGACCAGTGCGCCCCAGTCATTTCTGTGCCGCAGACATCTAAAGGTTTCAATATCAGACACAACACACAGAGAAAAAAGAAGCGAAAGCTACCTGCCAAGAGCCTGATTGAGAGCACGATAGGCCTGTGAGACATACCACTGATCGCCTGATAAGAGAGATCTTGTCTTGCAGAACTGGTCATTGTAGACCTTCTTCTCCTTTACCTGAATAAGAGCAAATTAGAGACCAGCTTAAGAAGTACTAGTGAGCTCAGCAGGACTACCAGATCATCCATCGCATTGGGGAAGGGAATTCCAACAGATATGACAACTCTCGCCAGGTCGTCCGCAAAATCGATGCCTTCCGAGACCTTAACTGAGGAAATTATGATCTGCCTATTTCGAGTTCGCACCTCCGATACAGTTAGACCGTTAGACTATCATGGGAGAGGAAATTGTACAGCGAACCGAACAGTGACCGCGACAATAGCTTCTATCATAATCGTAAACAAAGTATTTCAATCATATAAGCTCAACTACAGGGACAACTTTATTGACGATCCTCAATAGGGGGGAAATAGCCCGCAAGGGAAGTGTTCCGAGTGGTAAACGCATCTGCCAAAACGACTGGTATCGTTAGTATCTCTTATGGCTCAATAGTAAAACTACGCAGGATCCCGCCCCGAGCTGCAGGTACCAAGAAGTTGCAAGCTTAAAAATGTCGTTTTTTGTGCTTTTTGTACCTTCCAAAGGGCATTGGTCTTCGGAAAATCCGGGAACGGACCTCATAATTGTGTTCAGCGCCCAAAACTACCCCCGGAGCAATGTTTGGGTTAAGGCACATTTTCCAAATTTTGTGCAGAGTGTTAGCGTTTGGACTTGTACGGGTTTTCGGTTGGGCGTTTACTTGTATCACTTAGGGGTTCGGAAGGCGATTCAGAAAAATGCTCCAGGTTTGACTTCAAATCCTCCAAAATAGGTTATTTGGGGCGCTTATCACTAATCCGGGGTTTATTTGTAGATTTTCCGAAGTTGTCGAATTGATTTGCTCAAAGCTTCCCACCGGGCCAAAATTTGATGGCAAATCGCGACTTTTGACGATTTCCGGAACGCTACGGTAGAAATGGCTTAAAATAATTCTCTATGTGTTATTCGGAGTGCAAAATACGGATCTGGAGTTCCTTTATCGATTTTGGCAGATTACGGTGGGTATACGGTATTTCGGTCAAAATCTCAGATTTTACTCAAAATATGTATGCGGGGGCTATTCGGGGTGGAGATTACGAATTTGACGTCCGTTTGTCGACTTTCTTAATACTGGTTTCGCCCCCTAAATTACATGGTACCTACCGTAACCCACAGTACACCTAATACGTTCGACAAGCGGACTTCAGATTCCTTACAGTTTGCCCCTCCACTACCCATTTCTAAGGTGTCGTGATCATGATCTCGACGATCAGCCGCCGGTGAAGTTCCGCCGCCAGATGTGTAAGGGAAGTCAACACACCAATCAACTCCAGCCTTTCGTCATCACCCCTGGCGGCTAACCGCCATTCACTGATTGTATCACATTTGCCTAGGATAGTTTTTGCTCGAGCGTTAATGTTCAATTCTCATGTTATCCAATTAGTCTGATTTATTTTTAATAAATTATTTATAACTCTCGCGTTTTGAGCAGAATATAGCCGTGAGTCGGCCTCGTACCTCTTCCTCATCAACTTGACTGTTGGCCCGGTTACACTCCTAGTGGAAACTGAAACACATTTTTTTATCGCGGACACTGCCTATTTTTTAATTATTTTTTAGTTGAGTCAATTTTGAAAGTCTTCTGATTAAATGATTTATTTTTACGAATTCTTGCGCTGAATACCATCTATTTTTGCTCTGTAGCACGCGGGAGCTGCGGCTCCTCCAATCCCTCGCCCATGGTTGCGGCCCCCTCTGTCATCATCGCGCGCGTGAACCCAACCCTGCGTGGGGCGTGACAGCGGTTTCATGAATCTTGAAGCAAAGTTAGGCTTGCCGCTTTAGGAATGAAGCGCAAGCCTCTTCTTCTTCTTCTTTGCAGCCGCACGAATCTTTTTGTCAAAGGTTCAAGGAACGGGCGACTGAAACCGGATTCGTCCACAAATCCATTGTTGTCAAGGTGAAAGGCCTCTTTGGGCAATCGAATAGGTGCTCAGTTGTGTGGCCACGACTACCACAGTCCGGGCACTTGTCAGGCTTACTGTGATCGATCTTATGCAAGTATGACATCAGCATAGGGGAATGACCGCAGCATAACGAGACAAGGGTACTTCTAGCCCGCCTACCGAGTTCCATCTCGGTGTTGCTGACTAGAGGTGGTACGATCCCCAATACGGGGTTGACGGCCATCCTATTTAAAGGCAGTGTTCACGATAAGAATCGTTTTTCTGCTTTTCCGCCTATCTTGAAGACGGTAACATGCTGATTCCAATGATATTTTTAGAATCGTACAAGACCTTCTGGGAACTGAGTTATGGTCCCTCAAAGATTGAACTAGAAAAACATGGTGGACGAGTTGTCCGAGGCTTGTAACTTCCGTCTTTTGCAGCCGATGTATGTGAGCTGACCTGAGTAAAGAGAGAAGTTGAGAAGAAAGGGAAGAACGGGGCTATTGATCGGAAACCATCGCTTATATCACAATCTCGAGCATTCATTTGTTCACGTCGGTGGGCGTGGAAAGTGCATCTGGGTGTGACGAGCTGACGGGTGTCCAACTTTGGGGCCGTAGGGGACCGTTTCAAGCACAATTTTCTTGGTTTTTTCAACGCTAGAGTTGCGCTAGGCCCCGCAGCTGCCAATCTCCACCAAAAAAGTCACACATGGTTTTTATCGTGGACACTGCCTTTAGGTGATCCCTGACGAACTTGGGGTGCTCCGCACATAAAAAACGCAGACGATCCAGTTGGGAGTCCGTCCATCTTTGTATATTGACTTTGCTGAAAGCCTCGAAATTGCTGTGTGAAAGGGAGGGCCTGCTAGGGGCTTTATCGGCCCCTGTAGATCGATATCTTTCGCACAATAAGCAACTAATAAAGGATGAGCGGAACTCGTTACCGACTGAGGGGACAGTGAACGCGAGGTGAGTGGACCACCATTTACTGGGTGAGCGGTACCCCACTTACCGGCGGAGAGGCAGTGATTACGCTCGCTCGGGTCCAATGTTTAGCCAGCTGGTATTGGCTGCCCCACGAAAAACTCGTGGGCTGATTGATGTTCGTTTGATGAGTCTGCTTGCAATTCGACTTCACAGATCCACCACGCGTAGGTTGAAAATCTCGGAGCCCTCTCACCTTGTAACCTATCTGGGCAAGAATGTGCTTTAGATCAAAGGATCATGGTCGAAACAGGCAGACCGCCAGAAGAGTCTGATGCTCCTCTTTAGACTAAAACCAATGTCTTTCATAATCTATCACCACTATGCACAATGAACTTAAAACTGCGTCCCGCACCTTTCCTCTAAAGACAGCGAACATCAGTGCACCGTCCACATGACGGCCATGACTAGACGGATTCCTCACAGCTCCCTCATAAACCTCCATGACCACAGGCAATTCCGATGATCGCCTCGGCTCCTTCACAACCACCTAAAAAAATGAAAAATCATTCTCACAATAACTAGTGGTTTTATTCCGTGGATTACCTTCTTTTGCTGAATCTGACGAAGCATTGATGTACCCTCCATGTACTCATAAACCAAGGTCAGCATACGATAGCTAGGGAAAAAGCACAGAATTCCTCGCGGCACGGTCATGCATATGGTCCTGAAATCGCCTATGTTGAAGTCAGACACCGGACCTCAGACTTACCGTACAACCTACCGAACTGCTAAAGCGAGTTCACTGACAAATTGGCTATTGCCATCGCTAACATTCCTATAGGTTGCACATAATTTGTAACCAGACGGTCCCTAGAGGATTCTACCTATATCGATCTGGTTACAACTATTTCAAGGCATATTCATGACAAAGCCTACCACGGGTAACACAGATGCAAATATCTGCTCAGATGGTATGACCTGATCTCCCTCCATCTGCAAACAAAAACAATTAACATCGGCATGGATCGGGGAGAGACTTCGCGTGCATGGTTCAAGGTTGGCGCCAACTCGGTGCACCTATGTTATAGCACATGGCACCGAGTTTGCGCCACCTTTCAACAGTGAACGCGAAGTCTCTTCGCGATCCATGCCGACGTTACATCGCTAGAAGAAAGTTGCCTCAGATGTTCGAAAACTAGACCTGAGAGTGAAACTTGAACCCCAGCTCAGTCTTCAGTGTTTCAACAGGACATAGTGTCCCAGACGCCAAGACAACTGAGCGGCAGTCTTCAAAAGCACTTGTGAACGCCTGAAAAAATTATCAATCTTCCGTTACTCATACTCCGCGTAATATGCAGACCCACCAGTTCAGGGCTCATGCACCACAAGCTTATAGAGGTTTTGCATCCAGGCCTGATTGGATCATGACCAGATGGCCCCTGAGTTGATGATAGCCACACATCTGGCACGTCACCATCCAGCTGACTGTAGTTCACATTCTTTGGACCAGCCTGGCCGTCCCGTCGCGCTTCGCCACGGATATACGGACGATCACCATATTGGTGGACCTTCTCACTACTCACATTCATTCTGAAAAGCATCCAGATCAGGACAGCACTCGGCATAGTGATCTGCCCAACCATGGAGGGAGTATGCATGGCGGTGAATATGGCTTAGATAACAACTTAAACAGACTCGCAAGTCTATCAGAACGCAAACGCCATTGGAAGCGCTGTAAACGAGCCAGGATGACCCTAATTGAGTAATCTTGAGCCGTCAGCCTATAATTCTCACCTCTACAACTAACAGTGTGAAAATCGGTGCTTGAAAAAACAGCCAATAATCAAAGGGAAGTCTATGGGAACAGCCTGAATGACTGATATATAGCATGTCTACTCACCGTCAGTTCCTCCATTCTCAACTATTGCGGTCTATTTGAGAATGGAAGAAATGACAGGTAAGTGAACCGCAATCGATCAGGCTGTTCATATCAACGACTCTCATCTGACAGTGTTATTACTTCTACCTGACAATTGCTTTCTCAAAATCCTTTTCTCATTCTTTCATTCATAGAATGGAAACTTGCAGTCGGCACGGATCGCACTGATACTTTGCGTTCATTATCGCGCGCTGGTGAAAACGCGGTGAGCATATCCTCTGTTTTCGAGCGTGATTTATTTCCGTTCGTCGCGTGGGTCTGCGGGCTGACGCTGCGTCTCCTTCTCCCCACATTTTCTCGCTGTCTCTACCCTCGCTCCGCACAAGCGCGCGAGCGAACAGAGTAAATCTGGCGCGGAACCAGAGGGTATGTTATAACATACGAGCACCGGGTTTGGGCCAAGCCACAATAATAAATGCAAAGTATCAGCGCGACCCATGAGGATTGTATAACCTGTGGACTCTAATTCGGTCAAGGAGGGTCATCTTGGCCAGCTCATGATGCTTTCACCACGCTGGACTTGTGGTACGAACCATACGTGTCTCCTTCTTTTTTTGCAGCCGGCAACAAATAGGTTGCAGTTAGGCCTCCTTCAGAGTGCGATCGATGATAGACGCGATGGCATGTTTTGAATGCAGATCGACGTGCGATGCGATCTCGATCGATGCTCACGGTTATCATCCTATCGCGTCACACAGCTGGAACTCTGAGAGAGGCCTCACAGGTTTAGATTGGTCCACCAATTCGCTGTAGCGTATGTTATAAGTTTCTTGGGACAATCTAACCGTGACTACCGCAATCCGGGAACCCGTCAAGCTTCTCGTTATCAGTCCTGTGCAAGCAGGACATCAGCATATGGAAAATGTCCACAGCGTAACAAGACGAGCATGAACCTGGCACGCCTACAGAGTTTAGACTTGGTAGACGTGCCAGGTGCACTGACATTTAACGCTACGACTTTCATGATGGTCGACTCACTGAAGTGTTCCTTTATGGAATGACTACGCTCCAAATGCAAGCGATGAAGGCATTGTCGTTGTGAAACGGTCCATCACTGTGTTGAGTTGCTTGGAGGCATCGGCAGGCGGCTTTTATATACATCTCCTTCTCGCTCTTGCACGAGTTGATGGGACGATAGAGCTGCCACAGAATGTTGGTGCAAATTCTACACTGGAGTTTTTTTTTTGCGCACCCAAAAGTGATACCGTACTCGGTTCATCTACGTTCTTAGAGGCAGAGAACACTCAGGAAAATTTTTTTCAGTTTTTATGCTGATCTTGGAGAGTCACACACTGATCACAGTGGTATTTCTGAAATCGTCCAAGACCACCTATGAACAGAGTTATGGCCCCTTAAAGATGTCAATATTTCGATGGTATAAAAATCGTGGACGAGTTGTCTCAGGCCTGTATTCCTCTTCAATCGCAATCGTGGCGCGTGAGCGAGCGAGGATATGGAGACAGTCAGGCAATGTACTGAAGAACGAAGATTTGTTGGGAATTCATCCATCCATCTAGCCGCTATCGAGTTCGAAAATCTAGAAGGGGGTGTGGACCGTGGTGGTGAGCGAAGGAGGTCGGGCCTGTGTTGGTCGCTTATATCTCACTTATTTGGAGAAATAGAGATCTCGCACTTGACACGGGCTATACAGGATACGTCTACTACACTAATCAAATAAAAATCACGATATTCATGTCTTCGGGTGGGTACTGTGCCTTTGAAGGCAGCACACACATTCGAAAAACTTGCTGAGATAACTAGGTTACTGGATTCCTATGGCTCCATTTAGACCGCTTACGCCGTTGAAAGAATCAAAAACGTGTCTAAACTACTATATTTAAGCCATATCGAATCGAAAATTTCGCAGTCTCCACCCATTCGCTTTGCAGTCGCCACCCCACAATACAAACTCGTCCAGACTAGTCATTCGAATACGGGTCTTGTGGGTAGTTTATGAAGCTTCCAACGATGTAAGCATTCTGGTACGGGGCCGTAGAGGTCTAGTAGCTTCTCTATCACCACCGCTTTACCGCTATCTCCGCTATTTCAACCGAGCGGGCATGCTGCGGTGTAACTCGTCCTTTTTCACTTCATAAAAATATCCACGCCTTACTCCCAAATTTGCACCTACAAAATCCTCTATTTCCATCCACTGTTCGTCAATTTTTTAATAAGTTTCCCACACTTCCAGCTCAAAATCATCGATCTCTGCCATACAATCGATACTAATTTTTGAGAGTGTACACTGCTTTTAACTCAACCATGTTCACGTGTGTGTAAGCTGTTTTTTAGAGGATGATTGCAGCTTACTTGTACATGCTCCTTTTGTGCTCGTCCTTGAAATACCCGATGAAGTACATCCACTTCTCAATACAGATGATAGCCACGGAACTGATCTTATTGTCCACAGGACGATTCTCTTGTACCTCCTTATCAGCAAGCAGGCCATTAATTGCAGTCTGGAACACAGCCAGTCAGTGAAAACAAAGGAAATCATTGCAACTGCGAACTATGTTTGTAGTATAATTTATATATTCCGTGGATCCATTGCTAAAGGAGCCGGTCCGCAACACTAACAGCTTTGCGGAAACGTTCGCATTGCGGGCCGCTTCATGCTAATCGATATTTAACTCTGCTCCGTGGAATCGACTATACCCACCTTTACACTTTCATAACGATGATCTTCTGGATGCAAATGGAACCTCCTGAGGTCCACTTCCAGATACGCATAATTACTGAAATTGTAAGTAATAAATTACTATTTTCATTTATCCAGTGCAAACGAAATGTTCCTCACACGGTATTCGAAAGTTTTCCCATACTGTCAGTTCTCGCATTCTCTAGAAGCTTGGAAGCCGAGTCGCGGAACCATTTCAACATATCACCAACGAGCAGTGCTAGCTAATAAATCAGCATGAACAGTCTGACAGAAGCAATCAAGACAAGAATGAAAACATACCACAGTTATATGCTCAAGATCCTCGCTATACCTGGCAAGACTAGCATTGGTTACCTCCTTTTCAATACCTTCCATGAGATCAATACCTTTAGCGCAACTGTCAATCAATTTTAGCGTAGTTATCTCTGAAAGAGACATTTTTCTAAATGATCTGGCAGGGTTAGGTGATGACTGGCAGATTTTGTACTAATACTTTTAGTGTACAAGATATTGTCCACTTATCCAGACACATACGAGAAAAATTCAAACTTGTGCAAAATTGACTGAAAAGACATTAAATGCCCTCGAAACAATACGGAGATTGCTGAATGAAGAGCACCCCTCTCGAACATTTGCCCATGAGCGGGTTTGGGCTCAAGCACACAAAAAGCTGGAACATGGAACGAGTTAGCAATTAAGCTATTCTTCTTCTTCTGCAGCCACAGAGATGATCCTGTCATAGGTTCAGGAACTGGGCCACCACCTTGGAATTCGTCCAGAGATCTATTGTCATTAATGAAGTCGGTCTCACTGGGCAGTTGAAGAGATGCGCAGTAGTATGCCCTTGATTACCACAATTCGGGCACTCGTCAGGTCTGCTGCTATCCATCTTATGCAAATAAGACATGAACATGGGGGAATGCTCACAGCGCAACGAGACAAGGATGCACCTGTCACACCTATCGAGTTCCATCTCGGTTTCGTTAACCTCACGCGGCACGACTCCAAGAATGGAGTTTACGACGGCCTGGCAGAAGTGATCCTCGACAGATTGTGTACGCTCCGCACGTTAAAGACGGAGGCGTTCTTGTTGCATTGGTCAATCTCTGTATGCTGATTTTCTTGATAGCATCAGCAAACGGCTTTCTTACACATCTCTCTCTCTCACGGGGTCTAATACTCTCCGCGACGGATGACTCGGCTGCTTCAGAATATTTATGTACACCTGCTGTGCCTGGAGTTGGCAATGGTCTCTAACTGGCAGGATGCGAGCTTCGACGTGTAAGTGCTCTATAGGAGAGCTCTTATAACAGCCTGTTGCGATTCGCAGTGCTCCATTTTGGATGCGCTGCAGCTTGGACCAGGATGTGTCCGACACGATATGCTGCCAGACTGGCGCAGCATACTCCACGGCGGGTTGCACAATGGCCTTATATAAGATCGGAATCGCTTCTTTTCCATGCATTCCACCGAGAGCACGTAGGACGTTGAGCCTTGTTTTCACTGTGGCTTGCTTCTGCCCAGTTTTCTTATAAAACTACAACGAAGGATCCAACACAAGTCAGAGTAGCTTTGGGAATTGAGCGGTAGGCAGTTGAGTTTCGTCCCATATAACCATGGAATGGGCACTGTGATCCGAAGTATCCGTGGAAAAAAAAAACATTGACGTATGATTAAGCGGTAGAGACCGTGAGTATTCTGCTATCGAAGAATGATTTCAACTCGATCAAGTAGTCATTGATCTTGCTGCATTTATGTCACGATTCCGGCACAGAATAGTGATATCATTCGCATATGCAACGACCTTGATGTCTTGACGGGGAACAAATTAGGGCATTACATTCGCGGCCCTCCCGTAAGCATACATTAGCAATGACGACGCAATCAGGTCGCTAAAGCAAACAAGCATAAAAGGGTCCCGAATCGAGGAGCTCAACGGTTATCACTTCCGGAACATCCTTTTGTGTACTCGTGCACAAGGCCTCTGTATACACTGCGGGGCCCGGTTTTTTGAATTAAAAGGTCGGTGTACCGGCCGCGTCGTTTGTCGGTGTGCTGCTTCGATGACGCTAGACTACCTCGCAGCACGTGCTACTGCAATTAAATTTTGCAGCACATGCTGCTGTTTGGGGCGAGCCCCGGCCATGAAGCCTTTCCATGGGTATGGTCACTCGAGCTGAATGCATATTCGACACACATTGAATGCGGCGATTTTGTAAGTCTCCCGTCGTGGACCATGGGGATGGTCCCCTCAGCCCTTTCAGCGGTCATGTAGCTATCCAGAGTGATTCAACGTCACTACCCAGGAGTGGCCTGAGAGGTCAACTGGGCTCTTTAAAAGGTCAGCAACCTTATACGCATACTCTGGCTAATACGCGCATGATCAATTAGAGAACAATAGAATGACGCGTCCAATGAGGAGCATTGTCGCCCAAAATGCTTTGTAGTCGAGCCTGAAGCGGATCGCCTTAGATTTCAAATTCTCGAAAGTTGCAGCCCAAACCCTCATTTGGGCTTATATGAGTCCAGTGCCGCGTTTCACTGCCACTGGCTTTTGCGGCAGCCGCTATTTGTGAGATTTCGAAACTATACAAAGGCAGACCTGCCGGAAAAGCCCACGGGAGCAAAACGCCAAAGTATAACTATGGCCCTAGAATTGTCCTTCCAATCGCTTTGTAGTCGAGACAAAAGCGTTTTGTTACCAAATCAGACCCTACCGCAGTGCGTGAGGCTTAAGACGTCAGCCCGCGGGATCTCAAAGCGGTCCATTTTATAGAATCACGCTCAACTCCATCCAAACCCACGGATTGCACCTGACCTTGCTTCCTGCTCAAAACTAGCGCCCTTGTCAAGGACAGGTGTTGAGACATAGGGTTCGGCTCCGATTCGTAACTGTTTCGAAAAAGAGCGTTGAGCTTTGCTTTGTAGGTTTCTATGATTGAGATAGCCTAGCTCATTTCTATGATTGAGATAACCCTCGTTACGGTAAGTCAACGGTAGGGAGAATATTAGATCACCAACCTTTCTCCCTGATATTTCCCACAGCATCCGAAACCTCTTTCTCAAAAAACGTGAAACTGGCAGCTTCGCGACAATTGTCCTCAATATTGTGTGCCTCATCCAGAATCACAACGCTATTCTTTAAATGCACATCCGACGAGTTTCGAATTATGGGATCTGTAAAACACTTGCAGACTACAGCAAAAATAACATTTACCCTAATCACACAAACGATTAACTGACCAACTAAATAGCTAAAAGGGCAGAAAATGATATCCGCGTCTTGAGTAAGAAGGCGAGTAGACGAGAAATACGGACATATCGGATTCGACATCGACGACAAACAGTCCACAAACTCTTCTATGTCAAACACCACTGAGCCCTGGTGTAGAAAAGCTTACAAGGGAAGTATACAAAGCGTAGGTCGGACCTGCGGAGACAAATTGTATTACCAGTATCTCTTGTTCTTCTATAGTAAAACTGCGCAGTAGCCCGTTCCGAGTCGCTGGTTCCAAGAATTTATAAGCCAAAAACGGTCGTTCTTTGAAATTTTTGTACTTTCCAAAACGCTCAGTAAGCTTTCGAATATCTGGAAGCGGACCTCATAATCGTGCTCAGCGCCCAAAACAACCCACGGAGCAACATTTGGTAAAACATATCTTCCGAACTTTGTGAGGACTAATAGCGTTTTGGACTTGTACGGATTTTCGGTTGAGCGGTTACTTATTTCGATTAGGGGTTCTGAAAGCTCTTAGAAAAATGTTCGCAATTCAACTTGAAATTCTTCCAGGGTTTTTTTAGGGCACTGATCACAAATTTGAGATTTATCTGTCTATTTTACCAAGTTTTCGGCTCAATTCGCTCAAATCATCTTAGCGGAAGGAAATTTTGAGGGGGAAACGCCACTTCGAAATTTCCAGATTTCTGCGATAGATGTGTCTCAAAACCATTCTCTGCGGGCGATTTGATGTGCTTAACACGAATCTGAGGTTCGTTTGCCGATTTTCTACAGATAAAGGTAGATTACGGTGGGAATACAGTAATTTGATCAAAATCTCAGATTTGATTCAAAATTTGTATGCGGGGGTTATTCGGGGTGGTGAATATGAATTTGATTACCATTTTCCATTTTTGAACTACTAACGTATATTTCGCCCCCTAAAGGCGTACTACCAACCGTAACCTACAAAACCGGATAACTTCGACAAACAAACCCCAGGTTCGTTTTCAGCACCCTAGATAATTAGGGCTGCAAACAAGACTTTGGGAGCCCCAGATCTGCCCCGTGCCCCAATCCCGCCCCCGCGATGTGAAAAAAGGCCTCTCAGACTCTCGGATTAGAGGAATGATCAAGTCAAGGAAGTGCTGATAAGTGAGTTGACCTCGTCATTGTACTGATAGACACCATCCTTTTTAGCAGTCAGTTCCTCCACGCTCGAAAATCAACGTAAACGAGGGAGGGCCTATTTCGGCCCGAAAACGCGGCTTTCGCGTCCTTTTTAAGCAAACCTTGCTATATAGGGCACCTGACCTTCCGTAAACCGTGGAGATATTGGAAGTGAAACCTATCGTGAACACTGCCTTTAAGGTAGGTTTTGCCCTCAAAATGGCATATTACCTGCCGTAACCTACAGTAAACCTCAGAATTTCGACAAACAGACCCCAGATTCGTTTTCCGCACCCTAAATTACCCCTACATACAAGTTTTGAACAAACCCTGTTTTTTTCCAAAACACCCCAAAAAATTGGTACCATTCCTTACCCTTCCGCGAAACTCTAAAAACGCTCACAACTTTTTGTAACCAGCTGCTCGGGGCGGCGTACTGCGAAGTTCTACTATAGATGCTCAAGAGATACCGACAATACAATTCGTTTTCGCAGATCCGACCGACACTCTGTATACTTCCCTTGTTAGAAAAATCTGAAATTTTCTGAAAAATGAACTCGACCCACCATTTGTTCCAGTAAATTCCGCAGATTATGAGGCCTATCATAACGGGGCTTCATCGCTTCCTTATGCCGACATCCCATCTGAAACTGACCAAACTTATTCCAGTAACAAAACCTGGCCTCAAAAAAACGGTTGCCACGCCCATTTCCGTAACTACAGAATATACTTCTACAACAAGTAGTACGAATTTGTCTCACCCCTCCCGTAGAGATCAGTTCCTTGCAATAGGCGGATACATCTCCAGACTCTCGTGCTGCCAGATTTATACATGACTGCTCTCGGCTGGCCAGAATTGTATGACTACAAGTGTACGCTAAGTTCAGCTGACATTTCCGTAGAACTAATGAAACCACAACTTTATGATTCCTGCATATGGCAGCCTAGAGAACTCCTTGACAACCTGTCCGATTTGTTTGTGTGTACGGGTGCCATAATAAATCCGTGTCCGTCTGAAATGAAACAATTCAAAACTCCTTAAGAGGTGGTACGAACTAAAAAAAAATGGACCAACGGCAAACAGATGCAGGCTTTCTGGTCATTCTTCACAGGTGTAGTTTCCTTGGAATTATCGCCCTTCTAAAATCGACCGATAATAAGGACAAAACTGAGAGTTCATGATGTAGGGACAAAACAGCAATCGAATTTTTTAACGATAAACCCATAGGTCGGGGATGATCAGAATGGTGAGGTGGAAGTGTATGGAATAGAACAAGAAATGCAAAGAACCCGATATACCTCGCTCATCCTTTAAGTTAGTCGTTGATGATTCCGACCCCAGGGTTCAGCACGGAACTAAGCGCGACAGGTGAAAAAGTATTAGGTTAAAAGCCCAGTCCAACCACAGAATCGTCTTTTCGTCTTCCTACCTATCCTGCAGAAGATTTCACGCTGATCACAATGGTGTCCCCAGCATCGCTCAGAACTCACTTCAAATGGAGTTACAGCTCTCCAAAGACTTTGAGTTCTAACTGTGAAAAGTTCGCAGACGAGTTGTCTCGAGCCTATAATTTCTCGTTAATCGCAGCCATCGCTATCAAGCAGGTCACATATAAAGCCAGACCGAGAAGAAATGGAAGAACATAGATTTTGAATGAAATCTTTCGCGCGTCTCTTCCCTATTGAGATCGTAAACTTGCAAATGGGCGTTACCCATTTTTTCTATCAAGAGAGCGTGTCGACTTTTTCCTAGCTTTTTCTCGTTTATTTGGGCGAATTGAGATTCCGCACTTGGCAGGGTTGCTAACCACGGCGACCGAACCATTATATCAAAAATTACCTCTGAGGTTGGACTGTGCCTTTAAAGCGAAGGTCTCCCGCCGCTTGACTTTGACGATTTTTCGACCTTTCCGCGTTGATCCTCACGGCCAAGCGGGGTTGCGAAATTTCTCAACGGAGGTGGTGGGAGGAGGTCGCACGAAAATTCGGCCCGAAAATAAGGTCAAGGTGGGGGATCGCAGAAATTTCGGTTCAAAAATGACAATGTGGTATATATGTATATGTTTATTACACTCACATAAGGCAAATGCGTGATAGTAATAAGAATAGATGCACAGAAAAACTAACAAGACCGGGAGAATGAAAAAAAAACAGACAGCAAACTTGAGAGAAATACTCCTATTCTTAATACACCCTACCAATCAAACAAACGAAGATCTATCTCTAGAAGAGAAGAAACAATCGAAAATGCTATGTTTCGTAGCTAAGAACTATTTAGGATACCCGTCGCCTAAACTGGCCCAAGGAAGCAGCGCCGGTGACTCTTCTAGCCATTTTCAGGTATGCGCTACCCGCCCTATGTGGAAAAGACCTAACCCTAACACTGGTAATTGGCCGACCGAGAAATATTTTCATTGTTTCACCTCTAGTTCTCGATGTGACCAATTTGAAATAGGGTGCGAGCCTGAAAATACTGCTGTTTTCCAGAAGTTTGCGGACCATGCAAAGGTCAAATACTCTGCGCCGAGAATCCAACGTTGGCAACCCAAAATATTTGTTCCTTAAGTGAGCCCTGGGTATCTTGAAATTCAGGAAACCACCGATGCGAATCAACAGTTTGCGAGTGAAACCATTCTGGACCTTTTCGAGCGCGTCAATATCCTTTTTCTTGTGCTGAGCGAATGTTCCAGATTCCACAATGGGTCGTATATAAGTCTTATATGCGCGGAGCAGAACCTGTTTGTTTCTAGTGGAGACACCCTTATAAATCTGAAAAATCCGCCTGTAAGCCGATTGGCATTTGATTTTGACATGCTCAGAAAAATCCAACTTCCTATCGTAGTGAAAACCGAGGTCTCGACCCGAGTCTCCCGCTCGCAGCGCGACACCAGCACATGCATATGAATGGGCCGTCGACGCCGGACTCAAATGAACCCGCATAAATACGGTTTTTTGCGGAGCCAATGGCAGCTGCCATTCTCTCGCCCAGTCAACGAATATCCAAATAGATATCCAAATAAAATTCTCGAAATTTTTGGTCACCGAAGGGAAGGATAGTGGCATTGCTCAGGTTTTAGATGCCTGAGCCCGCTTACTGAACGAATTTTCGACGTCTGACCGTTTTGATAATCAAATATAAACTGCCCAGAAATCGCGCCTGAGGGGGGGGGGACTGCAAAAAGTTTTTAGATCTTGAAAAAAAATTCCGATGGTGGGGGGAGGGGGGTCGCTCCAATTCTAAATGATTACGCAGCGCCCCGCTTGACCCTGTTGATCCTTCAGCCAAGTGCGATATACCGATCGCAAGGACAAATTCTTTTCTGACTCATGAAGCCTTACACTCAAGCCAAAGCCAGCTCATTTGCGAAATACATGCTATAATTCAATGACAATCTTGAGTTCTGAAAATTTTTGAGGGCTTCTTTTTACGTTGAGGTTAACCACCAAACATACCAAAGTTGACATGATAATTATGCGGCCTTAGAACTAAATGATGGCGTTTGAAAAATTAAATGGAGCGCAATTATTGATTTTTATCAGATTTTGCGACTATTCAACTTTGACCGTTTCTGGCTTATCCGAAGAAGTTTCAGTCTCGAGGAATCCAAGTTGCAAGGCCAACACGGCGTTGTGTAAGTTTCCGATATCGGAGCGACCCCCCTCCCGGCCATCCAATTTTTTTCCAAAAATCCAAATTTTTTGCGACCCCCACACGAAGTTTAGATTGTGGGATTTTTTTTTTCGAAAAAATGTTGAAGTTTTTGGGTAGTGGAAAACGATTTCACTTCCAGAAATTTTCATTTTTGGTCCGAAATTTTTGCGATCCCCTAGCCTTCAAATTCGAGCGAAAAATTTTGCGACAACCTCCGTCACCCGTTGAGAAATTTCACGACTCTGGTTGACCTTGCAAAAAGGGGTGTAACGGCCAAGCTCCTACACAATAGTGTTTTTCGTCAATTACCGTCGTTTTCTCGAAAATCGATAAAAATGGCGGCAATGGTCCAAAGAACTTTAGATGATTGACAAATAAATTCTATTGATTACGACTTGCCCATTATACTTGACTTTGAAGCTCCGAGGCGGAAACTTCTCGGATGAGCCAGAAAAGACCGAAGTTGCGCAATCACAAAATCCGCTAAAAAATCAATAACTACGCTCCATCGACATTTTCCGAGAACGCCATCATCTAGTTCTAGGGTCGCTCAAACATTTTGTCAACTCTGACAGGTTTGGTCGTTCACCTCAAAGCAGATAGAAGCACTCAAAGATGCTCAATCCTAATGATTACCACTGAACAAAATGAAAGAAACTTTGTAAATTCAATTTTCTGTAACGTGCTCGATTTTGTGACTTTCGAGAGCCATTTTTTTTGGATTTTGGTGACCTCAAAGGTTCGCGACCCCCCCCCCTATGCCGGATACGATAGCCAGCTTGACCCACCTCAATTGGCTCCTAAAGCTCGAATGCCCCTTGTGATACAGAACGTTGCCTTAGCGCAGAAAACCACCTTCAGTCATTCAAAATCGAACATATAACCACCAAGAGTTGATCAAACTAACAATTGAGAGGAAGGAAGAAAAAGTGAAAAAAGAACTAAACAAACCCCGTTTTGCTGAACGCGAGGACTGCTGGAAAAATCAGAGAAAAACTCATCGTCGTCTAAAAAATGAGAATTCTTAGATAAATTCAACTATTTTCAACCGCAGTGGCACAGAAAACATACTCACACAGTAACGAAGAGCTTCCTCCTCCATAATGTTCCAAATTTGGCTGGAAACGTAAACAGTGATATTTCTCTCTAATCTTTCTATGCACCTTGATTATACCTCTTCCGCCTCCAATTTAACTTTTACATCACCTAGCTCTGGAGCCGTGGAGCCCTGCCTTGCTGAAACTTCGGCACAGTTGAAGGCAGAAAACTGGCAAATTCCTTTCAAAAGTTACACACCTGAAGCCGCACCACTGCCTTCACCATGTACTGGACAGGCAACTCTAGCTTCCTGACGCTTCTTCCTATAGTCGTCTATCCAAGCACAGCTTGACGCCAGCAGCGCTAGGGTCTTTCCTGGAATCTATCAAACTTTAAGGGCACACCAGCGCCGAAGAATTGAGATAACGACGCTAGTAAGGTCATACGGCCTCTATTAGAACGCTTACGCCGTTAAAAGCGTCTGAAACAAATCAAAACTACCGTATTTGAGCCACCAAAGAAAAAACTGGTAACTCCGCCCATTTTTTTTTCGCAAAACCCCGCCTCCTCAACACAATCACCCTCAAGTTGAGTGCTCAAATACGATCGTTTTGGATCGTTTTTGATGATTTTAACGGCGATAGCGCTCTAATACAGTCCAGATAAGTCTGTCAGCAACCCTATTCAAGCCATTTTTTATGCTGCCTCCAGGGCTGTCTCGAATGCAGCAACCTCAGAAACACTTACCACTCCCAGTAGGACTCTCTGCCAGAAGATTCAGCCGTTTCGTCAGGGAAGTGAGCAGTTTCACCATCATAAGTTTCTGTGATGGGTATGGCTTCAGACCAACAGGGAGGCGCACTTCGATGCCACACATGGGCATGCTTTCAAAGTGAGTGTTATCGATGACAACCCTCTCCCTGAAAACTGAGATGGATCAGTTGGCGGCCTTGTGCATGAGATCAAACCCACCTTTTTCTCTTCTTCGGCTTGAAGATGGCAGGTGACTTTCTTGCCCTGGGCGATTCAGTCGCCACTCCATACCCTTCCGGTTCTTCGGATTCGAGTTCCATGGTCCATGGATTCTCTGAAATTTATCGTTACTGGGTCAAGTCAGTATAGTTAGGTCCGTGGCTTGTTTCCTCAAGAAAAAAAAATGTATGGTGGGTGTATCCGCGAAAGGGATAGCTGCGGACCACTCAGCAGGCCGCGCGCCTATTCGCGCTCCGATCGATTACCCCATTTCTCGTGGGCGCACGCGATGCAGCGCAGTCTGCTGAAGTGTCCGCAGCTATCAGGGTCAAGCGGGGCGTTGCGTAATTTTTCGAACTCGGAGCGACCCCCCCACCATCAATTTTTTTCCGAAATCCAAAATTTTCGCGATCCTCCAGGGACGCGGTTTCTGGCCACTCTATATGTGATTACCAAAACCGTCAAACACCGAAAATTCGTTCAGCACTCGGGCTCAAGCGTCTAAAGCCTAAAAATGCTACGATCCTTCCCTTTGGTGACCAAAACATCGAGAATTATGGGGATATTTTCATTTTTGGACCGAAATTCCCGCGATCATGAACAGAACTTTGCTCACTTTCGTTATTTTCATTTTCCATTCATTCCCAGAAGCTCTCATTTTTGGTCAGAAATCTCTGCGACCCCCCCCTAACCTTCATTTTCGGGCCAAAACTTTTGCGACCCCCACCCCACCTTCCGTTGCGAAATTTCGCAGCCACGCTTGACCCTGGCAGCTATCCTCTCCCGCGGCTACCGCAACGATCGCGTGCGCCGGCTCGCTATTCGATTCAGGCCGAGAAAAGAGCGCAGCTGATGAGCTTTAATCAGCACGCCGCGGCTGATATTTAAATGTTTTTTCTTGGGGAAAGAAGCCGCGGACCTGACTGCATACCCCTAGGACAGACCCCTGTTGGATTGGGTTTAGCTCGAGAACCAACGCGGCTGTTCTCGCGCCAGAGGCAACTCATATCGAGTAACCCAAGGTTGGCGCTAAGTTGAATCCGACCTCTTGGAGTGGAAATCGTGACTTACTGGTATTTCGTCCTAATCTACCCCTGTTTCGGCTTCTTCCGCTACGCACAAGGAACTGGGGATAGTCAAATGTTGAACCCATTACCTGAAAGTCTCTCGATAATCTTTCAAAGCTAAAGAATATGAAAAACCACGTGAAATATTAAAATTGCTAAACTAACCGTACCCTCTATAAAACGTCGACATTCACATCATTCGAGGCGCGAGCGACGCCTGCCCTACGCTCTCTCAAGGGGCAGAAGACCGATGTTTCGGGTGCGGGGAATCAACTAATTCGGCCTTTATACGGCAGCGGTCTGGCGGAACACAACTGCGTCTGACTAATGTCGTGAAGTCACTGTGACCCACCAAAAATTTCCAAAATCAAAAACGGGTATAGGATTCGTGATTAGCGCTTCGCGCAAAGTCAATCGAATTCGAGGCTTTGCGCAAGATAGGATATAAATATGTACCTGTCGTAATCCCCCCGGAAACTGAAAAAAAGTTTAAAGATTTGAATTCGGCCGTACAGTTATACCTTGTCCCAAACGAGATGGCAAGCGAAGAGTCCGAAGAAGCAGCGCTCCCTCTGCGTCTGTGACATTTTTGAATGACGGTAAGACGTCGCGTACGCAAATACGTAGCATGTCTTACCGTAAACCAAAAACTGAATTCGACGAGTTTCTCACGTTCTCACTCCTTTTTCACATACTTCACTACTCTTTTGCGTTGTTTACGCTCGAAATGCACGTGATACTCACTCTCGATACGGGTACTGTTGTTTTCCGGGCCACATTCCGGTCCACAATAGCGAACAAGGGATGTCGCATCATGTGACACGTGATAGTCGTGCTGGTAGAAGGGTGAATCGTGCCGGAACCAAGTGGTTCCAGCACGATTAGCACGTCTCGCATGATGCAAGAGCCATAGTCCGCAAATGCGGACCGGAATTAGGCCCAGAGAACGACTGGGTATGATCGATCACTGGTCGAGAGATCGCCGCGTCGAACACATGTGGCACGCACGCAAGCGAGGAGGTAATAATCCTATCACTATCCCCTCGCTTGCGTGCGTGCCACATGTGTTCGACGCGGCGATCTCTCGACCAGTGATCGACGATATAACCTCTCTGATCTAAATAGGCTTCGATTGAATTTCTTTCCGACTTCGAAAATTGCTGGAATTCGATAGGAATAAATGAGTAAAAGCTCCAGAATGGATATGAACATGGGAAATTTTGGAAGTTTTGCTCAAGACAAAATAAAAGGTTTCAAAAGAACCTCCGAAATTTCAACATCGAAAAATCGAGCTCGGAAGGTACCAAAACTGCCTGTGAAGTCGTTTCCGTACTTTCATCTCTTCCTACATTGAATTCTGTTTATTTTTTTCTAAATTCGAAAGCATTTGATCAAATTCTATCAGCTTCTTCTGTTTTTTTTTGAAAAAAATATGATGGATAGCAATCCTCAGGACTACATCTTAAACCTGCTCTCCGAACGATTCTGACTAACAGCGAACAGGCAAAAACTGAGACTCGCAGAAATGAAAGGTTCTCAGAGGAAAATTTCAAACGGAAAGTGATTCAGCGAAAGTCGAGCTCGATTCAAAATTCCGCGCTTGGCGGTCAATTTGAGCGCACGCGGGCGGTAGCGCGCGCGTGCCTCAATCGATGGGTTGGATAAAATTCCAGCTGCACTGGTTCAGCTTCACGCATTCTTATGCTGACGTTGCTTTTCGGCATTGATTAGACTCCATTGTAGCTCCTTTTGGCTTTGATCTACTTGTTCTGCTTGAAATATAGCACATTTTCGATGTGTGGAAAACTAAAAAAATGTGTAAATAAAAAAAATGCAATAATAAATTTTTTTCTTCATTTCTATGTTTTCTAAAGTTAACCGTTCGGCATATCTCTCCCAAAGTGTTGGACACTTGAGCGAATTCCACCCCTTATTTGGGACAGATTTTTCCTGCATTGATGAACAGAAAAGGCCTTCTAGCTAAATCCGCGATGTGATTGAATAACACAAAACATCAGCTAACGTATGCATGGGATTTCCAAATGTTTGAGAAAAAAAACTGAAATTTTGGGAGCTTTACTTCTAAAAATTAGGTAGAAAAAAGTTCTGTATGTATAGCATTGTATTGCAAGATTAACGGACCACCTCAACAACTTCACGATAAAAACAGCCTTCGGCCATTGTTGTACCAAGAGTTTGCGACCGCGACAGGTGCGGTCTACTGTTAAAAATCGTGTCGGTACCAGACCCGCACACTAGGAAATGCTGTCGCAGGAAAAGTTTGCAGCTCTTGTCGCGGTCGCTGGCTCGAAAGGAGGTGATACGCCTAAAATGTGGAAATCGTGCGGTAATCGGTCGCTGTCGCGGCTGTCCGTCGCAGGTGTCAACGACAGCGACCCAGCCATATCCAGTACCCTGCCGGGTGTTTCTAGGCCCTGAGCGACAGCTACAGTTGGCACTCAGCGACAGTAACATCGCTGTGTTCTGCGACCGCGACAGGCCTGTCGTGGGGTATAAGAATTGCCTTCGAGTTCTCACCAAAAGGTCTGGGGCTTTTCGCAACAATAGTATTGAAAAACTACTAAAAACGAGCAATAGGTGATCAAATACAGGATTGCGGTACGCCCGCCCCACCCACTTCATCAGCCACCATGAAGTGGGCGTGACGGACATACAACTTTCCAGTTTTTGGTTACTGTGCTTCTCCGGGCCAAATTCCGGTCCGCAATTGCGTCTCAACACGCTTTGCGGCCGCGCGCTCTCGAGTCGGAGGAGTTTCCAGCGCCGCAGCGGCTGATCTGTTGACTATATGGGTTTCAGAAACTGGAAACAACAAAATCGCAGAAAACTGTATAAAAAAGTCATATCGAGTCGGCTTCGGCCCTGGAAACTCGACTGACTCGAGCGCCTGCGGCCGCAAAGCGTGTCGAGACCCAGTTGCGGACCGGAATTCGGCCTAGAGAAGCACAGTACTTATTGTTGATTTTTTAACTGCAATAGGCCTCGAACCTTTTGGTATCCGGGGAACAACTTGGAAACTGTTTTTATCGTGAACACTGTTTTTGAACCGTATAAGAGTTGTTTTGATTTATAGGCGTTTCTTCCACTTCTCAATGTCATTCGATTGGTCTATGTCAAAGGGAAACTCTCCCTTTCCTAATTTCCCCTGCGTGCATGCGCTATACATTGACCGAATCGAATGATTCGAAAATTCATTCGGCTGAAACAGTCGACATCGAATAAATCGAAGAGTCGAATATTCGAATAGTTTCAATTTCCGAATAATTCGAAAAACCCAATATTCAAAAAGAGCCAATTTCCGAATCTGTCGAGATGTCGAATATTTGAAAAGTTCAGAATTTCGAATTTTGGAAAAGTCGAATATTCGAAAAAAATCTGAAAATGTAAAATTAAAGGTTATAAAACCGCGAAATTCTCATGGTTTCTGCGCGTGCTGGTGCGGAGCGACGGTTAGAGACTGTGATAGACTGCATGATTGACAGAGGGAGCAGAATCACCAGTGCCGCTCGCGCCAATAGTGAGAATCACGATGTTTTACAGACAAAGTAGCGTGCGCGGAGCGTTGGAAGGCAGAGAATCATGTGAATTTCAGTTTGACGTGGTCGCCACCTTGTCCGATTTTTTTCTCTGTGTTTGGGATATAGAAGGCGACTTTGTATCCAATATCTTTAGGTTTTTAGAGTATATTCAGCAGAGAAATCTGCTCCTTTTTAATCTCCCTCTTTTCCTTTTAGGAATGCATTTCCACAGACCTTGTTGAGCAGTTTTTTATTGTTTTCATGGCACTCCTCTCTTCATTGCTATCTCCTGCTGATAAGAGTTTTTACGGGTGCGTTGAGAAACGGAGTTTTTGATGCCTTGCGTGTATAGATGATTCCACATGCATTATTTGCTTAGCTGGAACTTGGTCTTTTTCTCTTTGGCTCTATCACAGCCAAGGTTGAGCAGGCCGTTACGTCAATTTTCGGCAGAGCTACGACCCCCTCTTCGACTAAAATTTTGTAGAAATTTGAAACAATCTTCACGATCCCCTCTCCCGAGATGAAAAATTGCTTCAGCTTTTTTTGAGTGGCAAATAGGGAAACCTCAATCTTGTGGTTATGAAGAACAAATTCTTCAGGATTTCAAATTTTGACTAGAATTCCTTTCCTTTTTTCTTCAAAAATTCCACGATTCCCCAGAATCTTATTTTTTTTCAGAAAATTCGAAAATTTTGCGATCCCCCTTTGCGCCGAGTTGAAACCCTGCCCAAATCTGATCGCAATGCATGATCGGGTGGGACATCATCGTCGATTCTGCGATTCTATGCTAAGAAGTGACCTCAGGGTTGAGCAGGCCCTTGCGCTACTTTTCAGCGGAGCTACGACCCCCTGTTGGTCAAAAATTTTGAATTTTTTTTACGACCCTCTTTCTTGACAAATAGACTTCAAATTTGTACTCAGCTCTCCGATTAACCCCGGGCGACTATTACTATCTCATCGTAGCTTCGAAGTGGTTAAAAAAATTACGAGTCTCGCAAATTTCTTTTTTTTTCTTTTTCTTTCAGAGTTTTCAGGACCCCCAGCTGCGCCAAGTTGCAACGTTGCTCAACCCTTCTCGATTTCGTAGAAAGAACCTGGTTTCTATAGATGTTCCTGCCAAATGTCGTGCATTTTCGCCCATTTCAGTGGATTTACTGGATGTTGGATCCGCATCCGATCTGTGTTGGATCTGAATTCGTTTATGGGCGTACACCTTTTCATCGATTCAATTCTCTCCCGTTCAGCTGTGTTTGCGTGTCCACCGATTTCATCGTTTAGAGTGGCGAGAATTCTCATTGTTGATTTATCATTTCCATTCAACAGACATTACGAACCGTTCCCAATCAGTTTTCTCAATTCCGCTCGTTCTATGAGAATCGCGGCGAAAATATTTTGTTTTGAATATGTGAAATATTGCTGCAGGTTCCTGTCCAGATGTTATCGCTTTTTGTGACCAAAACCCGTGAAAAGCACCCTTAGAACATTCAAATTAGCCAAAATTTTGCCAATCTGAGCCACACAAGCAATCAGTTTTCGTGTGAAAGCAAGTTCGGAACTGCACTTTCGGCGCAGCTCTGGAAAACCTCATGGTTTCCAAAGACATCCTTCTTCCGACTTCAGTGTGACCTGAACCGGCTTTCTAATTGGTCCAAGCTATGGCAGCTAAAAATATCTGAAGAAAAATGTAGCTTGTTCCATATAAATTTCCAACATGAGTGCTTTCTACGCCTAAACGATGTTGCGCTTCCCGTACGCGAGACTGTCAGTGATCTTGGTGTGCTTATTAGCACCGACCTTAAGTGGGAATCCCACTGCAAGGAAATCTCTAAGAAAGCTTCTCGTGTGGCAATTTGCATCCTGAGATCTCTGCAACACCCATGTTTCGAACATTACAGGAAAGCATACATTGTCTACTGCCGACCGCTCTTGGAATACTGTACGCAGGTCTGATCACCATCTTCTGTCGAAGATGATGAAGTAATTGAAAACGTGCAAAGGCGGTACTCAAAACGCGTTTTTGTCAAAGTATTTCCTACGCGAGAAGTACCAGACTATACGGCAAGGCTTGAAATGTTGGGGATCGAAGCCCTAAGATATCGGCGAACCGAGTTCGATTTACACTTATGTTATAAAATCGTTAACAGTCTTTGCAACATCCCATTTGAGAGTGTTTTCGTGTTCACCAGCCGCTGTACTCGCTCCCGCCAGCACGCTTTTCAGCTCGCATGTAGATTTACGTCGAAGTCCAACGTGCTGCATTCCTTTGCATTTAGAGTCATCCCAGTTTGGAACAAATTACCTTCAGAGATCGTTGAGGCCGCGCAGTTTCCGATTTTCAAAAGCAGGCTATCCCATTTTAACCTCAGGTCATTGCATGGGGTCGATGGCCGTGCTTTCTGCTAAAGCTTTAAATTCAGGGTGCTCTTATTCGTACGAGTGTTTTCTTTGCCTACAATTTTGTTTGCCTGCATGTCCAGGCTGTCTTGTTTAAACCTATCTCACATACATTTTGTATGTTTCTTTGTCGCCAGATAAAGCTATTGAATTGAATTGAAATTGACTTGTTGTCAGATCCTTGATTTGTTCCTCAAGAAGAAAAAACATTTAAATATCACCCGCGGCTGTCGCTTGCGCCGGCCCGCTAATCGATTCAGGCCGAAACAAGAGCCTAAAGCGCCCGCTCCAGCCGCGGGTGATATTTAAGCCGTCCGCGCCAGCCGTGGGTGAGATTTAAATGTTTTTTTTTTCTTGAGGAAACAAGCCACGGACCTAACTCTAAAGCCTAGCTTGCCCACAAGGGAACTCCGTTTGGTCAAACTGGCCATTCAAAATGAAATGTGCTTTTCTAGAACCATTTTTAGGTGTAAATTCTGAATATGTCCATTGCAGCTGCCTATACTCACTCTGAAAGAAGTTATGAGCGTTTTTAAATCTTCGCGATAACGTAAGGGTTTCGCAACAGGCAACTCTTAGGGTGTTTTGAGAAAATCTCCGGATTTTGCCAAAAACATGTACATATATAGGGATAATCTGGGGTGCTGAACACGAATCTGGGGTTCGCTTGTCGAAATTCTGTGGTTTACTGTAGGTTACGGCAGGTAACGTGTCATTTATGGGGCAAACCTATCTTAATAATTTGGAAATCGACAAAGGAACACCGAATTCGTATTCAGAACCTCAAATAAGCCCCGCATAGAAATTTTGAATCAAATCTGAGACTTTGACCGAACTACCGCATACCCCCGTTATCTACCGTAAGCTGTCAAAAATCGATCAAATTCGTGTTGAGCTCTCCAAATAACCCCCAGAAAACGATTTGAGCCACATCTGTCGCCACATTCCAGAAATCGTCAAAAGGCGATTTTGCCTTCAAATTTTTCTGCCGGTGAGAAGCTTTGAACAAATTCAGTCGAAAACTTCGGAAAAACGACAAATAATTCTCAGATTCGTGGTCAGGGCGCCAAGTAGCCTCCCTGGGAGAATTTTGAATTAAATCTGGAATATTTTCCTTCAACGCTTTCAGAGCTGTATTTGGTGCAGGGGGGGGGGCTTCCATTAGGCACCCAAAAAGGGTTTGCCGCCAGTACCAGTGGGCACGTTGGCACACCGTCTTTTCCTCTTACCAAACGTGTTTTTCGTTGAATTCACAAAAACTGCTATTGTACTGTGCTTATCTGGGCCAAATTCCGGTCCGCAATTGCGTCCCGACACGCTTTGCGGCCCCACGCTCCCGAGCCAGAAGAGCTTTCAGCGCTGCAGCCGGCGATCTGCTGACTATAGGTGGTTTTTGGAAACTGGAAACTAAGAAAAATTGGAGAAAATTGTATAAAAAAACCACATCGAGTCGGCTTTGGCGCTGGAAACCCGACTGACTCGAGCGCGTGCGGCCGCAAAGCGTGTCGAGACGCAATTGCGGACCGGAATTTGGCCCAGGTAAGCACAGTACATGCCAAAGTCAGTTTGGCACGTGGTAAAAATAAACGGGGCGATACAGGCTTGAAATACGCTCGTTAGTTCATTCACACACAGCGCGTTTGATTATACGGCCGAATAGGAGTACGGTGCTTAAACGATTTTTCTCTCTGTTTCGATCACTGTTTTCGTTAGTATCGTAAAAAAAACTTACATAGGGTCTACAGCACGTTCTGGCTGGTTTTTAGCGCTTCCAGCGGTGTTAGAGTTCTGGTAACAGCCGCGTGAGGGTTTTCCTCTGTTGTTCAAACATTTTCGTGGAAACGTAATCTGTCTGGGGAGTAGGTGAGGTCCTTTTACCTAGGTTGGTCAGCTTCTTAAACATCGCTGTCTAGATGAGCAATCCAATTTCAAGGTGGAACGAACCGAGTTTCGACACGAAAACAGTTTTCGGGTTCAGTGTTCATAAATCCAGGCGTTTATGTGAAAGCGCGGTAGCAACTTCAAGTGATTGGTCTGTGTGTCACGTCGCGGAACGCGCCTTCTTGTGTCCGAAGTGCCCGCTTGTTCATAACAGGTTCAGCTTTTGAAGGCGAACTGGTTGCGCAGCGCATCTTCAAGCGGCCTGTTGCATGATTCTGTTCTAGGGAGGGAGGAGACGTAGTCATTGGTTGGTTTTGGGGGCGTTCATGTTGTCATAATTACGGAATTTCGACATCACAAAAAAGGCAATTTTCAGAAAATCCCCGGTTGTGAGGTGTTAGCATCCGCTGTTCGTTTCCCTGTCACCAGTGGTGCGTCAGTGAATTGCACTTCGAGAAAAGGGCGTTCTTTTATCTGACTCTCATCTGCCTGTGTTGACAGCATTCTGCTTTAGTTCATGTATGATGCTTTCATTTACTCAAACAGAAACGGTTTCTGCTGTGTTGAGTCAGAAGTATTAGGTTGAAGTGAAAGTTTCCCGACACTTGCTTTTGACGACTTTTCAGCCTTTTAGTGTTGGTCCTTCGGCCGGCCAAGCGCGATAGACCGATCGAAAGCACAAAATTTTTTTCATCTAACGCTGCCTTTCACTTGGGCCAAAGCCTGCTAATTTGCGAACTATATCAGGCTGTCCACGTAAGAATCGAGATGGATTGGTACACAAAAAAATTTTGCCATTTTTCTATTCGATATTGCTAGAGCACCCCAAAAAACTCAGGTGCTCGCTTCTAAAATTCTCTGAAAACTTTTTCAAAAATTGTTATAAATTTTCAAAGTTGTTTATTGTTTATTTATACGTCAAAGTTGACGTGCTACGTCAAAGTTGGGATTTTTTTAAACATTCTTTCGCATAGATCCTTAGTGTAATCGGATTCTTCTGATAAAAAAAATCTGTAAGAAATAATCAACTATTCTTCACTTCCGCACTGCCGTTCAGTCCGCAAAGTGCGCTTGATTGCGAAATCGTGCTGCGGCACGGTTGCGAGAATCCTCAGACAGGGATGTGGGATCACCCGGGCGGTGGGATCACCCGGGCACCAAAGGCCAAAAGCGCCAGGGTGATCCCACATCTTTGTCTGAGGATGTTCGCAACCGCGCCGCAGCAAGATTTCGCAATCCGGGTGCACTTTGCGGACTGAACGGCAGTGCGGAGGTGAACTGTATGAGGAATCGATTTGCGTTATCAGAATTTTCAAAATCGCGCCCTGTGAAAAAAAATAATTTTTTATTTTCTCTGAGCGCAGATCCTGCAGATAGAGACTATGCTCAAAAGCTGCGCCGCTGTCGGTTAATAAAAAATATATAATCAAAACTCGAAAGACACAAACAACCTCATTTTTCCGATCGATTGACGCTCGCACGCAAAAATCTTCTTCTTCTTCTTCTTTGCAGCCACATAGAGGGTTTTGTCATAGGCGTAGGAGCTGGGCGACCAGTAGTGGATTCGTCCATAGGTCCATTGGTGTCAGCGTGGTAGGTCTCTCCGGACAGTTAAATAAATGTGCCGTATCATGGCCGACGGTACCGCAGTCCGGACACACATCAGATTTGCTGCTGTCAATCTTGCTGACATAAGACATTAGCATTGTAGAGTGACCACAGCGTAATGATGCGAGCATGCATCCTGCCCTTCTTCCGAGTTGAGACTCTGAGGTGCAGACGGGGGGCGGCATATCTCCTAGTATAGGATTTATGGCCGCCTTCACAAAATGACACCGTACGAACTTGGTGTGCTCCTCGCGCAAAAGACGGAGTCGTTCTTGCTGTGAGTCTTGCCATCTTTGCAAATTGACTTTGTTTGGAGCATCGGCGAATGGCTTTCTTATACTTCTCTCTCTAACGGGGTTTAACACTCTCCACGACGGGTGATTTGGTTGCTTTATAATGTTGATGAGGAATTGCTGGGCCTGGAGCTGACAGTGCTCTTTCACTGGTAATAGACGGGTCTCAGCATGCAGGTGCTCGATTGGGGAACTCCTTGCACATCCGGTGGCGATACGGAGAGCAGCATTTTGTACTCGTTGCATCTTTGCCCAAGAGGATTCTGAGACGAGATGCTGCCAAACCTGTGCGGCGTACTCCAGGGCGGGCTGAAGAGTTGCCTTATACGTCGTGAGTATAGTCTCCTTGCTGCTACCCCACGAAGTGCCGCCCAGGGCCCTGAGAACGTTGAGCTTAGCCTTAACGACTGCCTGCTTCGGCTCGGTATTCTTATGAAACTTGAGTGACGGATCGAGCACAAGACCGAGCAGCTTTGGAAAGCGAGCAGCAGGCAAACGGTCTCCATCCCACACGACATCCGGATGAGCGCTGTGCTCGGATGGGTCCGTCGTGAGAACGGACACTGACGACTTGGCTGCAGAGATACTTAGCATCTTGCGGTCGAAAAAGCTCTTCAGTGTGATCAGGTACTCGTTGATCTTATTGGCGGCCACCTGTAAGTCCCGATCTCGACACATGATTGTTATGTCATCGGCATACGCGACGACCTTGATGTCCTGTGGAGGCTCAGGCATATCTTCGAGATACAGACTGAAGAGGGCTGGCGATAGAACCCCGCCCTGAGGGACTCCAGCTGCCATAGGAATACTGTTGGAGACATGGTTCTGAAACATGACTCTTGCCCGCCGACCTTTAATAAAGGCCGATATCCAGCGCTTCTGCCAAGATGGTATTGACGACCTCAGTATGTTGCTTGACAGGACTCCAAGGTTAACCGTATCAAATGCCTTGGTGAGATCCAACGCAACAGCTACAGTTCTCAATGGCTTGTTAAAGTTGAACTCGTCGATAGCATAGCTGGTAATTTCTAGCAACGCCGTAGTTGTGGAATGTAGCCTTCTGAACCCATGTTGAAACAACTGCTTCTCGTTGTGCTCCGCTAGATCCTTGACAATGAGCTTTTCGGCCACCTTGGCGAAAGGTGACATCAAGCTAATAGGACGATATCCCTTTACTGATGACTGAGGTTTGCCAGGCTTGGGTAACGGGATGACGTTGGCTGTCTTCCAGTTTTGCGGAATAGTGCAAGAGCTGAACGAAGTATTAATCATATCAACGATGAGCGGAAGGATCTCAGTTGGGAGTTTCTTCAGTACAGCAGGACAAATGCCGTCCGGACCGACAGCTTTCGAGTTCCGCATGTCCTTTATAATCTTCTCTACTTGCGCCACAGTGTACGCTTCGGCCGTGCTCATTTGCGGGAGGCGGCACAGCTCTCTTACTGTCACTCTATTTTGCGGACCTCGCCTTGTACTCGTGACAAAGAAACTTTTACCGAGAGAGTAGGCGGCCGAGATGTCGTACGTTCACGCCGTGGCAGTGTGGAGGAAAGAAGATCACCTCTATGCAAACCGACGTCACCCCCTCCGCGAAGAGGGTTTTTGTCATGGGAGAGGTGCTGGTCGGCCGCGTCTCTCCTTCGGATTCTCCTGCTAAGGGCAAAAAACCCTTGTGCGAGAGGCCGATCATGCATTCCATTTCGCGAAAAACACGTCATTTCTCGTAGTCAGCTACGAGGAGCTGACATTTTTTCGCGCAATGGAATGCATGAGCGGCCTCTTGTTTGTGTCTTTCGATTTTTGATTTTATATCTTTTATGAACCAAAACGACAACGGCGCATCTTTTGAGCATAGTCTCTATCTGCAGGATCTGGGCTCAGAGAAATTAGAAAAAAATATTTTTCACAGGGGGCAATTTTGAAAATTCTTATAACGCCAATCGACTCCACATAGTTGATCACTTCCTCTAAATTTTTTTTCATCAAAAGAATTATTTTACATTAAGGATCTATGCGAAGGAATGTTAGAAAAATGCCCAACTTTGGAATTTTATGACAATTTTTCAAAAAAGTTTTAAGAAAATTCTAGAAGCGAGCACCCGAGTTTTTTGGGGTGCTCTAGCGATAAAAAAAGTATAAAAACGGCAAAAAAAAAATTTCCTGTACCGATCCTCATATGCTATAATTCTGTGGTAATCTTTAGTGCTGAGCATCATTGAGGGATTCCGTTTACTTTGAGGTAAACCACCGAACCTGCCAGAGTTGACACGATATTTGAGCTACCTTAGAACTAGAGGATAGCGTTTGCTGAAATTTTCGACGGAGCATGATCATTGATTTTTAGCGGATTTTGTAATTTTGCAACTTCGGCCTTTTGTGCCTTATCCGAGACGTTTCGGCCTCGAAACTTCAAAGTTGAGTATGGCCAAGTCCCCACTAAATAGTATTTTTTCGTCAATTATCGATTGTTTTTTTTTAAAATCTGTTTTCGTGATTTTTGTTGATTTAAAAAAGCATTATCTTAAACTCTGAAGTTTCGAGGCTCAAACTTTTCGGAAAAGCCAGATAAGGCCGTAGTTGCAAATTCCTAAAATCCGCTAAAAATGATCAACTACGCTTCGGCGAAATTTTCCGAAAGCGCCATCATCTAGTTCGAAGGTGGCTTAAATATCCTGTAAACTCTGGCAGGTTTGGTGCTTCACCTGTAAGTAAGTAGAGGTACTCAAAAATGCTTAGTATTGAAGACTACTACTGAAACACAGTATATGTTTTGCAAATGAACAGGCTTTGGCCCAAGTGGAAGGCGGCGTCAGATGGAAAAGAATTTGCGCTTCTGATCGGTATGTCACTTTTGGCCGAAGGACCAACGCTGAGAGGTTGAGATGTCGTCAGAGACAAGTGGCAGAAATCTTTCGCTTCAACATAATATATAATGGATTCGAACCACGTAAAGTCGATTATACTAAAAATTACAATAGTAACGCGAAAATGGAAAAAATACAAAGGTTTGCTACTTTTAAATAAAAACAATAAAACAACCTATATGAGGTGAATTAGAACCTCCTTTTTACCAAGTATCACAAACGAGGGCTTTCTCGCGTGTTCTACGGTTCCCACTCCTAGACAAAACCCCCCCCCCCCTCGAGAATTTTAGACTGGCGACAGAAACCTAGAAGTCGCAAACTCAGCGCATCAGGCAGTGTAAGAGGTGGGCTCAAATGCAGTGTTCACGATGAACGCCTCATTCGAGTTCGATTTAAAAAAAATGCTAAAATAACGGTTCCAAACGTACGTACAGGTTCAGGGCGCGAATGCGCGCAAATCGATCAGGCTTGACGTGGCAGAGTTGCTTGGCAATTTGCCATCGAAAAAGTCCGCGGCGCCACTAGCTCGTCAGGACGGAGGGCGGGGCGGGTTAAGTAGGCGTACCGTGCTAACGAAATCTCTTTGTTTCGCGGCCGTTTTGTCGATTTCTGGCCAGTTTTCTCTGCTTTCTTCAACACATTCCCTGCAGCATCTGCCAGCGTAGTGTTTCACACTGAAAACTAGCAAACGAGATTTATGAACACTGCCTTTAAACGCTCTAATGAGGAGCAGAGAAGCGGAACCGGCGACTTGTGGTCTGGGCGGCTTCGTTTCCCTTACAAGGGAAGTGTTTAGAGCGGTAAACGCATCAGCGAAAACGAATTGTGTTGTTAGTATCTCGTGGGCACCCATAGTCAAGCCGCTTAGTATGCTGCCCGAGCTGTTAGTTTAAAAAAGTTACAATCTCAAGACAGTCGTTTTTTGTAGTTTTTGTACCTTCCAAAACTCTCAGTAATCTTTCCAAAATCTGGAAACGGACCTTTTATTCGTGTTCAGCGCCCAAAATAACCCTCCTGGACAAAGTTAGGGTTGAACAACTTTATTCGAGCTTTGATTAGTGTAATAGCGTTTTCGACTTGAACGGATTGTTGGGTGAGCGTTTACTTAATTCTACTAATTTGGGTATATTTGTAGATTTTCCGAAGATTTTGACTTTACTTGTTTAAAACTTCCCTTAGGTGGAATTTTAAGGGCAAAACGCGACTTGCGACAATGTCCGAAATCCTATGATTGGTGATGCACAAAATCTTTTTGGTGGGGGCGGTGCGCATTTGAAGTGCTTAACACGATTTTGAGGTCTGATTATTGACTTTTGACAGATAACGCAAGATTGCGGTGGGTATGGCCGGGATCATACTTCCAGCGACGATCGACGCGACGCAATGTTTATCACCTGTATCGACTGAAAATCGATATGCCTGATGTGCACTGTCGCCGTCGTCGGTCGTGGGAAGTATGATCCCGGCCTAAGCGATAGTTCGGCCAAAGTCTAAAATTTGACTCAGTTTCTATGCGGATGTGATTCGGGGTGCTGAATACGAATTTAACATCCAATCATGGATTTTCGAAATACTCATTTAGGTTTTGCTCCCTAACTTGCATGCTATCTATTGTAACCGATGGTAAACCTCAGAATTTGCACAAATGGACCTCAGATTTTTTCAGCACCTTCATTAACCTCAACATGCAGGTTTTCATCATATTCCTATTTTTTTCTCAGCACACTCCAGAAAGTGTCTGAAGTGGACCTTACCTTTTCGCGAAACTTGGAAAGCATTTATAACTTTGAACCAGCAGCTCGGTGCGGGAGACTGCGCAGTTTTACTATAGAGGCCCAAGAGTTACTAACAATACATTTCGTTTTTGCAGATGCGTCTAGCGCTCTAAATACTCCCCTGGTGAGACGGATCGGTTGTTCAGCTGTCGCGTTTGCCTTCCGTCGGAATTCGAGGGAAGATGGTAACTTGAGTAGCGTGGGATGGTGTTTTTTTTTTTCATCACAAGGGAACTACTTTTAGTCAGCCTGGTCATTCCTGATCAAATGTGCTTTGCTAGAATCTTTTCCGGCGTAGAATCCGATTTTAGTCTTCGCCGCTGCCGAAAACAACCCTGAAAAATGGTATAGGCGTTTTTCGTCAGATATGCGTACTTATTGTAACTTCCGAAACGCTCATAAGTCTTCGGAAAATTTGGAAGCGGACCTCATATTCATGTTCAGCGCCCAAAACAACTCTTTGGGCAAGGTTTGGATGAAGGAACATTTTCCAAAAATTGTACAGACTGATAGCGTTTTGGACTTGTACGGATTTTCGGTTGGGCGGTTATTTATACCGATTAAAGGGCTCTGGTAGCGTTTTAGAAAAATGTTCCAGATTTGACTTGAAGTTCTCCCTGATGAGTTATTTGGGGCGTTGATCACGAATCTGGGGTTTATTTGTCGATTTTCTGAAGTTTTTGACTTGATTCGTTCACAGGGTACTGATTGAGGTGTGGAGAATAGAGTGTTGCCCGAGTATTCGTTTATTCGAATGATTCCAATGTCCAAAAAAGTGGAATATTCGTTGAATATTCAAAGAATTTAAATATTCGCTTTATTCGAATATTCGACTATTCATCATAAATAATTTGAATATTCGACAAGATCGCACTCCATTTTGCCCCAATTTTACATTTCCAACAGCTTAGCACAATGACTCCTAATTTCTCGCAATTATTAAGTACCTCATAAATTTATAGTCATAGTAAGTATTTACAATATATTAAACTGCTCGTATGATTTCGTCAAAACGCTAGAAATGTTCATTTCACCTTTAATTACAAAGAAAATTTTAAATTTCGAGCGACGGATAAGTATAGCAACATTTGAGGAACACGAAAGTGTCTCGCAAAAACGGCCACATTGTATCATTTTCATGCGTATTTTTATGGAACTGGTTCAAGGTGATGCTATTCGTCCACTTTCCCGGTGAACTTCACCTGAATTCTCGGGCTGACAAAAGATTTGAGTTATCAAGAGGGTGCAGTTTATGAAATGACAATTTACCAACCTGTGTCCAGGCCCCAGTTTGCATGAGTTGATTGAATGGGATAATACGCAATAGAGTGTTGCCCAAATATTCGTTTATTCGAATATTCAAAGAAGTGGATTATTCGGGTTATTCGAACAATCGAAAATTCGAAGAAGTAGAATATTCGTTTATTCGAATATTCAAAAAAAAATTCGTTCCAACACTCTAGTGTAGAAGGCCAATTTCACTCAGTCTCCCTCTCCAGGCGCGTGATTTAGTCAATTTTTAGACGACCCGATCAAACCCCCCCTCCAGGGGCGAGATTTGGTCAAATGTTTAGTGATTTTCTCTCACCCTCATGAGCGGTACTTGTTCTGTTTTTCTAATGTAGAGTTTTAAAAAGGAATATATTATTTAGAAAAACCATGGTATCAGCAGTGAATTAGACTAGGAAGGACTTCCTTGACGAGCTACTTGAAGTTGGCCGCGTCCTGCGTTCGTAAATTACCCACTTGGTTCCCGGCGGAGCTCCAACCCCTCCCCTACATCCCTCCACAGTTAAAAGGCCCAGGACACCCAAAAAATTAATTTTCAGATTTCATGCTAGTCTTGGATAGAGTCACACGCTGATCACAGTGGTATCTCTGAAATCGTCCAGAACCCCCTCTGAACAGAGTTATGGCTATTCAAAGATGCTAAGATTTTGAGGGTGAAAAATTGGTGGACGAGTTGTCTCAGAATTGTATTTCTCTTCATCCGCAACAGTTTCGCGAGAGCGAGCCAGGATAAGGAGACAGTCCGGCAATGGACTGAAGAACGCGACGCGGTGGAAATTCATCCATTCATCTAGCCGCTATCGAGTTCGGAAATCGGGTAGGGGGTCGGGCCTGTGGTGGTGAGCGAAGGGGGTCGGGCCTGTGGTGGTCGCTTATATCGTGCCTTTAAAGGAAGTGTTCACGATAAAAATCGATTTTCTGTTCCCCCGCTTATCTTGAAAACGGCCCCATGCAGATTCCAACGATGTCTCTAAAATCGTATAAGACCTTCTGAGAACGGAGTTATGGTCCCTCAAAAGTTGAGCTGAGGAAACATGGTGGACGAGTTATCCGAGGCTTGTAACTTCCGTCTTTTGCAGCCGATGTATGCGAGCTGATCTGAGTAAAGAGAGAAGTTGAGAATAAAGGGAAGAACGGGGCTGATGATTGGAAATCATCGCTCGTCTCACGATCTTGAGCATTCATTTGTTCATGTCGGTGGGCGTGTGTTGCGCTTTTGTGGTTTGCCTTGCGCTCGAAGTGGCAACTTCGGGCTCTTTTTGTGCTTTTCCTGGCTCGTTTTCATGCGTTCTTTCGACGTCAACGTTACAGTGAGCCCCTCCGCTACCCATTCCTAGTGGAAACTGAAACACATTTTTTATCGTGAACACTGCCTTTAAAGGCATCGTACGCGCTGGAAACCACTCACCGTTTTTTCGGTTCACATAATTCTCTGGGCCCACCTAAAAACGTAGGGAGAGTTTGTTCGGTTGAAAACGCCTCATTGTGAAGAGAATTGAGGTTGAATGTCTCAAATTTCGTCAAAAGAGGCCGGCCCTCCGTCAGTCATCTGGCACAATTTGCTGTCAGTCACCGTATAAGCAAATTTTCAACATTTGATGCAGTGCAACTGAGGGGAAGTTGACGGAATATGCCAAACGATTACGTGAAGAATGACTTTTCTACACACATCGATTAACCTTTCCTTCTCAACAAATTACTTGAAAGAAAGATAAACTTCATTTGATCGTGAGATCGTCGGCTAAAACAGCTATCTCTAGCGATCGAATCTTCCTTTGTCAAAAGTCGATTGAGATATTTCGGGTCTAAAAAGGGGGTTTTCAGTGGATTTTTCGTGGTTTTTTCAACGTAGCTGTCATGTAGGGAACTATAGCTCTCGTTATATATGGAAAACTCGAAAACTAAATCAATCGTGAACGATGCCTGTAAGACCCCTCCCTTAGGAGCTCCACACCTTGCGCCGAACCCTGTTCGTTCAAAGCCTTCCATCGGGGAAACCTTCTGTCAAATCGCGACTTTCGACGATTTCCGGAGTGCTACGACAGATTTGGCTCAATTGTTTTTTTTGGGGGGGGCGTTTTTTTGGAGTGCCTAGCACGAATCTGAGGTCCGTTTATTGATTTTCGGCAGATTATGGTGGGTATACGGTAGTTTGATCAAAGTCTCAGATTCGACTAAAAATTTGTATGCGGGGTTAGTCGGCGTGGTGAGTAGGAATCTAACGTCCATTTATTGGTTTTCGAAATATTGGGGTAGGTTTTTTCCCTAAATGACATAGTATCTACCGTAACATAGAATGAACCTCAAAATCGCTACAAACGGAGTCCAGATTCGTGTTCAGCACACAAGATCGCAAAACACCCTGAAAATTTCATAGGAGCTACCCTTACCTTGCGGCCAGGCTTTAAAAAACGCGTATACCTTTTTTCAGAGTGGTTCTAGGCAGCTGCGAAGGCTATAATCGGATTCTACACCAAAAACGGTTTTAAAAAGATACAACTTATCGAGAATGGCAAGGCTGACTAAAAGTAGTTCCTTTGTTAGAAGCCTGCAGCTGGAAATATTTTTAACCAATTCTTTTTCTGTTGAGGGCGATGTATTTTGGGAGACTATTCGAGTGAAGAGAGTATTACCTTTGAACAACCTGGAATGAATCAGAGGCATCCAAACTGTGCCCTTAATCAATGCCCAAACTTGACAGAGAACTTGTATAGGTAGGTACCTTAAATGGTTATTCCCTACTCGTCAGCCACATTGCTAGTTGATTATTATACCTAGTCGATAGGTAAATTTCTCGCTTTCTGTGATGTATTTTCCAACTCCGTTATGTTTTTTTTGAAGTGTAGGTGTTATCCTGACGTGGCAGAGGGGGAATGGCGTAGTCAGAGAACAAAGAGCGCTAGGAAGAAGCAGCGGCAGCATGATTTTCGTGCCTTCGCGGCTTCTTCTTTGCGTTTTCATTGCCATTGGGTGTTCGCTTTCAGAAAAGTCGAGTTTCTCGTAATCGTGTTTAGCGCCCAAAACAACCCATCTGAGCAAATGGATTTTCGATTGAGCAGTTACTTTTGTCAACTAGGGCCTCTGAAAGCGCTTCAGGAAAATGTTTCACATTTGACTTAAAATTATCACAGGGTTTTTTTGGGGCGCTGATCAAGACTTTGAGGTTGATGTGTCGATTTCCCAAGTTTTCGGCTCAATTGGCTCAAAGCATCCCAGCGGGAAAAAAACAAGGGCAAAACGTCTTCTCGAGATTTCCGGATTTTTTCGATATGTGTCTCAAAATCCTTTTCTGAGGGTAATTTGAAGTGCTGCACGAATTGTAGGTCCGTTTGCCTCTTTTCTACAGATTACGGTGGGTATACTGTAATTTGGTCAAGGTCTCAGATTTGACCCAAATATTGTATGCGGGGGCTATTCGGAGCGGTGAATATGAATTTGATGTCCATTTGCCGCTACTCGAAGTATTAATGTAGTTTTGCCCCCAAATGTCATATTATTTACCGTGACCTATAGTGAACCTCAGAATTTCGACAAACAGACCCCAGATTTGCTTTCCGTACCCTAGATTACCCCTATATACAATATTTGAGCAAAATCTGATTTTTTCCAAGACACCCCAAACAATTTGGTACCATTCCTTACCCTCCCGCGAAACTTAAAAAAAAAAGCTCATAACCCTTTGGAACCAGCCGCTCGGGGCGGAATACTGAAAAGTTTTACCATAGATGGCCAAGATATATTGGCAATGCGATTCGTTTCCGCAGCTCCGACCTACGCTTTGTATACTTCTCTGGTAAGTGGGAAATAAATTGCTTGCGCTTTCTCTTAAATCGCGCAGAGAATTCTAAGAAGTTTGGCGACATGTTTCTGGTCGAGGCGGCGTCATTGAATTTTGAATAAGATTTTTCTCTGTTTTTTTTGGCGTTATCGTTTCGAAAATCGATAAATTTTAATGTTTTGTAAAAAAAAAAGTTGATTGCGCTATCTTGAAAAATATATAGTCTTCTTCCCAAGGCTAAAAGACATGTCGCCAAAATTTGTGGAATTCTATGCGCATTTTGTAACGAAAAAAAAACACAAAAAGTTGTTCTTATCTTGATAAATAATTGTCTTCATTGGGGTGACTTCTGAGAACTAAGGCTCTAAGAATCTTATTTTAACAGTGCATTATGTAACTAGGGTGAAGTGATTGGTTGCTATTGGCAGCCGGAATTTCATTCGCCAAATCATTGAAGAAAATGGTTATTCAATTCGTCTTGCGATCCATGTTTTTGAATAATATTTTTCTCTTGTGCTATTTCCATTATCTGCGAACGATGGCTCGATTCTCGAGAAATTGTGGAAGAAAATCGTTCGAAACCTCATTTATCAATTACATGTGCACAAGCTGTCCACAAAACAGTGTAAATGCGAGAGGTTTCGCACAAGATTTTTTTCTGAAAGGGAAAGTTAAATGAATCTTTTCAATTTCCTTTATGTTCTTCAAAATCTAAATGTTTTACTTTTGAAAATTTGTAGCGGCTATCAGGCTTAGACGTCCCGTCTAGGCTACGGCCCCAGTGCTGTATAGTTCTCTGAGGGTTTTGGCCGAGAAATAGCCGCCAATTAGCCGAGGAATAAGCCATTAGGCTCCGCAGCGGCTCCTGGTGGGCTGTTCCTCTGCTTTTCATAAAACACAAGAAATTGACGGAGAAATATTGAGAATAACTAGAAGTAACCATTTTGCGGCGATCATCATTTGGCGGCTTATTCATGGCGAGCATTATTAGAAGGCGATTTCGCGGCTATCACGCGGGAAGCACGCATTTCTCAGCTATTTCACGGCTGTTTCTTGGCCAAAACTCAATGTTGGGACTCCAGTGCGGCCCCTTAGGTTTTTGGGACTTCGCACTACATTCAATAGAAAATTTTTAACCTAGTAACAATAATACTATTTAATATTATATTTTTGTATTCTTTTTTGAAATTCAACTAATTCGAAGACTGAATAATTTCGGTTTTATAATCAGAGAAATATATTCGAAAAGTTGAAAAATTGGATTTTTTTTGGAAAGAAAATATTGTGAAAAGCAAAAATATCGGGGCAGCTGATAAATAATAGAATTTCCCCCGTCTTTTTCAGATCAGGGTTAGACTCACGCGGTGTTGACCACAGGGGGGGCACAACTTTGGACGACGTCGGAAAGTGTGACGGGCCGCAGTCTTCGCTGGTCACCAGGCAAATTTAGTTGCTATTTGGTGATACAAAAGCTTTTGAAAATGGATAGAATAAAATTGTAAGGACTCTGCCAATTCAAGACTTGATGCTTCGGGGAAAGCAGTCTTTATCATCCTCTATTATCATTAGGCGTGAAATTCACCTTTACCGCCATCTTCAAAGCTTATTCGTGCAAAGGGTGAATTTGCTGAGCGGCTGGATATCAATCGGCGCAAAGAGTGAATTTGCCGCGAGTGATACTGAACTATCATTATCAATCTTGACCGAGGAGTGCGATCTGTTTTTGCATGTGATAAACGATTTCAGCAATCCCGCGCTGGATACGCTGCAGGTAAAAATAAAAGTGGCTGCTTGCTATCGCGATCACATTCTAGAGCTCACAGAGAGTGCTCCTGAAATATCTACCCCGTGAGGGGGTTAATTTTGTTTCCACTGCTAGGTTGGCCACCTCGCAGTGGGTCGTGGCGGCTCCGGCCCGCTAGGATCCGTGGCCGGAAAGGATCACCAAAATCTTGCAACGCTTTCACCCCATTTCACAGTAAACTCACATCATTTCGCTTAACATTCACCTTATTTTCGCGGCACATTCACCCCATTCTCACCTATCCTAGCGACAAATTCGCCGATACAGTGAATTCAGCGCGGCAAATTAGGACTTCATGCCCACTTGTACATGAGCATCAAGTGTTTTTTGCTGATTCATCAAGTCTCGAATTGGCTGAGGAGAACAATAATTTCAAATTTAGTTTGAATTATAAAAATATGTTTACACAAGGTGCCGAGTTGATCGCGAAACGCTTGGCTCCGGGCGAGATCGAACCAGCATAATCCCTTTCCGCGGGAGTGCCTTATCGCACTGCACCACCGAAGCCCCAGCGCCGCTCTCACTCAACTGCTCGGTAAATCTTCACCGAAGTTGAGTGAGAGCGGCGCTGGGGCTTCGGTGGTGCAGTGCGATAAGGCGCTCTCCCGGAAAGGGAGTATGTTGGTTCAATCTCGCCCGGAGCCAAGCGTTTTGGGACCAGTTCAGCACCTGGTGTAAACATACCCTATTGTGCACTGCGACGTTGAACTGCAGTTACGGCAAGAAAACATCCAAAAATAGTATAAAAATATGTTTAATTTATTCACAAAATCATCCTATCTGATTTTAATTGATCACACTTACGACCCATGCAAGAAGCCGCAAGAATTTCTGTGTAGAAGGGAGGGGGCTACAAAAATTTTCAGACTGCAGAAAGGGGGGCTGCGCGTGTCACCGAGCGATTACTCGGAGAGTTCTGGCCGAGAAATTGCAGCGTAATAGCCGGGAAGTATTGCTCCCCAGGTAGGTATACCATGCATTCTAGAGACATTCGGATATCAACACGTCCGTCGGTACAATTATCCAAGTTTGATGTAAAAGCCTAACTTACTCGGATGAGTCCGGGAGGAGCAAGCAGCGAAGCGGTCGTTCATGGCAAAACACAACAGTGAGAAGGAGATTTTGACATGATAAGACCGATAAGCTTTGCTTCAACCGGCGCAAAATGATAGAACTACGCTATACTTGGACCTCGCTTAGTCTCTGGAGGCCTCGCCCAGCCGCTAGCGGGCCCGGATAGCGAGCCGGCGACGGCTGCGTCTTGATTACCCTTGGTTAATGCTGAGCTATTTCTCGGGTAGTTCTTGTTCGTTTCGTGAAAAGCCGCGAAGTAGCCGAGGAATAGCCCACCAAGAGACGCTGCGGAGCCTGGTGGGCTATTTTTCGGCGAAAACGCTCAGAGGAAAATCGCGTTTTCGCGCCTTTCGGGGGTGCTCCGCAAAATCCGACAAAAAAAATTGTGTCTACACCCGATTTCCGAATTTTCATACTTTCATTCTGTTCAACCTTGGTGCCAACTCGGGACAATCCTAGACGGGGGGGGGGCACCCAAGATTTTCCCACAGAAATGAATGGAAAACCTGATAAAAGATGCTTGATGCTTCTACCAATCATGGTTGTGGATGAAATTCTATAGAAATACTTCGATTGGTAGCGTTATAGATCGGTGGTTCATTTCATCTCTGACTTGAATCTTGAGTGCCCCCCCCCCGTCTAGGATAGTCCCGCCAAGTCTACTGTAGTCCTAATTCTGGCCTTATGTTTTCGCTACTGATTCAGGGGATCTAATAGAACTTTTCAATTGAAGCCGGCAGTGCGATTCCACTTTGGAGGTGATGTCACACGTTGTTGGGCTCGTTCTGCTGCATCAGCTTGTTTGCGGGGTCGCGAGTGACTCCATAAAACAGTACACAGAAAGTACAAGTTGAGTTTTTAATAGTTCCTCTATTCATCTGGGAATAAGAACTTTTGGCAAGTTGTAGCCTGCTTGGTCTCGTTTTTTGGGTAAGGTGGAAGTTTCCAGCGGAAGTTTTGGTGATACGTAAGGTTCTCTTCTAGGGATTCTTTGTCAAACCCGCTTTTCATGCGGGGATAATTACCTCATTGATCAGAAAATTTATGTGTTCGGTAGGATCCTTTCAATCGTTCCTCTATGATGCTAATATGGACGAATTGATTTTTTTTTCAAATCCGCTTTAGTTTGTTTTGTTCATGCCCCGAGTGGAGCGACACTCGCCCACATGCAGCGCACCACCACCGTACCCCGTGCTATGCGACGTGTACTAGGCAGATGAACGAATTGAGAGAGATTGCCATTCGACGTAACGTTGTGCATTGAACGGTGGTGCTGCTCCATCTGGATTGCTTCTCATTCCAGAACGCTTCTCTCCGACGATGGGTGACGATCCTTGCGAGTGTCTATTCAATCATGAAGCGGCTATGAGACGATTGTTATCCTTGGTTGGTTGGACTTTTCTCTGGGGCAGAAGTTTTCACTTGAGTTGTGACAATCGCGACGAGTTACACTTGATGCTTTCAGCTTCGCGATACTCAGGATTATTGTACAGACTCGGAATGCTTGACAGATGGCGGTCCGACGGCGATTGCTAGCAATTCGATAATGTTGTGGACGATGCTCTGGGGTTTTCTGGCTTTAGTACTGTTCTTTATGCGCCCGAATTCGATGCGAGGAAACGCGAATGGAGATGGAAAACCGGGACCTAGTAATAATCGCGTGAGTTTTGTCGGGAGCTCTGGAATAATGTTATGCAGCCCACCCTCCCCCCCATTCGACTCTCGTAAACAAAATTGATGATACCGAATTGATAAAGGGTAGGGTATAAAAGAAGTGAAGAGCGGTGGGTCTTCATTCTTGAACCGTCCACCTCCAAGGGTCAGCAGTTGAGGCTCTGCACGGACTAGAATATAGGAAAACAGCACCACCGGTGCTCAAGATATAACAAAATTAGAGTGAAAATTGAGAAAAATTTAGAGCCAATTCGAGGGAGCCGATTGGGGGGGGGTGGGCTGGATAAAAGCACCCGGAATTCTGGAGCTGATGAGGGAGAATTGAGGATTCAGGGAGACTAGTTCAAACTTGGGACTGGACTCAGTCCTGCAAACTGTCAGCAGGGTCAAGCGGGCCGTTGTGCAGGTCCACAGTGGAGCTACAATTCCCCTTCCTTTAAGTTTTTGGATCTGCTCCCAAATTTCATTTTTGGGCCGATATTCTCACGATCGCCACCTGAAATATTCATATTAGGCTAAACAATTTGCGACCCCCCCCCTCCTTACTACTCGTTGAGAAACTAAACAACCGCGCTTGGCCCTGACACTGGGCGCAAACCTAGTTAGGGGGGGGGCACATAATATTTATCCATGAAAATGAAAATTTCTTCTGATATCAGATATCTGATGGCATTATCAGTCATTGTTGTAGAAACTTAATAGGCTTCGGCCATCTTTGGTTTTCGAACAGCTGTGGCCTGCTGTGACCAGCCCGGTCGATAAGCATGAAATACATTGCACATTAAGGATGAAAAAAAACCAGTCGTTGTGGTCGACGCACAGGGTCAGGCAGACTGACATCCAGGACCTCGACTAAGCCACGCCCCCTCTTGAAGATGAACATTTTTAAAAATGTACAAAACTTCTACGTCCCATTAGGTTCCGAAAAAATTTTAGTTTGTGCAGTGAATTTTTTTTCGAGTTTTTGAATAATCACAGCGCAACCTACCCTAGTGATTAGCCTTGGGGAGTGTAGTTTTGACCTGTTCTTTCTTAAGATTCTGCAGTTTCCGTGCTTCAAAACCAAGCCGACATAGCTCGATTTGGCTTTGGGGCGAGGTTTTTTTCGACGGCTCGTCGCAGTGCAATATGGGATATTGCTTTTAAATACCTTCAGCTGCGGGGTAACCAGGCGATCTTACCGCACTTTGTAGAAGGGTGTGCCTTGGATGAAAAGAGGGGACTATCCTAGTCGGGGGGGGGGGCACCCAATATTTTCACTCGAACGCTAACGTCGGACAGGGAACGAAATTCTCATGCCGTAAAATAGCGTGTTTTAGTGTGTCGATTGCGTCCAACACTACTCATTCTACGACATCATGGAAAAAAATTCACAGCAACGTTCTTTCAATTTGCCTGTACACACCGAAACTCCGCCTAAATTGGAAATGCTTTGACGTTTCAATCTCCTTATACGTAAATTATCATGTAAATTATGTTCTCTTCTAAAATAGAACAAGGAAGTCCAGGAATGCTTTCTCCAAGGTAGCAAAAATTTCCATGGTGTCGTACAATGATTAGTGTTGGACGCAATCGACACAACAAAACACGCTATTCTACGGCATGAGAATCTCGTTCCCTGTCCGACGTTAGCGTTTGAGTAATATTTTCTCATGGAAATGGATGGAAAACCTACTCAGAAGGTCGGAGGGCCGTGCCCCCGTACCCACCACTCAGCGAGGCGGGACCCCCCTCCGCGCCTGGCGCCCAACAGGTCCCCGCCCCAGCCCCATGACTCATAATGGGCGCGAAGCCCGGACATTCAAGCGAAAGGGCGCGGGGCCCGGGTAGAACATCTCCGCGGTGTCATCGTTTAAATGATTGATTCCTTGTATAACAATCTCCGGGAACCACCTCTCTCACACCCTGAGCGGGTGCTATACCGTTCTCCAAAATTTTCCAAACCCCATGGTGGGTGTCCCACTTAAGTCTATTCGATAGACTGGGGAACTTACCTTACTGCCACCGCGCGAAGTGCGCGATGATGTAAGTACTTACTCAAGGGTGCCTGCAGTGAACTTACCATAAAATTGTGCTCCGTATGTGGCACGGGTTTGATTCTAGCGTTCAACGTGTAATACGATTTGCCCGAGCGAACGTGTTTTCCTCTGTTTCGAATTTTCCCTGCAGGACCGAGCTAATGAAATTTGGTGGCGCCCTCCGCCTCGCGCCTGATGATTCTCCGCTCGCAAAACATGGCCCCCGCCGCTCGCCCTTGGTCGGAAATTCCCGGGCACACGGCCCTCCGACGTTCTGAGTAATTGAAGATGCTTGATGCTGCTATCAATCATTGTTGTTGATGAAATTCTATAGAAATACTTCGATTGATAGCGTCATAGGTCGGCGGTTCATTTCATTTCCGACTTGAATCTAGGGTGCCCTCCCCCTGTCCAGGATAGTCCCGAAAAGAGAACCTTCGGGACCTCAGGGTTTCTCTTTAAAGGAAAAAATCTGTGTTGTCCCTTTTCGGCCAAAGGCGCTGTTCCGGACATTGAGAAAACGGGATTTAGGCGATTTTCCGCGTTACTTTGAGGTTATGGTAGGAGGGTTAGGTATCAATTTGAAGAGAATTTTGCGGAGATTCTAAATCTTATTTTGGAGTTATGAAAATTTACGAAGTGAAGGATTAAAGCATTAGTAGGCTCCACTAAAGCGTGTAACTTATCTAAAAGTAGGTCTTATGAGCTAAAACTCTGACTACAGTGTAAAATACGGCTACTAAATCGTTACGTGTAAAGACGTTCTTCACTTGTACTGTTATGGTGCTGGTATTGTCCCCTTTCACCTTTTTTCCTGTTACAAAATGCATGCCTTCCTTTTCGCAAGAATTTTCGTTATTTAACTTTGTAAGTAGCTTTTTCTCCATTGAAAACACCCCTGTTTTTTATCTTTGGCTCATAATTGTGACGTCGGCTCTATCCTAGACCGGGGGGGCCACCCAAGATTAACTCATAGAAATGAACGAAAAACCTTATAAAAATTCTTGATATTGCTTTAAAGCATTGGTGCTGCTGAAATTCTATAGATATACTTCGTTTGGTAGCGTTACCGATCGGTGGATCGCTTCATTTCTGACTTCAATTCTTAGTGCCCTCCCCCACCGTGTAGGATAGTGCCGTCACGTCCTCCCAACAAGAATTCAAATGCTTCGGAAATTTTCACGTGTCCCCAAGGTTGAGGAGGCCGTTGCGGTGATTTTTGGTGGAGCTCCGAGCCCCCTCCCCCCTGTTGACTGAAATTTTGTGATAAATTTCTGGAATTTTTACACCCCCCCCCCCGGCCGAGAAAACAAAAGCTCATTAGATTTACCCCAAAACTCCTCGGTGAGGAAGCTAGTTCTTTTTGAGTGAGAATTTGACTATCACGAAAAATTCTAACAAGGCCTAAAACAAACCATTGAGGCGAATAGTGAAATGTCCCATTTTCCACGAAAATTTCATGACGGCCTCCGCAGATACAGCTGTTCTCGCGTTACGATCTTACTAGCAGAGGGCGACTATTGCTGCCCTATTTTAGCATAGCGAATAGTTTGAAGAAAATCTGCATTTGATCCAAAATTTTCACGACCCCCTCTATTTTCATTTTTTAACCATAGTTTTCGGGAAAATTTACGACCACTCGTTGGGCGGAGTCGCAACCCTGCTAGACCTTGCGTGTCCCCCGTTGTCCGGCCAAGCAATACCCGCCTGACTCTGCCGACGCGGCTCATTCTCCCAATCTGCGGGTGGCTGTCCAGTGGCTGAGTTGCAGTCCGGGCTCCTCTAGTTCGCCCGTACAGCAACAGCAGTAGCTCAGATATTGGAAGAACGAGCTCGACTGTCAGGCGGCTCCGATTCCTATGCGGTGCGGCTTGGGGCCGAGAATCGTCCGAGTATTTCGTTACAAACAGCTTGATCGACTATTTGCACTCCCCTTGTTAGAAAAGAAGGGCAGTCTGCGTTTACAAACTGATTTTCCTCAATTTCCCTCAGAAGTCCGGCTTTGATGAATTACTGTAGTGAAAATGCTCATAGATTTCAGAACAATCAGCCGCCGCCGCCGGGAGTCATGTAATTACACCTGCACATGAACGAACCTCCATTGAAACGCCCGTTTACAGACATTCGCAGTGTATACACATTGTAAATATGGATAACGTCTTCCGTGATGCCTTCTGTATTCATCTGTATATCAAATGGGATCACGAATTCCTGTGTTTCTTGCTTTTTTTTTCTACGTAATACATACTGGTTCGATGCTGAAACCGTGTGTGATTGCGCGGTTGCGGCGATCGTTTGCACATTTTTCGTTTATATTTCCTCTTGCCCCTCCTAACAGAGTATAACCGACCCTTTCGCTTAATTCTGTAAAAAAAAGCATTTGTAGACTGTGTTGCTCGAGGTAATTACCTATGTATTACCTGTTGGTATCTGAAATCGTTTCGTCCTCACATACCAGCTAGTCTTCCCAAAGTATAATAGTTACGAATGTGATTCGCTAGTTATAAATAACACCCCTCGCCTTCCTGTTCGTTGAAATTCCTATTTGGTGTAATAAATCTAAGGGTGGATGGAAAGATTCATATCCCTCACGCTGATGCTATGTGCACTGGAGGTATTTAGTGACGGCTCAGAGAATTATGTGAATCCGTGTTCGAAAAAATCATTCTCGCTTTCTTTTCGTTAAAAAAGGGTCCTTATTAGAGTCAGGCAGCCCGTTTGGCAAAATTTATTTATTTATTAAATACGTTGCTTAAGGCACACGCAATAGAAAATTAGGGATGCCTAGGACGCAGGGTTGAGCAGGCCGCTGTGGCGATTTTTGTCGCGGCTACGACCTCCCCCATTTTCCTTTTTTTAATTCCCAAAATTTTACGACCCCCTGGGACCAAAATTTTTTTAAAGCTTATTTAGTGTCTAATTGTCAATTTTATCAAAAAAAATGTCAATTTTCTAAACAGCTTCTCTGTATATAATCTGCTTTTATGTTGAAAATGCATACACCTCACACGCTACTGACTATTCCTACCTCATTTTACCTTACCGTGTGATTTGAAATTCTTTTCCCAAACATTTTACGACCCCTTCCCAAATTCTCATTTTTTCCCGGAATTTCTAAAAAAAATTTACGACCCCCCCGTTGTGACCAGTCACAACGCTGCTCAACCCTGCTAGAACGTGAGGTGAAGTACATGAAAATCGAGTACATATTGGCATCACAGTTCTAGAAGCTCAATAGCTTCTTCCCGGCAAGGCGTTTGAATTTGGACAGAACAGATGGAATAGGCAGCGGTGTGATATCAAGGTTCAGAGAAATGATGATGGATCCTGCTCTGCGAGTGAATGAAAAGGCTCTCGTGTTGCCTTTTTGAGCTGCATATGAGATTTTCAGTGCGCTTCCCCTGGTCATAGAGGGATTTATCTTGAAGAATGCGTTAGTTGTCGATACCCCTCCACTCATGGTGGAGGGGTATCGACAACTAACGCATTCTTCAAGCTCTCCCCCCCTAGCAATGCCCCCCGCTGAATTCTAGGTAGAATGGCCCACCTTGCTGGAGACAAATTTTCATCAAAATCTCAAATGTCCTTGCAGCAAAAAAAAGGTTCTTGGGGGCCTTCCAGTGTCATATACATTGCTCTTATGAGCCGTAACTGAGCGTTTCGGTGAGATGGAATAAGTTTCGAATAATCGACTAACTCGGTTTTTCCAAATTTCGAATAATCGAGTAGCCGAATTGAATCGATTTTTCGAAAAACCGGATGGCCAAGTTCTCGACTAACCGAATTTATACAAATTTTAATAATCGAGTTTCAGAAGGACCTTGTCTGGTCTATTTTAACTAAACAACTTTACTGCTTCAAATCTTTAATTAAAAAGATAGCTAGCATTGAAAAAAGCCATCTCAACACAGTAGGCCAGTTGGAACCGACATTGCTTTTCGACTTCACTTTGCTCCATTTTGTTTTTAACTTCTAAATTTCATTGTTGCACAGAGGAATCTGTGGCTCAGTTTCTGTTCAGTAGTTCTGGTGAACGCAGGGGACGGACCTCATCCCCACTGGCTTGGCCGGACTTGAAAAGTGGCATAGAGTCACTTATCACTTACGGAAGATCAACCAGATGCTGGAAAATGATTTTGTGGCCTAGGGGGTCTCCCTTCGGTTGAAGGGAGAGTGGAAGGTTTTCTACTGCAGGCCCCTCTGTCCCACGGTTCGCTGATGGGTGCCCCGACCGACTAGTACGCTAACGTCGGAGAGGGAACGAGATTCTCATTGCGTAGAATAACACGCTTGAGTGTGCAAAATGCAGACACGTGGATTAGTGCCAATAATTCGATCGACAAAGCACGATTAGTGAAAAATTGTCTGGAATTCCATCTCTGAGATACTGAGTGTATGAATGGGGAGGTTCAATGGGCAATGGATCAAAAGAAATATGAAGTTTCAGACAAATCAAGAAAAACAGCTCTTACTCTTTCAGCTTTAACGATAGCTTTCATGCTTACATGTTATTTACATGCACAAATGCGTTATTTTACACAGTGAGAATCTTGTTCCCTGTCCCACGTTCTCTGAGAAAATTTGCCGCGTCGGTGCCGGGAAAGTACCGCGACCCTCGACTGTACCGCGATAGTGCCGCAGCGGCTCCGAGACCAGACGACTTCGTTGCCGTGTCTTGATCCTCGACATCGCCGGGATAGTAGTGCAACGGCTCCGCGTTAAAACCGCGCCGGCTCCGCAAGGATGCAGCAGTGAACCCGCGTGGAGTACGATGTTCTATCCTGTGTGGTGAAACGAGGTTGTCGCCGGTTCAATGACCCAAGTTTCAGGTACATTCTGTATTTCCCTTGGGCGCAAAAGCGGCGGTAACCTCTGTCGCTACCAGGTAGATGACGTAACGACCGCAGGCGCGTATTTTTGTTTTTGGGCTCCCTAGTTGTATTATCATTCTTAAATAACTCATATCAGACACTCCCGGAGCCGTTGCGGCACTATGGCGGAGCCGAAGCGGCACTTCCGCATCACCGCTACGGCTCCGCGATAGTGCCGCTTCGGTGCCTGTAGGCTCCGAAGCGGCACTGTCGCGGAGCCGCAGCGTCTATTTCTCTCAGAGTTGGCGTTCGACTCCCCGACTGTGGACCGTAGAGGTGGAATCACCATCTAGGTGGGGACTCAACAAGGGTGATCCCTGTTAGGGGATGTCCCTAACCTGGGAACACCAAAGATGCTTTGAGAGAAAAATACTATCTTGCACCTCACGATCGATCTCACAGAGCCAACCAAGTCCCTGTGAAACTCCTTTTTGTTCCTCCCATTACAGCCAGCCAAGACCCCGCAAAACTCAACCCTGCATCTCTTTCTTTCTGTGTTCACCTCAGGAGGAACAGCTCCCCTTTTAGGAAATCGACCCCAGCCGTCGTTGGGGATGGAATGAGTTTGCGTTATGGGTTGTCCACCGCTTTCACCAGAGTTCATGAGGTCACATCATTGACGATCCACTTCTTTAACTCGAAACAGCCGACTGTCGAGTTTATTCGACTACTAAAGGGCCATCGAATAATCGAGTCTTCGACTAACTCGATTTTTCAGAATTTCGAGTAATCGAGTAGCCGAATAACTCGATGTCGACTGTTTCCGCCGATACCAAGACTAGATGACTCGACACAAGTATACCGTGCGTGTACCCTCCTACTATTGGCAGTAAACAACGAAAATTCAGAATATGAAAACGGTGGGTAATGTTTTCCCAAACCAAACCCTGAAATGTTATTAACATCTTAATTACTCCAAATTCATATAATTTTTCATAAAACAATCCGCCTCATCGTATGATACCTTGTACACATCAGATAAATACACAATTATGATTGTGAGGTAAAAATAAAAGAAACAAAACAAACACAACCCGCAGAATCGCGCCGGATCAATAAAAATTATTAAATCCTATAATGATAGAATGGATATTACATGAAGTACGGTGTGACCACCTTATCCGGAATTTCTCGGAGCTCCTGTGGCACAGCGGTGAAGTATTTCACATCCCTTGAGCCGTCTTCAGCTATCGACAACACAGCTGCCACATTCCCACATCGATAACAGTAGTTGGGGGCTGAAGTGGAAGTGTTTGATATTTGATACAGCTGCTCTAATATTGAAATTTCGCGATCTTTGTTCAAAAGCAGTGTCCACTATTGAGACAGTAAGATCAATGACTACTTGATCGAGTTGAAATGTTTTCTCGATAGCAAGATGCTTACGGTCTCTGCCGCTAAATCATCTGTCACCGTCTTTTCCACTGATCCTGCGGAGCACAGAGCTCATCCCATGGTGAAATGGGACGAAACTCAACTGCTTGCCGCCCGATTCCCAAAGCTACTCGGACTCGTGTTGGATCCTTCGTTGAAGTTTCCTAAGAACACTGAGCAGAAGCAAGCCACAGTGAAAACAAGACTCAACGTCCTACGTGCTCTCGGCGGAACGTCCTGGGGGTGCAGTAAAGAAACGATGCTGACCACGTACAAGGCCATCGTACAGCCCGCCCTGGAGTATGCTGCACCAGTCTGGCAGCATATCGTGTCGCACACATCCTGGTCCAAGCTGCAGCGCATTCAAAATGGAGCATTGCGAATCGCAACATGCTGTTCTAAAAGCTCTCCAGTAGAGCACTTACACGCCGAGGCTCGCATCCTACCAGTTAAAGACCATTGCCAACTCCATGAACAACAGCTGTACATAAACATCCTGAAGCAGCCAAATCATCCGTCGCGAAGAGTATTAGACCCCGTCAGAGAGAGAAGTATAAGAAAGCCGTTTGCCGATGCTCCCACGAAAATCAATATACAGAGATGGACCAACGCACAACAAGAACGCCTCCGTCTCTTACGTGCTGAGCATATCCAATTCGTCAAGGATCACTTATGCAAGACTGCCGTAAACTCCATTCTCGGAGTCGTGCCGCTTGAGGCTAGCGAAACCGAGATGGAACTCGGTAGGCGTGCCAGGTGCACCTTTGCCTCGTTGCGCTGCGGGCACTCCCCCATGCTCATGTCTTATTTACATAAGATCGATAGCAGCAGACCTGACGAGTGCCCGGATTGTGGTAATAAAGGGCATACTACTGCGCACCTTTTCAACTGCCCGATGAGACCGACATCGTTATCAACAGTAGATCTGTAGACGAATCCGACGCTTGTGGCTCAGTTCCTCAATCTATGACAGGACCCTCTCTGTGGCTGCAGAAGAAGAAGAAGAAGAGACCGTCTCCGGGTTTTCACCGGAAATCAGGAAGCGGGGCTCATGCCAGCAGCAATGTCGAAAAGCGGCTAAAAAGAGCCTCAAATGGTCTTAAACGACCCTGAACTTCTGTGTGATGTGCAAACCCCGCCCACTCCACTCAACGGCCAATGATTGAAAGAAACAACTGAAAAATCGACTCCGAGGAAACACAATATCTAAATGGGGTGAATTTGTTCAATCCAAACATCATGGAGAATAGTTCGATCATTTTTTCCGTTGTTTACTTTGATCAATAGCAGTTGAGAGGAGTGGGCGGCGAGGACTGCGCTCTACACAGACGTTCAGGGCCGTGTAGGGCTATTTAGGGTTCTTTTTTAGCCGTTTTCTCGACGTTGCTGTTGCCATAGGTCCCGAACCTTTGAAATGTCGGTGAAAAGTCGGAAACGGTGTTTGTCGTGGACACTGCCCTCAAACAATGTTTCTTTGAACAATGTTTCAAAACTGCGGTGAACTTGAAAGAGATTTTTACATGAACAATAAAAACATTCACGCAGACTCTACTCGCATGGCAACTGCGGGGTGTAAAGGGGTCTGCAGAGTTGAAGTCGCGGCGTTGCCCGCAGCGACGAATAGCGCCGGATATTACAACATCGATTACATTTGGCTACGAGGGCGACCGAAGCGCCACGAGGGAGCACCGCAGTGTTCTAACGCGGCGATATCACTGCCAGCGAGCGCCAACCGACGCGGCGACAATAATTTTCGGAAACACTTGTCGCCGCGTCAAGGCCGAAGCGTCGATCTGCATTCAGAAAATGCCATCGCGGCGATCAGCGATGAAAGTCTGAAACAGACCCAGTGAGCGACAGGCATGCAGTGAAGCAAAAATCGCGGCGGGACCCGCATGAGGACAACGGCATCTGTCGTCGTGTCTCGGAAGGTTGACATACTGCAAAAAAGTCGAAGCCTGTCGCTGTGCAGAGCGCTGCCACAGCGACAGGTTTAAAGGGCGGGAGCCACGTGACAGGCGATCGCTGTGCAGAGCGACGCGACCGTGTGTCGCAGAGGTATACGATGCCCCTAACTCGTCCAAACACCGTCCCCAACTTTAACAACCTCGTCATTAGAGCGTCCGTTGTGGTACAAACTCCGTCCCTAACTCGAATATGACATTCACAACTCGTCGAACATTCGTCCAGGGAATATCCGCGTCACAATCTTTCAAACTCCAAATCCCGCCCTGAATCAATTAACCTCGTCACTGGTGCTCGAAGTCTTCCAAATACCGCCTCTAACTCTACATTGACGTCACTGGCTTCCCAGTTTGATTGAATCCAGCCTCTGACTCTGCTATAAGCATCACCAATCTCTAAATTCGCCCTAAACCCGTCACTATCTTGAATATATCCTCATCCCTAATGATCAAACCAGAGTTCTGAACGAGATGAAAAGAAAATCAGTTTCAGTCAGACCCCCAAAAACGTGATTTGGTCAAATTTTCGGTGGCTGTTTCATTTTCGGGCCCCCCCCCCGTCCAGAAGCGTGACTTGGACTGTTTTTTTTTGTACAATGTCAAGAAGAGACTGTTTTATGTGAAGTGGAAGGTATAACGTAGAAAAACTTCCTAAACCTAAACTTCCTAAACTGTGAATACCCCCATTCAAAATGGTCCACTCTTCGCAGCTCAGCCCCCACTGCGGAGCTCCACACCCAGCGCCGAACCCTGACTCTAACTCGTCCAACCCCGCCCTTCATCGAATATGCTCGTCGATAAAGCCAAAGTGTCCAAACTCCGCCCCTAATTCGAATATCCACATCACTCTCATCCCAGCCGCGGCTTCAAAGGCACAGCCCGCGATAAACACGGTTTCGAGCTCTTTTCATGAGAATGTGGATTTGGTCATCACAAAAGTAAAAATAAGTGGAAAAGTGAAAATTTGAGGGAAAACGCACAAAAACAAGGTAAAACGACTAACTACTGGTGTACGCTTGGCCCCCAATTAACGAGATTTTCATGATTGCTTGTATGTCCATTATTTTACTTTTGAAGTAGTCAGTAGTCTCTAGAGATGCACAGAAATCAGACCCGAAAAAGGAAAAGATACCCGAAAATTTTCGTTAAAAGCCCACGCTAATTAGAATACCATTGTGAGTGGCTTTCGAACTCGTTCAGACCGCGCTCATGGCACGAATTAGTTCCAAGCATATTGGGAAATCGAATGTTCGATATAGCCAATTTTAAACTTTCGACTATCGACTCGAACACTGGAATAGGCAGCAGTGCAATCCGAGCCACTCACGTATTCCCGACTCTTATACCCTTCGAATCTATTCAAAGACCGAAATTTCGAAAAGCCAAAATTCGAGCATATTCTGGAGAGGACTCGATCGAAAAATTCGAATAGGCAAAGCAGACCTTCAAAGAAAAGAAACACCCTTTTGAGTTCAATACGGGACAAGGCTTAAAACGAAATTGTTTTTCGTGGTAAACGCATCTGTGAAAACGACTTGCATTAAAAATTTCTCTTGCGGCTCAATAGTAAAACTGCGCAGTATCCCGCCCCGAGCTGCAGGTTCCAATGAGTTACAAGCGTTTTTCCCCCATGAGGCGTTTTCGGGGGTTTTGAATTTTTTTTGGATTTTACCCAAAACTTGAACGTATGGGTATTCAAGCATGGTGAACACGAATCTGGTGTCCGTTTGTCGAAACTCTGAGGTCTACTGTAGGTCACGGTAGGTACCATGTGATTTAGGGGGCAAAATCCACCTCAGTATTTTGAAAATCGACAAACGGACGTTAATTTCGTATTCATCACTCTGAAGAACCCCCGTATAGAAACCTTGAGTCAAATCTGAGACTGACCAAACTACCGTATACTCACCGTAGTCTACCATAATCTGTCAAAAATCGATAAATAGACTCCAGATTCGCGCCAAATAACTCATTGAGAAACATTTTGAGCCATTTCTATCGTAGCGTTCCGGAAATCGTGAAAAGTCACATTTTGCTTTCATATTTTTCCCCGATTGGAGGCATTGAACGAATTAGGTTGAAGACTTTAGAAAACCGACAGATAAACCCCAGATTCGGGATCAGCGCCCCAAACAACCCACCGGGAAAAATTCTAAGTCAAATCTAATACTTTTTTCTGAAACGCTTCCAGAGCCAGAGCCCTCTAATTGGTGATAAATAAACGCCCAAGCGGGAATCAGCACAAGTCCAAAACGCTGTCAGTCTGTACAAGGTTTGGGAAATGAGCCTTCACTCAAAATTTGCTCAGGGGTAGTTTTGGGCGCTGAACACATATGAGAGGTCCGTTTCCAGATTTTCCGAAGGCTAATGCGCTTTTTGGAAGGTTCTTGAAACACAAAAAAACGGCACAGCAAGAACGACTCCGTCTATTGCGCGAGGAGCACACACAATTCGTACGGTGTCATCTGGAAAGGGCTGCAGTAAATCCCATCCTAGGAGTGGCGCCGCCCCGTGTCTGCACATCCGAGTCTCAACTCGGAAGGAGGGCCAGATGCACCCTGGCATCGCTGCGCTGTGGTCACTCTACTATGCTTATGGCTTACGTCAGCAAGATTGACAGCAGCAAATCGGACGTTTGTCCAGACTGTGGATGCCAAGGCCACGATACGGCACATCTGTTTAATTGTCCGGAGAGACCAACCACGCTGACCACAATGGACCTATGGACGAATCCATTACTGGTCGCCCAGTTCCTCAACCTATGACAAAACTCTCGACGTGGCTGCAAAGAAGAAGAAGAAGACAAAAAAACGACCGTTTAAGCTTTTAGCATCTTGGAACCTGCGGCTCGGGGCACGATACTGCGCAGTTTTACTATGGGGGCCCAGAAGACACATTTTCCCCAGCATGCCTCCCAAATTTGGTTTTGGCAGAAAAAAAAACTACTAACTGAAGTGATTTCTCAGCATTGCTATGCCCCGTAGTTTGTGCATTGCTATGCTTGAGCACTCGTGGTAGGTCCTATGCAACCAGCGCCAAAAAATTCATACATTTCAACAGTGAAGAGTACCTGATCTGAAAATCATAGAAACTCAACAGAATCAAAACCCACCAGACCAGACAGTGCATAACTTCTCATTAAATAGGTATCGGAAACCTTCATCAACCAGCTGATGAGATCGGCATATCAAGTCAAGGCCATTCGTATGCAGGAACTTCTTCACAACCGTTCCACCGAATATCTGTAGAGCAGATCATATAATTCTACTAATTGTGAGATAAAAAGTTTACTGTGATACAGCACTCCTAATCAAATGAAGAATTTATTAAAAACCTTACCCAACCGGCTCCACGTTGGCTAACGACCCAGTCTTCCTCAGTCTCATCCGGATCCGACCACATCAAGTCGCACAATGGGCCCTAGAAAAGACGACCCAGTAGCTATGATAGCATCCTGTTCAGGATCAACATGACCAACTTTAGTGGGAAGTTCAACAGCCCTATTCAAGTTCAACATCTTATCGATTGACTTCACTTCCGGAGACAGACCACCATGTACGCAGAGTATGGAATCATCGATTAATGCGCCAACAGGCAAAAGGTCGAACACCTGCAATGAGAAAAATGCACTCGATCGTGGCGGGATTGATGACACATTTTGTGTTTTCCTGGCGATTAAGAAAATGTTGCTATACTTATGCATCGCAGTGTATACACCGCAACTGTCTTCAAGACATTCTTCAACAAGTCCTTAGATTCGTTTAACGCATACCTTACAACACCACCTATAGACAAGGGAGTGACCATATTTGCTGAGGCATTCATCATAGAAACCATAGACAGAGGAGATCTTGCGAGACTCGTGATTACCACGTAGTAAAGTCATCTGATCCGGATATCTAAAACGAAACTGATGATGAAAACGTTGTTTCTTTGAACACCATCCGACTCCACATCACATAAACTGTTTACAGAGCAGCTCTGGCTTGCATAAACAAAGAAATTCTATTTGATGGAAGTTCCTGACACAAGTTCGACAAACAACCGAAAGTCAGAAAATAATGAAATTATAAATGGACTCACTGAGAAAGTAAGAAAAGATAGGAGCGAAAGTGGAGCGAGATAGAAAGCAGGGTAAGAGAGGACAAAAACTGTTTGAAAAAGTGGAAGCAGAGAAACAAAAAAAGAAAAAGAAGGGGAGTGTCAAAAGCGGGACGATAGGTGAGAAAGAAGACGATCCAATAAGAGATGTAGAGAGAGAGGAGAGAGAGAGTGAGAGTAAGAGAGAGTGAGTGAGTGGTTGAATAAGTGAATGAGTGAGAGAAAGAGAGTAGGAAGGCAGGAAAAGGACAAAAGTCAATCAGAAGCGAGAATTTTACAGAGGAACAATCCCTTTAGAGCAACAAAAGGGACACAGATGGAGGCAGAAAGAAAGAGACTAACGAACGGGGGGGGGAGTGAAACCAAATAATTAGAGAGAATAGAAATGGATAGGAAGAAGAGAGGAAGGAGAAGCAAACGGGAGAACTGGGGAGATAAAGTTGGAGCCAGAGATGGGAAGAGAGGGTAGAGAAAGAGGGAGCGAAACAGACGAACAGATGGTGGGCAACAAAGGGTGGGACAGGGAGAGAGATAAAGGGGAGAGGGCAGAGAAAGCTAACCTGAGAGAGAGTAAGACAGTGAGATGGAAAAGTGAGAGAGACGGAAGCGACGAACTAGCAGAAAAGGAGGGAGAAAGACAGAGAATAAATCGGGAAACAGAACGAATGGAGAGAGGGAAGAACACGGAGCCGAAAGGGAAATTAAGAGCGAGAGAAATACGGAGGAAAAATCACTGTAAGGCACAGTCCGGCAGACTGAGTGGTAGAGAGAGGAGGTACAAAAAAGGCGAAAAGGCGGAAGGAAGATAGAGAAAAGGAGTAACAAGAGCCAAAGAGGGACTGAATGAATAGAAAGCGAAGATGCAGAGAAGGGCAGAAGAGCAAGATGAAACGAGGGGTACCGGAAGCGATGAAGGAGGAATGAATGGAGAGATGAAAAAAAAACAAGACGGAGCAGGAGGAGAGCGAGATAGTGAAAGAGTGAAGAGAGAGCAGGATATAGTAGAGGAGGGGGAATATGCTGAAAGAGGAGGCAGAAGCAAGAATCACAAAATGGCAAGAGAAAAGAAGAATTCAGAGAGAGAGAGAGAGAGAGAGAGAGAGAGAGAGAGAGAGAGAGAGACAAACAGTAAATCAAAACTCACTTCAGCAACAAGGCGAAAAGCAAAGTGGCCGTCTCCAAGCTATAGTATCCACGATCTACGTAGTCACCCATGAACACGTACTTTGTGTTTGGCACCTCTCCGCCTTGAATATCAGCATTAATCAAATGGAATCTTTCAAAATGTACATCAGCAGGCTAAATTACCTGTTCGGAAAAGTTCTAATAAATCATAAAATTGTCCATGAATATCTCCACAAATTGTTACCGGTGTATCAACAGGCACAACATTTGGCTTACTCGTCAGGCGATTAATGAGGCTGCAATGATCGAACTTTTCAGTGCTCCAGAGTCCACAAAAAAACCGGGTTGCGGACCCAGTGCATGAAAAAAGAGGAGCCGAAGACGAGCTAGCCGCGCGGACGCAACTGAAATCCGATGTGTTCACATCGCTGGTCCTCTCAGAGCAAACGCGCTCTAGCAACGACGTTGAAAAGCTGATCGTAAAGAACCTGACTGAGCAAAATGAGCGACATCATCATGGGTTCAGGAGACTTCGTTCTAACACTACTGCTCTACTGGGGATCATGAGCTTTGCAGTCGATGGGTTCAACATGAAGAAGCGTTTGATAACGGCGGCCGTTGCTCTCGACCTGACCAAAGCATTTGACTGTGTTAACTTGGGACTGCTGTCCGACAAACTGTTGAAGTCCTCGCTGCCATCCTGGCAGAAGCGATGGATTGCAGCGTTTACCAAAGGCCACCGGGCTAAAGTTATATTCCAGAATCACGTATCCGACAGCACCCACATAACAGCAAGTGTTCGACAGAGTGGAGTTCTGTCTCTTGCCCTATTCAGCCTGTACCTTGAAGGCAGTGTTCACGATAATCTTCGATTCTAAGATTAATAGCTAAATCGATTGTTTGGCCTCCGGGTAGAACAAAAATGACGAAGGAATCGAGAAAAATGCACCAGAAGGTCACAAAATCCTTCACTCTCACCCCACCTCTTTACTCTCACAGGAACTGTTCGCTGTGACAATGAAATCATTTGTAGGCCCGTCATTCACAATTATTTGCTTGCTGTTGCTCCGTTCTTTTCTTCGGACCCTAACTAGTACTATTTTGCCTGAAATATTCTTCCATTTCCGACTGACCCAATTTTTCACCGGTGACAACCACCGTGAACATGTTCATGCAACTGGACAACTTGTCCAGGCCAGAGATTAATGTCACTGAAATATGACGTTCTAGTGCGTTTCTTGCCGTTTCTTCGTAATTTCTGTAACACTCGTTGGCCAACGCTTTGTTTTGAGTGGAATACTCGAGAACGAAAATCATCGTGAACACTGCCTTTAAAGACCTTTACGAGCCTCCCAATGATATAAAGATTGTTATGTATGCAGACGATATCACCATCATGAGCCAGGGCCGTGACCTGCAAACAGCCGCTAACAAGATCAGCGCCTATCTCGGCAAGCTGAAGCTCTTCCTCGATAATATGATGCTCTGAGTTTCTGCTCCAAACTCTTCTGTTTCGGTGTTGACATCGAACCCAAAGGAATACAGTGCCCACCATGATGTCAAATGGGATGGGAACCGTCTGCCTGCAGAAAGATTTCCCAAGCTGCTTGGTCTTATTCTCGGTCCATCACTGAAGTTCCACGAAAACGCGGAACAGAAACAAACAGTCGTCAAGGCTAAGCCTAATATCTTGAGAGCTCTTGGAGGGGACTCCCTAGGGCAGTAGCAGAGAGACTGTTCTGGCGACCTTTGGAGCAATACTTCAGTCTACTATGGAATATGCGGCACCAGTGTGGCAGCACCTGGTGTCACACAGCTCCTGGAATGAGCTGCAATGCGTAAAGAATGCTGCGCTTAGCATTGCTACCGGTTGTGCAGGGAGCTCCCCAATAGAACATCTTCATGCGGAAGCCTGCATATTGCCAGTCAAGGAGCACTGTGAACTCCAGACACAGCAGATGTATATTAATGTTCTGAGAGAGCCGAACCCTCCGACAAAGACAATAATGAAGACCGTTAGCGAGAGATCGATGAGGACGCCCTTCGCAGACACTCCTCGAAAAGTGGATGTACGGAGATGGGCCAACTCCAACATGGAATTCGTGTTCTGCGTGAGGAGCATACCCAGTTTGTTCGAGGATATCTTGAGAAGGCGGCTGTGAATCCTATTCTGCAAGAAGTGCCACCTCGGGTTTGTGAGTCCGATTCTCATCTTGGCAAGCGAGCCAGATGTGCTCTTGCCTCGCCGCGCTAATGTCACTCTGCACTGCTTATGTCCTAGGTCAACAAAATCGACAGCAGTCGAGCTGACGCATGCCCGGACTGCGAAAGTCCCGGAGACGACACGGCGCACTTGTTCATGTGCCCGCAGAGACCTACCCCTTTATCAACAATGGACCGCTGCCGAGATGTCGTACGTTCGTGCCGTGGCAGTGTGGAGGAAAGAAGATCGCCTCCGTGCAAACCGACGTCAACCCCTCCGAGAAGAGGGTTTTTGTCATGGGAGAGGTGCTGGTCGGCCGCAGCTCTCCTGAGGATTTTATTACAAAGGGCCGGCGTCGAGAGGAATCCAGGTCCAGCACGGAAATATCCATGTGCCACCTGCGGCGAGGATGTTACCTGGCATAAAACAAGTGTCCAGTGCTTCGGATGCCAAAGGTGGGTGCACTTCTCCTGTTCGGGCCTCAGTTCTGTGAGGCATCATGACTCATCCTTTCGTTGTGTTCTATGCTCTGCCCCCAACAACTCTGATTCCTCAATTACCAACCGCCCCCTCTCCATTGTTCACATTAATCTCAACGGCCTTCGCAACAAGTTATCTGAACTCTCTCTATTCGCACGTTCTCATCACCCGGATGTTATCATGGTTCAAGAAACCAAGCTCTCTCCATCTACCACTTCTCCCCAACCTAACATTCCGGGCTACACCGCCTATCACATGCCAAGGACAGCTCTTGGGGGCGGAGTGTCTACTTTCGTTCAATCTGCCTTACCTTCTCACATTATCCCTATAAACTCCTAAGGACGGTACTCTCGAGTACATTCCTGTCCACCTCCCCCTCAAAACCCCTTTATCTCTATTTAACATATATATTCCTCCTATATCATCTTGTCCCTTCTCTTATAATCCTATTCCCCTCCTTAAGCAGTTGTACGACTGCTCACTCTCCCCTTCAGCTGTCTTTGCGGGTGACTTCAATGCTCACACGTTCTGTTCCGCTCTTGATTCTGACGCCAGAGGGGAAGATGTCGAAGAATGGGCTGAGGAGTGTGACCTGGTTATCCTCAATGATGACCAGCCCACTCGTCTCCCTGCCAACGGCCGACCGTCTAGCCCAGACATCTCTCTTGTGTCATCCAATCTCTCTAATGCTTGCACGTGGTCCACATCCACAACTCTCTCCAGTGATCACATTCCCGTCTTTGTCTATATTGATCTCTCTGACTCTCTTGCCCCTTACTCTGGTTTTCGTCATCGTACTTATCTTAATTTAGGCCTAGCAGACTGGACCCTGTTCAGAGATGTTGCACTTCGCCATGCGGTCGACTACCCATGGAATGGTGATGTTCATCAGAAAGAGCGCCATCTAACAAGTGCCATCCGCAAGGCCATGAAAGCTGCAATTCCTGAGGGTCGTGTCAAGACCTTTTTCCAAATGTCAGCAGGGAAATACTGCAGAAGATAAGAACCAGAGATGAGAAGAGAGCCGCAGACCATCTAGACCCGGACATAGCTGTGCTGGATAACGAGATCAAGCAGGATCTGGATAAGAACAAGAAGGAATGCTGGGAGAAGTTCACTGAAAAGCTGAATTTCAAGGCTGACGGAACTACGACGTGGAAAGTGTTGAGGAAAATTTCCGGCAAGTCCGCTCCCTCGATGAGCTCCGCTATTGAGTTCGAGGAGAACGTCTTCAAATCAGGGAAAGCGGCTGCTTATGCGCTCGGCAAGAACTTCTTCATCACACGTGCCAAGCGAGGCGTGCAGAACAGAGTCACGGTTAGAGAACTGAGCCGGTTGCCGCTCATGAACGCTTCTGAGGCCTTTACTCTTACGCAAGTAGAGAAGGCTATCAAAGAAATGCGGAATTCGAAGGCTATCGGACCTGACGGTATCTCCCCAGCCATCCTGAAGAAGCTTCCCACGGAACTTCTACCGATGCTTGCAGATATCATTAACACTTCTTTCCGGACCTGCACTCTACCCCAAGCTTGGAAGACAGCCAATGTGATACCGTTGCCAAAGCCAGGCAAGTCCCAAAGCACGGCAAAGGGCTTTCGACCAATAAGCCTGTTATCGCCCGTCGCTAAATTAGCTGAAAAGTTGATCGTGACGGACCTGGCTGATCAAAATGAGCGACAGCAGCATCAGCATGGGTTCAGGAAACTTCACTCCACTACTACAGCTCTATTAGAGATCGTGAGCTTTGCGGTTGATGGGTTCAACATGAGAAAGCCCCTGAGAACGGTGGCCGTCGCCCTCGACCTGAGCAAAGCGTTTGACTCTGTTAACTTGGGACTGCTGTCCGAGAAACTGCTCAAGTCGTCGCTACCATCATGGCAGAAGCGATGGATTGCAGCGTTCACTAAAGGCCGCCGTGCTAAGGTTCTGTTCCAGAATCATGTATCCGATAGCATTCCAATAGCAGCCGGTGTTCCGCAAGGCGGAGTGTTGTCCCCTGCCCTATTCAGCCTGTATCTTGAGGACATTCCCGAGCCTCCCAATGATGTAAGGATTGTTATGTATGCCGACGACATCACCATCATGTGCCAGGATCGTGACCTGCAGATAGCCGCTAACAAGATCAGCGCCTATCTCGTCGAGTTGAAGCTCTTCCTCGATAAAATGATGCTCACAGTCTCTGCCGCAAAATCCTCTGTTTCCAGTGTTCACAACGAACACCAAGGAACACAGTGCCCATCCAGATGTCAAATGGGATGGTGACCTGTTGCCAGCAGCAAAATTCCCCAAGCTGCTTGGCCTTATTCTTGATCCCTCACTGAAGTTCCACAAAAACGCGGAACAGAAACAAACAGTCGTCAAGGCTAGACTTAATATCTTGAGAGCTCTCGGAGGAACATCATGGGGAAGCAACCGAGAGACTATATTGAGAACCTACAGAGCAATACTTCAGCCGGCTCTGGAATATGCGGCACCAGTGTGGCAGCACCTGGTGTCTGACAGCTCCTGGAATAAGCTGCAGCGTGTACAGAATGCTGCGCTTAGAATTGCTACCGGTTGTGCAAGGAGCTCCCCGGTGGAGCATCTTCACGCGGAGGCCTGCATATTGCCGGTCAAGGAGCATTGTGAACTCCAGGCACAGCAGATGTATATTAATGTTCTGAGGCAGCCGAATCATCCGTCAAAGAGAATCATGAAGCCCATAAGAGAGGTCGATTAGGACGCCGTTCGCCGATGCTCCTCGTAAAGTTGATGTACAGAGATGGGCCGACTCCAACATGGAAAGGCTTCGTCTTCTGCGTGAGGAGCACACGCAATTTGTTCGAGGATATCTAGCAAAGGCGGCTGTGAACCCTATCTTGGGAACGGTGCCGCCTCGGGTTTGCGAGTCCGAGTCTCAACTCGGCAGACGAGCCAGATGTGCTCTTGCATCGCTGCGCTGTGGTCACTCTATTCTGCTCATGTCTTACGTCAACAAGATCGACAGCAGCCGACCAGACGCATGCCCGGACTGTGGTGCTCCCGGACACGACACGGCGCACTTGTTCATGTGCCCGAAGAGACCTACCTCCTTAACAACAATGGACCTTTGGACGAATCCTGTGAAGGCCGCCCAGTTCCTCAACCTATGACAAAAACCACTTTGAGGCTGCAGAAGAAGAAGAAGAACAATGGACCTTCGGACGAATCCTGTAATGGCCGCCCGGTTCCTTAACCTATGACAAAAACCGCTTCGAGTCGAGTCTGCAGAAGAAGAAGAAGCAAAGACGCAGGCCAACTTTTCTATGGCTCCTCCTTTTTCGTGTACTCGACACAAGTCTGAAATATCCTCCACTTACCAATTACACAAGGATATCATGTCTTCCTCCGGCAGATATTTACATTCCTTCGCTAGTGCAATCCACTCATCAATACGAACTGATCGCTTACTGAACAAAAGAACCACACTTTCAAACCACATACCAAAAATTAGACAGTCAAAGCTTACCCTCCAGTGTAGGGTAAGCCATCCCCTTTCAAAAACTTCTTCACTTCATCCGGCACAGCCGAATCAGGAGGCATTTCAGTGACAGATTTGTTGGAAATGGTAAAAGTCGAATTAGGTCCGACATTATTGGAAATGGTAAAAGTCGTATTAGGTCCGACATCACCCATCTCCAACCGAGAACCTTGGCGAAGTACTAAAAAAGCGAGATATTTCACTTTTGAACAAAAAAAAATCGAGGAGCTTACCCAAGGGGGTCAAGCGGGCGTTATCTGGCTAGACAGGGGGGGGTCATAGGGATTTTTGCCTAAAGGCTATAAAGTCGCGAAATTATCTACGCGTGCTGGTGCGGAGCGGCGGTGAGAGACACTGAGAGAGCGCATGACAGACGGAGGGAGCAGAATCGCCCGCGCCATGAGTCGTGAGAATTACGAAATTTTACAGAGGATAGAAGCAAAAATTTGTGGAGGGTAGCGCCAATAAAAGTTGATTTCAAACAAAAAATTGAGGATGAGTTTCCCAATTTCAGCCTAAAACACATGAACTTGGTGGGCCGAAACAATGCAAAATCGGAAACTTTCGAATGATCTAATCATTCGACAATGTTTGATTTATTTGACGGCTTTATTACGGCGATCGAAAAACAAATCCGCCGAAACTACCCCTTGATAGGTTCTCGCGTTGACCTCAAATTTTGAAGCCTTTTCAGTCTTTCTGATGACTACGATAGTTTTCGGTAAGTCCGCCGTATGATCCTGTCCCAAACGAGATGGCAAACAAAGAGTCCAAAGAAGCAGAGCTCCCTCCTTTTCTCTGACATTTTTGGATTACGGTAAGACGTTGCGTACGCAAATCACGCAGCATGTCTTACCGAGATCTAAAAAAAATTCAACGATTTTTTCACGTTTTCACGTTCTGAAACACCCTAACTGCCACGTGAAGCAGGCATCTGCATCGAGAGTGAGTATCACGAGCATTTTGAGCGAAAACAACGCAAAAGATAATTGAAGTAAGTGAAAAAAAAATGAGAACGTGAAAAAACCGTTGAATTCTGTTTTTGGATTACTGTCAGACATGCTGCGTGATTTTCGTACGCGACGTCTTAACGTAATCCAAGAATTTCAGAGACGCAGAGGGAGCGCAGCTTCTTTAGACTCTTCGCTTGTCATCTCGTTTGGGACAGGGTGTACCAACCTCATGTTCGGGATTGACTCAAACCTTGTCTCAGGAAGATGTAAATGTCATTTTTCTCGATTTTACACAGATTACTATAGGTTGCGGAAGCTAAGTTACCGTAAACCCAAAGAAGCTAACTAGAACCCTTCCCAAATCGGAAAGTAGACATAGGATTCGTGATCAAGGTCTGAAGAAACCCATTCGAGTTTCACCAGACAGTTTTCGTCTGCGTTCATCTCGGGGGTAAGGCAAGTTGTTTCGGGAGAAACGTCGGCTATTTCGGACAAAGCCACACAATTCCATTTCAACTTCAGGCGCACAAAACGTGTCAGTGCCCAGTTTTCTACCATATAAGGTAATCTTTGTCTCTTATCATACCCAGCGTTTTCCGACATCTTCGTGACCCTCGGGACAAGATTGGGGACAGAATCGCAACCAAATTGTTCGCTGAAGCTACCCAAAGCATACTCATGGAACACTTCCGCGACAAGTCCGCACCCCCCCCCCCCTACTTTGAGCGAACACAGGAAGAAACCTTAGGGGTACACTCGATAGACCGTAACCTTACAGTAATCTCTCATCTTACTTTAAGCGTCTCCAACTGGGAATTTTCAACTCGGGATACACAGAAGAATAACACCGCAGATGACGGTATAGCAATCATAGAGCACATAGAAAATACCAAAATATAACAACTTTACTAAAAAGAGAACAACAAAAACAACAATGACCTATATCCTAAATAATTACATTCTAACAAAAACTGCAATAACAGAAGTCAAAAGCAGTCTGGAAAGCTCAACCACATGCGCTCACACACACTTGTCGATCAATTTTATAGCTACTGCGAAGACTTTGGAATCAAATAAATCCCGTTTTGGATGAATCCAAATCCCGCATCGATCGATAACGCACACATAAAAATTCATGAAACCTTCCATACCTCGGGAATCTAAGCAGAATTTTTTCAAAGACTACGAATTTTGCTCAATAATTATATTTCACTGGGCACATGATAGGATTTCTCGCCACTCTAAAAGTTAGAATTTATACACTTGGAAACATCGTCAGTGAGAATAACGGCGCACCGTCTAGAATCATGATCACATCCAAAAGCATAGAGAACACTTTATAAGTGCAATACGGGAACTTGAGCATCCTCAGCTATCCATAACGACCCCGACCTGAGCTGCTCTGATCGGTCGATCTTTCAACGAATATCCTACCTTCGCGACATGCATAATATGCCCAGGCAGACCATCCTTGCCCTAAAAATGATATGCAATAAAAAAATCAAGCTTCCACCCAGGCTACGGCGCGAGGTGTGATACAACCCAATTTTGGTAGTACGACCCCCCCTAAATTGGCACTTTGCTCAGCCCCCCCCCATATGAGAAAAATCCACACATTTATTCGCATGTGAAAACGTAACCAAAATGTTATGTACGCAGCTTGAAGCCGAAGAGCGCTACACCAGATGAGTTGAGCCTGCTTTTATGCCTATAGGGCACGTGGGTGAAGTTTCGGGCACGAAAACTACATTTGAATTATGTCTTTCCACATGTGAAAACGTTCCCAAAATTTCATGGGTGAAGCTTCAAACCAAAGATCGCTACATAAGGAGGTGCCCTTGGAAAATGTCAAAGTCCACGATTTTAATGAAAACTTTACAATTTTTTTTCGAAATTCTAACTAGGGATCTTCGCGTTTCTGCAATGTGCTGGAAACCTAGTCCAAGACCCAAGTGACTGAATTAGTATTTCAGCCTGTACAAAACGGTCTCTCAAGATCGATTTTTAGATGTGATGCAATCGATTGTATCACACCGAGAAATGGGTCTTCAGCGACTGTTCTGGACGGACTAAAAAAATTTAAATAGTTATTCGGGTCCAGGACTAGGTTTTCCGCATGTTGAGGCAAATCGAAAATCCCTAATTAGAATTTCGAAAAATACTTGTAAATTTTTCATTACATTCGTGGACTTTGACATTTTCCAAAGGCCCCTCCTTATGTAGCGCTCTTTGGCTTCAAGCTTCGCCCATGAAACATTGGGTACGTTTTCACATGCGGAAAGACATATCCTAAATGTAGTTTTCGTGCCCGAAGACCTATGTGACCTATATGCCTGCAAGGCCTATTGCATGCTTTCTCCAGCAGTTAATTGCCACCTCTTCTTGTGAATTCATGCCTCATTGGTTTCTTTTTCGTTTGTTCTGTCTCATGTCGCCCTACCAGTTTAATTTCCAGCATTAATTTGATCTCTTATTGTGATCTCTGTGCCGTCATTTTTTATACTAACGGTATGGCTCTCAACCCCCTCCCCCACCCCTGATAGAAGCCCATCTCGCTTCTTGGTTGGTCAAAAGTCCGACCCCTCCCTACCAGACGTCGACGGGTCCGAGCCCCCTGTGTGACATTACACCTCACACCGAACCCCACTTTCACCTCAAGGTTGATTCACAAGAGTGCTGAATTCTAGCAAAGATAACATTTTGAAATCAGAACCAACTTCTCCAGCAGGAACCTGGAACACTGCCTCGTGGATATTGGGATCGAATTTGTCTCCCATAGGGCTAACAGGCACTAGTCCATGCCTCTTGAAAGTCTTCAACAGCACTGTCTTCGTCATCACGATACCCTTGTGTAGATCGACCAGAGTTTTGTCTGCATTCTTCAGCTGTTCCGGCTTAACAGAGTCTACGGCCAGATCGAGGATGTCAGCAACCTGAACTGATCAAATGGTTACAAAACCAAAACACTGAAGAATTCTCGCAAGAAAAGCCTAATAATAGTGATCCCTTGGGTTCCAAAGCTTTCTTCTTCCATAACTCTGTTTCTGCAATATGTTCACCTTGGATCCAAAGATGCGCGGAAATATCCGTTTCCTGTTCCCCTCTTTCTGTAGTTTTTGCGCACCCGTTCAAAGTTTTCTGGCTATTTCAGGCAAAATAGAAAACAAAAACGGGAGAAATGGCCATTGGTGACAACGCACTGTCCGTGCTGAGAGGTACACGGAGGTCTATATTCGATATTGAAGGAGTCAAATCAAAGGTTCATTGAGGGCAGGTTGAGCAGGCCCAGGGTAAGGCGTAGCAGTGTGATCGGTCCGTGTGAAGTGCGGCCCCTCCAGCTTTGGAATGGGTGCAGCCCCCCTCACAAGGAGGTTGTGACTGAAACCCTTTGTGCTAACTAGTTTGAGTGAGGTCTCTTCCGAACAATGTTTCTAAACGATTTTCAGCGAAAACGGACGTCATAGATCAATTACACCGGCCGTAATCGGCTCAAAATGGTCGGATCGACTTTGGACTCGGCCGGCAGCTTTGTTTTGTTGGTCCCCTTCGAAATATATCAGATCCTGAAAAAGTGTACAGGCCATAAAACGGCCAATGTCTCACCGTCGACTGCGTACCACGCGCTGCGCGACCGCACGTGCGTCGGAAGCAGACGAGTTTTGGCCGCCGCGCGACGAGTTTCGGCCGCCGCGCGGCGGCCGAAACGTCGCGCGGCGGCCAAAACTCGTCGCGCGGCGGCCAACACCCGTCTGCTTCCGACGCGCGTGCGGTCGCGCAGCGCGTGGTACGCAGTCGACGGTGAGACATTGGCCGTTTTATGGCCTGTAGCTTTTCGACCCATAGGAAAAGGAAAATTGTGATTTTGAAATTCTTTCTCGAAAGTGCACGCGAGGACGTGGTGTTTATATCGTACTCGCGTAATTCTCAATGGATCACGTGAAGACGTGGTGCTGATCACGTCTTCACGAATATCGACAGCAAGAGTGCATCGGGAGACGTGATGTTTATCACGTCTCTAGGATTTCTCGAGAGTTCCATAGAGAGTGGAGTGGTCTATACCACGCCCACATGAAAAGACAGTCCCGGCCTTTGTCCTGTCAACGAGTTGCGCCCACCCGCCCAACCCACACATTCTACAGGGCCACTTTGGAGAGAAGCATAATGCCTGTGCGATATCGCTTAAAGATGTGGCCTTCCAGAATTCGACGATGTAATGATGTACTCTATCAGCACTCATTGGTACTTTTAGCAGAATTCAATCATCGGTCAAAGGTTTATTGAATGGTGGAGCTCGGAACAGCTCCAGAATGTTCCAGTTGCTAAAGCTGGTAATCTTTTCTTTCCTTACTATTCGGAGAATAGTCAGTTTGTTTCTCTGCCTTCCACAGAAGCTGCTCTAAACTTCATTTTTGGTAGGCAAAAAGAACAAGGAGTTTGAAAAATCGTTGTTGGAAAGTGCAGCAAGGAACAGAACTCCAGTATCTCATAGAATTGAGCTTGCCACAGACGAATACAACAAAATAGTATCCATTGGTCACCTATCTAAGATCCTATAGTTTTTGGTACCGTTGCTGTAGCAATATGACTGTTTCGAGGTTTATTAAGAGTGGGTGAAGCCTCAAACCTCAGGATATGTGATCTAAGAAAAATCAAAGACAGATCAGGCTCGGCATGGTGCTTCTGCAGCTTTCAGCTTATCATCTGGTTTCGCAGAGGAATAAATCTTGTCGACACATTTGTTTTGCTAGTAAGGTATGTGATAGTTTTTCTGATTTCTTCCCGTTCTACAAAATTGCCGCTTGGCGCGGCAGCTTATGCTACAAGGTTTCATCAACCGTTTGTAAATGCATTCATTGGCCACAAAAACTACACCACACATCGCTTTAGAGGAGGTACAGCCTCTATTGCACTTGAACAAGGGTATGATAGCACGCATGTAATGCTAATGGGACGTTGGATGTTTACGAAAGCAGTTCAGACCCATATCGGTCCCGCAGTTGTCAATCTGAATGTTTCCTGAGAGGAAACAATGAACGAGATGATTTCGTTTGTTCGCAATGTACATAATAACCCACTCCAGTTTAACTTGTTGAAATAATGTATCATTGTACTCCCTTATAGAATAGCTATTTCGATTGGCCTTTTACGGGCCATTTCTGATTTGTATTGTAGTCGCAGTACATGTAGTCAGTCATCTATCTGTGTACTAACTCTCATGTATTTCTAAGTAGGATTGCTCAATCCGAGGAAATTTACATTGTTAAATTTATATTCTGTGCCGCGGTAATATGCTCGTATGACAGACAATGAACCTTCTCCCACGGTTTTCCGATTTTTAAGCGCCCCGAATAACACAGTCATTGCCGTCTGCTTGGCTGCTGGAAGGAGTAGCCAAGTAGTTTACTCACTTATCTACCAGTCGCGAAAATCCCACGACGATGTGATGTAGCCTCTTTTCGAGATCCAAAGAGATATTACTGTTCTGTGCCGAGATCGCGACATTAAGGTAGCCGCCAGTTTGATCAATGACTACTTAATCGAGTTGAAATGTTTCTTCGATCGCAAAATGCTCACAGTTTCTGCCTCCAAATCATCCGTCACCGTCTTTTCCACTGATAATGCAGAGCACAGTGCCCATCCTATGGTGAAATGGGACGAAACCCAATTGCAGGCCACCCGATTCCCCAAACTACTTGGACTCTTGTTGGATCCTTCGTTGAAGTTTCATAAGAACACTGAGCAGAAGCAAGCCACAGTGAAAACAATACTCAACGCCCTGCGTGCTCTCGGTGGAACGTCATGGGGATGCAATAAAGAAACGATCCTGACCCCGTATAAGGCTATTGTGCAACCCGCTTTGGAGTATGCTGCGCCAGTCTGGCAGCACATCGTGTCGGACTCATCTTGGTCCAAGCTGCAGCGCGTCCAAAATTGTGCTCTGTGAATTGCAACTGGCTGTTCTAAAAGCTCTCCAATTGGGCACTTACACGCCGAAGCTCGCATATTGCCTGTTAGAGACCACTGCCAATTCCAGGCGCAACAAATGCACATTAACATCGTGAAGCAGCCGAATCATCCATCGCGAAGAGTACTAAACCCGGTGAGAGAGAGATGTATCAGAAAGCCTTTCGCCGATGTGGGATGGTCACGAGCTGCCACTGTCTAAGCATCCTCGACTATTAGGAGTTTTCCTGGACCCCTCTTTACGATTCCATGAGAACACGCGTATACGTGCTGCCTCAGCCAACTCGCGCAACAAAATTCTCCGCGCTCTGGCTGGAACTAACTGGGGCAGCACGAAGGAAGTGCTATGTATGACATATAGGGCCATGGTGCAGCCGGTCCTGGAATATGGTGCCCCTATATGGACCAGACATCTCTCTGAATCCTCTTGGTGCAGATTGCAGGGAACACAGAATGCTGCCCTAAAGCTTATCACTGGAAGTCACAAGTCGACGCCTATTCCGCACCTTCATCAGGGAACCGGCCTACTTCCCGTGAAAGAGCACTGCTTACTCCAGTCTCAGCAATTTCTAATAAGTATTGTCAAGAGCCCGACCCACCCAAATTACCATCTTCTGTCGTCTGGCCCCCACCCAAGAAGCATACGCACGCCGCTCAGTGCTTCTCTGTCTGCAGTCGATCAACAACGCTGGGCTACATCCGAGCTATCGCGAAGAAGACTCCAGATGGCTGAGCATACGCGGTTGGTGGCAGAGTACCTGTCTGATGCTCAGCCCAACTTAATCTGTGGCGGCGTGCCCCCGCGAGTCGACGACAGCGAAGCTGGACTACCGAGACGTACCCGAACAATCCTCGCTGGTCTGCGATGCGGTCACCCCAGATATCTGAAGGCCTACACTCATCGGATTGATCAGTCAGTCCCTGATAGATGCCCCAATTGTGAATGTGCTGGACATGATTCATTGCATCTATTTTCATGTCCGGCCAGGCCTACAACCTTGTCTGCTCGAGATCTATGGTACAAGCCGTGTGAGGTGGCTAGCTTCCTACGCCTCTGATGCGATGCTCTGTTCATGGCTGACAAGAAGAAGAAGAAGGGACTCGTCCGACAGCTTTTTTAATGATCCCCCTTGAAATAAACACTACAGCAGCCAGATCCTGAAAATTATTTTTTCGACCTCTCCAGTCTCTAGACGTTTCTCAATCTTTGGCCAGTATTTCGGATTAGACTGAAAACTTGGTCAGGGTTGTAGTTCAGGGCGCTGGATACGAATCTGACGCCTGTTCGACAGTTTTTGATATGCCACCGCGGTTATACAATGCTTTGGGAAAGACGTAATTCATGTAATAATTTGACTGTTCGATTCAACGACGTGTATCCTTATACCATACCTTTTTTTGTACTCACTACGGACAACCAAATGGTGGAATGGCTTGTGAAAAGATGTCTGCTCTTGTTAAAGAACGGAATCGAAGGGCTTTCAGGGACTCAAGCAAAGCCTGTGAGGAGTTTCAACAACCATGTTCTGAGTTGCTGTCTCGGCAATCAGAAATCCAGGGAAATCTCGGAATTCTGGACGCTTTCTCGGTCAACATATTGGGATCTCTTAGAGAATGAACACGTAGGAAGATGAGGAAAGTGCATTGGTTAGCAATCAGGTCGCAAAACTGTGCGGAATGAATGGGGTAGGATTGCGGACCTGCGTTTCAGATCGAGGTGGCAACGTATTGATGTTTTAGGACCTAAAGTATGCAATGCTTCGACTGAGCAAATGGTCAGAGAGTATAAATGGCTGGATTACTGCGAAGACAACACTCGCTAGCACGCTGACCTTTCTGCAGCTAACTATTCTGCCCAAAAATGACATCAAAATTGAAATCGGACTCTTCTAAAGCATATCATGGCTACGCGGCGCTTGGTGAGCGCAAAAAAGCCGCAAGTCGCCGTTTTTTGAGAAAAAATCTGCTCGGCACGAAAGGAGGGAAATTTTCGGCATGATGAGGGAACAATGGGCCTGCCCCCCTCCCCTATTCGGCGCCTAAGGCGCTTCAGCTTTTTTTTGAGCGACAAATTTGAAAACTTTCAAACTTGCGGTTATGAAAGACATTTCTCCTATTTCTACCTCATTTTCCGTTACCAAACAGGTTAGAGAAAATTCTCATTTTTATCAAAAAAGAAAGACGAGCCCCCCTTTTTTTGAAAAATTTCCGAAAATTTTACGATCCCCCCGTTGCGCCAAGTGGCAGCCCTGCTCAACCCTAATTAAGGGTTTTGAATCACTCGTTCCATTCTGACATTTAATAAAATTAGGGACTCAAATTGAAATTTTTTTGAATATTCGAACACGAAAGTTTTCGGTGCTATCTTAGCGGGGAGGGACTACTATGGCGCGATGAACTTGGCCACGCCTATTTTACCATGCCACAGTGAATTTGAGCCCCTACACTGGGTTTCCCTCCCTTGCCGAAATCAGGAGAGTCGTTGCGGCACGAAAAAATGGGAGCGGCAAAATAGGATACCACAGTGCCCCTCCCCTCCTCGGCTGCGATAGCACAGTTTTTAGCCTATACTGTTGGGTTACGGAACGGTAAAATTATCTATACCTTGTCCCAAACGAGATGGCAAGCGAAGAGACCAAAGAAGCAGCGCTACCTCTGCGTCTCTGACATTTTTGAATTACGGTAAGACGCCGCATACGCAGATCACGCAGCATGTCTAACCGTAATCCAAAAAGAGAATTCAACGAGTTTCTCACGTTCTCATTTCTTCAGAACGCGAGAACGACAAAAAACTCGTTGAATCCTGTTTTGGGACTACGGTAAAACGTGCTGCGTGATCTGCGTACGCGGCGTATTACCGTAACCCATAAACGTCAGAGACGCAGAGAGAAAGCGCGCTGCTTCTTTGGACTCTTCGCTTGACATCTCGTTTGGGACCGGGTATACCCACCGCAACCTATCGCTTACAACTGCTTTTTTTAGGCAAAAATTGATCCTAAGAAGTTGCACTTCGTCTGGGATGGCTGTTTTCCCTATGTGAATTTCTCTTGCAGAAATCCGTAATCGATCACCTCTAACAAGTCCTTGCAGAATCCTTGTATCGCAAATAGCTTAGCTTCCTCCGTCTGCTTGAGCCCTCGTGTTCGCACGTTTTCTGTTTCGGCCAGTGATCGTTGATACTTATCCTGGACGCAACACAAAACATACAAAGAATATATTTGAAAAAAAAAAGAATTATCACCTTCCACTCTGCATTTTCCCCAATCAACGCATCGTATTCCGTCAGCAAAGCCTCAAATGCCTCTTTGGGAATGGCAAAATCCTCACTACCCTCCTTGGCCGCTATTTTCTTCACAGCCTCGAAGAATTCCAATCCTGAATTCGAAACAGTAGATCGTTGAATTTTGACAGTTTATTTCAAGTGAATCCACGGAAACTTGCCACTTAATCGATGCCCATCCGACTTCCTAAGCGAAAACTTCAAGGCTTCCTCGTTATTTTCAGCATTATTAGCAGAGGTAGAGCTAAAACTAATAGTCGTCCGCAAGGTTGATCGTAGACTTAGCACCGGCCTGTAAATCAATACGCTGTAGGATTGAAAATAGTAGAAAGAGTCTAAAGGCATATTTCCTCACAGAGGCGGACTCCCGGGATTATGTTAGAGTGACGTGATTGGCTCAACAAAACGTTTTTTAGCAGCCGGGATTCTGTGTTACCGTAACCCCATTCGCCGTGGAGCGCGTTATGATATCATCAAGCGCCAGCGTCGCACCTAAGTGGTATTTTAGACTGAGATCAGCCTCGGGGAGTGTTTTTGTTTTGAAACTGAGGGTATTCATCATCTACATTGTATTCTTAGGTATTTATAGCACATTTCAGTGTTTTTCTTGCTTGTATCCCTTCACTTAAAATGCTGTGTTCTGTTGAGTTGCTCCTTATGCCTTTCTCTTATTCTTTCTATCGGAGTCGTTCCATTTCTTAACTCCACGGTTCAACATCACAATTTTCACATCAGTCGAGGTCTTTATATGTGTCGCTCAGATAGGGAATTCGATCGCATTTTCACTCCTTCGGTACACTATTCTGTTTCTCACGATATCTATGTGCTATATCTAGGTGCACCTTAATAAACACATATGGCTGATACCTTCTTTCATGTAAACGCAGTTGTTTTTAACATGTCAATGCCGTAGTGATTTTTTCCGCTACCTCTAGTCACTATTTTTCACTCTTCGTGACTGAAAAAACTGCATCATGACAGAGAAGACGTACATACGTTCACTACGATTGATCATTCACGATCGCATATCTCAGCACAAGAACGTGCTTTCCGAATGTCGAGTTCTCACCATAATAAGGAATGCCCGGACATATGCTTAATCGGAATCGAGAAAATAAGAAACGGTGGGCCAGCAAGCAATTCAAAAGAACACAGCTTTTTAAGTGAAGAGATACAAGCAAGAAAACACTGAAATGCGCTATAAATACCTAAGAATACAATGTAGATGATAAATACCCTCAGTTTCAAAACAAAAACACTCCCCGTGGCTGATCTCGGTCTAAATTACCACTTAGGTGCGACGCTGGCGCTCGATGATATCATGCCGCGCTCCACGGCGAATGGGGTTACGGTAACACAGAATCCCGGCTGCTAAAAAACGTTTTGTATTGGCTCATGCAATAGAATGAATGGCCTTTGGAGTTTAGCTCTACGAGTCTACACCTCCTTTGTATTGAATTTCTGATGGGACTTAATTTAAAGGCAGTGTTCACTGAAGAAACAGGATTTCAACACTGACGGAACTATGACGAGGAAAAAGCTGAGAAAGATCTCTGGCAAGTCCGCTCCTTCCACGAACTCCACAACTGAGTTTGAGGATTTTGTCTTCAAGTCAGGGAAAGCTCCTGCCAATGCTCTTAGCCAGAACTTCTTCATCACGCGAGCCAAGCGAGGGGTATAAAATAGGATCACCGTAAGAGAAGTGAGCCGGTTGCCGCTCATAAAAACACTGCAGCTCCATGATGCAATCTAACGAAATTAAATTTTCCCAAAATTTAAAATCTGAATTTACCTTGGAGATAACGAGCATGAAGAAGGTAAGCTGATTAGGTTACTCCTTAAGGCGATTCCCACGAGACGCTTCGCAAGCATTCTAAAAAAATACACAATTGACAAATGCGAACAGGATGACCAAAAACCTTAATTACCCCGTATAGTAAAAAACCTAAAGAGAGAATATACAGTAGAAACACAACTAACACCCAAGAAGAAAGGCGTTCTTGGAGGGAACTTTTTACAAAAAAATATAAAAAATTGCACGGTAGAAAATTAGGCGTGGAATAACTCCGTCACGGTCAAAACGCGTGCTCACGCCTAAGTTTTGGATTGTGAGTTTTTTGATTTTAGCTGAAAGTTTTATGTCTTTTTCTGGGTTTCTCTTGTTCTGTATGTTGTTTATGTGGATGTCCATATGTTCCAGTTCATACAGAAAAAATTTCTCAGCAAAAAAAGAACCTATTGAGACAGTGTTGGAAATATAGATGTGCTCCTTGGAATATAGGGAAATTTGTTGAAAAAAGTATAGTTTTTTGTTTTTCAGCGAGAAAAGGTGAGCATCAGCCTGTGAGAATCGCGAAGATAATCAGATTTTTACTTGTACAATCGACTCATTTTCAAATTCATTGTTTTCTATCTATCGAATCCATGATTTTTCCGCTCTAGACGATCCAGAATGACTGAAGAGGACGATCAGAAAGGATATACCTGGGAAGCCGGCTATGCGGACGGTGAGTGTCGATGTTGCTTTTGTTCTCAGAAGTATAATCCTAAATTCCTAGTTTTTAGGTCTGAACATCCGGGAGGTACTAGAGGAGGATGAAGGTGGATCGATTGAGAAGTCCATCGCGAAACTGGTGGCTCAAGCACGTAAAAAACAGCGAACAATTGAGAAGCCAACGAATATCCGTTTGGGGATAGTGAGTTGAGGTTCATTTGCCTACGGCGCTTATTTGAAGAGCCTACCACGACGTTGTTAACGCGACGTCGCGCGCTTCGCACGGCTTCTTGCGATTCAGTGGTAGGTTCTCTAAAACAGCGCATGCTTTTTTTCCACTGTACTTGATAAGAATTCAATAATTTCAGATGCGCTATGTTTATGTTGCCATTGACTGCTCCAGATCAATGACCAGCAAAGCTCTGCCACCATCTAGGTTCTTTGTAACGCAGAAGGTATTGTTTGTGTAAAGGTTTTCCATTACAATCGTAGAGGTAGTAACCGGAAAACAGCGTCTTACTTTCTAAAGACATGCCTGTCACTCCAAAAATAATGCCTTTAGCCACGTAATGCCCTCCTGTCACCCCGAAAGATCTCTCGTTTATCCATCTGTCCACATTCCATTCCACAGCCATCCATGTCCTGTTTAAGTGTCTCTTCTCTCAAAGTCACAAATTCTTTTCTGTTTTATTACTGATTGCTATTCTGCACTTTGTGAAATACGATGTGGGGCATCGTACATTTCACGGGTTTGCTGAGGCGTCCAGTGTGAGACTTCAGAAGCCTGCCGTAGAGCCCGCATTGTCTGTACTGGCGGGACTAGGAGTCATTGCCTGATGTGGTCATCATTGACGGGACACATGCATGCAACTCAGGGTTGGGCAGGTTGCGGCCGGTCGCAACGGGGGGTCGTAAAAATTTCGGAAATTATGTGGGGTTTATCTCCAAACCCCTGGGAAAGGTAGAGTGAGGCAAGAGTAGTAAGTCGCGTACGAATTTTCCATCCCAGGTGGGGAGGTTCGTAGAAATTTTGGTCACCAAGGGGGTCATAAAATTTTAGCCACCGGTCGCAACGACCTGCTCAACCCTGATGCAACTGCCTGTCGCAGCCAGGCAACGGGACACCGCTCTGTAGACAAAAACTGACTAGTATTGGGCGGATCAACCCGTTCTTCACGACCATTGTTGCATCAGGATCAGGTAAAAAGAGCACATCATTTTTCCTTTACAAGGGAAGTATAGAAAGCGTATTTCGGATCTGTGGTAACGACTAGTATTGTTACTATCTCATCTGTTTCAATGGTAAAACTGCGCAGTATTTTCTGAAAGCTTGTATTTTGGAGTACTCTAGGGTGCTGAAAACGAATCTGGGGTCTGTTTGTCGAAATTCTGAGGTTTACTGTAGGTTACGGTAGGTGACATGCCAGTTATGGGGCAAATTCTACCTTAATAGTTCAAAAAGCGGCAAGTAGACATCAAATTCGTATCCACCACCAGGGATGTGCGGAAAAAAACGTGTACCGCAATTTGCAGCAGGACTGTTTTTTTTTGGATTTTTCGAAGCTAAGCCGAAAGGGTGAGGATGTTCTTCACCCAGGCTCTCTGCAGTTGTACCACGCTAGACACTTTTATCTCGCTGTAGTGGTTATCCATTAGGGCATGTGTGGCGTTGTGGGAGGAAACGGTGCTGTTCGCTGTACACGGTCGGGTTCGATCCTCGCCGAGGTGAACCAAACCAACCAACCCTCCAGGATCCTTCAATTTGGAACAGATTTATGTAGGGAGTTGAAGGCACTCATTGGGAAGTCGGCTGGCCCCCGCAACCCACTAAATAAGCACGAAACCCATTCCTCTGAAAAAATGTGCCGCGTCAGTGCCGGCAAAGTACCGTGCCTTGAGCCTCGACATCGCGGCGATAGTACCGCAGCAGCTCCGCGTTAGAACGTTAGGCTCCGCGAGGATGCAGCAACGAACCCGCGTGGAGTGCGATGCACTGTCCTGTGTGGTAAAAAGAAAATGTTGCCGGTTCAATATACCCACGTTTGAGGTACATTCCGTGTTTCCTTGTGCGCAAAAGCGGCGGTAACCTCTGTCCTTATCAGACAAAAGACGTAATGACCACAGGTGCGAATTTTTGTTCTTACATTTAGACCCCCTCTAATTGTCTTATAATTCTTAAATCTCTTCATAGCAGACACTCTCCCGAAGCCGCTGCGGCGTTATCGCGGAGCCAAAGCGGTACTGTCGGGTCCCTGCTATAGCTCCGCGGTAGTGCCGCGGCGGCTCCGCGATAATGCCGCTTCGGCGCCTGCACGCGCCAAAGCGGCACTATCGCGGAGCCGCAGCGGCAATTTCTCTCAGAGTCAAGCCTCTACGAATACCCGCTCCCCAACGTACCCGCTTTGATGGAGCGGGGTAATGTTGGCCCCAACTGTACCATGCACGCAAAACTCTAAATACGTGTTTTAATTCACTGCAACGCAGATGGCACAGAATTCAGTTAAGATGAAGCGTCAAGAAATTGATGGTGAGCCTATGAGGCAGATGATAATTCTGCCACAGAAGTACGAGAGGCTCTCAACGGTGGAGCGAACGACGCGTCAGGTCATTTATACTCTAACGGCTCAGGTGGTACGGGCGTGACTTTTTGAGGAGTAGTACAGTGTTCAAACCAGCAGTTATCCCGCAATAAGTGTCAAAATATGTACTTTCAGGAACGGAAAGCTCACTCCGACTTCAATACGTACTCCTTGTACAGACATATGTATTGAGCTTCTAATAAATTATCGAGCTTTTATTGCTTGGGAAAAGATAGATTTGATGAAAATTTGTCACCTCATCGCACTCATAATCTGTAATTCTTGAACGTCTATACTTTTTGCTCTGGCCAACTGCATGGTTTTGAAAATTCAATGAAAGAAGCATAGATCACTCAAAGAATGTATAAAAAAAGCTCAATGTTTTGAAAAATTTCGTTTAGTGTACGCTGAACACACTTTATTGATTTTTGAAAATTTACTGTTTTCTGTTTTCTCCCCATTTTTGGATATTTTTTTGTGTTTTCTGTCAAACTAGATTTTCTGTTTTCTGTTTCCAGAAATATTTTTTCTGCACATCCCTGTTCGCCAGACCAAATTACCCCCGCATACAAATTTTTGAGTCAAATCTGAGACTTTGATCAGGCTACCGTATACCTAACAGTCTGTAGAAAATCGGCAAACGGACTTTAGATTCGTGTTAAGCACATCAAGTTGCTCCCAGAGAGAAATTTTGGGACACATCTATTCGAAGAAGAAATCTGGAAATCTCGAAAGTGGCGATTTGTCCTCGAAATTTTCCCCGCTGGGATGCTTCGAGCTAATTAAGCCGAAAAAATTCGGGTAATTTCGGAAAATCGACTAATAAAAGTTAGATTTGTGATCAGCCCCCCAAAAAAACTTCTAGGAGAATTTAAGGCAAACATGGAACATTTTTCTGAAGCGCTTTCAGAAGCACTAATTGACAAAAGTAAGTGCTCGGCCGAAAATACGTGTAAGGCCGGGATCATACTTCTATCGCGGCAATGCGTGAAAGAAAGCGGTATCAATTAATCGCGGCGACATTGCGCCGCGGAGGGATTCGATTGTTTTTATACAAAAGGATGATTCGTGGAGTTATATGGGATGAGATATTCTTCCAAGAATGGTCGACATCTCTGTTTTTAACCACGTTGCCGAAATTTTCAGCAAATATGCATATCGCCGCGATTTTATCACAACGTTGCCCAATGGGGAGCGGCGCCGAAGTCATCGCGGCGATATGCATATTTGCCCAACATTTTTGAGATGTGGTTAAAAACGTAGATTTTAACAGATCTCAGATGATTATATCATCCCATCTCACTCAACTAGATGCTATTTTGCTTGTCAAAACAATCGATTCCTTCAGAAGTGCAGTATCGCCGCGATTGATCGATACTGCTCTTTCCCACACATCGCCGCTACGGAAGTATGATCCCGGCGTAAGTCCAAAACGCTGCCAGTCTGCAACAAGTTCGGAAAATGTTATTTCACCCAAACTTTGTTCAGAGGGGTTGTTTTGGGCGTTGAACACGAATATGAGGTCTTTTACAGATTTTCGAAAGTTTACTGAGCGTTTTGGAAGGTACATTAAGGACAAAAAACGACTGTTTTGAGCTTATAACTTTTTGGAAACAACGGCTCGGGACAGGGTACTGCGCTGTTCTACTATAACTGCCCAAGAGATTCTATTATTAAAATTTGTTTGCGCAGATCCGACCTACGCTTTGTATACTCCCCTTGTTAGTAAGCCAGGGTACACATTTTGGACTCTATGAATTGCAAAAAATATTTAAGCTATGCCAAGAGGGGTCGCACGGCTATTTGAATACGAATTTGGTTTCTATTTGCACCTCTGAAATGACTATGATGGTGTGCAAGGATTTCGCGGAACACGGAATTGATCAAAAATTCGCTCTCTAGGAACGATGCTTATAAAATTCACAGCCATCTTCATTAGAATATACTTTTTCAGAATCATTTTCTGACGTTGAATCTGAGTATTTCCTCCAGAGCTCTTCGGTTTCTATAGCTATGCGGAGAGGTATTTCACCAACTTCAGGCAATTTTTGGGTGTTCTGAAGAAAAAAAATCGAAATTAGCTCAAAACCGGATTAAGGTGGTTACTCAGGTTGGTGAAGACGAACTGAGCATTCGCTTGCCGATACTCTGAGGTTTACTGTAGGTTACGGTAGGTACAGTCGACATGGATCCTAGTGATACTTTGCGTTCCCTGTTGAGGGTTGGCGCAAACGCGGTGCCATATGCTATCACATGGTGGACCGAGTTTGCGCCAAGATCATTGGAGAAAGCCTTAATCTCATGTTCAGATCACCGAGCCACTCTTGTAGAAAAATTTCGAATCAAACCTAAGACTCTGGCCAGACATTTATATACCTGCACTAACCTATCGAAATCTACGAAAGATCGATAAACGGGCCCGAAATGAGCGTTCCACATCTCCAAATCTCTGCTGTTTGCAAACTTGGGCGAGGCTTTCCTTATGTCTCAGGAGGCTAAGTTATGTGGGCCCTCTTGAAAAGTCCCGTAAAAAATCATCGTCAATTTTCTGCAGTGGAAGTTTAAGATTGAAGACTTTTTTTGGATTCTTTAAATTCTGCAGTGAATCTTCGAAAAGATCGATTATTTATGCAAACTTTTACCCATTTCACAGATCCTTAACAATTTTATTGACAAGTTCTTCGAGCAGAACCCAATATCTCAGCTGGGGATTATTTTGGTGAAGGATAAGAAGGCGGAGCGTTTTGTTAGTCTTACAGGTACGTTTTTTTTCTTCCCACCGGTTCCCTGAATTAGGTGCTTAGCTATTTTCAGGTAATGTACGAGCTCTTAAGGACAACCTATCCTCCTTAAGTGAAGCCATTTGCAGCGGAGACTTCTCGCTCCAGAATGCTCTACAACTTGCTTTAACGAATTTGAAGTTAGTTGTCAATTTTTGTGTATTTTGTATTGTAAATTGATGTGATTCATGTCACGATTCAGGAGCCTACCCGGACATGTATCTCGTGAAGTGATAGTGATCATGTCCAGTTTATCAACTGTTGATCCTGGAAACATATTCTCTACATTTGAGGTAAACCCATGGGTTTTCAGGTCATTTCAGACATAGTATACTGCGACGCATAAGTATAGCAATACCTTCGAAATAGGCGTATCATAGGTTGGATCGAGGCCTTGCATGTTGGGGAGAGTTTCTATGTTTTCTGCTAAGACGAAAACGATAGGCCTTCACCTGCCTTCTCACGGGAAAGCTCAAGTTAACTCCTTCCGTAGTGCTGGACTTGGATTTCGATGGATTTCCGTCCAGCTAGGGCGACTAGCTGGATGCAGTTTCAAGTTTCTACTGGATCCTGAATTGCTCAACGTCTGTGGTGATCCAGACATCTCATATAGCTCAGGAAGCGAGACATTACATGACCAGTTACCAGTGACATGGTATCGGCCCCGACGACTAACTACAACCTGTAGCTGAGCTTCGTGACAAAAAACAGTCTCTACTACATCAACCACTGCGACAACGTTGTGGGCTCTGTAATGAAACAATCTCATCGCCCAGAACATCTTCACAAGGTCGCTAGACTCGAGCCCGCGTGATCAAACATGAACACGAACCTGGAAAACAGCAGTGTTCATTCAATAAAGTCGCCGCTTGTGAACTCTTGCATAACTCAATCTTCTTCGACTAAGACATGTTTTCTGAATAAATTCTGAACTCCTATAGCTGAAAAAGATGACTCGTGCACGATTTGACAAGCGGCGCCTTTGTTGCGTGGAGCACTCAATTTTCCTAGTTTGTGCTCATGTTTGATCGAGCAGGCTGAAGTCTAGCGATTTTGTGAAAACGTTCAGGACGATGAGATTGTTTCACTTCAGAGCCCACATGTTGTCGCATTTGTTAATCTAATAGGGAATGTTATTTGTCGAGAAACTCAGCGACAATTCGTAGTGAGCCGTCGGGGCCGACGCCATGTCTCTGGTAACTCGTCGTGTGATGTCTCGCTTCCCAAGCTCTATGAGACGTCTGGGCATCCACAGACGTTGAGCGATTCAGGATCCAGCAGAAACTTAAAATTACATTTAGTCCTAGCTGGCCGGAAATCCATCGAAGTCTAAGTCCAGCATTATGGAAGAAGTGATCTTTCCTATTAGAAGGTAGATGAAGTCCACCGGGAAAATAGACGAATAGCATCACCTTGAACCAGCTTCATGAAAATATACGTGAAAACGGCTCATTCTGGCGATCATCGTGAGACATTTCCATGTTGCTCAAGTGTTGCTATACTTATGCGTCGCGCAAAATACAGACTTTTTCCATAACTTAGGGCGAAATGGGCAACTTCTGGCCATATCGCTTGATCCATTGCTTTCGTCGTAGGAGAAAGCATACAAACTCTTCCCAATATTCAAAACCTCGATCCAACATATGATATGCCTATTTCGAAGGTGCTGCTATACTTACGCGTCGCAGTGTATGTGGATGGGGAAATTAATTACAATTCTTGCCTTTCTAGGGAAAATGTAGGAGTCTGATTTCTCTTGTAACCGGTCTCTTATGTGGGGAAATATAGAGTTCGCGCAATAATTTTAGTCTGAGGAATGGGCGGGGCTGCGAAGGTAGATCACCCCGCGCGAATCGAAATCCCATCCTCCAGTGAGGCCGCCAACGCCGCACGGCCAGCCTCCTGGTCCACGCGTCAGACTTAACCGAAAACGGAAACTATACGATTTTTGGCGCAGTGTAGAGCCTTGAAGTTGCTCTCTTTGCACGGTGGTGGAGTTCTCGGTTTCGACACAAAAGGGCCCTGGTGCGGTATATTGGAGCATTCTTCTCTTTCCGCTTTTCATAGGGAATTTCATGCGCTATGCCCTATTGACAGCTGATTTCTGTGATGCTTTATTTTCGATAACGAGTTCTCAATTCCAGGTTCTGAAGGGCCATAATATTCGTTGCTCGGTTATAGGAATTAGTGCAGAGTTGTTTGTGTGCAAGCAACTAGCAAGACTCACAAATGGTTGGTTTCACTTCGTTACAGCATGCTATGCTGTGTTATGTTATGTCGTGTCATGTTGTGTTATGTTGTTTTGTGGCATGTAATTTTGTCGTGTTGACTTACTGGACTTTATCGGCTGGTTTCTGCCTGACGCGATCATTCCGCATCTCCACCGAGGTGAGCCGTCCTAGTAGTCGGCCTTGTCCATTCGCCACGGTCTTCGGTTATGTATCGAACGCAATACATCTATTTGTCGCTTTCATTTTCTGCGAAATAAAACGTCGCGCCCGAATTGCCTTTCAATGTCGAGTGACTTCAAATCCTTTTCAACCACATACGTCCAGAACTTTTGCCCAGGTGGCCGTTTCCAGACAGGATTTGGAAGCATTCTTAGAGCGTGTTGTACGAGCCGAATCGGCGTTCTTCTTAGTATACGCCCAAAAAGTCGAAGACGACTTTGCATTGCTGCTTGAGACGGCATTGGGAGATGTTGGCACCTCACTCGTGTCAAGCGTTGATGTACTGCATCGATTTCTCTGTAAAGATCTTCGTTATGGCATACACGCGGCTGGAAATATCCAAGCAAACGCCTAAAAAGCTTCTTCTCCGTGCAATTCAACCTTTCCATCTGCGTCTTCGGTGCTGCCCACGTCTCCGATCCGTACATCATGATAGAGCGAATAGCGGATAGGTGGAGGGTAGGCCACGGATGCAGATTTAGCTTTCTCACATCGCTGTTGAATACAGTCGCTCTTCAGCAAACACCCCAACTAACAAAAATCTCCAGGTGCGACTCTCCATAAACCTCGGCATTGTGAATCCGTAGTAATTGTGTAGTTGAAGTGGACCACGAGGTTGATATACAGTTGATTGGCTTACGCACGTTTCGGCGGAATCGCCTTCTTCAGAGCCTGAAAGGAGCAAATCAGAAATGTGATTACCCGGCCAAATGTCGGCTAAGCCTTAACGAGATTCGAGAGAGATTTTTTCTCAAAACGTAGTCAAAAACAGAGAAATAAGAAATTACCGCACCTTGGCAGGAAACTCGCTAGGTGAATCAGCACGATAGAACGGTGGTGGAAAGCGGAGCACAGGAGGAGACCGCTACCTCTCGACGTTAAAATGCGAGTCTGAGGTAGGTCTTGAGTTCTCCAGCTATATATAGGCATTCCCCCTTCCGATTGATTTTTGGGTCGCTCGCCTGGATCCAAAAAGCTTCCAGGGTTTTTCTGGCAGGGGTATCGTTTTCTCGCCCAAATATCTCGACCTTGACGTGATAATTATCGCCATTGTGCGCGTTAACACGGTGACACCCCAGAACTGTGGATACCCGGAGCTTATCTCTCCCATCTAAGTGCTCTTTGACTCTAACATAGAGCGGCCGCGATGTCTCCCTAATATATTGCTCGCCGCACAGTTGGCACGAGATCCTGTAGACCACACCGCATACAGTGCAATCTCCCTCTCTACCAAATGGGCAGACCACACAATTGGGAGTAGTGCAAATACGGTCATATAGACGGTTTCGGATAAGACGGTTTCTGAGGTTGTTAGGGGGTATGTCGACGATTGCGACGGAGCTTTCCAGACCAGCTTTTTTCAGGCATTTGCGCAAAGATCTGCTCACTTCATCAGAAATGAAGGGCATTTTTAGGGGTATTTTGCTCTCAATCGCTGTTTCCTGTTCTCCCCGGCGCGCGGCTGGGTCAAAACAAAAATGGTCCACAAGTATGATACGTCCGTCGTTCGTATACGCGAACTCGCATTGAAGGCCTTTGAGAGACCCTTAATCTGCTTGCATTTGTCGAGACGAAGATGAAGTCCCTAGGCTGCGGCATACTTTGAAACGAAGCTCACAATCCATTGCAGCTTCGTGTTGTTTTCAAGGAACAGTACAATGTCGTCGGCGTGCTCCAGGTCGACAAGGAAACTTCCTGATGGTGTGAGTATCATTTCCACAGGAAACTGTTCTGCAACTCTACGCATGATGTCATCTACGGCGTTGTATATTAGAAAAGGCCCTGCTACAGCTCCTGGTCTTACTCCTGTTTTCACTTCGAAAGCTGACGTAAAACCGACAGGTTTACGAACTGCTGCTGTTGTTCCATTGTTCATGTCCTTGATTAGTCGAACATACCTTCCCGGTACTACATCGGCACGCAGAACGTTGAACAGTCGATCACGGTGAGGAGTGGCGAATGCGGCCTCGAAGTCCAGAAAAACGATCTGCATTGGCTTCGAACACCTCTGCCACAATTCAACTATTCTTCTGACGACGAACATCTGGTCGGTGGTGAAGTTCCCAGCTCGAAAACAGTGGTACTCGCTCCTCTGGTAGTTTCTTCACAATGTTCGATGAGTCCTTCATGATACGTTCTGAAACCTTAAATGACGCGCAGTAGAGAGATTTCTCCGTTGTTCTTAGTGTTCTTTTTGTGATTAGGTATGATGATCGCATGTATCCACGAATCAGATGTCTTTTCGCTCATGCATATGGCACGGGTGGTGTTGGTCATTTCAAGAATCCTAGACGGTGGGAGAGCTCACAGCATTTCAGCAGTGATGTTGTCATCTCCACCTGCCTTTCCACTCTTCATCTTCCGGACGCAATTGTAAACTTCAGACTCCGTCGGCGGTTCCTCATTGACTGTAATGTGCTCTCTGAACATGCGGGAGTTCAGGTACTGATGGCGCTGGACGAATCAATAGCGAACTGAAGTAATCCTTCCTGGCAGCGTCGCGTCACCAACTGCGACTCAGTTTGCGGTGTTCAGGACAGGAGAACATCTCTTCATCTCCCTGGTATCCTGTCGCGACAATGTGTTGGCTTTCCTCGAATCTTTCTCCTCCAAGCCTTCTCGAACTCCATAGCTCTACACGTGCGTTCTCGTTCGCGGTCGCTTTGAAGCTGCCGTCGCATCTTCCTCATACGCTTCTCCTCCATGAAGTTTTTCCAGTCCGGAGAGGACATCTTCTGGTGTAAGTAGATGATAATTCCTCTGAGACGTATGCGAACTTCTTCGTGAGCTGTGCAAACGGAAGTTCCTCTTTTGAAGCGTCCTGTGTGCAGTTGACGAAAGAATACACTTCGCAAAGTTTCTTTGTGTCCTCACTCCGATGTGAATATAAACGCGTTACAGGGGTTTCCTTTTGCATTCTTCATCTCTGAGACTTGTCATGTCAATCCTCTGGAGAGGCTGGGCCCCTCGCATCCTCTTATGAACCCTCGCAGTAAAGTTCAAGCTCTATATTTTCGGATGTCTGACACTGGAATACTCCTAGTCAGAATATAGTCGAGCTGTAGTTTCAAAGTTGTCATCTTCCGCTTCCGCTGCTCTTCTGGAGATTGTTAGGTTGAGATTGCCTGCCACGTACGCTGATGGCGACGAAGATCTCTTTTGAATGTCGAAGCAATAATGTTACGTTGTGGTGGGATATGTTACGTTGTGTTATACAATGTAGTGTTATTCTGTGTTCATTATGCGAAGACATACTATGCCTTGATTTGTTATTTCAGGCAGATATGATGTGATTCTTGATGCCGACCATTTCGAGCTGATGCTATCTCAGCACACTGCTCCTCCTCCCTCGTCAAAAGCAGCCGAATGTAATGCGATCCGTGTAGCTTTTCCACCTCACACTACCATTCAGGAGCGCTCATTCTGCGTGTGGTAAATACTTAGCGAGTGTGGATTCCAAAGTTTCTATGTGATTATGTTGTGAATTTCAAGTCACCCAATGTCGGAGCCTCTATCTACGTCTCGAGGATTTCTTTGTGAGCAGTGTGGGGCTCGACATTGCTCTCTTCCGGCTGAGTGCCGAGTCTGTCGAATGACATTGGTTGCTGCTCCTCAGCTGGCACGAGCATTTCGACACCTAGTTCCGCTTCCGGCGTTTCATCCTGTTTCAGTGGAAGAAGGGTGGGTAAACTTGCACTTTTGTCGCCGCCTGATTCGCCGGCTGTGTTTGTCGATTAACTAGGAGGTCTGTCATGTCAACTGTGGAATTTTCAGGGAATGTATGGCGTGCGAACAGCCCATAGCTGGAGAGGGTTTCGCGTGCAAAACGTGTGAGGCGATCTTCTGCTTCGACTGTGACATGCTGCTTCATGAAAGCCTCCACGTTTGTCCGAACTGCGTCTGAGGAGCTCCTGAAGTTGTCACTGGTGACTACAGGCACGGTGGTCAGCTACTGTGCTCTGCCTCTGTGTCATTGCAATTGTTGGTCATTCCTAATCTGTCAGTGTTAAGGATCAGGAAGCCTATGACTACCAATCCTGCAGTAAGACCGGGATCATACTCTCCGTGGCCAGCAACAGTGCGTATCAGGCATATCGATTTTTGGTCGATATTGGTTGTAAACATTGCGTTGTGTCGCTCATAGCTGGAAGTATGACCCCGGCCTAATGCCGCAGTTCAGCGAAAGATTGCATACAAGGTCGTAAACATGCTTGAGACGACCCGTACGGCTCCTATCTTAACGCCAGATGTCGGAAATTTTAGCTTCGAAAGTACAAGAGGGGATTTTTTACGAAACAAATCTGAAATTTTTCGCCATAAGTTTTACGAGAAGTTCCGTATTGGGCTACAGCCTGTATTGAACAGATATCTCAACCCGCGCTGATTATGGTCGACTTGGTCATCTGACGGAGTGACTACACTAATTCGAGTGGCTGGTCGTGAGGGGTGCAAGACCGTGCCAAGGATAATTTCGGCACCGGGTATAAGTTCGCCGTAGGCCAAAAAGAAGAAGCGATCATTTTGTTGGTCGCAGCTGGGATCACCTTTCCGGTACGGATCAGTATAGGATGGATCAATCAGGGCGTACATATTACACTATTCTCTCCGATCGAAGCGAGAAATTCCGTAGTTTATATAGCACGTTTAGTTTGTATAGGTAGTGTGTATATAATTCTGTAGTTGTAGTGAAAATCTCCGTGTACAGTTAGGTCCGTGGCTTGTTTCCTCAAGAAAAAAACATTTAAATTCAAACCGCGACTGGGGCGGCAGTTCAAGTCTCGGAGTGTAGTTAGGGGTATGGTATACTTAGTCGCTGTATTGAGCGACAGGCATGCAATCTAACACAAATCGCTGCGGGACCCGCATCGGAGCAACGGCCGTCATAGGAACAGATGTCGCGTGTGGGTCGCAGCGACGTGAGGGCTGCCATACTGCAAATGTGCCATAGCATGTCGCTACCACTGTCGCTGTCGCTGTGCAGAGCGACGCGACCGTGTGTCGCAAAAGTATACCATACCCGTTAGATACCTTATACCTGCCGCTGTTGAGATGTAAACCGCTGCGCCAGCCGCGGTTTGAATTTAAATGTTTTTTCTTGAGGAACAAGCCACGGACCTAACCATATTTTTTCAACTGGGACTAAAATTCCCGTAATTTGGTGAAGTTTTCGCGGCGAAATTAGACCAAATGTCTTCGAAACCATGGGTATCTCCTGTGGTAAGGTATAGAACTATACTCTGTCCCAAACAAGTTGGCAAGCGGAGGGTCAAAAGAAACAGTGCCCCCTCTGAGTCTCTGACGCGCTTGGGTTGCGGTAGGACAGATGCTGCGTCGCGTACGCTAATCATGTACGCGACGCAGCATCTGTCTTACCGTTATCCAAAAACAGAATTCATCGTGCCCTCTGAGCTGTTATCCATTTCCTGAAATACATTACCTGCCACGTAAAGACGAGTATTAGCATCGAAAGTGAGTATTACGAACCTTTTGGGAGAAGATAACACAAAAGAATTATAAAGCATGCGGAAACAGGAACTAGCTCGTGAAAAATCAATTAATTCTGGTTTTGGTTTACGGTGAGACATATGCTACGCGTACGTGATTTGCTTATGCGACGCAGGCACCTTCTATGGACTCTCTGGTTGCCAACTCGTTTGGGACAGATATACCCGTTGGAAGAGTTGTTTACGAGTGTGTATGCTGCTTTCGAAAGTACGATCGGTTCTCAATTTGGAAAGTTGTGGCGGGTAGAAGACTTATACGGGTTCCTGTATTTGTGTTTTTCCAATTCTTAGGTTGATTACATAGATTAATGTTATTCATAATATAGCATATCCTTTGTGGCTTCATAATAATTTTACGGCAAGTTTCGAATCAATGTCAAGTTATTACCCTGTTTGAGTTTTTTTTTGCCGATAAACCTATATTGAATCGATGTTATCAAGTGAAATCCAGAGTTCGTCGACCACGACATCACCATCATGTGCCAGGACCGTGACCTGCAACTAGCCGCTAACAAGATCATCGCCTATCTCGTCGAGTTGAAGCTTTTCCTTGATAATATGATGCTCACAGTCTCTGCTGCAAAGTCTTCTGTATCAGTGTTCACAACAAACACCAAGGAACACAGTGCCCATCCAGATGTCAAATGGGATGGTGACCTGTTGCCAGCAGCAAATTCCCCAAGCTGCTTGGCCTTATTCTTGATCCGTCACTGAAGCTCCACAAAAACGCGGAACAGAAACAGACAATCGTCAAGGCAAAGCTTATTATTCTGAGAGCTCTCGGAGGAACATCATGGGGAAGCAGCCGGGAGACTATACTGAGAACCTACCGAGCAATACTTCAGCCGGCTCTGGAATATGCGGCACCAGTGTGGCAGCACCTGGCGTCAGACAGCTCCTGGAATAAGCTGCAGCGTATACAGAATGCTGCGCTTAGATTCGCTACCGGTTGTGCAAGGAGCTCTCCTATAGAACATCTTCACGCGGAGGCCTGCATATTGCCAGTTAACCCATTCACGACCACGCCTAATTTTGGGTGGCTGCACGTTCGGACCGCGTGCAATATTGCGTCACCGTATAACGTGTCCCACCGGTGGGACACTCTGGCTTGAATGGCGTCCCACGGGTAATTCCTTTTTCTTTATTGTGTCCATATTGTACCTAGCAACGATGGTCGGACAGTATCAGAGTTGGAGCCTCCGAGACGCTTTCGTTATCGAGAAACAAATACTCAAAACCAAAACGGGGTCCACTGAGCTGCAACGCTTTCAGAAACGTAAACGAGTTTCAAAGGATAGGTTCGTACTAAGCAACCTGAAAGCCAGCAATAGAAGAAAAAAGAAATCACTAGGTGCTTCTAAAGCTGCTTTACAGCCGTTTTTTCCTCTATTTCAGACCACCTGGTTTTAAAAAGTTCTAAATGTGTTGTTGCATTTGACCTACTGATGGACCACGAGGTTTTTATTTAGGTCTTGGGTAGGTCAAGACATTGATCACATGTAGGTTCGAAAGTAGTTTGTTGTGGCGGAGAAATCGATTTTTGAAAAGGGTGTCCCACCGGTGGGACACGCGGTCCGAAGTGGTAGTCAACGCGTGTCCCACCGGTGGGACACGTGGTCGTGAATGGGTTAAGGAGCATTGTGAACTCCAGGCACAGCAGATGTATATTAATGTTCTGAGACAGCCAAATCATCCGGCAAAGAGAATTATGAAGCCCATTAGAGAGAGGTCGATTAGGACGCCGTTCGCAGATGCTCCTCGTAAAGTTGATGTACAGAGATGGGCCGACTCCAACATGGAAAGGCTTCGTCTTCTGCGCGAGGAGCACACCCAGTTTGTTCGAGGATATCTGGAGAAGGCGGCTGTGAACCCTATTTTAGGAGCAGTGCCGCCTCGGGTTTGCGAGACCGAGCCCAAACTCGGCCGGCGAGCCAGATGTGCTCTCGCCTCGCTGCGCTGTGGTCACTCTATTCTGCTAATGTCTTACGCCAACAAGATCGACAGCAGCCGACCAGACGCATGCCCGGACTGTGGTGCTCCCGGACACGACACGGCGCACTTGTTCATGTGCCCGAAGAGACCTACCTCCTTAACAACAATGGACCTCTGGATGAATCCTGTGAAGGCCGCCAAGTTCCTCAACCTATGACAAAAACCACTTTGAGGTTGCAGAAGAAGAAGAGTTCGTCGAGGAAGAGGACTTGAGTGATGATCAGACGCTTGTTTAGATGACCTACTGCAGTGTCCCTGGACGTCACACGTCCTGGTTTTTAGGTGCTTATTGCAATGAGGCACATGATTGAGACCTTGTTGTCGCTATAAGGGGTCTGCAGAGTTGCAGAGACCGGCGAGTGGTCGCCGAGCGTCAGCCTTGACGCGGCGACAAAAATGTTTCGAAACATTATTGTCGCGGCTTCGATTGCCGCTCGCTGGCAGTGATAGAGGGCCGTCGTGGCGGCGATACACTCTGCGGTGCCCCTCGTCGCCTTTCACGCCGTGTCGGTCGCCATCGTCGCCGAATGTAATCGATATTACATCACCCATTGCTGTTCGTCGCTGTGAGCGACGCCGCGACTTCAACTCTGCTAACGCCTATACACAGCTGAAAATCAAGTCTGACTGGACAGCACTGAAATTTCTAGACACCGCTCGGACTGCTGTGAACTGCCAAAAGGTGGAAAGTTCGTGGCCGCATTTAGGCGGTTTCTAGAGTTCCATCGTCGATCGCTGCGATAGCATGCTTTGAATGGGAATCGATGTGCGATGCGATAACGATCGATTTTGATGATTATCATGCTATCGCATCGCACGGCGATCGAACTCTAAAATAGGCCTTGTGGATTATTGGGAGCCTTTCTAAAGCGCAACTGCCGCATATATGGGCTGGGTGTAAAAACCTTCCCTGAAGGTTCCCATAGTCTCATGAATACGGCCACCGGTCAAGAGAATGGATTCTAAAGTGACTACCGATTGGAGTAGATGGAATACAGCCATGGAGTAGCATTCTCGCGAGAAAACTTCATGTTATGGGATCAGCAGAGTTCAAGTCGCGGCGTTGCTCGCAGCGACGAACAGCGATGAGAGTTGGATATCGCAGCCGTCACAAGGCAGGTATGCGGCTGCTGGACCCGTTGAAAGCAATAATAATGCGGACAAGGCAAAGGAGAGAACAGTTCATTAAACTCAAATAAAAAGCAAAAAACTTAGAATCTAGCAAAAAAAGGGAGAACTGCTTTGTATGATAAAACCGGCCTTTTATAGGCCACCAGTTAAAGGTCAATACCATAATCTGAGCGGCAGGACTGAGGCGCAGCAATTATAATATTCAAACAAACGTCATTGTGGCAGCGGTGTATCATGGGAGCAGGATTTCGACATTCACATACATTCATAAAACATTCATTTACAATTTTAACAATACCATTCCTACCACATTGCATCTCCTCCATTTTACATATTCTCTACATGAATGTTGGTTGCAATATCGATTACATTCAGTGACGGGGCGACCGACGCGGCGTGAGTGTCGACGAAGAGCAGGAATCTCAGAGTGTTTTGGCCTTACAGGGGTCTGCAGTGTTGCACCGACCGGCGACTGGTCGCCGAGCGTCGGCCTTGACGCGGCCAAAAAAGTGTTTCCGAACATTTTCTTCGCCGCGTCTGTTGCCGCTCACTGGCAGTTACGCAAGTCGTCGCAGCGTTAAAACACAGTGCTGTGTCCCCTCCTCGCCATTCACGCCGCATCGGCCTCCCTCGTCGCCGAATTTAATCGATAGTGCATCACTCAGCGCTGTCCGTCGCTGCGAGCAACGCCGCGACTTCAACTCTGCAGACCCCTATACTTCTTACACGTTAGCAACTGATTGTTCGTGATAAGCATGCAACACGCGTGAGCTGGAGCTGCAGACGAGACGTTACTGCCAGAGAGCTGCAACCGGCGCTGCGACGATAATGTTTGAAAACATTTTGGTCGCCGCATCAATGTTGACGCTCGGCGACTACTCGCCGGTCGCTGCGACTCATGTCTTCGGCGCTTGTCTCTTCCTCCTAGCCTGTGTGGCCGCCAATATCCGTCAGCGACAGTACATTCCACCTATATCGATTTCCAATCTATGTAAATCGTAAAACCTACGTCGCTTCGCTCGTCGCTGGAAGTACACTAGGCACGAATTGCTCTGATACTTTGCGTTTCTTGTGTGTTGGCGCAAACACATTGATTTCCGTTCGACGGAAATCAATCTCACAACGAAAGTGGGGATACAGTAATAGTCGTTACTGTAAGTTTGATACAATGGGTGGAGTATGAATAATTGGAGAAAGAGGGGTTCATTTAATCAACCATGAAGCGCATGTGGTGGGCTGTTCTCTCTGGACGAATAATGATCACCATAGGTATGGAAGAACTTTCGGCTCTATCCCAGAGGGGGGGGGATGAAAACGAACTTTTTCTACCAAACACGATTGTGAGCGTCTGTACACTGAAGCGAAGAATGCTTCCATTTAGCGATAGCCTGTGAAGGTGGATTAGTTACACGCAGTTATCTCAAGCAGAAAATAAATGGCAAAGGCTGCACAAGGATCATTGGAGGGCTATACTTCTTCGATTTTGACTACAATGGTGAGTCGCTGCTGACTTTCCATGGTAATCAAACGAGAACGACCAATACAGAATTTGTTGAGGCCGGAAGATGATGCTTGAGGGCTTAAAAACGGTGAAGAACATCAGCGGTCCCCTCCACTTTGCGCAAACATCAGGCTTGGGAGATATAACAATATTCAGCAATCTTGAGGAGTCGTATCCAGATGGTGGGTGAATCGATGAGACAAGATCGTTCGTGCTACATCGCTCAAGACTCAGTCATACAGTCGCGTCCGAAATTCTAGTCCAACTATCAAGAGCCGCGTCTGGCCCGAGCTGCGCGCTGATTCGCAACGCGCTTGACTGCAACTGGTGTCCTCTGACTGCGCGGCCTTCGATTCGTGATCAGCTGTGGCCGTCGTTGCATTTGCAGCCCAAACCGTCCGCGGTCCTTTGCTAATTGGACTAGAATTTCCGGCGCGACTCTACGTTTATCTATAGTCCACTCCTGTGCTGTTTAGGCCCAGCGTTCATACTTCTGAACAATGTCGGCCTCACATCTTTGAGTCTACCCGCACTTCACCGGATTGTCCATCCGAAAGTGGCAAAGGCAATCGTAATGCACGATAACAAGGGATTCGATAGTGATCAGTTTATCCAGCAGATGAAATCCAAAGGAGTGAGAGAGAATGAAATTCTCAGCACAGTGACGCCAGGTGAGCTGTAATCGATCTGAAGACACTGGTCCATGGAACCTGCCAGAGTGAAGCGATGCAGAAACCCTGAAATAACGACAGACTTCGAAAAAATAAAAATGAAAGGTCACAACCTGATCCGATAAATCAAATTGATCCGACAACCTGATCAACAGCGGATTATCCGCTACCATATGTGAGCCTATAGGGCATCCATGCGATTTAGAATTGGGCAAGTGAGAGGGAGCAGGGGCCAGATTCATCAACGAGAAAGCCATCGGTTAAAGGCAGCGGACACGCTCAAAAATTTTATCGATTTTATGACATAACTCGAACTCAGCTACTCAGAATGACGGCCCGCGAACCTTTCTCAGCTGGCCCGCGGTCTCCGTCCTCAGGGCGCCCGCTTTTGGTTCGCCGGCCAGCTTCATGTCGATGGCCCGCCGACTTTTTCCAGCTGGCTCACAGTCCTTTTCCGTGGATGGCCCGCGCTTGGTTCGCCGACCAGCTGCATGTCGACTGCCCGCCGACCTTTACCAGATGGCCCGCGATCATTATTTGTATTATTGTTTACCTCAAGCATGTCACGCCGGCCCCACGGCGGAGAAACGCCCCGCCTCGGTCCGCCACAATCTGCGGTGAGGAACCAACCTCCCCGCGGATCACTGCGAAAACCGCCCCCCAGCCGTGAAGATACCCCTATCCCCTCAGCGATCAAAAATATGCTGGCCTCCGGAGAGTGAGTCGAAGTCACCTTCCAGGGCCGGCAATAGATTGCCGAATGATGACTCTAGTGAGATGAGGCGCCTTTTATACCGGCTGTGCACGTGGTAAGCACGTTACGACGTGATCATTTGTGACCATTATCAATTGTCTTTCCAACCGGCCGAATTGAAGATGGCGTGGCGTGTTTTGTGGCTCGCAGACAAGCCAATATCCACGCTACGTGTACGTCGCATGCAGCATGGTTCGCCGCTGGCCGGCACCCTCGAAATGTGGGGCGCCAGCTGTCGTCTCCGGCATAGAGTTTGGCCGGCCGTCGCCGTGAGTACCTGAGAAGGCTGGTTGTATGGGAAACTAACGAAAAACCCGACAAAAACTGAATGCAAGTACAGGAATAGCGGTTGTTCCCGTTATGGGATGAAGGTGGACGAGTTAGGGGTCATTTACAGTCCCGCCGCCGAACGGCGCGGCGTAGTACATTTCCATAGTATTAATCACGCGGCGCGACACGATCGATATGATGGGACTGCACTTCGCCGCGCCGCTCGGCGGCGAAGCGGAAGTGTAAACGACCTCTTACACCGCGCGCGGTTAAAACAGCGAGTATTGGCTACAATACGGTTGAGATGGTGAATCCGATAGACTCTTACAGTCTACAGTTCACCTCCGCACTGCCGTTCAGTCCGCAAAGTTCACTGATTGCGAAATCGTGCTGCGGCGCGGTTGCGAGCATCCTCAGACAAGAATATGGGATCACCCGGGCGCTTTTCGCCTTTGGTGCCCGGGTGATCCCACCGCCCGGGTGATACCACATCCCTGTCTGAGGATACTCGCAACCGCGTTGCAGCACGATTTCGCAATCAGCGCGCACTTTGCGGACTGAACGGCAGTGCGAAAGTGAACTGTACACTAGGACGCTGACCTTGTTTGAGGCATCAAAAACTAGCCAAAGTGACCGCACTCGTACACTATTGGGGGTGGGGAAGGGGGGCGGAGTTGTTGAAGCTCATGGACGGAGTTGCCGAATTTTTTCGATCTGCATAGCTCTGATTTAGCGGTTTTGATTCGTTTTTGACTCTTCCAGCGATGTGATCTTCTACCAGGAGCAATATGACCCAAGTAACATAGTTAGATACTGTCGTTCTCGGAGTCTAATTCGGTACGCAATTGCGGACTGCGGCTGTTGCATCACGCGACACGATGATAATCGTGGTGGGAGAAAGGTGAATCGCGCCGGGACCAAGTGGTCCCAGCACGATTATCAACCTATCGCGTGATGCAACAGCCGTTGTCTGCAAATGCGTACCGGAATTCGGCTCCGAGAACGATTGTACATAGAGGCTATAAAAACGCGAAATTCTCATGGTTTCTATGCGCGCTGGTGCGGGGCGGCGGTTAGAGACAGTGAGAAAACACATGACAGACGGAGGGAGCAGAATCGCCAGCACCGCTCGCGCCTTGAGTCGTGAGGAATACTACGTTTTACAAAGCATACTACCGCTAGCATTGGTCACGCATCATCTGTGAGGTCTTAGCAGGTTCCATGGAGACCCATGTCCGTTTTTCATGTTTTTGTTATAAAATGGCTTTATTTTAGGACCATTCAACAACGTAGCGACGGTGATTGCCTGCCAAGTTCTTTTTGTGATTATACTGTTTCTGATTGTGTTCGCTGCCTACTATCTGGTCATGGAAATTAAAGCTTTACGCGGATTAACTGAAATGGAAAGGGTAATCGTTGAGATGAGAAGTCTGGAGATTTAAAAGTACGCATTTGATAACAGTTTTAGGAGTACAAGCGATACAAACCACCAAAAGGTCATCACTGAACAAGACAAAATGCCACTGAATAGCTATGCGATGCTAAGAATAAAACCATTCCGGAATAAAATTATTTTAAAGTGGTTAGAGTTTGTACGCATTCTACCGGCTGTATTGCTATTTAAAGGCACTGTTCGCGATAAACTTCATCCTCGAATTTTCCATGACAAACGCTTCTTGTGGCTCTCAGAAGCAGAACAGCGTCGAAAAAACGGGACGAAAAGCTACCCAGGAGCCGAAAAACGGCTTAGAAAAGTGGGAAAACCCCGCCATTGTGGGCAAGTCCCGCCTCTTCCCGCCCCTCGACGTGAACAAAGGAACACTTGAAATCGTGAGTTGAGAGATAATTTCCGATCAAAAGCCCCGTTCTTCCCTTCATTCTCAACTTCTCTCTTTACTCAGGTCAGCTCGCATACATTGGCTGCAAAAGACGGAAGTTACAAGCCTCGGACAACTCTTCCACCATTTTCCCTACCTCAATTTTTGAGGGACCATAACTCCATTTCCAGAAGGTCTTGTACGATTCCAGAAGCATTGTTGGAATTAGAATGGGACCGGTTTCAAGATAGGCAAAGCAACAGAAAAGCGATTTTTATCGCGAACAGTGCCTTTAACATGGATGAGGGGCCCGCGGGTACGCCATCGACTTTCTCTCGCTTTCACCGCGTTTCTGCCTCGACTAGTCCGCGATTCCCTCATTTACATGACTTCCTTGTTTGCTCCATAACTCTATCGCGTTTCTGACTTCGACTGAGCAGCGATTTATCTAATTTATTGGACTTCCGTAGAATCTGTGCAATCACCGCGAATCTAAAGTCTGCCTGAATAAGACTGTCCGACCACGCGGTCGGCGTGCGTGTCAAATGGACGTCACGAAGACATTTTCTGGACGAGCGTTCCCACGGCTGCATGGTTTTTTATTCACTACTAGTCTAATAATCCTGCTTATCTACTTACAAATCCGAAAAAAAACCTTCGAGACGGCCACTCGACGTGCATGCCGACCGCACGGGCGGACAATCTCATTCGGACGGAGTATTCGGAGGAGCTCGACTGTGCAGTGATTGATTATTTGGTGCAGCGCCAATAGTTCTATCGCAACCCTCCCGCCAAAGCATCGCTACGACATATTTATCGAATGCGTCGCGATCAATAGCTAGTGCACGGTTAAACCGCTACGCTCCCACTCAAGCATCGCGAATCTGCCTCGACTGTGCCGCAAGCCGTCCGCGGTTTTGCCGTGAGTCTGTGCTGGCTGCATCGCGATTTTCGATCCAAAATAGCTCGACACCCTTGAATGCGTCGTGACTGTGCCGCGACTCACTCACTGAAGCGCCGCGACTCCGCCTCGATTGTGCCGCTTTCTCGACCGGACCGAGACTCGCTCGATATATTATAACAGATATTTACTTGATTCCGCAGCGTTTCCACCACAAGTACTTCGCTCCTGCGGCGCCACAACTCTGCCGCGATTCTGTCTCCGACTGAGTAGTGATTTACCCTTTTACCGGTAAACCGCCCACGTTCCCCTGTGTATACCCGTAGTAGCTCTCTGTGGAAGCACCGCGAATCTAAGTATCGCAACGCATCGTTTTGAAGATCGCGTCGCGTCGCGATCTTGAATGTGATGACCACGCTTTTCTATGTACATACTTAACACAATTTACGCAAAAATGCACACTAATTTCGGTATTATGTTGCCTACAGTCAACTTTTTTCTCGATTACCGTCATCGTGTTCTTTTTTGTTCTATCGCACTGCCAGGTGGTTTCAACTTTTGCCGGGGGAGTTAATGAGCTCAACGAATAGTAGTGTGTTAAAAAAAGGTTGGAAATAGTAGACTTCTTGAGGATGCTAGGGTTAAGGACGTTGTGTAGAAATTAATTGATTACAGCGCCATTTTTTATCAGCAGATTCTCTACTTATCGCGACATGAACAATAGTATTCTCCCAGAACTGTGAAAGTCGTGATTTTTGCCATTTTACTTTTTGCTTTTACACTCCTCCTCACTGATTACGTATGCTCCTCATTTAGTTCTATGTACATACGGATTCCATCGTCATGATGATGTCATGTTGAGTAATGGGTTGTCCGCTCATCCTGTTTGGCAGTCCTAAAGGCACATGATCACCACCAGGAAATAGCGGAGTTCCGCGTTTCGCGTTCCGAAAACCGCAGAAAACGCCGCGGAATGCGAAAATATCGGGTCATGTGGGACGTAAGAAAACACGAAATCATTTCTGAATTTTTCCGCGTTTCTCGTTCCGAAAACCGCATTCCCGCGCATTTTCAGGCGTTTCGCGCCCGATTTCCGAATTCCGAGAAAAATTTTTTCGTTCCGAAACCCAAAAACCGATTTCCGAAATTTCATATTTCTATTCCGCTCATCCCTGATCACCACACGAAATAGACATATTCGCGCTCACTACACATGTATTCCGTATGTTTCATGTAAAGCTCATCCCAATGAACTGTCCTAGTTTATGGCCTGATTTCTCTCTGCTTTCTTTCTAATCGAATCTGTTCTGGTTTGTTCTCCATTTTCTTTCTAAACGATTTGCTCAATCCTTTTAGAAATATGGTTCCGAACCTGGAGTAAAAAATGTCTCTATTGCGGTTTCATTCCCTCTAGGTTCGAACTTCTAGTTTACATGTCACAGGCGGGTTTGGCCAAATTACCGGTCCCATGTGGGAAGCCAGGAAACCCGTGTTCCGAAGTTCCGGTGATTTATATTAAAGGCAGTGTCCACGATAAAAAGAGTCTCCGAGTTTTCACCGGAAATCGAAAGTTCCGAGTCCGATTTCACCAGTAATGTTGAAAAAACGGCTTTTAACAGGCGCAGAAGAGCCCTATACGGCCCCAAACTTGAGTGTTCCGCGCACGCAACGCCCGCTCCTTTCAACGGCCTTTCATCCGTAAATAACTGGGAACTCCATTTTAAGGAAACAGTTTACATTCGTGGGGCTATAGTCCACTCCACCTAACTAAACATATCACATTTGATGATCGATTACCTTCTCAAACAAGAACTATGGGTTGGACAACATTATCGGTAGCCGTTGATAGAGTGGGCGTTGCGTGAGCGGAACACTCAGATTGGGGTCGTATAGGGCCCGTTCAAGCTGGTTTCTAGCCGTTTTTTCAATTTTTCTGGTTACATCGGACTCGAACCTCCTGATTTCCGGTGAAAACTTGGAGACTATTTTTATCGTGGACTCTGCCTTTAAGGTGCCATAGCTGGCTGGCACGGTCAAACCTTGCTTTGTTGGCTAAGTATGCCGATCTGTTCTCATGAGTTTTGATGACCACGTTGTAAATCCAAGCTTTCCACCAGTCTCCGATATAGAGATTTTTTACTCCAGGTGAAAGACTATCGTGCTTGGGCTTCGCGTATTTTCAGTGCTCATTTTTGCCGTGATGTTGGCCTGCCCTAATTCCGTTATGTTCTATTTTTTAACCACTGTTTCTATTCAAATTTGACTGTTGGCGCGCTCTGCGAGCGTATCAAATAAATGAATAAATGTTTACACAAGGTGCTGAGTTGATCGCGAAACGCTTGGCCCCGGGCGAGATTGGACCAGCATATTCCCTTTCCGGGGGAAAGCCTTATCGCCCTGCACCACCGAAGCCCCAGCGCCGCTCTCACTCAATTGCTCGGTAAATCTTCACCAACGCAATCATTCTTTCACCCTCTGACGTAGTCTCTGACCTAGTCTCTGACGGTAAGCCTGTTTCATCCCGTTATGCGGGTGAAAGCATGATTGCTTCGGTGAAGATTCACCGAGCAGTTGAGTGAGAGCGGCGCTGGGGCTTCGGTGGTGCAAAGCGATAAGGCGTTACCCCGGAAAGGGAATATTCTGACTAAATCTCGCCCGGAGCCAAGCAAGCGTTTTCCGATCAACTCAGCACCTTGTGTTAACATACCAGAACGTGCACTGCGACGTTGAACTGCAGTTACGGCAAAAAACATTCAAAAACCGTGTAAAAAATTAATAAATTTCGATTTTTCTTTCCATCCTGATAGATTCTGATTTTTCTATATGCCCAAAAAAAAGCCTTGGTCGTTGATTTTTCAACTTGATTTTTTCGTGTTGTAGATTAGTCTTCCGTTCTCAGTCCTCTTCTTGTACATTCTTTTTGTTTCTCATTACAATCACGCTTTCTTCATGGCTACTCAAAGTTGATTTTTTTATTCTTCAGGAAAAAGACAGCTTCCTCTGAGAGTTTTGGCCGAGGAATAGCCGCGAAATAACCGCAAAATGCCTGCTGGCCGCGTAATAGCCTGGCATTAGCCGCCAAATAACGCGAGCCGCGATATAACCGCGAAATAGCCGCTAAATAATGCTAGCCGCAAAATAGCCGCCAAATAGTTCTCGCCGCGAAAGAGCCGTGAAATAGCCGCCAAATATGTGGTCTGCTTGGATCCAGACAATAGACCTTAGTTGAGTTGACTTGGATTGATTTATGTGCGGTCTGTGCGATGGCGAACTTCCTAATGCTTCGGTCTACGATGGCGAACTTCCTAGCCGTGCCCTTCTCCAGAAGGATACGGGTCTAAAGCGAGTTCTTGATCACCCATTATTACTACATTTTTTGCATGAGTGAAATCTTGTAGGCATACCAGGCGAAGATCAACCATTCCAGAAGGGTGCTTTATAGCCACATGCGACGTATTGTGCCAGTCGAAATACCTCCTCGATATACATTTTGATGGGTTTCGGAGCATCATGGATCTATTCATAATGGGACGCTCATAAGCTCGGATGATAGCAGGATATCGGCGTATTTTACAGTATGCACGCCTCATATTTCTTTTATCCTCCACTCTGACTACCAGAATGCTTCTTCTCAGTGGTACATGGAGTTATTTGTCGAATTTGGCATGCATATGGCGAAGATTGAAGCCATTGTCAATATTGATGGTTTCACATTCAGCTCACAGACAAGGTACGGAATGACTTGTTCCCTACGATTACTTCCGGTGCAAAACTAGTTAAGGGGGCCACTCGAAAAAATGAATTGATTTATGCATGAAAATGGAAATTTCCTCTGATATCAGATGCCTGATAGCGTAATAAGTCACTGTTTTCAATGGAACTCCCTGGACTACTTCGATTTCTGAAAGTGGTATCATTCATTTTTCAATTGAACCCTGAGCGCCTTTCCCCCCAACTAGTTTTGCACCTTACTTCTTACATTTATCATGTTCACATCTGATTAAAACCGTAGGGTATCGAATGAGATCTGCAAGCCATGAGCAGCGACGAAACGTGGAAATTAGAAAATCCACAATCTTTCTGGTCTCTCTTTGGAACTTCCGTTTCCTGCGTTTTCTGACCATTTTTTTCCGTTTTCGAAAATTATGAAAAGATTTCCGCAAAGCCCTAGCCTTGATGGATATAAGCTCTGCGTTACGGCTCAAGCAGAAATGCCTTCTGATGTTTGACTTTATTCGTGAGTTTGGGAAACCGACGCAAAGAGACCTCAATATTGTCTTTGGAAGTCTTCTTACGTAACACATAACAATAGTTATGGTTGACGGAATCGTTGTCCGTAACTGTGAATGAAGATAAGACCGGCAATAGAAGTTCGCCACCTTATTTCCAGATTGGTGGCTGTGTGAAGAGCACCAGATGTCGAGAAATAGCCGAGGAATAGCCCACCAGGCTCCGCAGTGGAGCTTGGTGGGCTATTTCTCGGTTATTTAGCGGCTATTTTGCGGGCAGCGTGGTCGCGGCCGAGCATTGGCCGCGAAATAGCCCACCAGGAGCCGCTGCGGAGCCTGGTGGGCTAATTCGCGGCTATATCTCGGCCAAAACTCTCAGAGTTCTTGCCAAGGACCAACCCGGCCGGAAAAACCAGCGGGGCTGCTGCAGGGCGAAGAACCAGTGCTTTCCCTGAAGAAAAACATTAGACATGGCTGTAACAAGGAAAAATACGATAGTACTTATGAGGCACAACATTAGAAACAAGTTGTAGTAATAAAAATACAGGAGAAAAAGTACTAAAACTTGAACAAGAAGGAAAATGACTCGAATCCCATAGGGTATCGCCTCGCGATCGTCGCGCCGCGCTCCAATACCAAGCGGAGAGCTTAATCGTGAGGCGACCAGCATTCGTGGCGGGACCTCCTCCACCCAGCGCTATTGACTCTAGAGACGGCGCGATGCCGCGTCGCGAGCTGATCGATATGGGGCGCTACCATGTGATCGCGTCACGCCGCGATCCAACCTTAAAAGAGGCCTTATTGCAATGATGACTGGGTTGTCGCTGTTGAATCGCGTCTATATTGCTGCGATTTTCCGGTCGTTCCACGGTAAATAGTCTTCTGATGATTTCGCGTGATTTCCGCGGTGTTTCCCCAACTCGCGGCAGTTTCGCAACAATTCTCTGTAAAATACATACATTTTCGCTGTGAATTTTCGGTAGATTTCAGGCCCATCCTAGCGGCATGGGTTATCCTCTGTGAGAAGATACCGGCAGGCAGCTCGAGTGATTGGATATGGATTATCCACACTGTGTTCTGATTGATAAATGCATTGATAATCATCTCCGTTGGCTGAATGCCTCTCGGGTAGGTGCCATTCTATCTTTCTGACCTAACCGACGGTGGCATGTTACTAACCGGTGGGTTCCTCCTCACCGCCGTTTCATCTACGCAGTTGCTTCGAAGTATAAATCTGACGTTGTATCAGATCATGTCTTTCCAGACCTACTAACCCTCTTACTCGTCTCAGCTCCTTGCGTTTCTGACTCGCTGAACGACACATACGCTGTGAGTCCATTGGTCATAAAAGTGGGCGTGGCTTCAAACAGCCGCAACTGTTTCAGGTGTACAGATGCGAGTTCTCGTCAAGATGCTGTACTCGTGACTTCGTCAACATACCATATGCACCAATAGAAACACTGTGAGAAACGTTCTCTTCTAAGGCACTGCTACAGGAGGCGATTATTGATTGATAATCAATACCGAAACGCGAGTAACATTTTAGGACATCGCAGGTCCGTGTGCCGGACAGCTGTTTTCCGAAGGATTTCTCGTTGGAATGCAGCAACAGCAGCTTTTCCCGCGGAAACCACCCAACATCTGGCCATCCCGCTACTGCGGAGAAGGTGCCCTGCTCCGAAAAGCCGTCCACGAACGCCTCGATTCCCTCAACTGACGGTGGGTCACACACATACACAATTTATGGTGAGCGTTTCTCGCGCCGCGACGGCATGCGACAATGTTGTCGTGATGCGAGCGAATTTAGAACAGGAAACAGTAAGCATTATTGGGCGAGCATGGGCGACACTAAACGATAGCTAGTGATGCTATTTCAACAAGGGTATGAACGAGCATCTCCGAAGAGGCTGATTTAGGCTTTTTTTGGCACTAATAAAGACAGTAGGCGATGACCATTCAAAACAAGTGAATTTACCGATTTCGAGCGAGATCAATCGACGGTAGGGGAAAAAACCATAAGAACGTAGAATATGAACGCGAAGGCCAACCGAACATTGCTCGACACGATACGCTCGCGTCTTTGCTCTATAATTTTCTGAGTTTTTACTCTGATTTTGTTAAATCCTAACCACCGGTGGTGCTGTTTTGCTACTTCCTAATCCAAGCAGATCCACAACTGCTGACCCCTGGAAAAGTACGGTATGGTTAGGTCCGTGGCCTGTGTCCTCAAGAAATAACGTGGAAATTCAAACCGCGGCTGGCACGGCGGTTTAAATCTCAATCTCTGAGAATTAAATCGCCGCGCCAGCCGCGGTTTGGTTTTAAACGTTTTTTCTTGAGGACACAGGCCACGGACCTAACTATATGTGAATGAAGACATACTGCTCTCCACTTCTTTTATACCCTAAAAAAAAACTAATTGGGGGTGGGGGCACTCATGAATATGAAATGATTCATCCATGGAAATGAAAATTTGGGCTGATATCTTCTGCCTGATAGCGTTATCAGTCATTGTTTCCGTGGAGACCCCATGGAAATACGGTATGAAGGTAAGTATTTGGGGGGGGGCACACTAGTGCGGCACAGTAAAATGGGCGTGGCCAAGTCCATCGCGCCATAGTGCCCCCCCCCTTCCCACATAACACCGGATTCAGTTGGAGAAGGAATGATACCGCATTCAGAAATCGAAGTATTTCCATGGAGTTCCATGAAAACAATGACTGATTACGCTATCAGTGGTCGTATTCGCCAACAACCCGCCGAGGGAAGTCGATGGGAAGCGGAAGGGAAGATACCGCGCGCGGCAGAGGAGCAGATCAACCCATCTTACACCATGTAAGATGGAAATGCTAACTGTGTTACGTATCGATATCACTGCGAGAAGATAAAGATTCCATCGCGAAGCGGCCATTCTTCAGCTATGCGATTCGAAAAAATCCGGCGCTCGCGAGGGAAGCCAAGGAAGGCGAGAGGTGGCCGTGGAGCGCGCATTTTGTACTGAAATTTCACCTCATCTACCCTGAATAATGTTATACAGCCCACCCCCCCCCTCCCCCATTCGGCTCTCCTAAACAAAACTGATGATAACCAATTGATAAAGTGTAGGGTATAAAAGAAGTGGAGAGCGGTGTGTCTTCATTCACGCACCGTCCACCTCCAGGGGCTAGCAGGGAGGCTCTCCATGGACTAGAATGTAGGAAAGCAGGACCACCTGTGGTCAAGATCTAACAGAATCGGAATAAAAACTTGGAAAATTTTAGAGCCAAATCGAATGAGCCGATTTGGGGGGGGGGTGGGCTGGATAAGAGCACCCATCTACCCTTCGACTCCCCGGCGGGTTGATGAAGAATACGACCCCAGTTGTCTGCTATCAGCACGAATTTTCATTACCATGGATGAATCATTTAATTTTCTCGAGTGGTCCCCCTCAACTACCTTCAATCCGGAAATACTTCGACTGGTGAGAGCGGTATCATTCATCCTCCAAATGAATCCTGAGTGCCCCTCCCCAAAAGCTTCATACCTACTCGGTTGGCCGTTCATAACCTGGTGAGTAGGCGACAGCAAGTGATTTCGAGCGGCATGGCGCGCATTCGTTCCAGTCGCCTTGAGCGAAATTCAGGAAGATAGATAAATGGGACGTGAGGAGCAAGCTGAGAGCAGGCAATAGTAAGCGCATGCGACAGTCGGCGACGGAAGGCGACTTAGCGCAAAGTCAATGAGTGTAAACCCAAGTATTTCTACATTATAGTCGCGGTTGAAAAACCGAGCTGACCGTCGATTTCTAAGGGGTATGGTATACTTTGTCGCTGTAATGAGCGACAGGCATGCAATCTAACACAAATCGCGGCGAGACCCGCATCGGAGCAACGGCAACGGCTGTCATAGGAACAGATGTCGCGTGTGGGTCGCAGCGACGTGTCGCGGAGGGCTGACATACTGCAAATGTGCCATAGCCTGTCGCTGCCGCTGTCGCTGTGCAGTTCACTGCGACAGTGACAGATTTAAGGGGTCTGCAGAGTTGCGCCGCGGCGAGTCCCGCTGCGACACGGCAGTGTTGAAAAGTGGGGGGCGCCACGCAGTGGGCGAGGGCGGCGATGTGCCGCGCGAGAGCAGCGACGTGGGTACCTCGCAGAGTGTTTTCGCCGCCGCGACAGCAGCGGCTTCCGGAGCGACGCCGCCAGCGAGCGGCGGCGAGGAATGGTCTGGACCATTTTCATCGTCGGCGAGGAGCGCCGCCATGGATCCTATCAATGAATTCTTCTATTGTTCAGTCATCCACGCAAACTTTTTTTAGTTTTACTATGACACGTTTCCATAAACACTTGAAAATTGTTTCATTTGTTCGCTTTTTTTGTGATCCATTCCATTTCACTCCCGGAATAATTGATTTTATTTCAGTTTACACTTTTTGTGGAATAATATCGATTTTCACGAGAAATTCCGAATCAACGTTGCTGCTAGATTTTATGTTGCCCGCTTCTGAGAGCGTTTTCGATTTTTTCTGAAATGACGAAATTCTTCCGAAAATGCAGAGAAGTCGAGGTATTTTTGAGAAGCTTTTGAATTCTGACGTCTTTAAGATTAAAATTTCTGTTCAAATATGGTTTCATGGCGAATCCAAAGAACACATAAAAACAAGCTAGGAAAATAAATACAAAATTTTGAAATAGGCGAAATTCAAATTTTGGCGTGGAATGAATGAGGTTGTACGTAATGGAGGAAAATGGAGCACGACGGCAGGCATCGCTGCCACTCTGCGAGGCATTGGAGTGCGCCGCCGCGTCAGGGTTTGGCCACGCCCCAAACCTCTCGCTCGGCGGCGTGCCGCCGGGCGGTGCAACTCTGCAGACCCCTTTAAAGGGCGGGAGGATGTCGCTGTCGCCGTGCAGAGCGATGCGACCGTGTGTCGCAAAAGTATACCATACCCCTAACGGCAAGTAGCGGTGCTAAGCGACACCGCTTGATAGTGCTCGGTCCCTGCGAAACTGTGGGAAATTGAGCAGAATAGACCATGCTGGTCGACGGTCCTAGTACAATAGCGGCACTAACTGTAAGCGGCAAACAGCGATCACAACCGAGTATGCGGCAGAAAGCGGAAATGACCGATGTTGAGAATCGGTAGATGTTAAGCGAGCTTGAATGCAATTTTGTGAAAGGTACATGTAATGTCAGGAAACGATGAAGTTTAGAGTGAGCAACAGAATGCGACTCTAGGCGAAAGAAGGCGACACTGAGCGATTCTGATCGGAAAAGATTCATTTTGGCCCGTAGTAACTCAGGTACTCAAGACGACGGCCGGCGAACCTTTCCCAGCTGGCTCGCGGTCTCCGTCCTCCGGCCGCCCGCTTTTGGTTCGCCGGCCAGCCGTATGTCGACGGCCCGCCGAGCTTTAGCAGATGGCCCGCGATCACTATTTGTATTATTGCTTACCTCAAGCATGTCACCCCGGCCCCACGGTGGAGAAACGCCCCGCCTCGGTCCGCCGCAGTCTGCGGTGAGGAACCACCCTCCCCGCGGATCGCGGCGAAAACCGCCCCCCCCCCAGCCGTGGGGATACCCCTATCCCCTCAGCAGTCAAAAATATGCTGGCCTCCGGAGAGTGACTCGAAGTCACCTTCCAGGGCCAGCAGTAGAATGCCGATTGAGGACTCGAACGCGATGAGGCGCCTTTTATACCGGCTGTGCACGTGATAACCACGTTACGACAAGATCAGTCGTGATCATTATCAATTGGCTTTCCAACCGGCCGAATTGAAGATGGCGTGGCGTGTTTTGTGGTTCGCGGGCGAGCCAATATCCGCGCTGCGTGTGCGTCGCATGCAGCATGGTTCGCCGCTGGCCGGCACCCTCGAAATGTGGGGCGCCGGCCGCCGTTTTCGGCATAGAGGTTCGCCGGCCGTCGCCCTGAGTACCTGAGAAACCCACCACTCAGTCAGGATCATCTGAATGGGTGATAAGGCAAGACCGAAACGATTCAGACAGGGCTCAGACGAGTCCGAAATCGTATCGAGCGATAGATTGCAATCAAGCGGTCGGTCTTGCAAAGCCATGATGATGGGGGCATGATGATACCTGTGAATACAAGAACAATCGGCCATTGCTCTCTACGTGGTCGTTCCCGAATCGACCAACTGCATGCTCCGTTTCTCATAAATCAAATGCTGTTTGTTTCGTGGAAGCTGATACTGATAATGATACATTGATAAGCCGAAATCTCAGCTGAATTATTTAAGTTACTCCTTTGCTCCTTAAAACAGTCTCGAGCGCACTCCTGACCTGGCACGCTATTTCTCTCTTCTCTAGCCAAGAAGTCAGTCAGATCTGACTGAGTGATTCAGCTTAACTTGTTTGTTGCTGACTTTCTCTGTTTAGCCTACTCAGAAAAATGAAAACATGTTACATGTAATATAAAGTGTAAGATACTTGAGACATTCAAGTACCAGGCCGTCCAATAATTCCTGTCTGAAAATTTTCAAAATTCTATAATTTTTCTTAGAAGTGTTATAATATCAGGCAAGTGTAAGGACCCTCTGAAAGGTTCTCCAAAGTTTTACGTTAGGGGTATATAAGGCGCAGTCGCCGCTTCTAGCTACCAGTACAAGCTAAAATGGACCAAGGGCGAATTCGTACGTTCGTGTACTACGAGTGGCTGCTGGGCAACGACACGGGCATCGCGGTCGCCAACATCTGCAGAGCGTGCAAGGAGGATACAGTGTCCCAACGCACAGTCAGCCGCTGGTTCAATCGTTACGAGAGCGGCGACACGAGCCTCGAGGACAGGGAGCACAGGGGAGGCCTTCTATGGTGGATGATGACGAAGTCCGTCGCTGTATCAATGAGAAGCCGGAAGCCACCACCCGTGAACTGGTGACGACGCTCGGCTGCAGCAAGTCCACCATCCACAATCGACTCAACTTACTCGGCTACCACAAAGTTCTGGCCCGTTGGATCCCCCACCGTCTGACGGACGCCAACAAGCAGAGCCGCGTGGACGTCTGCCAATCCCTCCTCCTTCGTCCGCATCGCAAGGAGTTTCTTGAGGACCTGGTCACTGGGGATGAGAGTTGGGTCCTCTACGACAGCGTCGCCCGCCGTGCCGTCCTGATCCCGTGCGGAGAAGAGCCGCCGACGACGCCGAAAGCCGACCTGCACCCGCTGAAAATCATGCTCTGCTGCTGGTGGGACACCAAGGGTATGATGTATTTCGAGCTGCTCCCGCAAGGCAGGACGGCCACCGCCTTCATCTACACCGATCAGCTCGAGAAACTAGCCGCCGCCATCCGAGAAAAGCGTCTCCGACGGGCCTCGGTCCACCTGCAGCACAACAACGCGCGCCCCCACGTGGCGAAGGAGACCCAACAGAAGTTGGCGGCGCTCGGCTGGGAGACGGTTGCCCATCCGCCGTATTCCCCGGACCTCGCCCCCTCCGAGTACCACTTGTTCCGCCCGCTGAAGCACCATTTGGCCGGAAGAAAATTCACCAACTACGACAACCTCAAATCCGACATCGCGGACTTCTTCGAGTCCCAGCCACCGCAGTTCTGGGCGAAGGGCATCGGCGACCTGCCCAATCGATGGGCCACTGTTGTGGATAACTGGGGTGATTATATTGTTGATTAGACTTGTTTTGCAATAAAGTTGAAAAAAAATTTAAAAATGGTGAAGTTTTCAGACAAGAATTATTGGACAACCTGGTATATTACCTTTATATCGCATGTAACCTACACTTATATTACATGTAACATACACTTATATTACATGTAACATACACTGATATTTCATGTAACTTACTTAAAGCTGCAAGTTGAAGCTCGATGCTTTAAGGGTTGGAGCTGCAAGTTCCAGGCCACCGCTTCAGGTACGAATCAGCGAGCTTTAAGCTCTTCTGGACATCCTAGGAGCTCAAAGGTTGCTGCTTGATGATTGAAGCAGCAAGCTTGGATACCACAGCTTATACAAGAAGCAGTGGGCTTAGCCTTGCTCAAAAAATATTGTCGTCGCTCCTTCTAATCCTCCACACGATTAAAACGGATCATGAGGAGCGAGAGATCAACGACTCGGCCAGGGCGAGTGACCACTCTGTTGAAAGTCAATGCAATGGGCCTGCGTTCATGGCTAAGGTATGAGGCGGCCCGTATGCTGTGCAGGTTTGCAGAAGGTGTTCAGCATGGGCCCTCAGTTGCTGGAGATATTTGAATTATGTTACACTTATACTACATGTAATTTACTTGAGTAGAGATAATTCACATGTAACTTACATTGACGGAGATGTACTACAAGTATATTGTAATCGTCTCTTATGTTACAAGTATTATGTTTTCACCATCAAAAACATATTACGTGTGACATTTGGCCTGCGAGCGAGGGACCGATATATTTATTACATGTAACATACATCGGTCGAGATAATTTGCAAGTAATACATATTGGCCAATTTATATTACATGTATGTTAATTCGGGCCTTTTATTTTACATGTAATATGTTTTCATTTTTCTGAGTAGGTCGCTATCCTACAACACGTACGTCTGAAATGTGTGCGGCTCATCTGAATTCTTTTCAGAACATGCATTCAGAAAGGCTGAACTGAAATTTTCGCCGGCTTTAGTACGGGCCATAGGATCCAGTGTAGCAAGAACTCTAGCAGTTCAACTGCGAATGAATGGTAAAGTGAGCGGGCAATCTTGGACCACACCGAGCGAGAACAAGCATTGAGCGAGAAATGTGAAACGTTGATGGCTTCAAATGACTATCCAGCGACGCGCGTTACTAAGCGAAGTACTGAAAAGACAACGAACAGTAGTGGCAATTCATAGCGACAGTAAGCGACATTAAGCGACAGCGAGCGGAAATTGCTATAAAATTTCCGTATACTTTTCGGAGAAAAGATTAAAGGCAGCATACACGCTCGTAAGCATAGTCGAGATAACAGCATAGTTCGGTCCGCACGGCCCGTACTATGTCGTCAACGACGTTTGAAGCGCTGAAAACTGTCCGGGATGACAGTATTTGACAATGTTTGAGCAATCTTGCCTTCCACGCCCGTATTTTCACACCCCTTCGAGTAACAGAATGAGAATCGATGCTTGCGAAAACGTGTGATAATTGAGAGTGATAGCACTATCAAGTGGGAGTGCACGAGAGAAATAGCTTGGTTTATTTGAATATAACATGTCTACATACCTACTGACTCTCGTCCACTTTCGAGAATGCCGCTATACTTTGGCTGACCTCTTGAAATGGAGGATTTTATCAGTGCACAAACATGTTATACTCAAGTAAACCAAGCTATTTCTCTCCTGCACTCCCATTTGATAGTGCTATCACTCTCAATTATCACACGTTTTCACAAGTATCGATTCTCATTCTGTTACTCGAAGGGGTGTGAAAATACGGGCGTGGAAGGCAAGATTGCTCAAACATTGTCAAATATTGTCATCCTGGACAGTTTTCAGCGCTTAAAACGTCTTTGACGACATAGTACGGGCCGTGCGGACCTATCTATGCTGTTATCTCGAATATGCTTACGAGCGTGTATGCTGCCTTTAATGAAAGCTGTCGGAGCGATTCGGGGACGAAGGTATTGCCGCGTTCGTGTGTGCTGCTCTTCCGCAGCACGCTTGCTCCTAATGTCACCCGTTGATCTTACCCGTCTTGATCGATGGTGCGGCACGCGAACCTGAGCAGTCGTTTACACTTCCGCCGCCACGCGGCGCAGCGAAGTGCAATTCTATGATATCGATCGTGTTGCGCCGTGTGATCCATATTACAGAAATGCGCTATGCCGCGCCGCTTGGCGGCGAGAGTATAGTGCAAAACCAGTTGGGGCACTCTCAAGATTCGAATGACCAATGAATGATACCGCTTTCGGAAATAATTCCACTTTCATGGATTAATGAATCATTTCATTTTCTTGAGTGCCCCCCCCCCCTCAACTAGTCTTGCACCGAGAGTATAAACGACCCCTAACAAGGAGAGACAATTAGGCAAGGACTCAACCATGGTAAGTTTTTACAAGCCATCGGTGGTGTGCGACATTGGAACGAGTATAGGCGGCACCCAGGAGCAATTAGGTGAGCGGTTCAGATTAAGCAAGCTCACCGAATCCTCATTTTTCAGAGGGATCTCTGAAAGGCAGTTCGCGGGAGGAGTTTCGAAAAATGAGAAGATTCCACTTCGGGAGGTAAGTGTTCGCTAATGCCTAACTTATACTTCACTGCAGCGACAAAATCAGACTCGAAAGAGCTATGGCAAGCGGCAAAGCCTTCTTAATACACGATATCTGACGCCCTGCGTTTGTCGCTGCGGTGTAGTATGTTATGTTCTTCCACCACCGGTCTACACAGTTTTAGGGAAGTTCCGGTACTGGGCATCTGTCTGTGCGTGATTTTCGACTGTGCACTGATCGCTCTGGTCTGTGTTGCTCTCCATTTGGAGGACGACGACTTGAGGACTGAGGTAAGTGATGGAACCTTTTTAACCATTCAAAATCCGCTTCAACCTCGCATGGACTATGATAGACTTTTCAGGATACTGATGTGTTCGCAAGCTTTGAGGACATCCACCAGTCGATCCTTCGTGAGGCCTCCACTCAAACAACTCTCACTGAGAAAGATCGAGTAATCCGCGTCGAAAAGAGCGTCCAGACTGTGCCGCCCGACGAGAAGTCGTTTGAAGAAATCCAGGCCATAAAATTCGAACAGCAACGTCACAGCGAATGCTAGCGTCTTTCCAAATGACGCGTGGAGTATGTAAATAAATGGCTTAAAAAATGTTTAGTTGGATATTAGGTGCCTGATTTGAGAAATCGCTACGAGCCGGTTAATTTTTGAGGATGGTCTGAAAGTCGAGGAAATACGAGGGTAGTGGGAAAGTCCAGGTTGGAACGAATCAAACTCAAAAGTAGGCGATTTTGTCGGCTTCACAAAACATCCTATCCAAATCTCAATGAATCTTTTCCGGAAATTCGGGGGGAAATTGGCCAGGCAGCTATCAAATATCAAAGATCAGAAACAGTAGATAGGCAGAGTCAACGAAATCTTACCAAGAGAATGACTATGCCGGGTTGCCAGAACTACCCATGAAGACATGTCATACTCTTGAGAAAAGGAACAAACGAACCTCAGATTCGTCTTTTATGCCCCAGAACGAAGTTTGGGCCTAAAACTTTCCATTGACCCTCAAAATTGAATTGAACCTCAAACATCTGAAATAGTGCTACCCCCCCCCCCTCCCCGCGGGGTTTCAGGGCTGGGATTCATGAAAGGCAAACCACGGTTACGGCTGGGCTAGCGGAGGAAACCGGCATTCACAAAAATCCGGTTTGGTTACAGCTGGGCTACCATTGGGCTACGCGTAACCGCACCTCGGAGCTGCGGTTAGCAGCGGTTTTGCGGCTTAGTCGTCGAATCGGTAGTGTGTTGTATTAGTGCACAACACTGAGGCTCGAGGAAATACCGATCTGGTTGATCGCAAACGAGGGTTTTCTCAGATTATCTGAATACACTAAAGTTCCATTTTGTTGATATGAACCATGAGCACAATTTGTTCCAAAACCTTTTGCGAATACGCATAAAAACTTGATATCTTCGAGGCAAACTGAAAAACAGGAATGCCGTTCGTTATTGACTAACACAATATAGGCCCGCTAGACATAATGATAAAAATGAAAATTCTCACAATCATCAACTTCATCTGCAAGTTTTATGTATGTTGCCCATGACTAACTGCAATTTCTACGCCTGTCCTCCCTGCTCTCGCTCTCTTCTTTATTTTATCGCACATCGTTGTTCTTTTGGCCTCCACTTTTTGTTTCTAATTCATGTCTTCCGTGCGCTGAACATTTACCGATCAGCCACGGGCTCTTCGCTGGAGTTTCTCCATTTCGGCTCCGAATTCCCTCATTTTCAGAATTTTTTCTCAGCACTTTTCCTACACGTTTTCGTTATTTTTCTTTTAGAAACTTCTGTTTTTATTTCGAACTTCTGTTTTCCCTTGCATTTCGAGCTTTTTCCATATGATTTTCCTATGGAATCGTTTTAGTTTTCTCCTGTTGTGAGCGACAGTGAGCTTGGGTGAGAATGACAGACAGGAAAAAAACAAAAAAGGGATTTTCAGAGAAAAATGAAATGGAAAAAAACTCGGAGCTCAAACGACAAACGGAGAACTTGAAGTCAAAAACTCATTAAGAGGACGAAGATGATCCCTGCAGCAAAACCTAAGCCATGTGAAACACACAAAAAAATCAGAGGGGCGTTTCGAAAAAAAAACACGTTGAAAAGGCTAGTAATGCGAGAAAAAATCTAAATTGGAGACTAAAATTTCATCAGCAGGTTTGCGGCTAATCGTCAGCAAGCAGCACCACTTCATGTTCTTTTGAAAAACCAAAGAGGATCTGTTGAAAAAAAAAGAAAAAACGAAAATCTTAAAAATGAAGAAAAAACATCTTCAAGTTGAGGAAAATTCCTTAAAATGCCTGCGATCCATTGAAGAAGGTAAAGCACAAGGGAAACAAAAATTGGAATTCAAAAAACAGGCAAAATTAACAATCATGTGCAATAAAAACAGTGACGGGTTTGGGGGAATTCCGACCCGAGTGCCAATATTGATTTTCTCCAATCGAGATTTTCGGCGTCAATAGAGTGGCAAGTACGTGGCCGCGGACTGGTTAGCCACCCATCCGCGATGGGGCGGTTGTGAATGCCGGTTCGCGGTTTGGGCACCGCTGGGGTTGCTGCCCTAACCGAACCCAAACCTAGCCGGTTGCGTTCATGAATCCCAGCCCAGAAGTCACAAATTGGTACTATCCCACACGGGGGGTAAAATGAATCCTACAATCCCAGAATCCCAAAAATCGTACAAGTAAAATTAATCACCGATCGGTAAGGCATCCGTCATAGTCGGTGGATCTACTGAGTCCCACCGGGTCGATACGCACCGAATTCGTGGAAGAGACGGGTGCAAAAAAATCGACCCACTGAGTCCGACTGCGGCCGTCTGGTACCCACCGCAATCCCCCCGGTCGATACTGATGCTTCTCATGCGTACAAGGGCGGGGTCAATGCACCGATTGAGTCCGACTGAGTCCCACCGAAACCATCCTCACCCCACCTGGTCGATATAGGTGTTTCTCACGTGATTTGGGTGCATTTTCTTGGGCGGACTGCGACCTGCCGAGTTCCGCCGCATTCCAACTCTCGTCGTCTTCGCTCTGCCCCACCTAGTGCTGCCGCTGACTATCGATTGCTTGTTTCGCAGAGGAACTGGGTGGCCCTGGGGGCAACCGGACTCAGTCGGTTGCAGAACTCGAACGCTAACGTCGGACAGGGAACGAAATTCTTATGCCGTAAAATAGCGTGTTTTCGTAAGTCGATTGCGTCCAACACTACTCATTCTACGACATCATTGAAACATGTACAACCATGTTCTTCTAATTTGCCTGTACATACCGAAACTCAACCTAAATTGGAAATGCTTCGTTACTTTAATCTTCTTATATGTACATTACCATGTGACTTACGTTTTCTTCTAGATTAAAACAAGGAAGTCCAGGAATGAGTTCCCCGAGGTAGCAAAAATTTCAATGATGTCGTAGAGTGAGTAGTGTTGGACGCAATTGACACACCAAAACACGCTATTTTACGGCATGAGAATCTCGTCCCCTGTCCGACGTTAGCGTTTGAGTGGTTGCAGACGGTCGAGGATGGTTTTTCCGCTCCGGACTCAGTCGGACTCGGCAGGTTTTTCGACGAAGTCCGACGGGGGCCTAATGCCGATCTGTGTGTACGTTTCTGCACAAGTTCATAATTTGCCACCGGCCCAAAATTCTCACGGAAGTGTAATGGTTTTGATTTCAAGAGTTTTTCATGTTTGCTGCCTGAAACAGTGACATTTTGAAAAGCGGTAGGGCTGTTTTCTTACATCATAGTCCGTGTAGAGCCTCAGGGCTGTAGTAAACCCCCTAAAAATAAAGGTGAGATGATCTTAAACGATCGTATGAAGAAATGTTGGGATGATCTGTAAGATTATCTTGATGATATGGTGAAGGATATGAATCTCATCTGTAGCCGCATCATTCAGATGATGAACATTTTTAAGATGATGCTAATTTCATCAGGTTAGCTGAACTTCTACAGATCAGCTGGACAGTGAAAAGCGAGAGAGCATGCATTTCCAGAGAAGCTCGTCTTATCTTTAAGAGTAACCCCGGAGCGCCTCTTATTCTTCAGATGAATTACCAGTTATCATTATCAGCTATCACAAAACAACAAACATCTCATTTCATTCATTGAGAAAGAAAGCATGGAGTTGGTCGTTGAGAGTGACCACCTACATAATGAGGGCCGTTTTTTCTTATTCTCACAGGTATAATCATGTGTTATCATATCATGAATATGCGAGGACGACCGCTTTAGAGCGAATCACCGCTAATGAAATGAATACGGGCCTAAGTTCAGCGACGAGCTGCGACTGATAGCGATAATTATGAATCAATACGAAATTAAGATCATCTGAAACTGGTCTGGAAGAATATCAGATCATCTTATCGAAATAATATCAGATCATCTGATAGGGGTGGTTTACTACAGCCCTCAACTACTGGCTCCTCAATGAGGACGGTGCCTGAATGAAAACACACCGCTCTCCATCTCTTTCATACCCTACCCTTTATCAATTGGCTATCATCAATTTTGTTTACCGTGAGAATTTTGTGCCGTTGGCAATTTATAATCGTCTCGTTTCTGCAAGGGTGTCCATTTGGAGTCACCCCCCGTCTAGGATAGAGCCCACAAGTTTTTGCCCTAACTTACTCAGACAATAGGTGCGGACTGACCGCTGGCAATCAAAGCCTCTGCGGGTGGAACGCCAGCAAGTTGCGGGCGGATCGCTGGCTACTGGCGGGCGGATCGCTGGTTACTGGCGGGCGGATCGCTGGCTAATGGCGGGTGGATGGGGGGGGTGGTGGGGAGCTGCCCGTCAAAAGCCAGCGATCCGCCCGCACCTACTGTCTGAGTAGCTTAAAGGCAGCAGACACGCTCAAAAATGGTATCGATTTTATGACACAAATCAAAGGTTTGGAGCTGGTTGTTTCGGGAACTGACGAAAAAACGAACAAAAGCTGTGTGAAAATAAAGGAATAACGGTTATTCTGTTATCAGGTGAAAATGGACGAGTTTTACGGCGCACGGTTGAAACAGCGTATATTAGCCACAAAACGGTTGAGATAGAGAAGCCGGTATACTCCTACAGACTATACTGAAACGTTAACCTCGTTGGAAGCATCAAAAACCAGCCAAAGAGACCGTATTAGTACTATCAATCTGAACGAATTTGTATTTTGGGGCGGGGTTGCAGAAATTTTTCGATTTGCATCGCTGAAATTTAGTAGTTTTGACTCGTTTTTGACGCTTCCAACGGCATGAGCAGTCTACTAGGAGCCATGCGACTTCAGAAACGTTATCTCAACAACTTGACACACTTCAATGTCACAAACTGCGTTTCATTCTTGTTTACAGAACCCCATCGTGTCCATCTGGGCAAAATGACGGGTTAATAAATGCTCTCAGCGACCTGGTAACATGCGAACATCCTTCTGTTATCACTGGAGATTTCAACTACCCTGATTTTGATTGGGATAATCTGGAAAACCCGATGACATCATTATCTGCTTCTTTTGCAAGCTTTATAAACTCACATGACCTAAAACAATACGTTACTTTGCCGACACGAGGGAACAATATCCTAGATTTGGTATTAGCAAATGACGAAAAACTGGTGAAAAATATATTACCCTCAATCCACCTGTGGGTTCTAGTGATCATAACAGCCTTGCTTTTCATTTATCATGTTCTTCTCCCGAGTCGGAAGTGACGTGGTATCGGTACTTCAGAGGCTGCGATGTTGGTGGAGTTTCAGACTACCTCCTATCTGTAGATTGGAGACAGTCTTTCGAAACAGTGCAAACAATCAATGCTAAATATGAGATGCTTTTAGATATATTACATCACAGCATAGACTTATTCGTCCCTATGAAACGAGTTTGTGCCACTCGATCCTTTCTTCCGTCTTATCTTCAAAATATGATAGACCATAGAAGTTGTTTATTTAGGGTAGCTATCACCACGAAACTTGATAGTGATTGGGAAAAATTTCATGCCTATTCGAGTAAATTCAATAATCGACTCAAAAAGTACAACAAAAGCGTTGAGAAAAAAATTATTGAAAGTAACAACAAGAGAGGCTTTTATAAATTTCTAAAAAAGAGACTCAAACCTACAACCACGATTCCCAGCCTGAAAAAAGGAGAGGAAGTGGCAACTTTAGATCAGGATAAGGCAGATCTATTAGCAGATAAATTCGGGGAGGTGTATAGTGCGAGTGATACTATTTTACCAGCGTTTGATCCTGGGGTCGTATTCGCCAATAACCCGCCGGGTACCCGCCGGGTAGTCGAAGGGTAAATGAGGTGAAATTTCAGTACAAAACGCGCGCTCCACGGCCACCTCTCGCCTCCCTTGGCTTCCCTCGCGACCGCCGGAATTTTTCGAATCGCATAGCTGAAGAATGACCGCTTTGCGATGGAATCTTTATCTTTTTGCAGTGATATCGATACGTAACACAGTTTGCATTTCCATCTTACATGGTGTAAGATGGGTTGATCTGCTCCTCTGCCGCGCGCGGTATCATCCCTTCCGCTTCCCTTCGACTACCCTCGGCGGGTTGTTGGCGAATACGACCCCTGAAGTTAACTTTGAAATGAACACTTTTCCATGGTTTGATGGAATTATGGTATATGAGCTTCTCAATAAATTACCCTGATCATCTTCATTAACTCCAGATTATGTGCCGGCTGTTTTTCTACAAAGTATTGGGCATATCATTGCTGAGCCTATTGCGTATCTGTTCAATCATTCATTGTGTTATTCGGAAATTCCGTTAAGGTGGAAGCATTCTTTCGTAACTCCCCTGCTGAAAAAAGAGCCTGCCAGTTTGGCAGGAAATTATAGGCCAGTGAGTATAACCTCCTACTTGTGTAGAATTTTCGAAAAGGTATCGAAAAAACATATAATGTCACATTTGGTGAGAAACTATCATCCCTCCGAATCAGCACGGATTCATGCCTGGTAAATCTGTGGAATCAAGTCTTTTCGAATGTGTCAATGACTGGACTGAGTACACGGATGCTAAGAAGGGCTGTGATGTAGTATATTTTGATTTCGCCAAGGCGTTTGATCGGGTAGATCATGTTAAATTGATTCACAAAATCACTAAACTGAAATTTCATCCCCTGGTTATAGCGTGGTTGAAGGGTTACCTCGAAAAACGAAGTTTTCAGGTGAGAATAGGTTCTTGCTTCTCAACGGTCAGAGAAGCTAGCAGCGGAGTGCCACAGGGCGGAGTACTGTCTCCAATCCTATTTGCATTGTACACTGCCGAGCTCCGTACTATATTAGAGAGATGCGGAGTTAAATGCAAACAATTTGCAGATGATGTTAAGATTTATAGAATAATAGAAAGCTTTTCTGACCATATTGAGATGCAAACCGCTTTAGACCAGATTTACAACTGGTCACTCAGTTGGGAGCTATCTTTAGCCCCTGAAAAGACGATTTATATGAGAATTGGAGTTCCAAGCTTTCCAAGTTTATAAACTTGATGATCAAGCTTTGAATTCAGTGGATTCGGTTAGAGACCTAGGATTTCATTATGATAATAAACTGGATTTTATGAATCATTATAAGCATCTGAGTAACAAGGCTTTTTCGCGCACTTTCCTTATCTTTAAAGCGCTCTCAACGTGTGAAAAAGATGTTCTTGTTAGAGCCTATAAAACTTACATTAGGCCAATCATGGAGAGTGGGTCATCGGTTTTTTCTCCACATAAAAAGAAAGACATTTCGTTGCTAGAGAGAACCCAAGAGAATTTCACACGCAAATTATTTGCAAGGGCTTTCCAGTTGCCTTACAGTAGCATACCCAATTCGAAGAACCGGAACAGGGAGTTGTTACTGCACACATTAGAATCTCGGCGGAAGGTTTGTGATGTCTTCACTGTCGCTAAAATGTTATCAGGTATCATGAGAGTAGATGTTTCTAAATTTTACCGTATAGTTCATTCTAGAACCAGAGGTGGTACAGAGAAAATTTCATATGCGATCCCAAAAAGTACCCTAAGTTCCTGCTCGTTTACTTGTAGGGCTGGGTCGCTTTTTGTTTCTTTTAGAGAAGGCGTATCTGCCGTTCGTTCCGGTGTGAGATCATTTAAACGTATTGCTCGAAAAAAGTTACTGTGTTTTTAGCAGTAGGCTCGGTGGCGGGTTGGAGCTCATTATGTATCAGTGATTCATATTTGCGCTCAATCTGTGGGTTACTAATGCACTGTGTTTCTAACGTTTGCCTTATGCATCGTATTTCATAAATAAATAAATAAATAAACTTTTTCGAGCGTGTCTGCTGCCTTCAAAGGTGGGATTCTCGGGGCGCTGAGCACTAATATGAGGTTCGTTTACAGTTTTTTTATGCGGAAGATTACGTTAGATTACGGTAAGTATGTCATTTAGCTACTGTGACCTTCCATAATTGACTTCCACCCAGAGAACCCTGTCGAACAGTCTCCCTTCATGCAAAAAATAGTCATGATGTTTTTTAAGACAAACAGTTGACAGCGGTATCCATATGAGAGGTCATTTGCAAATTTTCACTTGAATGTGCAGTTTTTTGGACCAAACAGTATTGGCAAGTAGAAAGAGCGGAGAAAATATTTTTTTTCATAGATATAACGGCTGTGGCGTCATTTGCGCGCTAATTTTCCCGCTCGGAGGACAGTAGGACCGACAAAGTAATTTGTTTAGCAGAATTTTCGTTTCTTTGTTTTGCCCCTCTGAATGGTTGTTCTTCTAACCTCTGACATTTACGCTGATGAACTGCACTGGAAATACCTCGTGCAGTTGTTGAACTCAGAAAAAAAAAACGTGGAAAAAGTTTGCTGGTAGAGGGGATGGAACCCGGCAGACGCTACCTGGTAACCCGCGCTTTGGACCATTGGACCAACTTGGCCCGGCGGAGATAGGTCGCTTGCCAGTTTCGCTGTTTCGGCCTCACATCATGAAACTTTTCTCCTCCTATTACTTGGGCAACTAGCAGAGGGTTTTTACAACTACCTGGAAGGCTGTCCATCAGAAATACATGGCTGTATGCGCAGTTCTGGCAGCCGCTTTGGTTACACACTTGTACTCAGGCGATTATCGGCCCCGAGCCGCCTGACAGTTCGGCTCGTTTTTCCAATCTGCGAGTCGGTTCCTGTTGCTGTCCGGGCCACTACTGTTGCTTTTCGGGCCACTGCTGTTGCTGTCCGGGCTATTCCGGTTGGCCCGAACAGCAACAGCAGTAGCCCGGAGATTGGGAGAACGAGCCGAACTGTCAGGCGGCTCCGATTCCTATTCGTTGCGGCTCGGGGCCGAGAATCGCCTGAGTAGGTTGAGCAATACAACTTTTGTCACTACATATATGAGGTGTTTTCCGAGTTTTACTCGCTTCTGCTGGTTTTTTTTTTCAGGCTAATCGTGTGTTTAAAGGCAGTGTCCACGATGAATCTCGTTTTCGAGGTTTGAGTGTGAAACACTAAGCTGGCAGATGCTGGAGTCGAAGAAAGCAGCGAAAACGGGCCAGAAATTGATCAAAACGGCTTTGAAAGTTCTCCCAGTACGCATGCTTATCCCAGTGCACCCCATTCGGACAAGCTTGTGGCGCCGCGCACGTTTTCGTTGGCGAAATGCCAAACAACTCTGCCGCGTCTAGCCTAATCGATCCGCGCACATTTCGCGATTAGCGCGCGCTTGCGGAAACTAGCAGGGCCCGCAAGCTCGTTCATGCCCTGAACGTTAGAGAACCTAATTTTATTTCATTCTGAACGTTTTTCTTTGCTTTTTCTTCACTATTAGTAAGCTCACGACCGAAAACTCCGTTTTTGGGTCGAACTCGAGTGTGGTATTCATAGTGATCATCTGATTTCTGATTTTTTTTAGATTTTCCAGACTCTAGTGAAGGCGACGACGGCGAAAAGTTAGCCTGAAAAAAGGTTACTATTTTCTACACGGCTTCATTTGTACACTCTATTAATTAGTCGATTATAAGTTTCAAATGTTAGTGTTTTGCCAACGTGGTTAACGTTCAATGTTTCCAACATGTTTCTGACACGTTAGTTGAGTTTTACCCAGCAGATAACTGCTGGAAAATATTATAGTAGCAACATGTCAAAACAGAAAATCTGGTACGATCGTGTTGAAACACTAACAATTCTCGGCGGTGGCAAAACACTAATCTTCAGAACTCACAAACGAGTCTAATCAATATAACAAGTTAAAAATTGAAAAATCCGATTCCGGTCCGGAGGATCCTATCGAGCTTCCGAGTTTGTGAAAAATCAAAAATCTTAGTTCGAAAATTGTTTTTCATTCGAATTTTTCTCGTGATTTATCTGACTGTTCGATATTGCAAAATCACCAAAACCCTAATTCTTTGTCTAATCTATCCTTGCTTTGTATGGAATCTTTCGAACAATTTCAACATACGGCTTTCCCCGGCTCAGGCAATCTTCATCTGTGATACCCTAATAAATTACCGACTGGCTGTCACCCCATCCATCCAACCGGCCGGTCCCCTCAGGCGATGCCCGGCAACGCAACCGGCAGCCAGCCGGCCGGCTCGACAACGACGACGAGCTAAATCCCTCATTACTCGTCCTTCCTCTCCACTACCTACTGAATCATTCATGGCGTTCTAGTTTGGACGTCGTCCGCTGGCGCTCTCCCCCTCAGGCTATGCTCCCTCCGTGATTCGCCTCTTCTCCCTCCACATCCACCACTCCTCCATCCTCATCCATCTGCCAGTCTGCTCCGTCCGCTGACTATGTCTTCCGTCATCGATCCACACCTTCCGCTCCTACTGTATCGCATGTCTACCTCTATGTACCTCTCGACGGGTGTCGTCTATACACCATTACCGTGTTGTCTCGTCGTGTACTTTCTGGAATCTGAAAATATCCACTCACTGGGTGGGGAAATCTCAACGACCACGCCTGATGACGTTGGAAAGCGCTAGCAACAAGTCCTTCTTTTGGCATTTTGCACACCAAATCAATAACATTTTGATGAAAACTACACTTTTTCTTATCTAGAACCTCCTTATAAAGTATGTCCGAATAAGACTGTCCACCCACGCGGCCACCGTGTGTGTCGAGCGGCTGTGCGAAGGCATTTTTTCGGACGAGCTTTCCCAGGGGCTACAAACAGCTGGCTGCGATATTACTCATATATTCGTCTAATATTCCTGCCGATCGATATACAGGCCCAAAAAATGCCCCCGTGGTGGCCGCTAGACACGCACGCCAACAGCGTGGGTGGCCAATATCTTTCGGACCGACTTCACACTGGCTGGAAAATCGTGGTGCGCAATTTCAGAGTATCTACTAAACTTAGGACCCGATCCGGGTATTCTCAAATGCCCGTTCGGATAAGGGATGAGCGGGATTCCTACTTCCGATGGTTTAGAGCCTTCCGATTTCGTGGAAATGCGGAAGAAGTCGGAAATATCTACAAGATTAAAATTTTTTTACACTTTTCCTTGTCAATTAATCCCTAGGATGTTATTCCGGGCGCTATTTTCGAATTACAGGTCCGTCTTCACTTTTCCCAAAGCCAGCGTTGATTGTATGTACTTAAAAATTATTCACTGTAGAAGGATAAGCCCAAGTTTCTAGGCACGGTCACCAGGGGCGTCATGCATGAACGCTACGAAGAAGATCAGGGAGCCGCTCAGCGTCCTATGCGCCCAGCGTCGGGCCACGGGACGGCCGCGAAGTGCATGGCGTGAATTGGTGTGTCGCAGACGTAAATGCACCTTCTACAGGATACTACGCCTCACGGGATTTTTTTGTCGCCTCAGTCGCTTTCTGAAATTTTTTGTCATCCCGTGCATCTCAATAGCTGATAGCATACGCGACCGGGATGACAGGATAGTCGCGCGTAGAGTTTGCAGTGGAAAGTGTATTTACGTCCGCGACACACTAATTTACGCCATGCACTTCGTGGCCGCCCCGTGGCCCGACGCTACGCGCATAGGACGCGGAGCGGCTCTTCCCATTTTTCGCAGCGTTCATGCATGCCGCGCCAGGGGAGGGTTACGAATTTCCGATTCCGGTTGGTTATTGGCGTTCCGATTTCCGAATTTTGATTTCCGAAACTGAGAAGGTCCTTCCGATTCCCGAAAATAAGAAAAAAATTTCGCTGCTCCTTGGTTCGGACGATTCGGAATTTTCTCGATTCAAAATCAGAATCGCTGAAAAAAACGCCAAATCCGATTCAACCCGATATCCATAAATCCCATAAAACAACCATTTTTCCAGATCAGCCCGAAATCCAATTACTGGAAAATTTTAGCCAATGTATAGTGACTAGTACACCGTCGCGCGGCATCGCACTATCGCCGCGTCGCGACCTTGCGCGACGCTGAATTGCGGTCACCACGTCGTCATCTCTGCATTGCAATGCCGTCTGCGTTTCGCAAGAAATGCGGTCTCGTGGCGTATTGCGTTATTTGTGCGTAGCGCCGTGTTCGCGACATTATGGTAGATACTTCGAACTAGCGCCGGTTTGACGTTTTTTTTGTCCAAGAAATGGTTCCGGAAAATTTTTAAACTTGGGTGTTGTACAGGGAAGAGCGAAATTCTTTGCTTCGCGTTAAAACTTTGATTTTTGCGCGTTATTCGGCTTTCTGAAAGCGCACAAAGCGCTGCGAAGCGCGAGAAAATTGAGTCTACCAGTTTAAAAATTATCCGCGGCTCGCTTCGCGAAAACCGCACTTTCGGGGTGCAATCGCAGTGCGACGCGATCGTGCGCACATTGATGAGATCGAGACATCGATTCGCAGAACTACGCGATTCCAGCACTTTTTGGGACAATTGTGTCCGAACGTGCTGCGACCTATTCGTGCGACGCGACCAGATCGATGTGAGAAGTTTCCATCCGCCTCGGACTGCCATCGTACTCCGAAAAAGGCTTAAAGTCTCAATAACAGTCGTTTGGGAGTCACCTTGTATCATCGAGGCAACTAGTTTGGAATCGAGCTGGCCTCATTATGCCGTAATTGTCGCTCGACGAAGTAACAATGTGGGGCGTCCTGACTTTTAAGTCGCCTCACAGTTTCACATGGTGGGGCGAAAAAAATTTGGCCATAATGAGGCGACCTCGTTCGAGACTTGTTGACTCGACTCGATGTTACAAGGCGACTCCGAAACGAGGGTCAGAATGCCTGTTAACCTTTGAAGTGTTTTTCGGGTTTTACTTTTGCTTTTTCTAGATTCAGGATTTTATTGTTATTTCTCTGCGTTGTGATATGGAATGATTATCGCAGTCAACTTTTGATAATTTTTCTGGGGTTGCTCTTGTTTACTATACGTTCAATCTCTTCGAAATCAGCGAAACTTCCCTTTGAAAATTGTTTATTTCTGGAGAAAGGAATGGATTTTCGAGCAGATGATGGAATTCCTGAGAACTATTTAGAATTTCAAAAATGATATTCGCCAATATCGGAGCAGCATTGGACATTTTGTAGGGCAAAGCGGGACATCTGTCACCTGAAAGCGAGTAGCTGTTGATTGAATTCACAGCACGTATGGGGCAAAGAAGCAGATCGGCTGGCAGACATGGCGCGCGCGATGGAGAACCACCGTTTTCACGTCGTCGCTGGGGCGCGTTCGCCGTTGGCGACGCCGAAAAAAAAAACTAGGCGTTCGGTTAACGCGTCCCAAAGGCGACGTGAACGCAGCGGTTTTTTGTCGCGCGCGTTACTTGTGCCAGCCGAAACGCTCGGGTGGTAGCGGTATTGTACTCCTTGTTTTTGCGTTTCGGGTGGTGGGTTAACCCCCGCGCTGCGTCGGGAAACGGAGGGGGAGCGAAGCGCGTGATGGGACGCAGCGCGGGGGTTAACCCACCACCCGAAATACACCTTTTCCCCACCCGCACTGTGAATTCGATCAACATTCCTAGAGCGAACGTTACTGGAGCTAAAATAAAGAATTGCGGAAAAAACCCTGACATTTTCAGAAAGTTCAGAAAGTTTCGGAGCAAATCTGACGTTTGTTTGTCTAGCAGAGCATAGCTTTTGTGGAGATGAGTGTGACTTTTTGGTGGAGTTCATTTTTCGGAGATTTGATAAAGGATTTTTTCGAGACAAAACTGACTCTATTTTGTAAAATTAAAATATTCTAGAGCTGGAAATGAGCTTTTCGGATACTTCAAAGATCAGCATTTTTTTGAACTAAAATTATTAGTTAGTGTGGCGAAAATCTTATTTTTTCCTGCGGAATCGAACATTTCCGGAGCCAAATAGGAGTTCGTTACTGAAATGTTTCATCACCAAATCTAGATTGAATACTTTTGCACCATTATTGAGCATTTATCCTAGAGAATCGAGAGACTACATTAGGCAAAACGGAATTTTCCGAGAGAACTAGGTTGCCTTTGAAGGATTTTCAGACAATGGGAAGCGTGAGCTGGGACAAATTCTCTCAGTGGTAATTGAGCTTTTGTCAGTCTCCGTTCCACCCCCGGTGAGTTTGGAAGATCCTGCAGTTGGTCTTGAAGCTGCCGTGGTTGGCTGCAAGAAGCGGCTGATCGACGCGTCACGCAAATTGAGACATGAACTTGGCCCAAGTGCGACCGTCCGTTCACGCGTTCGGCGTGCGTGTCCAGTGGCCCTCGTAAATGTAACTTTGAAGCTCGCAAATCGAATAGCAGGAATATTAGACGAATAGTTCATGATATTCCAGTCAGCTGTCTGCAGTTGTGGGTAAGTTTGTCCAAAAAAGTGTGTTCGCCACGGTAGCTCAACACGCAAGCCGACCCCGTGTGCGGACAGACTTTACGTGGCATCATGGTAGGTTCTCTGAATCAGTGCCTGATATTTCCATTCCGAAGACTGTATAGAATTTGCAATACTTCATTGTATTATAATAATCATTATAATAATAATAGATTCTTCTCGATAACAATGACCGAACTAGTCACCAATACATTATACATTCGGACAATCAATAAATCAGCATATCAATTAATAACTATATATGTACACTGAAAATACCCTGACACACGAAGAGAGAGAGCCTTTATGAGAGAATTATTGGAGGGAGATCGCCATCATCAGTCATCTGATGCGCATTGAGATCATCTGCTGAGTACTTGAAAGAGAAGTGAAGTGGAGGAATGGCGGCATTTCACTCTTACTATTAGTCACAGAATCAATCAATCAATAAATATGTACTACACACACCTCTGTAGAGCTACCGTAACAACCGTACCGTAATCTGTGAATCATTAGAACTTGAGTTCCTGCGAGAGCGTGGCGGGACCACCGGTGTGTTGATTCTGATCGAAGTAGCCGGGCAGAGTGGGGAACGGCGGCGGACATTTGGCACCGGCCACGGCCACCGCCGCCTGTTGCATCAGGCGTGGCGCCTGAGGCGCCCCGTTTCGGCAGCGGAATTGTGACCTGAAATCTCTGTAGAGGAATAGACTGGATGTCGATGGCAACGGATATGAGATGGAAAAACATGTTGGGAAAATTGGCCAGAGAAAATTTTTCCGTTGGCGGTTGGTAAAAAAACCTGAAACCTCGGCACTCATTCATAAGATCTATCATGATGTCGCGCTACCGGAAACAGTTTGCGCGATGCTAGATTGGCGTCATACCTTGCGCATTTCTAGATTCCAATGCGATCGCACCCCGCAACGCTAATTACGTCTTGGTAGGTTTCCTGAATCAGTGCGGAGACAGTCTCTTCATGAATGCTTCAGAGCTGAGTGTATTGAGGTCAAAATTTTAAAAAGGCCTTCGATTATTGCTCTAGCATACGACGTAAGAAAGAATTTAATTTGTGTTTCTTTCTTGATATTTGAGTATATCAAAAAATCTTATCTACAACTTCCGCCGAAAATTACGGATTCTTCTACAACAGGCTCCCTAGAGATCGAAAAACTCCATGGGTAGTGTCTCAGGCGATTATCGGCCCCGAGCCGCCTGACAGTTCGGCTCGTGTTCCCAATCTGCGAGTGGGCTACTGTTGCTGTCCGGGCTACACCGATTCGACAGAACAGCAACAACAGTGGCCCGCAGATTGGGAGAACGAGCCGAACTGCCAGGCGGCTCCGATTCCTGTTCGGGGCGGCTCGGGGCCAAGAATCGCCTCAGGTTTTTAATGAAATTATCGCTTTGACAATTTTTTCGAAAATCTGCTCGAATACATCGAATGAATACGGAGCAAAAATTTTTGACAGGAAATTAAAGTATTGAAGTCTCGTTGTTTCTCTGCTCGCTCCCCACAACACAGTAAATTTGGCTCCGAAACAGAGGACAGATTTCAATTTCTCGAGGCTCTTTGGTTAGGAGCTTTTTGGTAATCACGAACGAAAAACCGAAAAAAAAATTGCAATGTCGTTTCCGTTCCCTAAAAAAAAAATCATCTCTAAAAGTTGCTGAAAAATAATAACCTAGAATAAGGCGTAAAAATTTCGGACATTTCCAAAAATTGAGGGGGGGGGACGTCGTTCCTCCGATGTACAGGGCAATGGTCTGCTTGACCCTGCTTGTTGCGGTGGGTATGCACTTGCCCTAATGCTTTCATAAAATGTCGTTTATACTTCTTCTACCGACGAGCCGCCTGTCACATCGGCTCATTCCCCGTAGCTGCGGTTTCGCTTCTGTTGCTGTCCGGCCTCCTCCAGTTAGTCCCGGGTAGCAAGAACACTGGTCCGGAGATTGGGAGAAAGAGCCAAACAGGCAGGCGGCTCCGATTCCTGCTCGGTGCGACTCGGGACCAATAATTGTCTGAGTCGAGTAATTTTCGGGCAAAGCTTATGCCAAACTCTAAATTTGACATTGTCCCGGTATACGTACCGTAAGCTAGCCTAATTTTCCAAAAAAAAAACTTCATATGTTCGACTCTCCCACATAATTCAATTGGAATAGTAAAAAATTAGTTTTGATCAAACTCAACGGAAAATTTCGAATAAAAAAGGTCGGCATCCTTAAACCAAAAAACGGAGTACTGCCAAACCCCCATCCATCGATGATGGAAGTGCTTATCTTCGAGAAAAATTTTGTTTGCTGCGTGCGCGCTGGCTGGGTCTTTCAAAACCGGCAGGAAAATTGATGTATACTCCGCTTATAATACAGTGCACAAACTCTTGGTCCGCGACTGGTCCTCTACTGGCTCTCTAGTGCGGCAATCCACTTAAAACTTACTGCTTGAACGGAGTGGGTGAGTGGAGGCAGTGACGTATCGATTGCTTACGGGGTCACCGATGCATACCGGGGTCGACGGAGAACGCGTCAACTACAGTAGCAGAAGGTCAATAGAGGACCAGTGGCGGACCATGAGGCTGTGCATTTTGTTATAAGCAGAGTATAACATGGTGAAGGAATTTGAAGGGTCAGGATTTCTTTCGAGAAAAAAAACTGGAAATGTTACCTCTTCTGTTTTTGTCGTTGATTGCAGAACCATACCCGTACGACGTTCTTTTTCAAATCCAGTTTATCGGCAATGGCAGCGATTCGTTCACCACTCGGCCGCGGTTGTTGTCTGCAATTGCACAAATGATATATTTATCTTGGCAGTCTAGTGGACGGTAAGTATTGGGTTTCCGAAAAATGTAGTGCCGCAATAGCTCTTCAATTCTCGAATGTGCCGCGGCCGATCCGGCGCACTCGTGGAGCCACCGCGGGGGTTCTGTTTAAGAAAGCCATTGTGAAACTACCTAAAATAGTCCTCTAGAAGTCGTTTTTCAGGCGCGGCTATGCTTGTCCGTTTCCGCTTCTTGTCCGTGTTGGGCAGGATTCCTGAGATTTCCCCACAGCCGTCTTTTTGCTTGACTGCCTCTTCTGCCTGTAATTTCAGAGGTAAAGATTTCAGGGTGTACATTTTTGGATTCTGGGTAATCTTAAAAGCAAGTGAATACTGACCTTCTCGAGCCAACTGTGCAGGATTGGTTTCAACGCTACCATATTGTTATGTGATAGGGTTAAGGACTCAAACCGGCATATTGTCGATTGGGAAAGTGAGCCGACTCCAGGCATTTTCAGATGAGCTAGGGCTTTACCGACATCGGCCTGAAAAAGCGCTAGAATCATAAAAAAATCAAAAAAATAATTCAACGGAAGATTTTTAAAGTGTATACAAGAAAATTATTCGAAAGATTTCTCCATTCAAAAAAAATCCTAAAGGCTGAATATTTCAGTGGCTAAAATAAAAAAAAACAGATATCGAAAAAATTCTTCAGAAAATTATTTTCGCATCAACGAGAAGTATCCTATTGACTTGTAATGAGAAGAAATCGGTCTAAATTGAATGATTTCCTCGAATAGTGTTTGCAAAATCGGAATAGTGAAATACTAAGCGAAAAGTTGAAATATGCGATTGAGTTGAAAACAGATTTTCTACTCTATTTGGAAAAGTTGGTTCCAATAAGAATTTATTTCATGGACGGATTTTGGTAAAATTCGACACATTCAAAAATTTGATTCCATCGTTGACTTGAATTGCTCGCAACGTTTCTCCGGATGAGACTGTTCGCCCTCGCAGTCGGCGTGCGTGTCGAGCGGTGGTCACGGATTCATTTTCCAGACCTGTGGATTGATTAGTACGATTATAAGACCCATAGTGCATAATATCCCATTCAGCTGTTTGCAGTCGTGGGAAGATTCGTCCGTCTAATGCCGTTGCGATGACCGCTTGATACGCGCGCCGACCGCGTGGGCGGACAGTTTCATTTAGAAAAAGTTTACTTTCAGAATTTCATTGAATGCGTGGAAAAAACACTACTCAGTCTTTTTTCAACATGCATTACAACTCTTAGTTTTTTGTTGAATACTCGGTATACTTGAAAAATGAAAATGTTAGTTTTGGGTTATTTAGGGTTTGTCGAACATTCGGCCATTCTCAACCCACAATTTTTAGGGATATTCAGAAGGAACGTTCCTCGAGTGTTTTACCGAATATTCATTTGGATTGAATAGAAAGTGTACAAAAATCACTCGTTGATTAGAGATGTTTGCAACTGGGATTTCGAAAAAAAAAACTCATCATTTGGAATTTCAACGAGACTATATTCGAAAAACTCATACCGTTCTTCGAAAACAAATTCGATTTTTCAAAGAAATTTATTGACAGAACTTTCTAGAGACTGAAAAATTCAAATTTTTTCATTTAATTTTTTTCACAAATTATCAAATGAACCCTAAATTTCAATGAGGAAATAACTTGAAATCCCCGAGCATTCGAATTTTTTGATCCGGTCCGAAGTTTGGTGATAATAATGTTCTTATCGGAACGAAATTCCGGTCCGCAGTTGCGGACGACCGCTGTCGCAGCATGCAAAACGATGCTAATCGAACTGGGAAGAAAAGGTTAATCGTGCCGAGACCATGTGGTCCCAGCACAACTGGCATCGCAGTGTTTGTCCGCAACAGCATGCCGGAATTCCGTTCCGATAAGGACAGCATGCTCTACTTCGGTAGTCGAACCATTCGCGTGCGTGTGGGAAGCGAACAATAGAAACAGCAGGAAAGTAGAGGGGAATTGCAGAGAGCACCAGAGGCGCGCACACGCACGCGGAGGAACCAAGGGATTCTCGCCCCGAAATAGAGTGTAACACTATTTTGAGAAGATGGAACAAATTGATTGAACTATATTCATGCTTGGAAAAAATATTTCAATTTCGTTAGAAGGGTTAACTTTCCAGGTAACCCACCTGGGTAACTCCAAGTTTTATGCGCCTCTGCTTGAAGTGCTCAGCGAATCTTTCCAGTTCTCGTGGGTCGGTATCGATTTCTGAAACGCTTAATATTTGAATTTCGGCAAAAAGGGAATTTTCGAATTCAGCATACCTGCGGCAGGTGCAGCCAGAGGGTAGCGAGCGACTTGAGGTGGGATTGTTGAGGGGAAGGTGGATGCCATCGGGTACTGAGGGAAGTGAGAAGAGGCGCCGTAGTTCTGCATGGCCATCACCTTGAAGAATTGATATATTATTTTCCATAAAAAGTCATGATGATGATTAATGATGTCCTTCGTTTACCTGCTGAAGTGGGGTCATCTGCTCTTGTTCCGATGAGGTAGGTACTAAGACTGATGGATCAAAGCCTTCTGAAGTTGCCGGCAGACCGTGGTAGATGTTTGTTGGATCGTTTGTTGTGTTCATAAGGTAGTTACTGAAATGTGAATGACTACAGAGCAGTAAAAGTCCGAAATAAGTTGTATAATTTTTTCACAGCATATCCAAACAACTGCCACGCAATTGTCGGCCCCAAGCCGCCTGACATTTCGGCTCGTTCCCCCAATCTGCGAGTCGGCTTCTGTTGCTGTCCGGGCTCCTCCAGTTCGCCCGTACAGCAACAGCAGTGGCTCGGAGTTTCGTAGAATAAGCAGAACTGCCAGGCGGCTCCGATTCCTGTTCGATGCCGCTCGGGGCCGAGAATCACCTGAGTTAATAAGACTATCCTTAGCTAATCCAAGCAGACGAAGGAATGAGCTAAACTTTTAAGCCCGAGAAATCCGTAAATCAGAAGGCCAAAATCGTTGGAAGGAGTTGAAGGCTAATCAGAACTCCGCTGATCCTGGTAAATTTTTTTGGCGGCAGCTTCAGGCAGCCACCCATAATTGTGCACCTGGATAAATAAATAAATAAATAAGTAAATAAATGAATAATAAATAAATAAATAAATAAATAAATAAATAAAAACAAACGAATAAATAAATAAATAAATAAATAAATTAAATAATTAATAAATGAATACATGAATAAGTAAATAAGCGAATGAATAAATAAATAAATAAATGAGGAAAAAAATTAATTAAATAAATAATTGAGTGAATAAATCAAATAAATAATTAATTAACTAGAATTGGTGAATGAGCAAACAAGTTGAAAAAATAATAGGCACTGTATAAAAAAATAAAGGAAACTAGATGAACAGACAGAGGAAAAATTAGATAAATATAACGATGAATTCAAAAATAGATGATAGAAAAATTAAACGATTTGCATTAATTTTCGCAATTCTCTTTTTTTTCCATTTATCCATGTGGTTCATCGGTTTAGTGATAAAACTCGAGGTCTGACTGAATATTCAATCAAACTATTCAGATGACTCAACTATTCGATGATTCCATCATTTAACGGGGAATCCAAATCTTCACTGACACGAGTTTGGATATTTGGTTCAGTTTAGGCTCCACAGTATTCGGTTTTCGAAATAGTTGTGATACGAAGAATCAAAACTCAGTTCTGGAATATCCCTCCAGTTTCGGGTGACGAAGTTCGAATCATATTCGGCGACAAAAAATGTGTATAAACTGTTTACGAGATTCGTTTGAAGACTATTTATTCGGAAGTCTGAGCATTGAATGTTCAAGTAACCAGAGTTATACTCTAGTATTCATTCGAAAGCAACACAGTTTTAAAACTTATTTATTGATTCCGCAGAGAGGTTGGTCAGAAAAAAGCCTTATGAATTTTTTTTCCAAAAGAGGATGAATAGGCGGACTTGACACATCCGGATTTTAAGAAAACCTTATTTGGAAAAATTATTCAATTGGAAAACTGGAAAACTATAATTCTTCATACCTTAGGGTTCTCAGAGAAGAAAAACTGTTTATAGTAACATTGCAGTTCAGGCAAGTAGTAGGCTGCTAGGATAGAAATGAAATCCAATCCTCAAAGTTTATGTGAATGATTTTTCCGAAGGTGTGGTACACAAATTAGCACATATCAGCCTTTAGAATTAATACATACATAGTTAATAATAGTGACTCATACGGGAAGGATATCTGCAGAAACATGGGCCATTTATATTTGAGTATGCATTTCCGGGACCATTTCTTTGACGTAGAATTCGAATTTTTTTATTTCAAAGTTGCGTAACATTTCCCGAACGGAGCTAATTAACGTTTTCTTCATAGATTTCTATAGCCAAATGACAATATGCCTGCCGTAAACTAAGCATACAATACCGTCACTATCCAAGGGAAAAATTTGCGAAATGGGCAAAGTGGGCAACTAAAGCGTCTTTCGACCACAACTCGCCTCAAAAAGCTTCATTTTCAATTTCGAAAACGCCGAAATGTTCAGCATGTCGTGATCTAGTCGATCGTTGAAAATATTTTGCAAAATTCGAGAGCAACATTGTTTTTCAAGACGGAATACACTTCCATTTTGACCATGCTAGACACCGTGTACGGTTGTTTCTGGCCGAATGGGCTCGTTATCTTGTGATAGCATTATCAAATTGATAACTAACTCAATTAAAAAAAGCGTTTTCATAAGTGATTTCCAATGTTGTCTTATGTAGTTAGATAGATTGTGGCACGGTTAACATTTTAGTCCTTTCGGAATTGAAAACGGAGCACTTTGAGGTGTGTTGTGGTCGAAAGACGCTTTAATTGCCCACTTGGCCCATGTCGTCCATTTTTTCCCTTGTATAGCGGCGGTTTTGTATGTTCTGAAAAACCGAAAAAGGAACGTGCCCAGCAATCCGCAGAGCCACCCCGGAAAAAGCTGGAGCGAAAAGAATTCCGCGCGATAAAACTGCTCTGACTCAACACTTTAAGTGATAAAAAATGAGCAGTTTCTGAACAATCAAAAAAAGCGAGTGTGGCACGAGTTTAAACCTGTTACCTCATTTCTGACTACAGCGACCACTGTCACTGCGCCAGCAAGATTCGAGAAATTCACGTTAAGACGCGCGTATGAGAGATGCGCTAAAAACGCTCATAACTCAGTTTAGAGAGTTGCTCCGCAGCTAATATGTTGAATTTCGAATTCTACGTCAGAAATGGTCTTGGAAACATGGATTTCATTTGAAATGGCCGCCTTGCGCACATCTCCAATCCTTGTTAGAATTATGCTCTGGTTCGGAGCCGAATTTACTCTGTTCCTTCGCGTGCTTGTGCGAAGCGAGTGAGAAAGTGCGGGTGAAGGGGGCGCAGAATACGCCCGCAGACGCACGCGATGAACGGAAATAAATTTCACTCTGAAGCAGAGGATATGTAGTCTGTTTAAGGGATTTATGAAACCAAAAGTAACCAACATCTAACCTGAACATATCCTGCGGCCGCATTGTCAGTGGATTCGTGATGTTCACCTTGACGTCCATGTCGGCCAGGGCAACTTGAGCAGCTCGAGCTTGGAATAGTGGATCATCAAATGAGCCAAACAGGGAGTTGTTGAACTGAAAATGGTTAGATTTACAGTAAAGCCACACGAATCACAGCGTCTTCCATAGAAAACACAACATTTACTGGTTAGGGTGTATGTATGTAGTAGCGTGTGGTGTTCAGAAGTGCATCGTGACGCAAATGGACGCGCGTGCGTGCTTTGGGAGGAAAACATCTGCTCAGCCGCTACCGTAAATACACTACATCTGGATGGGATATTGAAGGACGACCATTGTGTAAGTTAATTAAGTAAGTATGAAAAACGCCGTATACTTTGTATGGCAACCAAAGCAGCTGCTGCTGTTGAGGAGCTGCCGGCTGTTCCTGAGAGCTTTTAGGAATTCGATATTGTAAAGAAAGGGCTGTCCATCAGTAAAGTTCTTTAGACAGTAATGGCGGGATGAACGCGGGTGAATGACGAGCGAATCTCGGCCGATGAAGAGTTGTAAGGCTGACTTCGGCCAATCTGAACTCGCCGTACCAAACGACGATGGCGGGCGAAAAATCTTAGGATGTTATTTAGACCTTATTTATATAGTCCGTGGCAAGCCTCCTAAAAAAAAACCTAAATCTTACCCGCGGCTGGCGCGGCGGTCGCGTACGCCGGCCCGCTAATCAAAAAACAAGCAGAGAGAAGAGCGCAGCTGATCACCTTACTATACAGCGAGCCGCCGGTGAGATTTAAACCGCCCGCGCCAGCCGCAGGTGAGATTTGATAGTTTTTCTTGAGGAGGCAAGCCGCGGACTTGACTGTAATCGACGGAATGAAAATGTTTCCCGATGACGCCTTCTCAGCCTGCCATGTAAACAACGAACCACGCAATATTGCGGACCAGAAATTCTTGGGCATTTGTATTGAATTCTGCGAATATTTTTCTCTTCTATCGCACAGTTATCGCAAAAACCTTCAATTATTCTATTTTCCTCTCATTGCCGCGATGCTCATACTATTTTCGTAACATTGTAGCAAATTCAACGTTGGAAAATAATCAGCTGGTGGTACTTGACTAAATTCTAATGGGTTAGGTACCGCAACGACAGAGCGCGCGGGGCGGCGTGCATGGCTGCTCGTTGTGGCTTTCCGCTGGATTTTTCTGTGACAACTGTTCCTCTTCAAGTGCATTAGGAAAGGTTCATTAGTAACAGTTGTCCTGCCATTTCCGCGGCCTTAATCTGGTGTATAACCAGGGCCCTGCCACGACGTCTTTGGAAGATTACTGTCCCGAAAGGATTGTAATAGTTAGAGCCCATACGAACAAGAGTGTCCGTCCATGCGGTCGGCGAGCGTGTCGGACTGGCATTGCGAAAGCACTTTTTGCACCTGTGAATCGATTAACAAGATTATCGAGCGAGTAGTAATAATATCCCAGACAGCTGTTTGCAGCTGTGGAAGGGCTCGCCCAAAAAATGCCCTTTCGAAGGCCGCTCAACACGCACGCCGACCGCGTTGGCGGGCAGTCTCATTCGGACAGACTTTACGCACTCTGAGTTGCAAATGTTCACGGTTTAGCAAGTTTTCGATTCAACTGGCGCTGTGCGACGTCGTGGTAGGTTTTCTAAATCTGACCCCCTACTTTTCCAGAAGCAGCTCATTGTTAATATTTATGAATTTTTAATTGTGTGTAGATAACAACTAGCGGGCTATTATACAAATATTTTATGGGAAAATTTCCATGCTGCAGCGTGGAAAAACACTGTTGTATATCAATTATTAACATAGATACTGTGCTTATCTGGGCCCAGTTCGGGTCCACAATTGCGTCCTGACACGCTTTGCGGCCGCACGCTCCCGAGTCATAAGAGCTTCCAGCGCCGCAACCGTCGATCTGCTGACTCTAGGTGGGTTTCGGAAACTGGAAACAAAGAAAAATTAGAGAAAATTGTACAAAAAAGCCACATCGAGTCGGCTTTGGCACTGGAAACCCGGTTGACTCGAGCGCGTGCGGCCGCAAAGCGTGTCGAGAAGCAATTGCGGACCGGAATTTAGCCCAGATAAGCACAGTAAATTCCTAGAATTTCGGAAATGCAATGCACATATTTTTGCTATAAACTGAATATGTAGGTGGTATGTATTTGAATGTAAATAGACAACAACTAGAGATCGAAGTTTCCATAAAAACTGAATTTTAGGCACAATTAATTAGCCAGAGTTTTGAAAATGCTGTGAAATTGAGATACTTGAAATATTATGATTTAGACTCATTGAGCGCAAGAAAAAATCAGGGAAACATACAGATTTTGGGCCGTGCTCATACTTACGTCTTGTGTTGTCGCGACAATGCAGGTAAAGTCTGTCCGCCCACACGGTCGGCGCGCGTGTTGAGTGATAGTCGCGAACACATTTTCGGACCTTTTATCGATTAGCAGGAATGATTGACAAATAGTGAATAATATCCCAATAAGCCATTTGCAAGAGTGGAAAGGCTCGGTCGAGAAACGCATGCGCGATGGCCGCTAGACACGCACGCCGACCGCGTAGGCGGACAGATTTGATATGGCTTCAGAAAGAACTTGTCCATTTCTCATAGTTGTTGATAGACACCAAGGGTATTAAACATGAACAGTGGTTTTACTACACATTACCTTCACATGAAAAGGTTATGGCAAGACCCAAAAGAGTTTGATCCTAAGCGTACAATGAATATCAAGAACATAGCCATTACGACCAAGACCTGAGGTTAAAATCATTGTTTCGCCAACTCTGGTTTGTCGATTTGGGTTGGGTCTCACGCGATCAAAACAAGTCTTGCGCTTGACATAATCAAAGTCGTCGAACCCAGGGTTAACACCATGATGAGCATGACATCTGGATATAGAGCACGTTGTTATTTGTCAATTTTCCTGACTAGCTGTGATTCAGATTCTGTGGCACTTGCAGCATAATCAGATGGAAGAAACAAGTCAAATTAGCTAGGGTAAGAATAGAGGTTAGTGCTTCTCAGGATATGACAGAGATGTGTCTTGCGCTGGGTTAGCTCTAGGATTTAAAGTTCACTGATCGAACACAGTTCATCAAACCTCCAAACTTCCAGATACTGACAAGTCCGGTTCCTGGCCTTATCATCAAAAGTTTCAGACCCAAGGGTTTGTGGCCTATAGATTCGGCGGGGTAGGGGAAGAAGGCTGGCTCGTCAACAATAAAATCGTTGGTTAAGGATAGCCCGAGCCACTGGGTAGGAGTATCAAGCATGGAGTAGTGCATAGAATTTGATTGGAACTCTTTTACACACATCACATTTCTGTTACATTCCTTTACCAACACCGAAGTCGACCTGAAAAGTATGGGTTGTGGGTAAGTTCACCTTGTAAATCATGACTGTTAACATCATAGCATACTGAGAAGGATTTTAAAGTCTGTCCAAATGAGTCTGTTCGCTCACGCGGACGGCGTGCGTACCGCGAAGGCTTTTTTGAACCTGATAGCCGATGAGCAGGAGCATTAGACGAACGATGTTCGCAACCAAGAAAGACTGGTCTGAAATGCGTCCGCAACAACCACTCTATATGCTCGCCGACCGCTAAGCGGACAGTCTCATTTGGACAGACTTTATGTACCCTTTTGGCTTGGTTTGAGTTTGGGTTAGAATCTATTCTTACCAACGGAGGTGATCTTCAGCCTTGAAGTCAAAATCATCATTGCGATAACTGCGGGTTCGTCGACTCGAGTTGAGTTTAGCTCGAGCGCTATCGCGTTATTTTTGGAGATGAACAAAAATGAACCCTGGGATGTCGCAATGATGAATCTACAGACTGATATCGGCAGACTTTACAAACCATTAGCCGTAGCTTCAGGCGCTGCCACTTACGCGACGCCTGTGACTAAATCCGTCTCACAAACCCTGGGTTTGTTTGGTTGGGTTTGGTTTAGCGCTACCGCCACCGAACTGCACCCAGCGCAAAGCCCAACACAAATCGGAAAACCTAGGGTTTGCGCAACGATTAACCCGGTTTCTGGTGGGACTATCTTTGCCTGCCTAGCTCGTTTCTTGCTTTTTTTGTTTCTCCTGTGACTTATTTTGTTGGCTCTTCTAAGTTATTCGAGAACATATTTATCAAGTAAGTTAGGTCTCAGATGGACCTTAAAGTATATTGGAAACAAAGATGTGAAAAAGTTGTAGCAATTTCTTTGGCTTGGGTCATCAGCAATAAACCCATAGGTTAAAGGCAGCCAGGTTGGCGACATGTTAATACATTGGGATTAAGATGAGGAAAGCGCAGATTAGCGGTAAACCATAATTTAACCTGAGGGTCTATCTTTGACGAATCCGGGATCTGAAACCATCGATAACCTGGAGTTGCATTTATCATAGTGATAACCCCGGATTTGACGAATTCGGTTGAGTTGAGTGCAAAATTTGATGCGGCCGCGCTTGCGCTAAACCCAAACCAAATAGGCAAACCCAGAGTTAGCGCAGTAATGAATTCGGCCTCCGGTGGTTCAAGGGTAACCTAACCTGCGGGACAGAGATAGATAGCGTAGAAAGCGATGTGAATCTGACTGAAACTTGTCTTCAACCCATATGGGTCGTCTGTCTGCCCAACCATTTGGGTAAGCAGGATTGATCCTGACCTAACTAACTGCGCCCAGAAAAATCAAACTTTTTATTAATTCTTGGCCCAGATTAATATTTGATAAACTCGAGGGTCAAACGTGATTCGGCTGGATTTATAAAGGTTCATATGTTTAGAGCCAAGGGTTGAGTAGAGTGTTCTACCCGAGCTTGCACCTAACCCTTCGGTTTTCTCTTGATGGATTCTGTCCCTGAACGGGTTTTGAGCAAGGAATGACTAAACCCAGATCAGCGCTTTATCAATCCTGCTATAAAATACAATTTGAAGCTCGAAGTGTTCAACGGACCACTAACTCCTCCCCCTCCCACCTTAACCCCATCGTAATGGGGTTAGGTTTCCGATAAGGATTCAGAAAGTTACCTAGGGTAGAGGCAACATCAAAAGAAGAGACGTATACAATCTCACCATGAGTAAGCAACAGGTGCGACCATAGCGGTCCCGGCTACCTGACCAACCGGTTGACGCCGGCTGGCAATGTCAGTGGCTGGGTGCGGCAGCCGGGGTGGTCCAACTTGGCAATTCACATTTCTGATGCAGTGTTAGTGAATAATTGACTAATGTTATTAATTAAGTATCAGAAGTGTGTGTGTCTATGTGAGGGGGGTGCGTTGTTTTTCGCCAGACTTGTAAATTTATGAGCGGAATCAATTTTTAATGCCAAACGACGCCGTAAAATGCGCAATGAATTTGAATAATGCAGACGGTCCGAAGGTCTGCTGCTAGCTGGGATTGGGATGAGACCTTAGTAGGGTTAGGGTTGGGTCATTAAGATAAGACAGAATGTTGTGATTGAGGTTAAAATGTGGAAATATGCACATATTTGAATGAAGTAAAGACCTACCCCTTGCATTCGATTTCGGTAGGCAAGTGAGGGTGAATATCGTCCAGTGGAGGCGGTTTGACCGAGTTGACCCTGTAGGGTGTTTAGCGAAGGATAGAGACGTTGAGGTTCCTGCATTGCGGTGGCAGGGGGCAAGTGCGGACCACCCCGGTTAGCGGGCGGCGGTGATCGCCCCGCCCCGCCGGCAGCGTCCACCAATCAGCGTCGACCTCCGAACGCACTACAGGTACTCGTCCCGGCCGCCCTATGCGGCGGAGACTGTAGCGGCCAGTCGCTGATTGGATCTGCCGCCGTCTGAAAACACTTGCTGGTGAGGCAGAAGTATTGTGACAGGTGTATCTCTACATAATAGTCTCTACATATATACGCACATACGCACAAGTACAAGCAGTTATCGACAAATAAATGAGGGATTTGACTTATTTATGAGGATGAAAACAGTCGACGAGTGGATTGGACGAAGGCAATCGACAGCCGACTGAATTTCCAGCTGTCTAGCTAGATGTCTGTCAGGGGTGTATTGGCCTACACACACACGCGGTTGATTACATGCTGAAATATTAAACGCGTCCGCCAGTCGACACAATTGACGCGCTAAGCCACAAAGTTTTTCGAAGCGAGAGAAAAAGTGCTTGTCGATTCAGAAGGCATATCAGACACTAAATCATTGGGAGGTGATTAGACTTTATCGGGTAGAATATTGATTACCAGGTGGATTTGAAGACTTTGAATTTCTCAGTGTTAAAAGGAAGATGGTGGATGATAAGGCAGGAGTGAGAAAAAAATCGAGGACTCGGGCTTGTACTAACGTGAAGGCGGTGTTCACGACAAAAACCGATAATCTAGTTTTCGATTTTCTAGAGTACGCAAGTCCACAAAGTAAAGGATATTAAGGTAAAGTTCCCACAGAACTGAATTATCAGAGAGAAAACTGTTCAAAGAAATTTCTGAAATATCAAATTACGCCTGTTCGGTGTGTTTCGGAAGACTGCGGACAATGCGTTGAACTAAACAGCGGAAATGGTTTCGCGCATCCAAATTCTTAGGTGAGTGACTTTGTTTTCTGTTTCTTGCACCGAGAGCTCTATACAAATGAAATGGTTCAATGCACATGCCTGGATGCAAGAATTTTAAAAACAAAGAGCATTAAAAAATCGACAACTGTCCCTCTGGAGATACGGACTGCTATATGACGTAAACGGGGTGATCCAGTGAAAATTGGAGAAAACTTGTGAATACAATCGTGAAAAAAAAATGCTGAAAACAGCTCACAAGTATTAGAGTCGAAACATTGTACGAGCAGCTATCCGTATTTTATTTTTTCATGTTTTTGTGTAGCTTGGCCTCTCTAGTGAACGAAAATGTCGGAGACGCCCATGAAAAACTCTCAATTGCAAAAAAAAAAGTCAATCGGAATACATTGCAAACACGAACTTGAATTTCAGGCCAAAACAGTTTTTGAAGTTTTTCTGCATTTGTAGGCCTCGTCACTGCCATTTTCGAGGTTTTTCTGCATGTGGAGTTTGCGCCGTAACTGTTTCTCATGTTGTTTGCGGTCGCATCGCCATTCTATGAAAAATGCGCTTGATGACTGGTGAGAACTGGTGGCGAATCCTCATCTTTAACCTCTTCCAACCTCATTACCTCACGTTTTTGGCGCGCCAAAGCTCACCGGTGTGGTCGACCGGGCTCATTCATGTAATTGAGCCTGAAAATGGAAACTGGTAAAAGGTACTGGTAGCATGCCGTTCTGCGTAGCATCGTCGGAAGGTTCCAATGCGCCTGTGAACTCCCCAACTGAGGAATGAATGGAATCTCTACGACGAGTTTAAATTTATAGGCTGCATAATAAACGGTAGACCTACTCACATACTTCTGTAATCACATATGGCGCGCTAGGAACTTTGAGTAATGGTTTTACCACGAATGAATCCAGCCTCATGGACGCTTAGCCACCCAAGGTAGCTTTCCCACACGGATACGCCTTAATCGTGTATTATGCGTGAATGTAATGAATGGTTCAACAAAGAACTAAGCAGGACTGATTTGATGAGGGTTTCAGCAGCCTTCCTGTCTTAGGTGTCTAAGGTGCCTACCGTTATATTAATGAAGAAAACAAGGTGCCACATGAAAATTGAAATCTGCTGAAGAAACAAGGTTTTCTGGATCAATTTAAGAGTCCGTTAACTACCCGCGACTCGAGGGAGGCAAAGGCAATTTGCGACAGCAGGACTTCACTTGTACTCCCGGGTGCAGATCTTCTCCATGGTGTTCCAACCCAATACACATTGTTTATTGATTGACCAAGAGTCAGTTTGCGAAAACTGTTCCTGACGGATCTATATTCTTAGAAAGCTAAACTAACTATGGACCGTTTTGCCTGCACACCGACGATTTGAAAACCATCTTCGTATTGTTGACAGTAGATAAATTATCCGTGCTTGAAACCCGAGAATTTCAAAAAAGGCATTTTCTTTGCTTAGCACTAGGGTAAGAGTACAGATCAGGGAACTTTTTGGGTGTTCAGAAAATTTTTTCCTATCCGGCCCAGAAATAATAACTTGGTGAAATGTCTTTCAACTGAATTTTCTTACCTAAATATTTTGAAAATCGGAAAATTGACCTCGAAATCGTGTTGGGAGCCCCAAATAAATTTTGGGTCAAATTTGAGACTTCGACCAAACTACATACCGTAATCTAAGGAAAATCAATAAACCGACCACAGATTTGTGTTTGGCAGCCCCAATAACCCGTATAGAGGTGATTCCATCGTAGCATTCTCGAAGCCGTCAAAAGTCGCGTTTGGCCAACAAAATTCCCTCCATTTTGAAGCTTCGGACTTAGTCAGCCCGCATTTCTGAAAAATCGACAAATGGTCCCCATTACGATTTGTAATCAGCACGCAAAGAAACCTCCAGAAAAAAGTTTTGAGCTCAATCCGAGAGAACTTTTTTGAACGCCCCCAAAATGCCATTCGTGTACCCCTTTTCTCTTCGCAAAACTATGAAATAGCCCACTTTCGGAAATCTCCCGTGAATCTTTGAGGTATTTAGGGGATTTGGAAAACTGGCTATCAATGCTGTGTCCCATACCTACCAACACATGGTTTTATCGAAGCCCTCGGGAAATGTAAGGTAAGCCCTTGTAAATGTGTTCTTGAAATCATGTGAGAAATCTGATACGCTCTTGGGTAGAGGAAAAGTGAAGTTCTAACGAAAAAGAGAATTCTTAAAATGGTTCATGAAGTTTTATTATACGAGGTTTCATCAGAAGTATTAAATTGTTGAAAGAAAACTTAACTGCTAGGCTGAAGGTCAGAAGCCAGCTGTACAGATAGACAGACAGGTAACTACATAGTGTACATATCGCTAATCGCCAGGTAAACGAAGGTGTGTATCCCATTGCATCAGACGACAAGGTCAGATCATCTGGCAGTTAGCTGAACAAACATTGTCTACTGTAGCTAGGGCATTTGTAAGGCTACATTAATGAGACCAACAGACCTAACCCTAAACGAGAAAAAAAAAGGTCAGCCTTTCACATTTCTCAGGAAGTAGGTGAGTTCCTAGAAGGGGAGCTCTGTGAAAATCTTGTGATTTCACTTACGCAAACTCATTACGGTTGTGAAAGTGCACCGATTCTCTCTCCAAGCTTGGCAGGTGTTTAGACTTCTTCGTGGACAACCTCAGGTGGTAATGAAGTCCAGGAATTCCAGTAAAACACGATGTAAACCTCAAAAGTGACACACGCAGGGTAACAAAATTATGAGGACATGTGGCATACAGTTGTGGCTGGTGATCTGAAAGGGTCCAGCGCAGAAAACACAGCGTCAAGCGGGGTAGAGCGGCGGCTGAGTGGCTCCACACGGCCGTATCATTGGATATGAACGCCTCCAGCAATAGTCTATTCTCGGTGAACGAATAATTCACTATCGTTTGGACGAAAGCAAGCCGGACGAGAACACACACACATGCACACATACGCATGCATACCCACCCGTCCATTCACCCGCAGTCAGTTGCTGGCAGTTTTTTTTTGCCTGAGGCTTGATGTCTGTAACTCCTAATCCGTGTGATTTAGGTTTGCGTATAACGCCCTAGTGAAGACCAGAATGTCAGGCGCACTTGAAGCGGCATTAGGCTTCGTTTATACCTTCGCCGCTGCTCGTTGCAATCCTATAATATCGATTGTAGCGCGCAGCCCGCTCAAAATTAGGGGTCGTTTATACTTTTGTAGTCGAGCGGTTCGGCACAGTGCATTTTTGTAATATTGCTAATGCGGCGTGGCGCAATCGATATTACAGGATTGCAGATCGCTGCGCCGCTGAACGGCGAAAGTATAAACGACGCTTTACAGAAATTCAGGGTGCCGCACCACTCAGTGGCGGAAGTATAAACGACTTATTATGCCGATGCTTCTTCTCCTATCATGCATTCCCTGCAGTATTCTTCAATCTTTCATTCCCTTCGTCTAAGCTAGTTAAAAATGTCAGAAGCTGGATCAAGGTTCAGTGCACGTCAAAGACAAAGTTCGGTCACTATTTGACTTTTCGCTGTTTCTACGGCATGTGGGCGGTCGCCTCGCCGTCACGCGGCGGAGTCACCGCATTGGCGGCATTCATGGTGCTGCTGGCAGACGATTTCCACCGCGCGCGGTGAAGAGTGCGCGGACAATGGCTGAAAGCGTGGACGATGGGGACATTTTCGTTGAACAGTGAAACACTGAAGTGGCTAGGATACCGTGATGAAGACCGTTTTGTGTGCGGCTTACGCACGTTTCGTGGGATAACCTGCGGCCTGCTCTCCAATTTTAGCGAAAAAATTTCGAAATTGATTGCACTGTCCCCGTTTTTGGGGCAATATTAGGTGGAAGGAAGTATAGAATGGGAATAAACTCCGAAGAAAAAAAATAATGAGATGGTTTCTAGCACTGTTGTTCCACACCCGTTCACGACAACGTGTCATACCGGTGGGACACGCGTGGACCTCCACACTGGATTGCTTGTCCCACCGATAGGAGAGGCTTTTTAAAAATCGCATCAAGATGGATTATCCAAGCCTATTTACCCTTTTTTCCTAAAGAAAATTTTCCGTCCAGTGCATGCGGCTGCGCGTGTATGCTGCGTCTCCTTCTTCCTCACACTTTCTCGCTGTCTGTCCTCGCGCGTAAAGGAACAGAGTAAGTTTGGCTGCGAAATAGAGAATATGAATCTGATTATCCTACTTTAGACCCGACTAACAACTTAAATTAAAAAAAGATCACAAAATCGATTTTTTGTTTTATTGTGTTTTCTTTTTTCTTCTGTTGTCATTTTTAAAAGCTTCTAAGAAGTGAATCATTGTTGGAATTGTTTTCTATGAAACCGGAAACGTGCCGTGCCGATCGTACTGATACTTCGCGTTGCCTAATGAGGGTTGGCGCAAACTCGGTGCATGTATAAAATAGAATATGGCACCAGGTTTGCGTCAACCTTCAATAGTGAACGCAAAGTATCAGTACGATCCGTGCCGGCTTTACTATAACAATCACGAACAAGACACCGAAGTATTGATTTTTTTCCATTTTTTTTACACCCAGCTTGCGCAAATCTCAGCCCTAGTTTTCTTGAATACAAGAGTGAGATTTGTGAATCGAATCCAAATTAACTTTTCTAGACGGATATCACTATAGCAGTGGTGGCAATTTTCTATTCCCATTTGGTCCAGCCGTGACTATGAGCTGTTGTTTCTCCGGTAAAAGCAAGTTCTCCTAGCGGAAATTGTGCTACTATGTGAGCGTTATCGATAGCTATTATACTTGTTCCAGATGGAATTTATTTCGAATATCCGACTTTTCGACTATAGTCGGATATTACACATTTTCGAATATTCGACTGTAGTCGTATATCACACCTTTTCGAATATTCGACTTTTCGACTGTAGTCGGATATCGCCCTTTTTCAAATATTCGACTTTTCGACTGTAGTCGGATATCGCACTTTTTCGAATATTCGACTTTTCGACTGTAGTCGGATATCGCACTTTTTCGAATAACCGACTTGTCGAATAAAAAGTCGACTTTTTTATCCGACTGAAACAGTCGGATACTCATCCGATTATTCGATTCGGAACAAGTATAATAGCTATCCTCTGTTCCCTAGTGAAATGTATTTCCGTTTATCGCGTGTGTCTGCGCGCACGCTGCGTCTCCTTCTCTCCACATACTCTCGCTGTCTCTACCTTCGCTCCGCACAAGCGGGCGAGGGAACAGAATAAGTTTGGCTCGAAACTAGAGCATACACAATTAGCACGAAAAACGAAAATCGGTTTTCAGATTTTCAGAGGCGTGCCATTCGAACAAATAAGGCCCACCGGTAGGACACGGAATACGGCAGGGCTGCGCGTCATAATGTTTACGTGTTAGCGCATTGACGGGTTAACGCGGTGTTCATCGAAATTTAACGACTAGCGCTTAAAGAAACATTTGAAATAGCCCTAAAGGCATCGTACGCGCAGAAAACCGTATAATATTTTTCCATGTTGTTGTGTAGCTTGGCCTCTCAGGTGGATGAAAATGTGAAAAGGGCCCATGAATAACCTTCATTTATAAGGAAAAGTCAATCGGAACACATTGTAAACATGAATTTGAATTTGGCGCCAAAATTGTTTTTGAGGTTTTCAAGATAAAAACTTCGAAAATGACAGTGACAAGGTTTTTTTCCTCATCACTGCCACTTCCAAAGTTCTTCTACAGATGGGGCTTGTGCTGTAACTGTTTTTCATGTTGCTTGACGGTCGCGTCAACATTCTATGGAAAAGTGCTAGATAGCTGCTGAGAACTGGTCACGGATCCTCATCTTTGACTCCTTCCAACTTTATAACCCGACGATTTTGACTCGCCGAAGCTAACCGGTGTGGTGTACCGGGCTCATTCATGGAATTAAGCCTGAAAAATGAAAAATGGTTTTCAATTTTTCAGGCTCGATGCCTTTAATTTATTGATGATTTATTGATTTTCGCTGTGTTCGGGTAAATTTTTCAAAATTTTTAACGAAGTGCGAAATCGACGTGCTAACCCACCAACGGAATAACGCGATTTTTCGTTATTCAACGATTAACGCCTAATGAAAAAAAATTCCATTAACGCCCACCTCTGGTATCCGAACGTGCAGTTATGCAAACTTAGGCGTGGTCGTGAATGGGTTAACATGCTGTTCTCCAGATTCAAATCTCCATGAGGCCAAACCAGTTGTTCAATCAATCTGCTCCTGCTGTTGCTGCTGCTATAGCCCTCCATGCTGCTCCGCTCGATCACGTTAACAATTCATGAAGTTCCATTGTGACATCTGCAGTGTGGGTCGTCACGGCGAGAGCACGAGAAAATGAGTATCATGAGGATGATCATGAGCATGAGCACAACAAAAGAATCGGAATGTTGACTCGTATGACTGCTGCGATTTTGAATCACCACTCCGTTAATCAACTATGTATGCACCTGGGGCGGCATTAATTAATCGGTAATTGACAGGTCGCTGCCGATTGATTCGGTCCGCGTCCTAGGCCAGGCGGGTGGCTTTATCCAAACCTGGTCGTTTATTAGGGTTCCCCATGGATCCATGTTCTCGATTTCGGTACATGTACTTCTCCTAACAAGTGTGCATATGTATGTCATCTTGAACATAATGAAGCGTTTTCCAGCAGGCAAACTTCAGTTTTTTTAACTGTACTTTTCCTCATGCTACAGTTTGCCGCGTTTGCTGTTACGTAGGTGAAGTCTGGGTAAGTTAGAAAGAGCTCTGCATTGCGAGTTTTGTTAGAAGCGAGCAGTCGCGGCGCATGCCCTCCCTTGCTACAGTTGTGCTGAGGGGTATTCGACTTTGGTCATCGAATGGATAATTAATTCGATTATCGCACTTCAAGAACCTATCAATATTTTGAAATTCGAATGTTTTTCGGCTTTAGGTTTCACGATTTATGAAGGAAATAAGAATTTCTCCGAATCCAGTCCTGTCCAAATGCATTCTTAGAAATTAGCTTCTTTTGGAAAATGGAACAAACGATTAGGTTTTTGAATAACTTGAAAATCCGAATGATTTTTTCTGTTATGAATTTTATCCTAAATTTCGCGGTTGATGGATTATGTTTGAAAGACTGTAATATCCCGATTCTGCTGAATTTCCGAGCATTTATTAGATTTTTCAGAACATGTTGTACTAAAATTGTCGACAAATTGGCAAATAATATCAGAAAACGATTGAGCATTTTTTCGTGTGCGAGTATTTGATTGCCTATACCTGGAAAAGAAAAACTCAGCTTTTGTGATTTGTCCGATTTTTCGCAAAGTGAAAAATGTGAATTCCGATCTGAATCGAATATTTGAATTAGCAAAGGTTAGTCGAATATCATTGAATTTAATGGAGGCCTGGCTATTCATTATTCATTAGACGTGACAACGAGTCGGTTTACTCCTTGAATAGCTAGGTTTTTGAAAGTCAAACGAGTCTTCATTCAACCTCAAAAGTCAACGAGGGATCATGAAGCTCAGGAAAAATCGATCATAGATAATATATAAATAGTATTCAAATATTCAAAACGTTTAGCCATTACAGTGCCCGCGCTAAGTTTTGTAAAAATGGGGAGCATCTGGCAAACTTGGCAAAAAAGCGTCCGATGCATGTAACTTTTTTGAATGAAGACTTTTTGAATTCCTAAAACGCTATCATATTCACAGATCAAATTGCTACTTTACTATGTGAGTTGTAGGCCGAAGCTTCCTAAAATCGCTTTGTTTTGGAAGGAAATAGTTTTTGCCATCGTTTTTCAAAAACGTCGCGCGCGGCGAAGTGCGGGGAAACTTCGAGCAGTATGTATTTGTACAAGTAATGGAAGAGCATTCTGTATGTTTTCTTAATAAATAAGGTGCAGGTGAGAGAATCTCAAGGTTTGCGTTGGTTGAAGTTTCGAAATCCTTCATTTTATAGTCCGATGTTTCCGCAATAAAACCCCGACTTTTCAGGTAGTTCTCACGCGTGTTTAAGGAAGGATTTCAAAAATTCAACCAACAAAAACCGTGAGATTCGGTCAACTGCACTCAATTTATAAAGAACGCATACAGATTGCTTTTCCAATACTTGCACAAATACTCAAAGTTTTGCCGCACTTCGCCGTCTTTGAAAAACGATGGCAAAAACTATTTCCTTCCGAAACAAAGCTATTTTAGGGAACTTCGGCCTACAACTCACATAATTAGGTAGCAATTTTAACTGTGAATGTGATAGCGTTTTCAGAATTCAAAAAAGGCTTCATCCAAAAAAGTTACACGCATCGGACGCTTTTCTGCCAAGTTTGCCAGATGCTCCCCGTTTTTACAACGTATCGTCCAGCGATTTCAAAGCACTCGGGCGGACGTAATTTCACGTGAAATAGACGGACAATCACGGCCTAAGCCATGGGAATGAAAAAAAAACTCTTTTCTCTGAATTTCTACTTATTTTTTGACATTATTGCCCTTACCTTTCAGATAAAAGAGTTTTGTACAGCTTTCAAACAAAAAATGGTTTCAAAAGAGGATGGGGTGGAATTTGCTTGAACAGCAACATAAAACTTAAGGTAAAGTTACTCGAAGCCGGCATGAAATGTAATTTTTCGGTAGCCTCAATACGTTTTCTCATCTCTCTCATTGCAAATTTTTGATAAATACTCATTTTTCCCTTTCACATACCGTATTTTATGCGAGTAAACTGTGACGTCTGCAATTTTGCGCCACATACGCAAGGTTGTGACGAAAGATTGCGGACTAGTCGCTTTGACTAGACAGAATCGCTTCCATCATGGAAGCGACGCGATTAGTCGAAGAGATCTAACAAAATCGAGCAGCAAAATCATAGCTTCGACAAGCTATGAAATATCCTATTTGCTCGACGATCGCGACTGAAACTGTAAACTGTTGCAAACCGTCGTGACTCAGGGCAAGATCTGTTGGCGCGATGGGTTTTGTAACTGTTGGCAGTGCCGCGACTAGTCGAAGCGACCTGCTATGAATGAGCCTTCACTCGCAAGTATAGATTATTCTTCTTTCAGATATTGGATTCATTCGGAAAATTGAACTATCTGGCCCATAAAGAAACCGGAAGATCAGGCTCCCTAATGAAAAATAGTTTCAAAAACATTTACTCTTTCCTTCTTGCTTTTCGACATGAAATAGTCGGTGTTATTCGGAAACCATTTAGAAATCTGAATCAATTCTCGAAAAATCAGGTAGATTTGCAAACACCCGGTTACCACCTGAATATTCATCTCCTTCGTATAGAGAACATTTTCTTGATCAATCTTCCGTATGAATTTCCTTTTAGGGATCCTCATTCATCAGAAAATTTCCTTTCCTTCATTCGGTAATCTTGAAACTTTTCTCATTACGATGCTTACTGTCATAGACAGATATTTCCATTGGATCATTTTGCTGATCGTTATGAAGACGCATCTGACCAGAAAATCTATTCCCATCCTTATTTCACATGTTTTCCTGCCTTTTTTGTTGGATTGATTAGTGGGCTTTCATCCCCTGATTATCCGTTTTTATCCAATTCTTTTATTTTACATTTACCGGATCTCGAATATATCGAATCTTTTCCATCGCATCAAATTTTAGACCCCGACAAATATGCATTATCAACTTATTCAGGATAATTTACTTTTGTTTTTGTTTTGTTTATTTCGTCACTTAAGGCAAACGTCATGTACACATAAATATACACATAAACGCACACATAACTAAGACTAAAAAGAGTACAATAAGAGCCATACGAATAGGTGTAATGATAGATGATGATTTTCGAGACAAGAATGGAGAAGAAGGAAGAGTATCGGCATACTACGGCTTCAATAACTTGGCGGCGAATCAGCGTTTAAAACGTTTGGGCGTGAGCGGCGATGTCTCGCATTTTGCGAGCTCCAAGTATATCGAGCCTGTGTGCTTTGTAAAGAATCTATATCGCAAGTAGGTTTTGGCCCTGTGAAAGGTTATCTTATTCCTCCCACCACGCGTGATCGATGCAAACCAGGTGAAAAAGCTGTTCACTTTTACTTTAATTACTCCATCGAGAATTTCGTGCACCATGCACACGTCCAACATTGTCAGTCGGGTTTCTATCGAGGGAATGCCAAGACACACATTCCTCCTCTGTGCACTAGGCGTTGTAGAGTAAGTAGCCACTCCGGTCCTATTTAAGATCTTCCTAGAGAAGTTAATTTGTATTTTCTCTAGAAGCTCTATATCCTTCTTCTGAGACGGATTGAAAACGGAGGTTCTCTACTCAACTAGCGGTCGAATGTACGTGGTGTAAGCTAGAAGGAGAGTCTCCTTGTTCTTAGCAGCTAATCCTTTGAAAATTTGAAATGTTCTTCCCAGGGCGTTTCTTAATACTGTAGCCAAATGTTCTGAAAAAATCAAGTTTGTCATTGTAAGTGAATCCGAGATCCTTTACCTTGTCAGCGCTGATAATTGGCGACCTTTCGATATTGTGAACATTATTGTTTTCAAAAGATCCAATTCTCATATGTACACTTTTTGTTGGCGATAAACCTAACTGCCATTCTTTGCACCTTCCACGACCTTTTTCTTCCGTTCCCATCCCAATAGATAAAAGAATCAAAAATCGAGACCCAGCTCTCGGCAGAAAATCCGCGAGCGATCCGGTTCAGGTAAGATGTACAGTTCAACTCCGCCTTGCCGTTTAGTCCGCAAAGTGCACGCTGATTGCGCAAGCGTGCTGCGGCGCGGTTGCGGGTATCCTCAGACAGGGATGTGGGATCACCCGGGCGGTTTTTGCATTTGGTGCCCCAGGTGATCCCACCGCCCGGGTGGGCCCACATCCCTGTCTGAGGATGCTCGCAACCGCGCCGCAGCACGCTTTCGCAATCAGCGTGCATCTTGCGGACTGAACGGCAATGCGGAGTTGAACTGTATTATAGAGAGTATAAACCTAATAGTGAGAGTAACAACCGATTTTCTCTCGAATTTGAGGAATATTAAGTCTGAAGACGCCTATTATTTCCTTAAATTAGGCTCACTCTAGATTGCGGATGAGCGGAATAAAAATATGTATGAAAAGGCGGGAATTGGTCTTCGGGTTCCGGCATAAACTTTTTCTCTGATTTCGGAAATCGGGCGTGAAAAAAAATGGCGGAACTGCGACTTTCTGGATGCGAAGCGCGGAAAAATTCAGAAATCATCTTTATTTCCTGCCCAAATGACTCGATACTTTCGTGTTCCGCAGCACTTTCTGCGGTTTTTACGCGAAACGCTGAACTTCGCCCATCTCTGCTCTAGATCCAGTCTTTCCTCGGCTATCCCTTCCTATTACCCAGTGACTTCATGTTGACCCAGCATCTTCGGCTTCCTTCCTGTATCCTCCTCCCTCTATCCACTTTTCTTGTTCTTCTTCCTCCATTAGTCGCATCATCATCGTCGCAACGTCGACTACCGTAATATGCTGCCGACGTGTGTTCCCACGCATTCCTTTCTCACAGTGAAGAGGTCCACACCAGCCAGCCAGCCTCACACACCAGCCCGTCCGTCCTTCGTCGATAAGGAGCCTATACATAATGAATGAAGCAGCTTGCGGTGGGTGGCAGACTGAAAAGCTGGCCACCATGCCCAGCTATATCCATCCCATATCGACACGGATACGGGTAGTTATGGAAAATTTTAGGAAATAGTTACCTAAAGATCCTAATTTCGACAAAGAAAGGTCTGGAAGGGAGAATTTTGAACTTTCCACATTGGCATTCATGAATTAGTACCGGGTTTGCAGACACCGCCCAGGGGCTATGCATTGTTGAATACAATAATGAGGTCTGGTTGAAGGTTTCTGCCACCTTCCAAAAGAGTTGGCTCTGACAGCGGTTTTCCTTTGATTTCTTCTTGGGTCAGCAATTCTCGGGCAAGCACTTATTGCTTGATAAAAACGTTATTAACTGCTTTCCTTCAGGATCAATTCCTTCTATTTGCATTCTCCTACCTGTTGATCTATGGACTTTTTGTACATAATTTTGATGTTTTTGGAATATTTGATGCCTTTGTTATGGCATCATATAAGATCACAAGTTGTAACAAGGTAGCTGAGTTGAACGCAAAACTCAGATGTCAGGCAGGACTCGAACCTGCATTGCACGCTTTCCGGGAGACAGTGTTACCATTACACCACCGACACCCCGGTCTATTCAAAAGACCTCAGCTTAACTGGATTTAATGCCGATATGTGCTTACCAGATCATACCCGTTAACGGGTGATTGCTGTTGTGCCTACACACTTCATGTATGAATAGGTTAGGGACGCAGACCGGGGTGTCGGTGGTGTAATGGTAACAATCAGGGATGTGCGGCAATTGCCGTTCGCCGTTTGCCGTTTGTCGTTTGCCGGCCATTTTTGGGACTTTTTTGCCGTTTGTCGTTTGCCGAAATTTTTGTTCTTTTTCCGGCAAAACTCGGCAAAACATTGAAAGAAAACGCCCTCCATGCTCGCGGCTATGTAGTCACTAGGGGTGAGCCCACTATCCAGTGTTCGATTAACCGTTATCCAAATGTTTTGACTTTTCTGTTTTCCACTTCGCCGCTTGGCCATTTCTGAACAAGAGAAGGGATAAAAATTTGTTCAAAATCTCACTGTATGTATTCTGTTAAGCAAACGTGCGTGAATGTGTGGACCCGTGAGTGAAGCGTTCACGATGAATTCTGATTCCGAGATCTCGCAGATACAAACTCTGAAGCAGATCTAGTGGGCTCTTAATTTAGATTATAACCGGCAGCATAGCGGTGGGCCTTGGAGAAATATAACATGCCATAAGGATGCTTTGATGAAAAAGCGACCCCTCACTGCTGGTGGTGGTCAGAATCAAGTGCCCACTAAAAGTGCCTCAGGGTTCAAGGATTCTAGTAATTTCTAGAAAATCTCTAGTGAGCTGCCGATTTTAATTATCACCAGCAGTGGAGCGGTGGGCTTCGGTGAACTATAACTGGTAATAAGGAGATTCCGAAAAAAAGCGCTAGCTTCTCACTGTGATAGTCGAAATCCGGAGCCTTCTTGAAATGAACTAGATCCTAACTTGCATAACATAGACGCTGAGGAAGCCCTCCAGAGAAAGCGAAAACCAGATTTTCAGCCTAAAATGGGCCCGCCTTCCCTTCTCACACATTTGGGGGGAAGTTCCCGAGGACAATAGACCTGATTTGGTCGTTATCACTCGGTCGAGGGGAGAGGAGCGAGACGTCCCCCCGCAGGGGGACGTCTCGCCCCTCTCCCCTCGAATTATACACAACGATAAGGCGTTCGAAACAGTCAACTCGGGGGGAGAACAAGGGAAGTTCTCCTCACGGTTGTCCCCTTGGCCTCCCACCGAACATGATGAACGCGAAAACAAAGCCGCACGGTATACGGTGATGCAGACGGGCTAGTCGCGAGGTGGTCTCCCACTACGCAAGCTGAGGGGGTAGATCTGCCACTCAAAGATTAAGTAAGGCATTTCTGTCTGGATTTCAGAGGAGCTAATTAGCTTCTCTACAACCCTTAGTCAGAGGGGAACATTTTTGGACTGATCGCAGTTTATCAGGAAGAGGAGACTGTCGAAAACAGCGAGTTCTAGCAAGCTGAATTTTGATCAATCATTGAACAATGGGAAGATCTGCGGTTGGAAGGTCGCGGGAAGACCTGCAGTCGGGAGAACAAGAGAACTCCTGCTGTGGGAACTTCCCCTATTACTCTGGTGTCGAGACGTCCCCTTCGCCTCCCCCCATTTCGAGGGAAGTTCCCCAGTTGTTTCGAGGGAAGTTCTGCTGTCGCTCTCGGGAACTTCCCCACGAATATCTGAGTTCTGAGATGGGATTCTATGACCAGTATAGGCGAAATAGACCTTTCAGTTTCAGTGGCGGGTAACGCATTTAGCGGTAGCGCTTTAGTTTCTGTTCCAGACTTTTGACAGATTCTGGTGTAGCTAAAAGAAGCAGGAAAGACTTTCACACGTAGAAAGACTCTCGAGACACACACACACGAGTGTGCAGGGATTCTGAGAAAGCTCGCCGCGGCAGTGCCAGGAAGGTACCTTAGCCCTCGATTGTGTCGCGATAGTTCCACGATAGTACCGCAGGTGCTACGTGATGATCACTGTGCCGTGGAGATTCTGTTGAGGTGTCTTGAGAGTCGACAATGCCGCGACAGTACCGCGGCAGTTCCGTGTTAGAACCGCACGTGCTCCGCGGAGATGCATCAGCGAACTCGCGTCGACTACGATGCTTTGTTCTGTGTGGTGGAACGAGAGTTTTACCAGTAAAATATCCCAATTTTGAGATGCGTCCCGTATCTCCTAGATCACAATAACGGGGCTACCCTCTGTCCCTATCAGACAAAGGACGTAGGGACCTCAGGTGTGTGTTTTTGTGCTTAGGCCCCCCAGTTGTATCATGACTCACTTCATATGAGATACTCGCAATCAGTCCTATTTTTGTTAAAACTCGGCCACCAATCGCGGAGTCGCAGCGGCACTACCGAGGAGCCGCAGCAGGGCCGCCACGACATTGCGGCTGCGACTGCGCATCAGTGTCGCTTCGGTGCCTGTAGAAACCGAGGCACCTTCCTCGCAGAGCCGCAGCGGCGATTTCTTTGATTTCCATACAGTCCCACATGTCTTGTTTCTGTTCATCTGATGCCTTGCATTGGAACTATTCCCTCAAATTGGAATTATCAGAATGTTGGCATACGTATGTTAAAAAAGGAAAAAAAAGTAGAGCGGCACAAGTGAATAACTTTTGGGTCAGTCTAGGGGATGAGGTTTTTTGCCGTTTGCCGATTGCCGTTTGCCGGCCGTTTTTGGGATTTTCTTGCCGATTGCCGTTTGCCGAAATCTCAAAATCGTTTGCCGCACATCCCTGGTAATAATCTCACCCGGAAAGCGTGCAATGCAGGGTCAAGTTCTGCCTGACATCTGAGCTTTGCACTCAACTCAGCTACCCTGTGACAACTTTTGTACAAAGTTCTTTAAATCACAAGGGAAGTGCATTTAGACCATCTAGCTGCTTGTAACGAAATATATACCACTTGGTATACTTGCAATGGTTTTTTTAAATCCAAATTTTGAGTGGCGAAACATATTTCTCCACCAAGTTACATATGTAGGATTTTTTCAGTTGGGTGGAAAGGTTAGGGCATCCACCAGGCAGTTTTTAGGATGTCAAAGATATTTTGGGTTTGACTCGAAGCTTTTTCTGTTAATCATTCGGGTTCCTGGTCACGAATCTGTGATGCGTTCCTCGATATTCTGAGCTACCCAAGCTAAGTTTTGCAAAAACGGGGAGCATTTGCCAATCTTGGCAGGAAAGAATGTCCGATGTTTGTAACTTTCTTGAACGAAGACTTTTTAGGATTCTGAAAACGCGATCATATTCAG